>OU911039.1:19877812-21082500 GCA_918358695.1 Melinaea menophilus ssp. n. AW-2005 | reverse complement strand
TTTCTTCTGTAATAATAATATATCATATTAATTTTAAGGTATTAAAATTCTTAAACAGACGATATTCACAAATAGTTTGTCTACGTACAGAAATAGTATGACGGTTACTATGACAACCGTCACACACACACACACGCACACAAGTACAAGACGTACACAGGTGTGGTCGAGATACCAGGAGAACATGATCACAAAGAGGTGCAATACAAACTTAATACTCACGTGTAGTAGAGATATATTACTCTGAATACTCATAAAAATCAATAAAGTACTATATTTATTTATCTATATTTCGCATTAAATAAAATTATAAATATAATAATTTATTTCAATAAACCTCTGCATTTAAATGGTTTCTTTTGATTGGTTCATTCATAATAAATAAAAAATGCATTCGAGAACTTACTGAGCAAATTAAACGAGCTTCCCTTTCAGGTCTCAAATAAACCCTTAAAACCTAAGTAATGTACTCGTGGAGGGTAAAAAAGTCAAAAAAGTATTGCACCGTATATTTTAGTAAGCAATTTGCTAATTACAATTGGCAGTCGACAGTGAGGGGAGGCTGTAGACTGTTTCTGATACCGGCCAGTGGTTCCCAAATATTATTAATTTTATTGATATGTATTGTTATTATGTTTCGTAAAATAAAAACGCTTACGATGAAATAATTACTGAAAATTTATAAAAATTCACGGACTTGATTCTCTTTACTTATTTACTTTTTAAATTATATATATATTTTATTATAACTCAATATTTTATAAGGTTTGATAATTTAAACAATAAAAAAAATTAAAAAAAATTCTAACATACTTTTCGATTTACTCCTCATATTTCAAAAGTTACGGCTGAAATATAAAAACAATTTTTACAAATTTTAATATACAAAACAATAAACCCTGAATGCACTTTGGGAACCCGTGACGCAGACATGCAATATATTTTTGATATGTTCGAATGTACTGCATCCCCGAGACAGTCTGGACCCTCATAATGAATACCCTTGATTGGGTTAAAAATCAAACACTGGGTAGGATTTATATAGCGCATAACATTGTTATTGTAATGGGATTCAAACAATCTAGATGGATATCTAGATCTAGATATAGATATAGATTTATAAGAAGCGATATTAGATACCTATCTATTTTTATGGACGTTTATTTTTGAAGTTATTTATAATATAATAAGTATATATTTATTTTGTATATTATAATATTGTATGGATCGTCAATCTTTTTTATTAATATTAAATAAATAATAATTATTTTAATATAATTTAGATGATTGTCAACCTTTTTTAAATTAAAAATATATCGTATTTATAATATTTTATTATTTTAATTTTGTATGTTAATATTATTTATTTTATTCCGTTTCATAATCTTAAATAACAATATCCTTTAAATAAAAATACTACATCCGGATGGTCATCCTATTCGGCTGCAACATGGCGGCGTATCCGGCGGTCTCCATGGTAACGGATGCCCCCACTCCCATAGCCTACAGGAATATAAATATTCTATTTAGATTATAGATTTTCTCTAGTTATAATAACTGGAAATTATAAACCTTTGAAGTATAGAAAGATTAATTGTTATTATTATGACAAAAACAGATATCTTCCAATAATAATAAATATATAATAACTAACTATGATAATTAATTAAATATCTTAAATAATCTTAATTTAAGGTCTTCTCTAAGAGCTTTTAAAGACAAAGAATTTTTAAAAGCGATTAAATGCTGAAAAATTTCTAAATATACGTATATGGGATTGTTGTATAAAACGAACCTCCCTTTTGGAAGTCGGTTAAAATATAAATTAACTCGAGTTTTACCGAACAATGAATTTCGATGGCTTTGATATATTGACACAAAAAGTTATCACAAAATGTCTCATAACTAATACACACACACACACACACAGGAGAGAGAGAGAGAGACAATATATCAGGATAATATATATATATGTATGTATGTTTTATTTAAATTAAATTTTACAAATGCATTTAAATTAGTTTTATATTTTTTAATTCTTATACACTTTAGATACATAATAACATATATAACGGATAAATATTTGAAAACATCACTAATAATATAATTAAAGTATGATTATAGTGTATTATAAATGTCATTTATTTAATATAAATATATAATAATATTTTGGATCATGAAACGGACAGAACACAGATTATATATATATATATATATATATATATATATATATATGATATAGTAATCTAAATTATTAAAGTACAGTAAATAATAAAAATTCTTATACTAATTTACTATTAATATTGTACTACTAATGTAATATGTAGTCTTTGAAGACCAAAAAGCAGACTCCAGACGCCATATTGAAATTAACAGAGGTAAAAAACATAAAAAGTATATAACCTAATAGATATGTACAAGAAAAGACAGGGCGTGATAGTTCAATTTTGCTTCTACAATTACCCTTAAGCAAGTACCAAACAAAGGATTGCCCAGAAATAATAATTATTAAAAATAATATACTATATTAAAACTAAAACTATCTTCAAATTAAATTTTTATTTCTTAATAAAATATTTCTTTTACAAAGTATATCTTTTGATCGCTTACATTTAGTACATAAATGAAGGAGAACTGAGCAAAGCGTTGGGGTAGGTCGGGACTACAAACCACCCCCTACCTAGAAAATACAACTATGACTCATTTACAATTAACATTCACCTCCATTGCGGGTTTTCATAGAAATATTACTTCGCAAACCATTGAAAGCGTGCAATGTATTATTTGAATTTCGAAATCGTTTAGCGTCGGTGCGTTCGAATTACAAGTCTAAAGAATTATCGAAATTAATGAATATAATTAATTAATTGTATTATATAATGATTTACAATTTTGTATAATAATAGTTTTTTACTATTATTATTTATATTTTAGTTACCTGTTCAAAATATCAACGAAATATCTACCTACTCATTTCGTTCAAATTCAATAGGAAACGCAAATTGACACTCAGACACTCCGCAGTGGATATATATAAAGGAAAACATACAATGAGGGTGGTTAATATTAAAATCCTATATTTTCATCTCGTTGTCTGCTCACAACCGCAGACTCTTCAGACCCGGAAATAAAGCGATAAAACTTCAATACATTATAAACCTTATTACATCAATATAAGGTTTATTTTGCCATGACGATAAATGAGCTGCTGCCAGCTCGACTAATCCGGGTGCATAATGGAAGTGCATTAGAAATTATACCTTAACTACTGCAAATAAGAATAATTTTCCCAAAGCATTTAAAGTACATACGTTCTTATTTTTAAAATGGAATGCACTTTTTCTATGCAATTTTGAATTGAACTTTAAATGTATATTAATAAAGTTGCTTTTACATTGGGATACAACATGTAGGCTGTATAGTTAGTGGTGTATTCACAATGCATGGAGTGGTCTGGAGCTGGGAGAAGTTTCGATCGCGTCTCGTACTGAAATGAAACGACGCATTGGATCAATGCAATGCGAATATGACTCATTATGACTGAGTTATCAAATTAATTTGTATTTATTATGCAATATGAAACTTAATTGAGTTTATATATTATTATGTTAATAAATAAATTAGGTACGGACAGACGGAAGGAATGGGAGGGTTACAATATTTTCGTCCAGACTTAGGTCACATTGTAGGTAAATTAAATAATAATCTTAACTACCTACCTTACCTACTACATACCTACCTACTACCTACTACCTACCTTAACCTACCATTTTTAATATTGCAGAATGGGTAAGAAAATATAATAAATTATGGTCTTTTAATTTTCAGGGTATAAGCAAAATGCGGCAAACCATGAAATGCGATAAGGACGGCAATAGGCTTTAATATGTTGGAGCGAGAGGGAAGATTGGTGCAGATTAAATAGTAAAATTTCATTTAAGCCTAAAATTATGCATTGTGTGGATCCCTTTGTGATTTTTGCGACTTATGCATTTAATTTTTAGTATTATTAACTTTTTACGTACTAAGTTTGAGACGCCATTTTAATTATTTCTCTCTTTATATATATACCTTTTGAATTCGCTCTGTAGCAATAGTTGGAACACGAATTAATTTATCCAGGTTAATGAAGCTGGATGAATAATAATATGAAAATTATAAATATATTAAAAATCATTGCATTTAAGGAGAAAGGTTCTGTGATTGAACATACATACACACATACATCAATACATACATACATACATATAAAATATACTAATACGATGATCGCACCAATTTTTTTTTTGTGACCGAAAATATAATAAATAATAAATAACGAAAAAATTAATGGTTTTTGAAACATAATTTTTGAATGAAATAATAATTTTTAATATTTAAAATATATATATTTGTTTGTATTATTATTATTAATCCTCGATAAAACCTTCCAGTTGGTATAATTTCGACAATCTCATATCTCTATTGATAACAAGAGATGGAGAGATCTCCACTTCCTCTGCATTTGAGTTCACTCTCTTTTTCCTTCGATCTTCTACTTTCTTAATGAAATAGTGCTATTTGAAATACTATGAAATGTATCTTATGATTTGTATTTAATCTTTCACGGAGAGATATCTGGTGTAAAATGTAACTTAGGTTACTTTAATTTTAAAAAACATATACCACGAACGAAGTCGTAGGCACAACTTGTATAAACTATTATTGTACCAAGTTCATACTCCTTACGCGTAATTTCAGTAAAAAGGGGTACAAAATTGTTTAGTATATAACTTGAAGTAACAAATGTAACATTATGTTAACTCAAAATAAGATGAAGTACCTAATTATAATAACATAAAACACCGCCCCGTTATTTAAGATGTCCGTACGTTCATACTTTGCATACAACAGAACGAAATTAACAAATGTTTGAGACATATATACATACATACATACATACATACATACACACATACATATATACATACATACATACACGCATACATACACACACATACACACATACATACATTTATGAGTTATGTATTAAGTATATATTAACTTAACTTTGATGTGAACTTTATAAAAACAGATTTTTAATTAATATATTATTTTTGTTTGTTTGTTTCCCACGAATTTATTCTTTTTTTAATTTATATAAAATAATATTAGCATACTAGTTGTGCCTGCGACTACGTTCGCTTGGAACTTATTTTTATTGACAGTTCTTATAGAGATCGAAACAAAGGTAGTATGCATTATTTATTGTATAACTTTGTTGTTTATTAACCGATTGAAATAAAATAAACAGTAAATTCTAAGTGAAGATGACGGTAATAAATCTGTGAAAACCGCATTAAAATCGGATAAGCTGTTTCAGAGATTACCACCTACAAACGTACAAAGGCACAGATACAGACAAAATTTAAAAAAATATTTTAAAGAGCTTAAAACAGACAGATATACAGATATACTGAAGGGAAAAATATCTATATAAAAATTACGAGACAAAAAATAAATAATATCCGGTTTTTAAGTAATGAAGTGAAACAGGAATACAAGGTAGAACGAAACAAGAATTTCCAATAAAAGCGCGTTCTAAAGTTACTAAATGGGGGGGCGGGGTGCGAGTGGGGGGGTCGCCGGGCAACCAGCGTTGCAGGAAACTGCACAATCGATGCCGGAGCCGCCAGACGCTCTGGATCAATGTGTCTCTAGTACTACGCCCGGGAAAACTACCTCGCGCCTCTGTGTGCGTGCCCCCCGTACTCGCACACACACACGCACGCATGCACGCGTCTGTGTGAGTCGATTCTATTGAAACGAACGCTTTATGTGTGAGTGAGCCGAGTTCTATTTAAGTCGGGAAACTTCAATAGCTTTATATGTGAGCGTAAGGAATTATTATTTTATTGTTATAATATATATTACTATGATATAATAATATATATATATATATATAATAAAACAATAAAATATATATTTTATCTAAAGGCGGTTCAAGTATTTTATAATAACAGCAAGTCCCTCTAAGGATTACGGTGTTCTGTAAACAGGGGGAGAGATTTCGTTATAAATAAAATATAATAATAACCGAAATTAATCCTTACTACCATAAAAATTAGGTTTATTATACAAAAATAATTACTTTGGGGGCGAAGTTATTGACATTATTTCGATGACTCGCAAAAATTAGACACTCCTTTTATATATCTAGAATTATCTATGAAAAGATAGAAAAAGAAAGATAAAAAACACACTGTATTTAATAATGTGTGGGTTGCGCTTAATTAATTATTATCACGGTATTATAGAATTTTATTAATTAATAGTTTATTATTACAAGAATAACTCAAGAAATGTTCTGATGTAGTCTTTTATTATTGTGATTCACTGGCCTTATCCCGCGGCCTCGTCTGCCTTAATTATGCATAATAATATATATATATATATATATATTGTTAGCTGCTACAAGACGCCGTTAGCAACACCCCCTCCATCAAATATACAAAGCGAAGCGTACGGCGCGCACGCACAGGCTTTTTTGAGACTTTGGGTCGAACAGACGTATTGCGTTAGGGATTACTGAATATCATTTTTGTCCATTGTTTTAATTATTTTTGTTAATTGTTAGACAATGTGTTAATAATTAGATTAAATATTTGATTGTGAATATTTGTTAAAATAAATAGCTGTAGGTAATAGCAGTATTTCTTTTTTTAAATTAACTTAAAACACTTCTGATTCCTAAAATCAGAAGTGGGATTCGAACACTGCTCACGGTTTGCATTTTGTGTTAATTTTTTTTCATATCCATAGTGGTGTATCGTAAGCCCTTTTCGTAAGGTTCAAATTTCACCTTCACTTTGGTAAGTGTTCATTATTCTTTTGAAACAAAGACGAGCTACGCTTACATTGTAACGTCCTATTGTCTATTTTGAATAACATTCGTCCTATTGTCAATTTTAAATACCGTTATTTCATACTGTGAGACGATTTGAAATTTGTTTTATAAAAAAAAAAAGTATCTTCGTGTTGCGTGACAAATGAAAGTTGATCTTATTTTGTTATGATTGCTTAATTTTTTTTAACGTTACGTCTTTAATAAGCCTATTTTATTGACAAGTGTTTCTTTTGAGGCCTAGATATTTATATACGCTTTATATACTTTTCATACTATTGACACCTTCGTGTTTTGATAATTAACTTTTTTAAATTACTTTGTTTTTGTACCTTTTTCGTTCCGAGTGTGAATATTATTGTTTTAAAGTGAAAAATACTAGTTATCCTAGTGAAACTCAAGGTCTCAAAGGGCATCTTTGGCGTTGTGATTGTTTTACATCTAGATTTTAACATGGATCGACCCTCTCGATCCAAATCTCGTGGAGATCGAAGGTTGTATCGAGAAAGGTCAGCGAATCGTTCCCGCGGGCCGTCTTCAGGTCGTACTCCCTCACTTCCACCTAGGACAAGGTATCGTACCCGCAGTCGTAGCCATAACAGAACCAGTGGTCGCTGCCCTGCGCGTGATCGTGAACAGGACCGCAGCCGCAGCCCGCATCGCAATCATAGCCATAATCGCTACACGGAACAGAGCCGCAGTCGTAATCGTGAGTATAGTGACCACCAGTCTTGGCGTTCAATCATGACCCGTCTCCACGCCTTAGAATCCAACGCACTTTCCTCACATGTACCTGATCACCCGCCATCTACTAGGCCTATCTATGAGAACGGTACCGAGCAGATCGTAGAAGCTATCCATTCACTAAAAACCGGAAGTACACAGAGCTACTATGTATCAAATTTCGATCCTAACGTTCACGATGTGGAGTCATGGTTTGATGAGGTTGATAGGGCGAGGTTAATTAATCGTTGGGAGGATCACGAGTGCCTAGCTCGCATAGGTAAGTGTCTGAAGGGTGATGCCAAATTATGGTTGGACGAATGGGTCACCAGTGACCGCACTTGGTCCAACTTCAAGAAAGACTTCAAGTGCCTCTGCATCAAAAAGATAGACGTAGCTAACATCCTGTATGAAGTTATGTCTACCAACTCTAATACGTTTAGGACTTATGCGGAATATGCACGTAGATCATTGTTACGTCTACGCATCGTTAAGGGGTTGAGTGAGGACCTTATTACGGCAATAGTGTTACGTGGTATCAAAGACCCACAGGTTAAGGCTACCGCAACAAATGCGAATCTTTCTCCTAATGATCTGGTGAACTACTTATCGACGTTTGTGAAGCCTGAAGCTCCAGGAACTTCAACGCAGAATCGCTCAGCTTTATCGACTACCTCGAATAGATACCAAGGTAACAAATACTCTTTTTCAAATCCTAATTCAGCTGTTAAATGTTTTTTGTGCAACCGACATGGCCACAAACAGGCCAACTGTCCTCAAAGGGTGAAAGCTTCTGCCGCTGTCACGACTAGTACCACCGCGGCTGATCTGACAGTAAGTAAACCATCTGGTAAGCCTGGGAACAATAATATTTGCCTATTTTAGCCAGGTCACGAAAGGAGCTGAACCTAATTACCATTCTTATGAGCTCGAAACGTTAGCTGTAGTTAAGGTTCTTAAACATTTCCGCCACTATTTAATTGGTTTAAAATTTGATGTCATCACGGGTTGTAATGCCCTTAAGGCTACTCAGAATAAAAGAGATTTGTTACCGCGTGTGGCAAGGTGGTGGATATATTTACAGGATTTACTTCATGGATGCAGGTGCTGGGTGTACAATTTCATCATGTTACACCAGAAATGCATCATGCCAATGGATAAGTTGAACGTTACATTCGCACGGTACTCAACATGCTCCGCATCGTAGCCAATCATCGGAAGACTGAGTGGGCTGATGAGTTGTGGCAGTTGCAACTCATTCTGAACTTGACAAAACAGAAGACAACACAGACCTCTGCCTTAAATCTCCTGATTGGTCATGAGAGCGCCACTCCTGCGATCCGAACGTTGGTACGCCACATTTCCACTACTTCAGAGTCTCCAAATCGTGAGTCCAGGCGGGAAATCTTGAGACAAAGGACGACCGAACGGTTATCGAGAAATCGGCTACAGCAGGATGCTACCGTTAATAGAGAACGTAGCTCCCCTCGTGTATTCCAGAAACGAATTCGTTATAAAGTACTCGCAATCTCAAGGAAAACTAGATGCTGGTATGCGAGGTCCTTATAAAGTCATCAATACTCTTCCAAACCATAGATACGAGTTGAAATTACTCGCTGGGGCCTATGGCAAGACTACATATGCAGCTGCCCAATTCCTGGTCCCATGGAAAGAAGAATGGACCCCGGACGTTATTTATCTTTTAAAGAAGATACCCTGTTATGTATCCAAGTTGTGTTGGATACCTTATGTGTCTTCCATGTTGTATTGGAGATACCCTGTTTATGTATTCATGTTGTATTGAATACCCTGTTATGTATCCATGTTGTGTTGGATACCTTATGTGTCTTCCATGTTGTATTGGAGATACCCTGTTTATGTATTCATGTTGTATTGAATACCCTGTTATGTATCCATGTTGTGTTGGATACCTTATGTGTCTTCCATGTTGTATTGGAGATACCCTGTTTATGTATTCATGTTGTATTGAATACCCTGTTATGTATCCATGTTGTGTTGGATACCTTATGTGTCTGCCATGTTGTATTGGAGATACCCTGTTTATGTATTCATGTTGTATTGAATACCCTGTTATGTATCCAAGTTGTGTTGGATACCTTATGTGTCTTCCATGTTGTATTGGAGATACCCTGTTTATGTATTCATGTTGTATTGAATACCCTGTTATGTATTCATGTTGTATTGAATACCCTGTTATGTATCCATGTTGTATTGGATACCTTGTGTGGTGTAGATTTTCAGTATCGGCCAGTACTGAGAACTGCTGGGTAAACGTAAGTACCCAGTGTATCATAACCTTACTTTTGTACCTATGTGAATATGTGCATGATGAACTCTCCTTACCCTATTTAGAATTAACAAAACTAACACTCTTAACTATGTCTGACCTAAACGGTTGGTTTAGGTGATTACTATTAACACTAGTTGTGTACATTTTGACTTTAGATATGACTAATGACGAGGAGCCCTCGAGAACAGACCCAGCGCCGGGCCCTTCGTGTCTATCTGGTCTGCCTAGACTGTTTTCCGACTCCGAAGATGACGGGCCTGTCGGGGACGACAGGATATCAGGAGAGGCCGTGTTAGCTGCTACAAGACGCCGTTAGCAACACCCCCTCCATCAAATATACAAAGCGAAGCGTACGGCGCGCACGCACAGGCTTTTTTGAGACTTTGGGTCGAACAGACGTATTGCGTTAGGGATTACTGAATATCATTTTTGTCCATTGTTTTAATTATTTTTGTTAATTGTTAGACAATGTGTTAATAATTAGATTAAATATTTGATTGTGAATATTTGTTAAAATAAATAGCTGTAGGTAATAGCAGTATTTCTTTTTTTAAATTAACTTAAAACACTTCTGATTCCTAAAAATATGTATATATATATATATATATATATATATATATATATATATATATATATATATATAGTGTCTGATAGACCTATTACTGTAGGTCGTCACGTCTTTTTTATATTTATATACTAGCCCTGCCCACGACTTTGTCCGCGTGAAATTTGTTTTTTCAATAAAAGTAGCCTAAGTTACTTCTTATATCTTCAGCTATAAAAGTGAATTTCCTGTTAAAATTGGTCCAGCCGTTTCAGAGTGTGGCCGGAACAAACAGACACATCGACAGAATGTTTTTTTATGTATGTACCGTATATATTTAAAAAAACAGACGCTACAATTTTATTTATATATATATTTAATACATAAAGCCTATATACATACAATATCTATTAATAATAATAAAAGTTAATATTCATTATTTCTAATAAATCATTATGAACTTAAACAAATTATACCTGTCTCTTACAATCACATTGGAGTGAAAGGGACAACAACATAAAATTAAAACAATACAATGTATGACGAGTGATATTATTACAATGGCGTATTTATTATGAGGTTTTAATTTTAATTTCACTGATATATGTATTTACTAGAAGAGACTAAGCTCACTTAATGATTTAACACTAAACCTACCAAGTATGTACCGGTCAAATTGACCGTTCTTAAACTTTTGTAAAACTTACACATTTTTAAACGTTATAATATCGTTATCAAACTACATGACAATTCTTAGAATATGCATATTATATTTTCTACATTCTTTACTTTTAGTTATTTCCATCATTACCTACATTATATAATAAAATAACTTTTAATTACCGGTCAATTTGACGGCGTGTAGTAGAAACAGGTATACAAGAATTGTCGGTAGGTTTAGTGTTAATTAAATTAGTTTTGTTTGGAAATTAATAAAATAGTAGGCAGGTAGTACACTCTTATAGGAACTGAGAGTTAAATGGTAAAAGAGTTGGACCCCCCCCCCTTCCACTCCTTCCACATTTACCAAGAGTGGTAATGCTTTTAAAGTTTGTATTTACACCATTCCACCACGGTAGTGGTATTGATGGTTAGCAGTTTAGCCACATGGTTGACTACCACCGGGTAGATTGCCTGTCCGCATGTCACCTAGTAAAATACAAAGTAAATAGATTAATCTTATAATAAATGAGTAACTCAAGCCACATCAAGTAACTTTACTCCACAAGCCTCAGAGCGCATTCGGGGTGCGACGATGCGTCATAACAAAGCTTCGTCTGTTCTACATACATACTTACAAACATACATACATACATATATATATACATACACACATACATATATACATACACATACATACAAGAATTAAATATCAGCATTTAACAATTAGTTGTATGTCTATCCGTTTGTTTGTTAATAGTTAATATTTAAATATTGACTAAAAATTAAAAAAAAAAAAAATTGATATTGACTAAATACCTTTTAATAATCTCATCACACTTTGTTCCCTTCTAAAAAAAGGAAGAGAAAGCGAAACAGAGAGGATGTTGGATATTTCATTACACTACCTCTGCAGACGACTTCGTTCGTTTGTTTGTTAATAGTTTCCTTATAACATCAGCTATCCGACTGTGGAAGTCTTATTTCCACCCGTTTCAGAAAGTAGCGGTAACAACCATACAGATGAATATAGAGAAAAATGAAAAAAAAAAAATATTACTTGAATTGGAATTACAAACAGACGCATACATTTTATTTATACGTACATTATATTTGTAAATGTATATTAAGGAATTGATATGAAGTTATTAATAACTATGAAAATTAAGTTTTTTAAAAGTCAGGTCAGTGAATATATTGTATTAAAACTTGGATTTTATATCTGAATAAGATGGTATTTTTTAGAAAATTATTGAGAGATTTTATATATATATATATATATATATATATATATATATATATAAATATATATATTTAGCTGTCTTAAGGCAACAAACAATATTTTGTTACAGTGAAGTAATTTGTGGTACAAATTATCTTAAATCAATTTGATTAATTAATTTTTTTGGTTATATTTTGATAAGAACAGTTTGTGTTAAAAAAAAAAACGAGATTATTGATAATTAATCTCTGAGAGGTTGATTTCTTTATAATAAATAAATAAACATGGCAAATGGAATTAATTTTTTAAAATAAAAAATTGCTTTTAAATGATTTAAGATTTACAATTTACATGAGATTTAGTATTTTTTTATTATGAATGACAAAAAAGGTGATGATGGAATATTTGGTAGTACCGGGTAGTAAGTATTACCTTAAACAGTGACCCTTCCTTGGATCGTCACGGGATCGAGTTTGCATTCGACCGTGACAACCCAACTTAAATGTTAAACTGTTATAGTGTGATGGCCAGTTTTAAAATATTTGGGCTGAAGATGGATCATGGATTTATCTCTTCATCATATTCATTCATGTTTATTTGTTAATATTTTTGGTTTAAAAGTTTTATTTGGTAACATTTTGGTTTAGAAGGTTAATTTGATAACATTTTGGGGTAAAAGGTTTATTTGGTAATATTTTTGGGGTAACATCTCTACCTCAATCAATCGGGGATTGTCAGACATATTGTAATGTGTAACTTTTTTATATAATTTCAGTTTTTGAAAATGATCTGCATTACTCTAGATTTTAAACTTTAATTAGCATATTTTTAAACTCGAAACATAAAAAACATTATAAAGAGTAATTTTGGACTATTATTTTTAAAAACATTCCACACGAGCAGGAATCGAACTTGCGATCTTTAAACCGAAGCTTTAGATCAAGTTATGTCCCCGTTGTTTTTAATATAATTTTAAAAACAGTAATAAGTAATAATAGTAATTTCCTACTCCAAGGTCACTGGGGTTGAATATAGAGCAATGGAAAAACCTATGACTAATTTAGGACTTCCCCTAAGCTAGGATACCTGGAAACTAATCAATAATTGATATTATTATTACAATGTAAATCTTTTATTATTAAACGATTCATTTGAATATTTGTATTATATATAGTTATATATTAAAAAACAACGAATTAAATATATTATGAAAATGTATTAATACGTTTCTTTATTATTATTATATGAATTGTAAGTTTTTTTTTACAATAATATATAAAATTAACACACATTACGACGCCTGGGTTTATTTTTAGGTTAAATTTAACTGTTGTTGTTAAATTTAAGTGTGAAGGTATTTAATAGTTTGTGTAAACTGTCATTATTTTATATTGTTTTGATGTTATTATCAAATTATACTTATAATTACCATGTTTAGAATGTTTTGATAAATAACAACCTAACCCTAAATCCTAACCTAACTCGAACTATGCGTTTTAAAGTCATTATAATTTTAATATCAGATATTAAATAAATAAAATGAAGGTTACATTAACCGCGTAATCAAAATACAGATTGATGTTGAAACAAAAAACCTGGGTTCATGGGAACGAGAGCAGGTAAGAAGGCTGTTCAAACCACCGGAAGTCAGGACGGATGTGACCACCGCAGCCTCCTACCTCCTACTTATCAAATATTAATTACTTTACACTGTAAACTCAATTCTCAATATATATATATATATAAATATATATATATATATGTATATATATATATATAAGTTTTGTATCGGATTATAGTTCTGACTGTTTTGTTACAGTTACTATATATATAAATTTGAACTAAAATGTAGCATTAAGGCTCCTCAAACTTATCTATACTTTAGTGCAACTCACATCAAAAGCGGTCAAGCAATATCATTAAAAAAGATAAAGAAATCATAGTTAACACCTTCGATTTAACTTATGTTTAGATTCTATAATATTTTTATTGGTTTTAAAAGATATATGTTTATATAATTCGAATTATAAAAACAACAAAATAATGTATTGTTTTTAATACAAGCCCTTAAAAATTAATTATTTTTAAGGGCTTTTATTAAGCTTGACCTTCCTTCATAATTGCGGTCATCAGAAATCATTTATGATATTTATTTCGTCACAATAACTGTATATTACAAATATATATACATTATAAGATACTAAAGTGTGTATGTCTGTTTATCAAAGAACGTCTAAGACGAATCATAAAGCAAAGATTACATCCAGTTTCCTAGTAATCGTCTATGCAAATAAACATACAGATATATATAATAATAATATCATCTTTAACAAGATTAGTCCTAGATTTAGACTATAGGATATCGTCAAAAGATATATATCTTTTGAAGATCTTATTATTGTGATAACAATTGACGAAATATAAATATACTTCTAGGTTTATAAGCGACACGCACACACAGACACACACGCATGTAATCTTTAATATTAGTACTTTATTGATATAATAATATAAAATGTACAATTTAAATGTATTAACGAATTCTTTAATAATAGTACTAGGATCCGCCAACCGTGCGCGGCGGGTGTTCAGCTGAGCCCCTCTCCTTTCTTCTTTTCTTGATAACTTTAGAATGGCTAAACATTTTTTCAATCTGTTTTCGCTGTAACTTCTGGGTTCGGCTCAAACATACATGAGAAAATTTTTAGCTATATTATTTCGTCGCATTCTGGAGACAACTAAACACAAAAAAACGGTTAAGAGCTTCGCTTACGCTCAGCTCAATAACTTTGGTTGTTGGTGTAAATATATGTTAACTCCTAAACCTATTTTTACTTAACCAATGAAAGGTTTACATTCTGATTCACTTTGTGTATAAAAAAAAACAATCAAAAGTATAGTCTTTTACGCAGATTTATCCTTTGAAAATTGGTATTTAATTTAGTTTTTTTTTATAAATAAAACATTTGTTATAATGTTTCATATATAACAAATGAGGTCTTAACGCTTCAGGCATTTTATAAAACCCTCACATAAATAATGGAGTCACAAAACAAATCTTATTTACGTAACTAAAAATAAAATGTATTAAAATGTAAAGCCTTATTTTCACGAGATGAAGAAAATGAGAGTTTTTGTATATAACACGAAAATAAATACAAATAAATTAAATTTTCAGAATTAGAATAACATATCTAAGAGATATATATATATAAGCGATTTACCATTCACTGACTCATCACGAAATCTTCGAAACTATTTGTCTGATAAACTTAAAATTTTACAGTTACTTCTTTTGTTACGTAGACGTCCACTAAGAAGATTTTACGGAATTTCTATCCTAAGGGACTTAAATTTTTTAACATTTCGCCAAATTTTAAACCTGTAGGAGCTATACACGTAACTCGGTTACCATAGCAACGGTTACGATGACAACGGATACTATGAAAACGGTTACCATAGCAACCTAAGTTTACATCCAAATTAATATTGTGCCCAGCAAAGCGGGGATCAGCTAGTAATATATATTGCATTGTAGTAAAAGTATATTGGTCAAAAGATAATACTTTAATTATTGTGCAAGTATTTTTTGATATCAAAAAATAGCAAACGTAAAAACTACCCCACTGCACTAGTCACTGCTATTATGCACTAAATCTGATCGATGTTTCGCGTGCGACCTATGACCTTAACAAAAATATACATGTAAATACAATTGAAGTGTCCGTTTGTAATTCCATATTAACAGCTTTTTAATAAATGCATATGAAAGTATATATGTTACGTAAAAAACAATCTGGACCTATTAAAACAGGATTTTCACTGATAGCTAATGTTATAAAGTAAATAAGCTACTTTTTTAAAAAACATATTCCATATAAAGGAAGTCGTGGGAACAGCTAGTGAACAGAGTGACTTGACTTATCATATCCAGTGACTTTAGTATTAACAACTACCATTATAGATTTAGTCTTCGGTAATATTTTAGTAAAATTAAATTTATCTATGTTAGGGATTTTACCCAAAAATAATAAAGTCAATCGATAGTTCAAATACTGTAACAAATGGGAATCGAACGCGGAATCTATGACACACTAACCGCTAAGCCATCGACCAATTGGTTTGAAATAAATACATCAGTTATTCCAGTAAAATATGAGATGAAAATAGTAAAATACGTACAACAATGAATGATATTCGTGGTCCTGAACAAACAATGCAATGAACAAACCGATCAGAAGAGCACTTATCCGATGTTCCTGTATCAAGCCAAGTTCTTTTGTTTCTGACTAATTAACTGTGTGTAGTATACAGTTAAAATACGGTTAATACATACGTTTTCTAGTACTCTGTTATATATATATATATATAATTGAAGTGTCCGTTTGTTAACAAATTAACAGCTTTTCACTAAATGCATATATACGGTACAAAAATATAAATTGAAATATAAAAATTATAAAGTTTTTTTTTATTGAAATATTGTTTCTGTTGTATTTTTTTTTCTTTTAAAATAATGTTACATGTTTATAATTTGAAGTTGGATTTTTATAAACTAGTTGCGACCACGGCTTTTGTTCGAGATGTTTTTATTCAAATTCGAATTTAAAATATCTTTATTCAAGTAGGCATTTACACGCACTTTTGAATTGTCAATTACTACAATACAAAAAAGATCAGTGTTGTCAGTCCGTAAGTAAGCTACTACCGGCTCAGAATGCTGCTCTGTTGAGAAGAGCCGGCCAGAAACTCAACAGTTGCTCTTTTCAAAAGAAATATAACAATAGGTGATGTAAATATTAAATAAAAATAGCCAATTTACTTCAACATCAGCTATCCGCCAGTGAATCCTGTTAAAATCAGGCTGTTTCAGAGATTAACCAGAACAAACAGATAGACAGAGAAAAATTGTAAAAATATATGTTATATGACATTTCATATAAAATATATTCCGTATATATTATACTTATTCATGCATTTAGTGAAAAGCTATTAATTTTTAAACAAACAGACAATTTAATTTTATTTATATATATATTAAGTTTATTAAAAGTCGATTATTATTTGAAAGATAACGTTTGAAACTTTATCTTAGAGGGCTTTGATCTGTGCTGTGTAATTTGGTGTAAACATTCAAAGCCTTGAGCTAAATTAGGGAGGGGGGGGGGGGGAGGTGTAATCTCTTTGAAAACATGTTCCAGGTTATCCTAAACTCTCCTAAACATTAGGTTTTTGATTTGTAGATATATGTTTATTTTAACACAAATTGGTAAAGTTTGTGATCAGATTGTATTTTGTTATCGAGTTTTTAATTAAGTTTGAATCGATTTTTAAATAACCTTATCAATGATAATATATATAATATATATATTAATTTATATAGCTAATTCCCACCCGCTTCGCTGAGCACACTATTAATTTGGATGTGAACTTAGTTTTCTATGGCAACCATTGTCATGGTAACTCTGGCTATGGTAAACATTGCTATGGTAACCGTTGCTATTATAACCGTAGCTATAGTAACTCTTACCACCGCGTTAAGTGTATAGCTCCTACAGGCTTAAAACTGCGAAATACAAAAACTTAAATCCGTTGGGATAGGAATTTCGTAAAATCCGTTCTTAGTGGACATCTACGTCACAAAAGAAGTAACTATGTAAAATTTTAAAATTTTAAGTTAATCGGACAGATAGTTTCGGAGATTTCGTGATGAGTCAGTGAGTGGTAAATCGCTTATATATATATAATTATAATCTTTACATTTAGTACGCCAAAAGTAAATGTATAATGTTGTATGTTTAGTCATTTATAAACTGTTTATTTTAGAAGTACCACGTTTATTTTATCGTCCTACATCTCATACAAAATGTCGAGAAACTCAAAGTAGGCGGGTAAAATAGTTAAAAAACTAAACTAAGTAATAGTATACTTATTTTTCTATAAACATAATTAGTTGAAGGATGTTGGGGTTGCAACATGACACCACAAATTCTCGTCTACAAGTGAACCTTATTTCATTGTAATAAAGTTCAAATTTGTATAAAATATTAGGTGTATTTGATGATATACTTCAGTCATCTGTCGCCGGCTCCTCGGTGTATTGTCACGATCACACGTTTTTCTCATACTATGGTCGGATGTGTATTGTTTTTATGCTCCCAGGTGTACACTTGAGTGTTTTATTAAATCATATCACTTATTTACACTTATATTGTTCTTTAAGACAAGCTCTGCTCGCGACTTTGTCTGCGAATGTTTTTTCAAAGTATATATACATGCAAATAAGACTAAGGTACTTATAACATCGATTAGTGAAAGTTCTTTTAAAATCGGTCCAGTCTTTTGAGATTAGCCGGACCAAACAGATTTTTTTTTATGATGTACTTACCTTATACATATAGGTATATATATATATATATATATATATATATATATATATATATATATATATATATATATATATATATATATATATATGTACATGAGCCGTAGCACCATTGAAGAGTACATAGGGTTAAAATTTGAGTTTTAATTAGGGGTTAAAAATATCCATTACCATATATGGCGTTAGTTTGAACTTATAGTGTCATTGAAATAATAAAATATATACTACCTCCTATCATATATATTATATTTTATTATTAAAATTAAGATCCTACAACAAGGTTATATATAATATATATTATTCTCAAAATTGTATATGAAATATGTAAATAAAATATTTACAAACAGCTCAGTTACGATATAAAATTGTTACTTAAAATTTAATCTCTTTTAAATTAACTTAGGAATAAGGGATTGATCCGTAATGATTATTATAATCCGATCCATTTTGTAAGTTAATTTATATTTATAAGTTGATTGAAAATATTAAGGTGAATTTAAAATGATACTTCAAATTAATATCTCAAAATGGCGGCGAAGAATAACTTGCCTACTTAAAATAAACGCCATTGCTTTCAAATAAAAGTTTTTCTGTCTCTTAATAGATGAGATATATATATAGATATATAAATAAAATGTGTGTCTGTTCGCAATTCATTGTATTATTATTTATATCCAGTTAATCTTTTTAAGAATAATTAATATTTTAGTATATATTTTGTAAAGAGCTTTCACTCAGCTTTGCTTGTAGTACACTCATTGGTTTACCTTCTCCCATGGAGCGGCTGCACTATTTCTCACACCCAACTCTGCTTAACTGGAATCTTTTATAACTATAAACTCATTTTCAATTCATTTTTTTTTTAATCTTCATTATCAATGCATTTTATGGTGTTGAAGCTTCATTATATTTAATATATACTTTATTGTGTATAAAAATGTCTGTTACAAATTTGAATTTGAATTTTTTATTTTATTTTACACCTTTGTAAACTATAATAAATATTAGCAATTAAGCAGTATTTGTATTTTATTTACGTAAAAGTTTTAGTTACGTATAAGTTCTAAATAAATATATAGTTTTTATCTTATTTGAATTTAAGTCCTTTAATTTAATGATTTTTAATATTATTACATATTTAAGCTTTCCTTTTTTATCAATTATTCTAAACATCCCTTAACACTAAACCTACCGACAATTCTTGTATACCTGTGCCTACCGCAGGCCGTCATATTGACCGGTAACTAAAAGTTATTATATTATGTAACGCAGGTAATGATGGAAATAACTAAAAGTAAAGAGTGAAGACAATATTATATGCATATTCTAAGAATTGTCATGTAGTTTGATAACGATATTATAACGTTTAAAAATGTGTAAGTTTTACAAAAGTTTAAGAACGGTCAATTTGACCGGTACTTGGTAGGTTTAGTGTTAACACTTACGGGACGAAATACATCATGTGTTTGTGTGTGTGTCTCTCTCTCTATATCTCTATCTCTTTTTACCACAACCTCAACACGGTTGTAGACAGGTGGATATATTGTGAAAAGTGATTTGTTTTTTTGTTTTAGTTTAGTGTTAAATCATACGTGAATATTGATTGCAGATGTTTTTAAAAATGCTTGCAGCGAATGTTTAATACAGACTTAGAAAAGTTGATAAATTGTGTAACTTGATACAAATATTGACTATTTAGATTAGTTTAGTTTTTACTATTTATATTATAAAGTAGTGAAGGCATTTTAGATTTGTGTTGAAAAATTAATATAAAATTAAATTAAAAATATAGATTTCATTTCGATTCACTTCGTTGCTAGCGGGGTCAATGACCGCTTTATTTTCTTTATTTCATTAATTTATATTTATCATTAAAATTAAAGACAAAAAGAATCCTTACGTAATATTGTGTCTTTGATATATAAAAATACTTTAAATAATCTGTCATTATTAAAATATTTTTACATTGAAGAGACAATACCTCTGAATAAAGCCTCAATGTAAAATATTTTTTTCATAGTTATAACACGTGAAAATCTTTTCAATTAAATGTAAGGAACATGTATATTTTGTTTAGAATATTATAATAAAGGAATGAAAAGGTAAATAAAAGATAAAAGATCGAAATTTATAGTTTATATTAGATTTATAATAAGATATGTAGTCTACAAAATTTCACAAATTTTCACAACGTTATTTCAACCTAAAGCGTCTACCCATTTTATTAATGAAATAATAATATCAAAAACCACTGGATCTAAGTAACGGGGGCTGGTTTTACGTTATATTTTAAAATATATACTAATAGGCAGTTATTCTCGCGTATCAATACATGAGTAAGTCAAAAAATCAATAACGGTAAAAAAATAAAAAAATATCAATCCATAAAAACAGCCCCCCCCCCCAAAAACGGAACAACAACCATCCGTACAAATACAATTATATTTATTATAGTTATATTTAACTAGAGTTATACAGAATAATGATTCCTATGAAATATAATTATGCATTCTTTAAATTTATTCATTATAATAATAATAATAATAATACTTAATAAGTATCAATAGGTAATGATTAGTTAATGTCGTGCTACAAACTACAGTAGTTTATAATAATAATAATAATAATAATTAATAATAATAATGATGAATGAATCGTATTATTTCTTTATTTAAATTTATTACTCGACACTCATAACCACTAGCGGCAGCCTCGAATCACAAAACATCGTCAACACATAAAATAATAATCAATAATAATAATCGTACAGATAAAAATCATTCATAAAAACATTATAATAAAAATCTAAACATTAAAACACACTTAAAACAAACATTATATTAATATTATCGTAATCATAGTGTGTATGTATGTATATCGTTTAAGCGAATAATCGTAGTCAAAATAATGAGCATGGCGCGCGGGGGGGGCGGGTAGCGGCGGGGGGGTGGGGGGGCGGCATTACACTACACTACAGAATACAGTACCGACACAACAACACACCGCACTCCGACCATTTCCTATCAACACATTGGCTAGGCCGCCTCACGCGCCCGCCGGCCGCGCCGCCCGCCGCCCGCCCGCGCTTACTATATTACCGTATCTTAATACTTTACGCTACTACGTTAGGTAAGCTTTATAAATTTTCGATTTCTCATTTATGCTATCAATAATAATAATTATACAACTTTTTTTAAATTTTTATGTTTTTTTTCGAAATTCTATCGTAACGTACCTCGACTCTCTCTGTGGCGCCGAGCGCGGGCTCGAGCTCGACCACCTAATAAAAAACGTTCATAATAAGAAAATATATCGTGAGTAACTCTGCCGACTTACGATAGGTACGGCGCGGCGGATGGGCCGACCGGCGAGGCGCCGACCTTTGGCACCAGGATTTCGATTACGCGACTTTTTTTTTTAAATATTTTCGTAACGATTTAAGTAAAAAAGGTCAGTCCCGCATCGGCGGGAACTCGGCTCGCCGAGTCGCGGCTTACGATAGAATGCGGATGGCCTGGTGCGTGGGAGCGGCGCAGGCGGGGCACGGCGCCGCCGACGCCACCAGCCGCGACGCGCACTCGTAGCAGAACAGGTTGTGGCCGCACGGCACCAGCGCCGCCGCCACGCCGCGCTCCGAGCACACGCCGCACGTGCGCGTCGGCGAGGCGGCCGGCGACGGGCGCGGCGGGCCCCACGCCCACACGCCGCCCGCGCCCGGCGACTCGAACGACGGCGACTCCCCTAAACCTTCGTCGCGCTCCGTTGACGACCAGATGCCGAGCAGGTCGCCGAGGCGGCCCGAAGAGCCGCCCGACGAGCACGATCCGGCCGACGAGAACGCGGCCTCCTGCTCGGGACGCAGCAGCGAAGCGAGCCCCGCGCGGTAGAGCTGCGCGAGCGGCTCGCCCTCGGCTCCGGCGACCGCGCCGGCGCCCGTCGCCCCGCTGGCGGCACCCGTGCGGAGGGCGATGTGCGCCTCGATCTCCTTACGTGCCGCCTCCACGCTCTCCGGGAGGCCGGTCACCTCGAAGACGGGCTCGCGCTCCCGCGACGGGGTCACGATGTAGGTGTGGGTGGTATGCTGGATGCGCTTGATGGTTGCTCCCTTGGGCCCGACCACGAGCCCCACGACGCGGTAGGGCACACGCACCTGCGCGGTCACGTGGCCGGGCGCTCCGGCGGGCGGGGGCGGGGCGGCACCGCACTTGCGGGATGCTCTGATCTGGGAAAAGTGCTCGGCGGCGGAGAGGATCTCGCGCTTGGCGCGTGCGACGTCCTCCTTGCGGCCCGTTACCACGAACACGGGCTCCTCTCCGCGCACCGGGGTCTTGATGTAGGTGTTGGTCTTGGCTCGCAGAGCTTTGATCTTGCATCCTAAAAATAAAGAAACAAAGTTTTAATGATCAGTCACTCGAGTAACACGTCGGACACTTATTGGAATCAAATTATCGTGGATTATAGATGGTGAGCCATAAAACGAAATGGCGCCCGACGTGGGACTTTCGTAGTTTACGAAAGTACATACAATGTGTTATAGCGCGTGTTGTAATATAACATCACTGCAGTCGTTATACGTCGCGTCAATGTGAGTGTAGTAAACGCTCTCCCCCCCCGGGTGTTACCATGCGGATAGTAACGTCAGTCATCGGCTGATCGCCGTGGAATAAACATGTCTGACACTTCCTACTCCACATATTAAAAAAATATATATAAACCCCATTTAAATTATGAAACACATTATTATGATTTTAAAATATTAACCAAAAAAATATATATATAATAAACGTTCTATCCTACAATCGAGACCACGTGGTATAGTTGTACGTGTCTAACTCGTGGCCATTGTATGTCTGTCTCGCTCGTGACTCCAATGCGGCAAAACACTTTGCGTGCAGTGTCCTGAAGTTTCCTACAATCAATAGCGCGTGTTTTAAGATGCTCCCTTCAGAATTAGGACGACCGGGACCTTTGATATTCCTTAGTTTTAAGTAACTTTAACCTCAAACAAACGTTATTAACAATTAAAACAGAGTTAACTATAATATAAAAATATGATTTATAATAATCTGTGAATTATAAGTTAAATTTAAGATATCAACACGAATAACTATTAACGCTTTAGTAATAATTGTAATATCGACGCTTACTAGCTGGCAGCTCGCCAAAAATATACCAAATGACCAGCATCTTTGGAATAGGTTGTTATCAGGAAATAAAAGAAAAGCTTATACAAAATAAAATTAAATCGAACAATTATTTATATTATCAAAATAGTACTGAAATTTCCATTTGATACATAAGTTATATTAATTCAACGTGGAAAAGACATAAATAAATAGAGTTTTATGATTTGAAGGTGATATTTAAATCAAAACATCCACGTAAGCCAAGGCTTAGGCGGACCGAGTTTAAAAATTTGGAATAATTTAGTACGAGGCTCATCCGGAGAGTATTGTTTGAGTAACGCCTTCAAAGCCTTTGGTGTCATACTTGTATATGCTACATTCATTTATGTTGTAATATTAAACAAATATGTCGAAAAGAGTAATCAGGAAAAAGGAAATTATTCATGATAACAGTATTAAGATAAGGTTTTCCTACAATTAAATGTCTCCAGGCCGGAATGAGACAGATATACACCCATCTCACTCTATCAAACGAAGTATCTTAATGTACACTCCCGAATTACCCTAAAATTGAAGCAAATTAAGCATGTTAGAGTAATACAATTATAACACATACAACAAGAAATATTATACATTACGATATAAATAAAGTAACAAATTTAAATTATTAATAAAATATAATAATAATAATAAAATAATTAAATAACACTATTTGTACGAATTATTTAAATAAAATACATTTTTGTTTTATTATAAATATGTTATGATAATTTTCAAGAAAGTTATTTTAATGATAGGTCTATAAAAGTAACAACGGTTCCATTGGAGTAGCTATTCAATTAAGCCGGTATGAAGCCGGTAGCAGTCTCGTAGCTCCTCTCACCTACATTCGTACGCGCGTAGCTCCGTAGCGGGCAGTGCACTCTACGCCGTAGAACCGGGTCACTGCGCCCCACGCTACGGCTTTTTTATGATTAATATTTTTTTTTTACTACTCACATTATAGTATTTGATGATTTAATATAATAATTGAAGTTATCATTTAACTGTATTAAATATATTCTTATATTTTATTTGAGGGAAATCGTATGCTTTTGTTTGAGACTTTTGGCTTTATAATTACTTTTATATTTTTTTTATACTATATTATATTATGGGAGAATAAGACCTTGAAATTAATGGTAAACGGAATAAAAAAAATATATAATAATAAGTATGTACTGAAAGCTTTATTTTCTACAAATGGTTTAACAAATTTCGAACTTCTATGACGTTATAATGATATCAATATGACATCCTAAACTTTGACCTCACCAAGATGGTCAATTCATACGTAAAAAAATGTATTTTTCTAGTATAATAAAAATCACAGCTCGTCGTCATAACAACGGCAGGGTAGCCAACCCCAACCAACCCCGGCCAACTCCGGTCGACCCCTAGCAAGTTTTCCAACCCTACAGCTGTTTCTACATTGTTATAAATGCCTATAATGGTATCCGTGGAATGCTTTGGTATCCATTCCGTGTTTTAATATCAAACAATATATTTATTAAAATATTATTTTTAAAACATTCATTGCCTTTTTGTGATAAAAATGTTATTTTATGAATTTTAATCGGTAACTTGGCGGTGAGCCAATTATGACGCATGTGAAAGACCAACGAGGGGTCCAATAAGAGCCTTCAATACCCAATATACCTATACAGCATGTATTTATAATTATAATATCGTTAACTAGCTGTGCCCGCGACTTCGTTTAAGCTTAATATATTTAAAATAAAAGTACCCAAATTACTCCTTATAACAGCTATAGGTCAGTGAAAGTCCTGTTAAAATCAGTCCAGCCGTTTCAGAGATTAGCCGGAACGAACAGACAGACAGAGAAAAATATAAGTTTTTTTTTATGTAAGTATATAGTGCCATTACTAAAAAGCTGTTAACTTGTAAACAAACAGACACTTCAATTTTATTTATATGTATAGATAAAGATACTTTTCCCGCGCAAAAAAGGATATAGAAAATAAAGTGGAGATTGTCGCATGCGGTGTTTCAGCGACTGTGTGCGTAGAGGGTGCAAGAGGGTGCAGGAGGGTGGGGAGAGGTGGGGGACGGGGGGATGCAGAGGGAAGGTGTGTGAGGGCGCGGCGCCTCAGGGGCGCGTGCTCCGGATCGATAGGTCAACGACCGGGCCCGGTGCATTGGCAAGCCGGCAGCCCTGGCCACCAACACAAATTTAACCTACATTCATACTAATTATCTTTTAACTTCTTTAAGTGTCTAGATCATCTAGTGTTGATTATTCCTAATGAGAGAAAAATATTTTTTATATTATTTTTTTTAAATAATTGTTATAATAGGTTATATATATCATATTATATATAGTATGAGAATATAATATTTTATAAATTTTTCATCAAATAATAATAAACGTCAAGTATTTATAGTGTAGTAGGAAAACGGATTTTCCCGGTGTTTCCCGCGGCCATTGCACTCGCCTTACATAATACTAGGGCTACAGAAGTAACGAGGAGGTAACAAACAAACGCAGAGCCGTAAGTCAGCGACCCGCCGCAATGCGAAAGAACCTTTACATTCACAACAATAGGCTTCTTATTAAAACGACTCGTGGTTACTAAAGCGCTGGAGTGATTAATGATTCTTTAGGTGGGGGGAGGCCGGGGTTGATCGAACTGAAATTGGTCGTTCAATGTCCACCTGATTTGTTTATAAATCACAGCTTCCAAAGGAATGTTCCAGAAAAATCTAGAATGTTCTGTCAAAGTAAAGAACGCTATAGAAACATTTTGAATATGGAGCAGACGACTATCTAGAAAATATTTCGAGTTAGATGCGTACAAGCTAAATTATTTCTTGTGCTATGTATTTTAGGTCGAATTTTCAATGGCGATCAACCAGACGGCACGTTGTAGTCGGGACGACATATTTAAGTAATTAGAGACCTTGTTTCATTAGTAATAAACGTTAATTTCGTTTATGGTTGTGTTACACTTGATACTTTATGCGGCTGACGGGTGACACGTGGCATCTAGGGATAGTATAGTAAGTGGGAGGGAGATGGAAGATGACGTTTTCTTTGCAATAACAGAGATAGACATGTTTCTTTCTATTTTAGTGCGTCCTTTTTAAGAGATTGGTGATGTTGGAGATGTAAGATCAATGATCAGATCAGACGAAATACGAACACAAAATAAGCTAAGAGAAACTATCTTAGTCTAGACTGAGACACTGTACTGTATAAACAATGTTGCTATATACTATAATACTTTACAAAATAAACCCTTTGAATGAGTTTCAAAGCTTTAAGCGTTGTTTGTAGGCGGATTTCAAATTCAGGTTATTCTATTTTAATACCAAGATAATATTAACAAAAATTAATTAATTGAAAACTTTTACTTAGAGTGTTATTCGTTGAAACAACATTGCATTATTAAAAACACCAAATAACAGACCGAACGCAGTATGTCCCAACGTACTATATAATGTGCTAATTTTTGCACTTGCAACAAACACACACACACACACACACACACACACATACACACATACATGTGTGTGAGGACATTACACTCGTAAATATACAAAAACATACACATTTTTATATCACATATATAAAAATATTTTTTTTTTATTAAAAATTAAAATATATTTTCCGGTTCTTTTAATAATAATATTATCTATCTTTAGTATAATATAAAACAAATTATACATTTATATCCCGTAATCTAATTCAAGTATCATTAAAATAAATCTCTGTACGGTTCAAATATTATTTAAAAGTTAAAAATATAATAATTTAAATTTATTATGAATATAAATTAAGAAAAGTGATCCTTACTTTTGGATGTTTGAAACATTTGAGTGTCATTGACCTTGGTTATATAATTAATTTTAATATTACAATTAACGCTAAATTAATAATAATAAATTAAAATAATTGAATTTAATATTTAGAATAGAAAAAATAATGAATTCATACAAATATTTGATAACTTTATTATATAAAAATATTTGTATTCTTAACGACATGTATGACTTGTTCACACATGACACACATTTGTATGTATGTTTGTGTGTTTGTAATAATCGTGTATATGTTAAAGTAAATTAACAAATTGCATTGTTTATTTATAATTATTTATACACATAAGTTGTTTATTTTTAATAATCATTCTGGAAAGCATTTTGAAACACAAGTTATATACGGACAGGATATACATATATATATCAAGGATTCATTAAAAAATCTTGATAGTTTATGATAATATTTAAGATAATTTATTTTGATAAATCATTAATTAATTTATCAAATACGGAAATCCCGGTGAATGGTGAATATGTATAGACAAGTTTATTATATACTAAATATATGTACATTTTTGTGTCAAAAACTCAAATACACACTTGTGACGTCACCAGAGGAGTGTTACTTCAAGGCCGCGTTCTTGACCGTTAACTTTAAGTATCTTAATTTATATTAATTATTATATAATATTATTAAATATACTTAAAATTACAACTAAATAAGTCTCTAGTATTTATTTAAATTATTATTTATTTGAAAAAAAAAAGTATTGAAAAAAAAATTATTTAAGTAATTGAAATACAAATAATTTAACTTAATTTAAATTCATTTTTCTTTTGTAGCTTGGAATTAAGAACTTTACTTACTTTTTTCTATTTTTTAAGTTCGCATTTCTTTAAATCGTTATTTTTATATTTTAACTATTTTTTAAATCGTGTTCCGTTTCCGTTACACACAGACACACGACCGAAGATAATAAAAGCGTGCTAATAGACAAATCGACTATTTAATATAATTAAATATCAAATCAAGGCCATCAGTGAAATGTTAAACGAAAACATTGACACTACATTTTATTCCAATAATAATTAATTAATTAAAAATAATTCAATGTCAATGTATGAATAATTTTTATTTGAAAAACAAAGTGGCTAATAGGATATATTAAATATTTTTTTAACAATGATAATAAAAAAAAATTGTACAAGAACGCGATATTTATTTAATTGCATTTTAAACCTTATTTCAATGTGATAGATACTATAATTGTATAAAATGATAGCAGTACCGCGGCATATTGTGTAGTGTACTCCCGAGGGACTCGCATGCGATTCAAAACCAGATACATTTTAAGTCTCTGACTCATTTACAGGTAATTTTTTTTTTCTCTGACCAAATATTTCCTGCAATAAATCAGATATCGGTTAATCTGTCCGTCTGCGGTTTGTTTAACATGATTTTAGTTTTAATATATATTATTTTCTTACAAATTCGTATGCAAATAATTTCTGATGATAAAAATCATTCCATTTGTCTTAACCGACCAAACTAGTTACTTAACAAATTACATAATTCTAAACACGTATATGACCTAGAATTATGTAGGTATTAAAGATGTCCAAATGGCCTCAAATACACGAAAACAACCGGATTATAAAAAACCTATGTCACTTTATTGTGTTAGATAAAATCTTAAAAGAACTTATTTGCTCGTCAAGTACGTCGACCTCTTCAAAAGTTAACTTAGAATTTAGTTAACTTTGAGTTCTTTCTAATCAAATTTTATCGATTTTTTTGTTTGTAAAAAATAAAAGTAATGTACTAGGTCAACATAACCAGCCTGGAGACTCGGACTCGTTTTTTTATATTCCAAATTAAAAGTGAAAACATAAGAACACCTAACTTCCCTGGAGTTGACGTCTAGTATCATCTGCTACCCTGGTAACCCTGGTGAGACTTGTACTAGTAACCAAAAATATGTATGTAGACTTTAGATAGCCCTATTTAGGCTATTTTGATAGTTCAGACCTAAATAATTTAGATTTTATATCGCCGGAGCAGATTAACCAAGGGTTTATTAATACAGAATCATTAGTCCCTAGGCAGACTAGTTTAAAGTGTTTGACCTATATCCATGCCCTTACGGTACTCTATTATTAACTAGTGGATCGCTCCCGGTTTGTCTGCTGAATATTTAACTATACAATATTAAAGAGAGAACATTAAAATTGATTTGAACATACTTTACGATCTTCCCACTAAACTATAAGCTCACCTACTAATTATTCTAAACTATAACAATTTTATTTTCTAAATATAGTTTTCTTTTTGTGTTTATTATATTTATGGAAGACAGTTCATTGATCTCTCGCTACGTTATGAATCAGGTGTGAAATTACGTAGTTACGAACACTGAACATGCTGAAGGTTATCAGTACATTGGATAATGGACCGTAACCTTTACAGATAAGATATAGAATCGGTTGAAAGTATTTTGGGATTGTATCAAATATGACGTAACAGATTTGGGTATTGGGTCAACAGTATGGCGTGACAATAAATGAAATGGCAATAGGACTCTCAACGTATTTGTATATTATTATAGTAGACTATATTAATTAATAAATAATTTTAATAATAATTTCATTGCAACCGATACATCTGATATGTAACACCCGGAGATATAATCTAAAGTCCAAGGCCAAGGTCTGAATTTGTCAAGCGAGGCCTTTTAAAGTTGAATTTGGTGGTTCGTCGGATGGTGGATAAGGCACGTTATTGGAGTAAAATATTTGGTGTATCGTGTGTTGTGTAAAAACAGTCGTTAATTATCTTTTACGAGGTGTGCTCGTGGGTGAATGTACCGTGGCCCGATTGGCCCGACGCCAGCTCTCACGGTGAGCTCCTAATCACCTCTCTCACTTAGTTTGCTCCTGATAGCTCATAGGCGCCTGGTACTTATTAAACACTGAGTTACGGTTACTTCCTCCTAGTCGCATTTCGGTGTGATTTATGTTACTTTTGTCGGTTTACCTCACACACGATATTTCTTATCGGGTGATCAACTCGGACTAACTTTGTTACATAATATGAACTAATATGAACTTGATAAAGGCTACATACATTTTTAAACTGATAACTGATTTAAATAACGAAATATGTATGCAAGATTTCGTAAATTAAATTTTAAATTTTAGTAAAAGATATACCTACATTTTTTGTTCGTCGGTAAAATATCAAAGTTGTTTTAGGTATACTAGTAGAATGTTATAACTTACCATAAGCAACGCGACGGTCACGGTTCTTTAAAATTAAGCTATTATCACCTTAAATGTGTGGATATAGTGTCTACAATTCCACACATTAAAATAATAAATTGTCGAGTGTACTAGACCACCGTGAACCGAGACGTTGATACCAAATTTAAAACATTAGATTTCGTTTCCGTTTGAAAATACGTGAGGTCAATCTTAGAAGGTTACATAACACAAATTATGCGCAAAAATGTTATAATATTCAAGGAAATTTACTAAAGTTTTATCTTACCACTTAATATTGCAATTATTTTAGTCGATGTTAACTTATAAAAGCTTTTCTGAAGGTCTCAAAAGTACTTTGAACTTTAGGGAACTAGATGTAGTGCTATTTGGTTTCTTTCAACCTTTTAAGTACAAAACACCTGTTGCAAGGAATTGTCTTTGTCTATACTTACAGGTTATTCTAGTCTGGTTCATTTATATATTTATTTGTAGTTGTGTGTGTAAAATGTACTCGGTGTGAATTAACTTTTACCTTTATAAAACATGACAAAAGATAAAATTTATCTTTCTATTACTAAACTATAATTACTACTAACTAACTAAATAAATACCTAAATATTTTGGGTACAGTCTAGCTATTTTAAAGTTAGCCTACGATTTAAATATACAAGGTATGTACCAGGGCAGCATGAAAAGTGAGAAGTAAGAGTAACGTACCGAAAATGATTCTATTTAGGAGATCACTGAGTTACAGTACTTTGACATCTGGTCCGTGATCTCGGCTCGGGTTTTACGGTTTCTGCTTCGATTATATTTACATGTACCTACCTACAAGTCCTATTGTAACGAAATAGAAGTTTTTTTGTTTCTTCATACTATATTTATCTTACAAAGCGTCCAAGTGTGATCGACCTTGAGTTCCAGTCGATTTTAATCTAATTTCAATATGAAAACTTATTTACTTAAAAATGAAGGACTTTAGAAAGTATTTATTTTTGAACAGACACAATCTACCACCCTTTTTATTTACAATTGACAAATATGTCAAACAGCAAACATTATGAATCACACACACAAACACACACACACATACACACTTATGACAATCTCGCTAATTGTAAAAATAATGTCAGTTAAACGTATTTGGTAACTTGAATAATTATAAATAAGTAAAATCACATTACAAAAGGAGGTTAGTTAAATATGTTTTTTATCTCATGTATGGATAAGGATACAACTTAAAAAGATATCATTTTTATTTTGGAGGTAAAAACTTAATTTATTTTAGGAACAGCTATCTACTTCTGCGCTCCGTGTGGTCGAAAGATGAGTAATTTGCAAATATTAAATAGGACGAAGGCGACCCTCGCACGCACACACACACACACACAAACACACACACGCGCACAAATACATCTGACACAATTATGAACAGACATGAATATTAAATATTATAGTGAAAGTTTTGACGGCATCCTGATATTTTGACATCATCTGATTGCTGTTAATTTTAATATCAGAAAGGAAACAAAAGTAAATTACAGTGATTACTTATAATCCAATCATGCGATAATGAAAAAAAAAACATAACACCACCGCTCACTTCCTTACAATTTAACAATAATGAAATGTAATATGCCTTAACCGAATTGTGATTTACGCAGTAACATAACAGACTGTTTCATATGTATAGTTAAAGGTCAGGATAATGTTACAGGAGAAATAAATATTTAAAAATACTCCTCATGCCACCGCGGCCGGTATGGAGCGATCGCAGAGCAAGTCTCATGCTGAGCTACATACAGTGAAACTCGAGCCTCCTATCATTAAACATTTTATACGAATGAAAGATATGGTTCTGATAATCTAAATCAAATATATATAAAGTGAATTTCTGCTTGAATGATAGGTTAAGTTCTAAAAATGTGTTCGAAGACGGGTACTATATCTAAAGTTAGCATCTATGAGGACGCTGGGAATAAGAGAGCTACAAGAAATGTCGACAGACAAGCTTTTTATGTATATATAATAATCGCGTTTGCTTGATTATAAATTCCACAACACGTGGAATCTCATAGAACGAAAACTGAGTAATTCTCTAGTATCGTTACCTCAAAACATTTAAAGCGTCAGGCATTTTATATTATTGTAAAACATCTATTTGTTTATCTAAACTCTAAACTTAGAATGTTTGGATCCTTTACTTTGCAATGATCCTTTACAAACAAACACATTTCTTATTCTTTTTATTTACTCTAACCTATTGTAACTAAATTAAACAGTCGATTGTATAATGGCGGCCAAGTGTCAAAAGTTTTTGCCGCGCCGTCATTATGACGGCTGGGTATCGCAACATGGCGGCCGTATTGAAACTACCACTCAATTAATTTTTAATGATTTGACAGCTCCAAATTACTATTGTTATAACCAATAACCAAGGGTATAAAGTTAAAAATTTAGGTTATAAAAGTGTGTCCTTCATTATAACTTTTTATAATGTCAGCTGTGTGCAAGTAATGACGAATGGGGTTGATGAACCGAGTCTATTTCGGAGCGACTAAATGCAGCGGCTGCTCACCGAGTGACATTTCATCGACTAGGTGCATCCAACAATCAAAATACTATAGTTTAGAGAAGTCACTGATACAATTAAAATAGAATACTAAATAAAAACATTAATATTACAATAACGTATTCATGGACATTCTTGCAAGCGTTTTTAATTGGATTTTTTCGTTTCATACTTGTTTTTGAATTTTTATTACATTTAAAAGATAAAAAAACTGAAGATCATTTTTGTTATATAAGAAAAATCAATACATAGACGTTTAAAAGTAAGAAACCTCTAGTAATATTGTTAAAAGGATGTTTAAAGAACAGGTAAATTCCAAAAGTCGGTAACACATTACGATTAGAGACGCAACGCGTAACAAATTAGATTATAGTGTAATAATTAGTCTGATAGTTATAAAAATAAAAAACTCACGAAGTTATATTTATTGAATAAAATCCGAAGGTCGATATCCAGGGGCCGGTGTGGGTTTAGTTAAAATAAGTTAACTGGTGCAAGTTTTAGACGTCAAAACCCCGATCAACGCACCATTAAACAAAATTGATACTAATCGCAATCTCGGATTGAGTTTCGAACGTTTTAATTAGGGTCGGATAGAGTTTCGAGTTTGTAAAAAAAACAAACCTCCGAGCGTTTATCGTAAAATATAAATATATCCTATATTATGTGAGGTTTGTTACTCAATGCAAATCTACTGAACCGATTTCGATGACTTTATTTTGTGTTCTAGAAACAATTTTGACCACCCATGTAGAGTTTAGGGCGAGCGAAGACGCAGGCAATCCTAGTATTGACATAAATGTTACATTTTATGGATGTATTGAAACTAATGAATGCTTTCATTTGTTTGTTTGATCATGTTTATTGTTTTGGGAATAGAAGGAAAATTATTTGCTATTTCCTTTGATGTAAGGCTCGGTGTACATGACAGGTATTTAATGATCGCAACTTGTATATCAACATACATTATTGATAATGTGTTCATGGTTTTATATAAAATAATACGAATATTTCAATTTCCTCTTCACGCTAAGCACGATTTGATCAGATTATGAACTATATTGACACGTGTTTAATTCGCAGGTCATTGACCTCAGGATGACCTAAGCAGGATATCTAACGTTTATGAGACCTTTCGCACGCACTTGTACAGTCATCGTATCCAATAAAAATATAATTAAATATCAAAATTTAATTCATATTAACCGTTCACAAATTTTATAACCGGTTAATTAATTATATTGAATATTTTATATGACGTAAAGTGTTTAAAGTAAATGAATCAAATATTTTTATTTGACTGTAATACAATTATTATAGATTATTAAATAAGTAAAATTAAGTAAAAGTGTCCGGTCAATATAAAGTGCTTTCATTTTTGTTTGTCCTCGTATTCTATTCTGGTTTGGGCTTCACTTTTTCTTTCGTTGCAGTTCTAGGAGTTTACCTTGAACTTTGGCGGTCGGTTGGAGAGGTCGTTCAACCCGCGTCAGCAAATTATAAGATTCCCTCAATTTACTATTTGTAGTTTATCTGACCCCACGTACGACAATACGTGTTTTACGATATCTTTAATGTGTATAAAATAAATTATTTTTATAACGATTATTATTTATATGAAATTTGACTTCGTTCAAGAGGTATGTTTTTAAAAATAAAAGTAGCCTCACTTACTCGTATAACATCAGCTATGCGTCAGTGAAAGTTCTATTAAAAACGGTCCAGCCGTTTCAGAGATTAACCGCACCAGACAGACAGAAAAAAATGTTTTTTCATGCAAGTACTATATAGCATTTAGTAAAATGCTGTTAATTTGAAATTATTTTATTAATACGATGGTGTGATCTTATTCGATCACAAAATAGATATAAAACACTAGTGGATATTGGAGTGTTTGTTTGGTAATATGACTACAGTCCTTTGTAAGGAAATGGCTTCAAATGAGATGGAACCATGAAGACGTCTTGAGGGGCGCCCGCGAGCCGTGACGTATCCGCTACACACACGGCACGTACGCTTATCAAACGTGTCAAGGACGATCAATTATAATTATATACACCAGTTTCCTCTATTTCTTGATAACCATAATTATACATATATATATATTTTAATCAATTGCGTAGTGTTCAAATTTTTATAAAGAATTCGAATTATATATACCTCATTGTCACATATTATTAATATATATAAAGCTTAGTGTTCAGACGCTATATTTTTAACAAGAAATTGATCTATTCCGTGATAAATACATAATATGCTCGTAATTTTGAACGGCTGTGTGTGTGAATGATAGTTAACACACACATGAATGGTACATACAATTGAGAGTACGCGATTCATTCAATTTGTTTACTAAAGTCAAGGGCGCAGTCCAACGAACGCTTTGGACCAACCCAATTCAATGTTAACTAGCTTTACCCGCCATGTTACTCGTGTAATACGATATAACCATATAAATAAGTGTCTGTTTGTTTCGAAATTAATAACATCACTAAATGCATATGAAAGTTTATACATAATTATACATATTTTGTTATTATCTCTAAAACAGCTGGATTTTAACAGGACTTTCACTGATCAGGATTAACTTAGGTTAGTTTTTATATGAAAAAATTCCGAGCGAACGAAGTAGGCACGGCTGGTGACGAATATTTATTTGAATATATATATTTAATTAATTATACTCTATATAAAATGACATGTAAATTTAAGATCATTAAAAAATAATAATTTTAGGTTTGATCTATCTTATCTCGATCCTTTGAAGATGGATTGCGGAATTTTGAACTAATTAATTGGGTAAGACTGGTAAGGTCACATGTCGGCCACGTGGTGACCTTCGACCGAACCAACTCCTCGGTCGTTTACTTCAATTACGTAACCCGTGTAACGTATATAATCGGAATTTTTATTGACTAATTATTCGCCATTTTTTATATAAGCATGAAGTCAGCGGAAATAACTAAATATTCGAGCATTGTGTCAGACAAAAAACAAACCAATCAAATTATCGTCGTTACCCAGAGGCTGAGAGATGGCTGTATTGGTTTTGATGAAGGGACGCAGCATTCCAAGGCAATGAGTCGCGTGTGTAGTTCATTGAATCCTTTCCTTCTCCTCTCTCTCTCGCGATATTAGTATATTTACATAGTGCTGGGATAACCTAGAGTCAACGCCCAGACGGATTAAAGGGTTCATTAACGAGCTGTTTAATTTATAACCGGAATAATAAACCTCAGACCGCCTGCGCAGACGCAGCTCGGGGCATGTCATATGTAAAATGTCAACAAAACTGCCGTGCATCTCTTTCTCACTTACTCTCTCTTTCTAGTCTTGTTCTAGGATATACATAAAAAATATTTTTTTTGTCTGACTGTATGTTTGGTCTGGCTAATCTCTAAAACGGCTTGACCGATTTAACAAGAATTTAATTGACAGATAGTTTTATGTTAACAGACATACCGGATAAACGAAGTTGCGTGCACAACTTGTAAGTTAGGATATTGAATAAGTAATAGTCGTCTTTCGTAACTTGCATCTGTTTGATAAGGACGATAATGTTATCTACACCGGAAAACTTAATAAGATTCGCCGGTGAGGAGAGTGACTGATAAGAGCTTACACAACACCAATACACCCAAGGTCGGGCAGATGTGGGAAGCACAGGCGTTTCGTTCACGGCTTATCAACTAACATGTTTGCGAAGCACAAATAAGAAGCGCTTCGACGCAGCCCATAGCTTATATTAGGTGAATGTACGTGAGAACTACGCAACTACGATAACAGACACGTGGTAGTTTACGAGCAGTAGTTTTATCTAATGTAATATTTTGTATTAAGATATTTTATAAGTGAGATGTACGGGAGGTAAGATAAAAAGTTCACGCTCTCCGCAGGAGGCGAGAGGACGCGCTAACATTTTATTTTTAATTATGGCAATGAACGCTAAGATGTTTACCTTCGATTTAAATACATTCTATATATTGTTATTTTGTTTATTTATTATAACTGTATTCGCGTTTGTTGTATGCTGACACAGCATAATCGTTTGCAGGAATGCGGTCACAGGCAGTGGGTCAGTGTACTGAGCCTCGCCGTCATCCCTACGAAGGTCATAATTAAAATAGCGTGGGAATATAAACCAAATTAAAGGACCGGTCGGGAGTGTTTGGTTTTAATAATAATAGTAACTTAATAAACAATGAAACTGAAAGCGGGGGTAGTGTTAACAAAACGACGACTGTGCCGACGATCGCGATGCGTCAGCGCAATGCACTTCTCCCGTCCCTGTCGTCAGCGACGCACTTGTCTTGGTATAGCCGTCCTTGTCGCTCGGGGGTCAACACGATTCCCCGTCTCGCTCCTTCAAGATCACTTTTCTGGTTGAGGAAGTGAATACCGCTTACGGGATTGTTGGCTTTGCATAGCATAGCATACGATAGGTTAATATTGTCATTGAAAAGAATCAATCTTACGGAAGGTTCGCGTGTGGTCGTTTCCCCATAACAATGAGTGATAGTCTGTCTCTTTCTCGTCGGACCTTGTGCTCGGCCAGGTTCAATATCCCAGACCTTGGATCGAGAGTACCCGCGTTCAGTTCAAACTAGTTACCACCTTGCAATAATTTAATATCTATTTATACTTTATTGATGTGAAATTACGGATGGTATGTCGATAGAACAGAGGATATTGATTATTTCATCGTCTTTGTCGGCAACACTTCGGGGTCACGTTTAGACGTACGTCAATAAAAAATGGTTTACGATTTAATACCAGGAAAAATAAGCGTCGGTGGTCGGATCCGGCCCTGCTGGCACCAAATATACGATCATCCAATTAGATGTCGGGCGCATTGCTAAAATATAAATATTAGTAGAACCGACAAAGGTTTTTAATCACCCATCTCGATGGGTTTTATTCCTTTTGCGGTCCAAAATTACAGTCCGCGAGTTCCTTGACCCCACGCTTAGGGCAACTATGCAATCGTGTATCGTGTGAAAAATTGCACAAGATTTGCTTTTATTACACGTACGAATCCGATAAGTATAATTTTACATCCGGTCGAGTGTAAAATGTGTAAAAGGTGACGTCTCCGAAGTTTAGAGTTATCGTTGATAGTAAATAGGATGTTTGATTAATAAAATAAGAAAACGAAAGTTGCTCCGGAGTGAGCAGCGGAGCTCCAAGGTTGTAGGGCTTCGACCGCGGCGGCGAGACGATTATGACGTCACGGGCGCCGGAAACGCTTCTCCGCTCATAGTTAACGTTACATTTTGAGTTTAGAAGAAAGTGTTTCATTGGGCTAGGTCAGTTCACTGTATGGTTTGGTAATAAAATTTAACAACAACAGAGGCTTACGAACGATATTGTCATACAAGAAAACAACCCAGCCGCCATTTTGATATTAATTGGTAACGATCTTAAGTAATATTTACGATATATTTAAAAGGATTACGTCAAATTTGTGATAAATGATAACTTTTACGTACTCCCAGACGTGCCTCAGGATATTTACCTGAAAATAAATATAAAAAACATTAATGACTACATTGCAACTATAAAACCATTCAAGTAACATTTTTAGTGCAGAGACGCAATAAAATAAATGTAAACGACAATCTCAGAACAACTTTTTTTTTATAACAAAAAATAATACAACATTATCGATTTGATTTGTTCTTTAATGATTTCCATTAAGGTTATTATATATATATATATATATATATATATATAGTTGGTGTGTACGTACGTAGGTATGTAGTGAAAAATGTGACAAATCTCGTAAACATAAAGATGCAATCAGAATCCAAACATGGTAATGTTTGTTACATCTCGATTGACGTATCGATGTATCGAACAATCGATTTATAAGGAATTTTATTTTGAGAATCGAATTCTTTGTTAGAATAGATACCTATTCGTTAATAATTTCTAGGATAAATACAAAAATAACTTATTTTTTGTCTGTATTAAGTAGGTACTCAGAGAATAGGGACACTAATGTATTATTAATTCAGTTAATTGGTAAAAATATATATTCTAATAATACATAGAACATCTCGTCATGAATAATAAAGTGCTCTAGTGGAGTGATGAATAATGAAGACGCGAGAACTATGCGTCAGCATCTTATACAGCAGACGTATTAACTAGCACCGACAGCTGGTTCTGCTTAATTTTGAGGGGTCCCCGTATTCAAATACATTATTAGACACAAAAGTTTATAAAAACGTGAGTGTACAACCTTATAAAAGTACACGACTTGTTTAAATAGTCGAGTTAGTTCGCGTTTCCGATGGCGAGTGGACGCGCGCTGAATACAGAGTGACTCACCCAACGAATTAAACCTCGTGCTAGAATATTCTATTCATATTTGTACATTTTACTATCTACATATATGTTATTATATTATAGATTTGATTAATATCTATGTAATGGTAGATATTTTTAAGTTTGCAAAAAGCTATCCACTGACAGAAATATTGTAGCTACTGCGACGTTTTCATTTGAAGCACGAATTCTGTTTACATTTCTTGACATCGAACGCATAAATCTTAATATATTTAAAAGGTAATAAATATTTCTCATCAGTCGACATTATAGTTAATTTTTAAGTCGAGGTATGCGGCAGTCAAGGAGGGCCGCCACGAGTTCAATTAGATTTCGCGTAATGCGAACAATAAGATATAAAGTTGGTCCTTTACGATTTTTCTGTCAGGTCATTCGAAATGATCGTAAAATCGGGAATGCAACGCTGATGCGGCTCACGCGAGACGAGAGGCCGCCATCAAATTTGACTGGGTGGTTTATTACGAAAGAAGTGGGTCACAAACGTTCAATGCCAATACTTCGATGGAGACAACGCGACGCCAAATTAACTATAATAATATTTTATATACGGCTGATTAACGTGGGAAACGATATTTGTTATATTTATGCGGGACGATTGAGTGCAAATTTTGGATTTCGTAACGTCGTATTGGCAGGCATCCGTCGCACGAATACTCGCGGAATGCAAAGTGGAATCTGGATTGGTCTTTGTTGCGGATTCCCAGACGTCGGCGAGAGGTAAAAAGCGGTCATTCGAGCCGCCTTCTAAATTATGAGACTCGATCGGGTTATTAGTTGTCGAAATGACAACGCGAGCCAACCTAATGTATACCGCTATACCGTTACAGAACCCTATAGGACAAAAAAACGAAGGGCGATAGGGTCGCCCGTCCAGTTTCGTCGCTAAGGACTGTGTCGACTGAACTTTTAAATTTAAATATACTGCGTAAATTAATCCGTATGTGAGGAATCGCCAGCTATTAAAATCGAACGCACTAACATTGTTATCGTTACTCGTACGAACCGCCCGGAAAGCAATAAGTCAACGACTTACAAATGAAATGAATGGAGCCCCTTGAGCATTTACTAATTATAATATATTAGCTATCGCCTGATGATTAATTCTTAATTATATATATGAAATATGTTACTATATTCGTTTGTGTGGTAATAAGGTAATATCCAAACAAAGTCTGAGAAATCGTAATTGTGAAGACGTTCCATAGATTTGTTTATGTATAAACAATAAGCGACAAGACACGAGGCGTGAGATAAAGTTTATTTATAAGTGCATAAATAAGATAGAAGGTCGCGTCCGCGTCATCGGGGTAGGTCGGGGACGGAGGATAGTCTAATTTGCACCTCCACTTGCGACCTAATCTCCTGGTATTCTGACATCAAGGTGAGATGATTGATGGCAATTTGTATATTGTATTCGAACGCCTAGAGCCATAACAGTTTTCTTATTGTCAGTCAAATGAGCTTAACCGTCTTTAAATTTTAAGCTAAGTGACCTCTACGGTATAAATAACAGACCTTGATAATGTTCACTTTATTGTCAACTTCAATAAGCACAATGAATTATTGAAACCAACTTATCTTATTGGACATTACAAGTGGAAATTAATCATTTGTGGAGAATAAATAAGCTCGCTAAAACGACACTCGTGCAAGTAATGTTGTTCTTACTGACTTTCTTTCTTATTATTTATTATTTACTTTGGAAATATATTTATTGGTGGAGTCACATCTACCAGGGCAGCATGAGAATGGCGGAGGTTGTGAAATTGCGTGTGACCACAAGACATCCGGCGAACAATCGCGCATGCGCCGGACGAAAGCTCGCCGGATGCACGTAATACGTAGATCGCGAGAGTTTATGTTTATTGGTCGCTAGATTTCGCCTGTGGCTTCGTCTGAGGAAGCGATTGCATTGTGCGATACCAGCGATTATTTCACTTTTACTATCAAAGAAACTTACCAATACATAGAACAAACAGACAGAAATATCAAGTTGAATACAAAATAGTAAGATATATATATATATATATCTTTGATTTGTTATTTCCAAAGAATACCATATACTTACTATATATTATATATAACTTACTCACTTTACATACAAAGTGACTATGTTGTGGATGACTTGTATATGATTGGTACCAGGACCGCATACGAGTATAGGTGGTATCAAATGAAGCGGTCTATCAATTGTCACCGCAAATAGTGAAGCCGTGGATGTGTGGGAGTCCAGATCTGGTTTATCTATGCACTTGTCAACTGAGACTAACCGCTTCTAGTTTTTGTAGCCCTGGTAATATTACTTGGGTTTTTGCCTTATTATATATATTATATATATAATATATAATAATAACAGAGCACACAGTATTTACAACAAAAGCATCGAAATAATGACAAAAACACTCTTTAAAGAAAGGTAAAAGAAAACCTTTGTTCTGTAGTAATTTGGTATGAATGGGGAGCTTTTGAAGTTAAAAAACGTACTGCAAATTCAATCACGCAACACAGTTAAATATGACCGATAATTTAAAGAAATCTCATTTAAAACTTATTATAATTTAACTATTTATTAAACGGCCTTCAGCACAATGATAGGTTAATTGCTGTGAACGGATTAACTTTAGTGTTTTTTTTTTCCGCAAACCGAAATCTCCGCGGTCTTTACGATACATAATTACAATCCACCGGAGAGGCAATCACCGAACCTGTCATTATACTGATCAAATAACTATTTGTATATATATAATATATAAATCTAAACCGTCTATCCGTCCGTGCTGTTCCCCTACATATTAATTGGCAAATTGATGTTGAAATTAAATAAAGATGGTTGATTTATTACGTAGCGTAAATAAAAATCTTTTAATAATATTTGATGTAACGGAAGATTATGATTAATATATATTTTTTGTCGGTCCGTCACTTTATTATGCACCTCAATCAAACGAGACGCATCTTATTTGAGGTACCATTAAATCTTATTAGAGGTCAGAATGAAATTGATATTAAATTTTTGCTCATATGAAAATATATTTATATAAAATTAAGACAGCGCCATGTATAAATAATAACACTATAATAACACGTCTGGGTCTAATACTACGAAATCTGTCTGTTCATTACCGCCCGGTTAACTAGTTCAAGGTTTTTGATTTGATTGTGAATGGGAAGCTTTATTTTTGTTTGAGATAGGTCATTTTTAGGTCACGAGAGTCACCCAAGCCGGAACGCCATCAAAGACGTATTGACTGAATTTATATATTAGTATTATTTTAAACCAGTTTTACATATACATATATATTATTGGACATCGTTTTGACATTTATTATAATAAATACCTCAATAAAATACCCAATTTAAAATTAATTACCTACTTATAACTTTGAGGTTGGTCCGAACTAATTGTGACATATGAAACAAAAAAAAATGTCTCTAAAACATTAAGTTATTGCGAGTGCATTGCACTCGGGATTGACCGTTTTGGATTGCAGATTGAGTATTGGGACTATCTTATAATTAATAATTATAGTAATCAATCTTAGAACAAGACACTCGGTATAATAACATAATAACAGAAACTAACTGAAAACGAAATGAAATATGATTAATTATGCCGATGACGCCAGCTTTAAGTACTAACGGATCATTCATATATATATATATATATATATATATATATACTACCTTCGCCCACGACTTTGTCCGCGAGGAATGTTTTTAAAAATAAAAGTAGCTTTAATTACTCCTTAACATCAGCTATGGGAAGTGAAAGTCTTAAAATCGGTCAGCCGTATCAGAGATTTTTTGTCTGTCTGTCTTTTCCGGTTAGAACAGACAGACAGACAAAAAAAGTTAGTATACACTTTCATATGGACTGAAATTATATTATTTATAAACAAACATTGAACTTTATATATATATATATATATATATATATATATATATATATATTAATTTATTAATTGGTGCTCAAAATCAAAGACCACACCAATGTGACTTACAAATAACATTGTTATAAAAAGCAGCCCACAAACAGTAAGTCATCCGTGAATATATTAAGATAATCTGCACGAATATCAAAATATGTCACCGGCGGGCTTTGATCTATTCGTAACAGAAATAAACTAATACATCAGGAAATATTACTTTAAAATAAACCTTTTATATACAAGCTCCGGCCGCGACTTCGTCTTTGAGTGTTCCTTATGAGATATCCGTTGAAAGCCCTGTTAAAACTGGTCCAGCAGATTCAAAGATTAGCCAGAATAAACGGACAGACAGACAAAAATGCAGAATCGTATATATATATATATATATATATATACTTTCATTTATTGAAACGCTGTTAATTTGAAATTACAAACATACACTTTAATTGTATATATATGTATAAATAATAAAAATATCCCACCAATTTCACGGTATGAATGTTACATTTTTTCCATCCATATTCGGATAGGCATGACGTTATTAGTTTTTCGTCTTAAAACGATAAAGATCTAAATGAATTTGGAACCGCTTTGTTCGAGATCGATTTTTATGTTAAATAAATTGTCTCAAGACACGCCGGCCACATCAAAAGTTCTATGATTAAATTAGGAACTTCAAAACCAATATAATATGCCCTCCAAATCAATTCACACTCGTCTACAATTAAATAAATTCGTTCCTCCGGCGAGGTCAAGATACACTGGACTGGTTATGAAGTAATTTCTATAAACGATGTCGCCATTTTAAATCGGACATTCTTTAAATATCAATACCTCAAATTTATTGCCTTTGGGCTTTGTTTACGAAATGTATTCCAAATTCAAATGATTTATTTGTCACCTAAATTATATACCAAATACAAATTATGTATAAAAAAAACTGAAATAAATCCAGATTCAAATTACAAAAGGAATAATGAACTTAATTATTTTCCAAATTCAAATTACGATTATATTAAAAATAAAAACAGTTGTTGTTTTTAAAAAATGCATAATTTTCTGTTTGACTAGCGTTCATGGTCGGACGGGCGCGTCAGCTGCTCGGGTCCCTATTCCGATACTCGTACTACGTCCTACCCCTAATTACGAGTGGGTTTCTGTGTCAACACTGATAAACAAAAGGATAATATTCAAAACACGTCCACGATAATTTATCGAATGTTATTAATAAAACCTTTTCATAATTTATGTAACTATAGATACTTTTTTGTTTGTTTCGTTAAACACATTCTCACATTCAATGAATAAATATATAATTATGAGTATTTCCATATCCGTCGGTATAAAACAAAAGGTTATATCATTATTAACTCAAAAACAATAAATTGAATACCATACTTTCACTCACGTTTCATGTAGGTTTCTTTGCGAAACATTAAAAACAATATGGCGGAGAACAAAGGTGCGTTCAAGAGATTCCGGCGCAAAAACGAGATCGGCTGAATGTTGGAAATAAATATGAAAAAAATATATTCCAAGAAGCGTTGACCGCTTTGGCAATTATATTAAAATTGTTGTTCAATACCGCCAGCGGAGAGGTTAGCATTTAGCATATAGTTACAAAAATCAGCTTACATTAACAATCGATTTCTCTCTCGATTTGAGCATAATTGATGTTATTTTAATCGAATAATCCTATACTGCCAGCTTAGTTTGATAACCTACATCTAAATAAAATCGATCTTCAAGAGCATCTCGTCTGACTCGATTCTAAGGACTATTACCGTGGAATGCCGCCCTACGGCTCTCGCTTTCAGTCCATCGTCTGAGATATAATCATTTTATTGTTTATTAAAATATAAGGTTGTTTTAAAAAAAAACACCCAAAAATTATATGTTTTAACAATGTTTCTTTTGTAAGAGAGGTACAATTTTTCATTTACATACAAACTTATTAATAGAAGTGCGTGTTGCAAATTTGTTAATATTATTTAATACCGCCAAAGGTTCTGTTTCATTACGAGTTGGATATAATTTAAAAAAGTACCAGGGCTGCATGAGTTATCGGGCGGTGTGATCGCGATGTAAAAACTCAAGTTAGCGGCAGGTGCGAGCGGCAGATGTAGAATTGAAACGTATATATGAATTAAATACAATATTTCGTAAACTTAACATATTTTTAATGAAAATTTAAAAGAATTGTGTAACGGAAGTACAATATAATGATAATTAAATAATTTTTCGTGTGTGACGGACACGTGTCACACAACCACAAATGAATTGCGTTACAGTTAGAAACGTTTCAAAAACAAATGGTTTTCCGGCTCCTACCAGATGTCAACCATCCGACAGCTGCTGATAGCTCTAGCGGAAATTTCCGACCCTTAGTTCCTTTTAAGCACTAACTAAATAATAATGTGAAGGTTTCTCGAGACAACGAATCTTTAAGTACCTAATTACATCGACCTCCAGCAGCAGGTGGCGTATGAGAGCAAAAACCGTTCACAATAATTAATGACGCGAAATAATGTACCAGCATATGAGACGAAAATCTAAAGGCGACACGCACCGCTCAAAGCAATACGACACCGGGTATTGAACATTTTCACGAGGGAAATATCATTTTACATGAGAGGTCGCCACCCACTGTGCTACGAGTCGACTACCTCCTCGCTGCGCCTGCGCCTCTGGTACTTAAATGCCAAATTCCAAAAAAAAAACTTAATAATAATTAAAAGTAACACGAGTCTATATAAACAAGATCAATTACGACGACCCCCGTGTATTAAGGTCATTAACCCAACGAGCCCAAATAATATCTCATTTGAAACTTGCATTTAATTTATTGCCAAATAGAGATAAGCAGGTAACAATTGAGGGCAGGTAGAACCTTTCACTGGAATTTAAAGACCCAAGAGTTAATAATTGAGTCGGAGCTTTTGTGGTTTTTTTAGTGATACTATTTTATATAGAAATATAAACTAAACTAAACTAAAAAATAATTGATCATATCACATTTTTCCCAGAAACTAATAATCAATATTAAATTAGAAAAACATAGTTTAGGTTATTTTTCTTAAATCCCAAGAACAATTATTATTACCGTGTTTCCTCTTGATAAGAGATTGATAACCCCACGTCCGCGGTGTGACGTAATACATACATAAATATGACTCACACGAAATATAGAATAGAAATATAATTGTTATTAGATTTTTAATAAAAAATAATAAACCTTTTTAATCTCATCGAGTTCGCTTCACAAAATAAACCTTGAATAATTATTGTACACAAAAAACACCTTACTAAAACTGGCACCATGACCATGGTTTTAATATTTAACATTTATAAAAATAAATTATATATATACATAACGATTTAAAGTCATAAACAAATTGAACTTTTTAAAACGTATTTAATATCAGACAGAAAACAACTTTTTTTAAACTTACACGTACAATTATAATATTTAAGGTTATAATAGGCGAAGGTCAGTGACAACTGTCAGTTTTAAAAACCGTTACAAACGGAAAAGGCAACTGTCGCGTAGGTATGTACTAGGCGCGGTACATTTTATTTTCTAAATTTGAAAACGTTCTAAATATGAAATTATATTTTAACATAGTTTTAGTATCAATACAAATGAAGTTTTTCAAACAATTTTGATCCATTTTTTGTTGTTGTTATATTTAAATGCTATTTTCATCAAACAGTAATTGATTATAATTAAATCAATTAAACAATTAATTTATGTGGACGTTTTTTAATAAAAAATAATCTATAATAAAATATTATTAAAAAAAAACAAGTTACTAACAAAACACGATAGGAATAATTTATAGTTATATCTATATAGGAAGTATTTAATTCACAATGGATTGAAGTTTTGTATAACACCAGGTGTATGGAATACCTACAAGGGGACGGCTTAGTACGTTATAAAACAATTTAAAAATATTATACGAGATTTAAATATATACATGAAACAAAGAATAAATACGATCAGTAAATATATTAATAATGGCAGATATTTTTTTTCTTGCTCTCATAAACCTCTCGTACTAGTTTTTGTCTGATATTCAATTGGAAGTAAATTATTGTCGATTTCATTTAATGATAGGTCATTGACCCATATGAGAACAAGGAATTAAACATTTACTTGTACAATAATTTAAATATATAAAACGCAAATAATTAAAAACGACCAATCATTTTGAAAATGGAAGTCTTAATAAGCTTCTTTTAACGGTTTTTTGAAACCGACATGTGTAATTAACCCTTTTAAAATTTTAAAAGAAATGACATTCAATTGATCCATTACGTATTATTCAACTATCGATAAATTAAAGACAGTCGGTCGAAGGCAGGTGTTGGCGACGGTTGTAAGAAACGGTCGAGACAGTTAGCAAATGCTTAACTTTTATAATATTCAAATAATTGTATAATATTAACTGTTTAAATCATCTATAAATATATAAAGAATATCGTTGTTAACACATGTACACTAGATATTAAAATATCTACGCATCTGTCCTCAACCGGCATTAACATTAAGGATCACGAGAAAAATAGACTACTTTGTCTCGCATTATTGTAAATAAAAAGTATTGTATGAAATTACTCCGAGATGGTAGAAGTAATCAAAGTACGCTTATTATTATGAGGATGGGCAAATCGAAATGGGAGTGAGTTTAATTCCCGGCGCCGCTTGACACGAAGAGATGGATTGTCAACATTAGTGCGGGAAGCATATTGACTTGTCGCCCTACAGTGCGTACTAAGATACAAAATGACACTAAAACATAACACTGATAATCAACACTAACTCTAACGCGTTACGGAATAAGCCTCATTTCACTATCCCTCAATATTGTTCGTAAGACTCAATAACAGTACCATAAATAATCGCTCGTCGACAAGTACGCGCCGCGAGACGTCTGGTATTCAATTTCCAGCTTAGAAGCGAAAGGGCTCAAGGTCCACAATTAAATGGAGGAAAGTACTTTCGCGCCGGATTACGGGTTTATTCGTCGCCGCGGCAATTAGGAAGTCATTCATTAAGGTCCCTAAGTTTCGCAGACGTGGGGGTGCCAGCTCAGTGACGTCAGGATTCTCTTCGGCAGGATAGGATTGAGTCCTGAGTTAATCCTAAATATTACATTTAAAATCCCAAAACAGGAGCGAGTTTGTTTCCCGTTGGTTGGGTTGATCCCGCGTTGCGATGGCGCCACCGCTTAGGAAACGGAGCGAAAGGGACAGCATGATCTGTGTTTAAAATATCTCTAGAAACATCGTCGATTTTGATACATGTCGTAGATATAATATCCGAAAGAGCGAGGAGGACGCAAGATGCGGTTAGTGGCGTTCCAGAATGCATCTGTCAAGTCAAACAAAAAATGGGGTTTTGGAATTTCGGGACGACTACGCTCAGGGACACATGGTTATATTTTTTATATTACAGTTTCATTCAAAAATTGTCAACGGATACAGATTTGTGTAATCTCCTTTAAGTAATAGTAACTTAAGAACCAATTCATCGATCCTTTTGAGTATATTTATGGACTTTTAACTAAATGTATAATATATAATATATATATATATATAATTATGCGTATTGTATAGTTAGTAAGTAAACATTTCAATTTGCTTTCTTAGTTGAGAGCAAGACGGGACACATTGACCGCGTGTACTAGGCGTGCAGAAGTGAGCAGGAGTGGAAGCCTTGACCCTGAGTGTGGTGGCGACGACCGAGACGCACGCCGGCTATAATGCGAATCTTCGATTTCCTCTCACTGCTCGGCAGTGTTGCGATCTTAGTACTCACACGTGATTTACTAGATTGTTTTCTCTTTCGTTTAGATTTAGATTAGAATTAATTAAAATATAAAACTTTATATATATAATAAATGCGTGTGAACAGACGGTTAACCTCAAAATCTAGTTATTGTACATAAAACATGAGAATCAAGTTGTGAAGTAAACAGAGGCCTAAAGAGGGGTTGGCAGTCATTGATGTGGAACCGGTCCTAGCGCTCGTCACAAAACCGGATCGTGACGGACAGGGATGAATTACAACACGGACAGATCGGGAACATTCAAATTTAACAATTAAACCGGGATATGTTAACGATAAAAACACATTACAAAACACCGAATTCAATGCAAAACACAGACATCGCGAAACTACAAATCAAATCAACAAACACGCCGACAGGAGGTTCTATCGACATCGAGACAATCCGTACATCGACAATTTATATCGATAGTTGAATCGCTGGTAGTCGACAACCGGACGTGACGTCACGCGGTGTCCGTGCGTAAATGCGAGAATTTTAAACAACCTCCTTTTGGTATATTATGTCTCAAACACATGTATAAACACATTCTTATTGTTTTATTTCCATGGGGTAAGGTCCATATTGCGAACACCAAGGATAGATCCGAGGGTATCTATTTTAAATTCATGTCATATTTTCGTTATAAGGTCGTTAGTAATTATGTTTGGTTGGGAATTTTAAATTCGTTAGAAATATAATACAAATAAATATAATAAATAACCGTAAAAATAATCATAAATTGCAGTAATTTCAAACGGCTTGTTTGAACAGACAGACGCGGATATTTTTTTTTAATAAAAAAAAAACTCAGGTAAGTAAAGAGGTTCTCCTTTATAATAAATAAAAACTTCCACGCGAAAGCACTTGTGTGTTTCCAAGAGCGTATTGAATTTCTACCATTCTACCATTCTACCATTGCATTGTGTTGAACAAAGATTAAATTCAAAAGATGTTCGTTTTTAAAAGTTCTTAGCCAATACAGAAACAAGATATGTTGACCGTTTATATGTACATATATACATACTCATATGTATATATATATACACGAAATAATCTTTTAAATATTATTATTAATATGGACTGAATTTGTTATGATAATTTTAATTAATGTTCGGTTTTTTATGTAAAGTTTTATTATAAATACTAATATTAATGTTGTATATCTTAAATTATTGAATAAATATATATAAAATAAACTATTTCTTAACGAACAAAGAAAAAGCAAACTATTTAGACTAAATTAAAACACAAACAAACCAGAGCTCGAATGAAACGACCTAAATATAACAATATAACCTACATTGCAGATGGAACCTTGTCGCAATAAAGGGCCTCTGTGTTAACATTTTTGGTGGAGCAAAGCGGTCGGTAGTCGAGTTAGACAAGGTTGCAAGTGTAACGACTGGCTTCGCTTTTTTGCTTTCATGCGGCTGGAAATGCAACGGACATACGTATACTTAAATATATCGTATTATTGTTCTTTGGAAGTGTTTCCAGCTTTACGTCTGTCTGTGAGTCGGTTATTTCTGAACTGTTTCTTAGATGACATATATAGATTTGGTATTCAAAATATGTGATAAAAATATTTTTTAAGATACTATATTTCTAAATACGTTTCTTGAAGACAAAAATTATATATTATATCTAGTCTAACGTCACATTAATTACATTTTGATGAGTTGTCATTATAAAATTTCTATAATTTGAATTGAGGGTAGTTTTACAAAAAGCCTCACTACGAGAGGTCCTATTACGAAGAAAATAACTCTCACAAAGCGCCGACTACCATACAATTAAGTTTTTTTCGCAAATCCGGTGAACATTTCAAAAAATTAGTCTCAGATAAGCCGGCCTCGAAGGAACTTTGTCGGTATTTTTTACTTAACACTCGAGAAAAACTACATCCCTGAGGGTATCATTTTTTGTACCGCCTTTAATTAGAGAATAGTCTTTCAACCACACCGGCCAGACTTCGACACAATAACCAATATTTAATAGACCGACACAGGGTGTATCAATTTTATATATATTTTATTATTATATTACTACAGTCGCAAGGCTACGTTCTACGCTATCAAATCACAGCCGCTACGAGATACCTACATAGCGAGTAACGAGTAACGAGATATACGCACATTACGAGTTTGGAGGGTAAACAAACAAAAACATTGCTGACGATTTATTAATCGTACTCGGGATGGGGCTCCTATATATGTATTTGGTGATCGATCATAACCTAAAAGCGAGAAACACGTGTGCCCTTATGTAAGGGTGGCGCTGATCGCGAAAATCACGACATAACCTCCAAGGGAACGTACCTTGTCTGCCGACGATCTCGGCGACGTGCTCGGAGGAGGGCACCGGCACGCACTCCGTCATGTTTTGGGATTTCTTGGCGCGGTCGTCGGGCGGCGGCGCGAAGCCCAACGGACTCGACAGTGGATTAGACGCCGGGAGGCTCTCCCCGAAGTTCAGCATGCTCAGCTCCAGGGCCAGGTGGAAGGCGCGCGGGTCCTCCACCAGCCCACCCCCCAGGTCCCCGAACAGGCTCGACGGCATTTCCACTTGAGACGCAATCTTGTCGGACGAGAGGTATCCCTCTCGAGTCACTTAAAAATTTAGTACGTTCGATCGTTTTAGCGCCGCGGCGATCGTGTGACGGAACGTGTGGCTGTGGCGCGGCGCGGCGGTGAACTGACTCGCCGGCCGGCGGGCGCACGCGCCTTGCGTGTGGGGGGCGGGGTGGAGGGTGGGGTGGGGGTGGGGGGTGTCGCTGCACCGGGATGCGTCGCAGCTTCCGCCCGCCCTGCTCCCGCAGACGACCGGATCACGCTTGACACGTCGCAGGTAATTATTTTCCGTGTTAAGTACACCGATTAATTGTCAGACACTTGAAGCAACTAATAGTTTTATTAATTTTTATTAGAAGACTACTTTAAAGAGACAAATGTGGGAAAAATATAATTTATGTTAATTATGATTTTACACCTGTATTTTTATTTTACGTGTAATTTATTGAGGCTGTATGAATAAGAAGAAAGCTTTGTTTTATATTTTATTCATATTTCATTTGTCGTGTGTACACAGACAGATTGATAATATAAAGAGTAGTAATATTTGATTATATAACGTTTAATTATACAAAGTTAGTTTCTTCTTATTCTTTCAAATAAATTGAGATGAACTGTAATATACATTTATATATAAAAATTAATTAATTTTTTAAATAATAAATACATAAAATTGGCAACCCTATTAAATAATTTTAATAATACGAACGTTATTAACAAATTAATTTTTAATACATCGATACCATTAGAACTAACATTACGACCTAAAGAAGTACAATTAAAGGTCCTTTAGAACCTTTTGTAACAGGAGAACTGAGAGGAAGTACTTAGGGTTGTCACTGACAAATATTATTTCAAGGTTTACTGCAATATTTCCTAAGAAAAAGAAACAAACTTACATGAGAGAAGTATATATACATATAAATAAAATTCAAGCGTCTGTTTGTAAATTCATATTAACAACTTTTCACTAAATGCATATATACGGTAAGTAAGTATATACGGTACTCCAGCTAATCTCTGTAACGGCTGGATTGATTTTAACAAAACTTTAACTGGCCGATAGCTGATATTATAAGGAGTAAGTTGACTACTTTATTTAAAAAATAGTCCACGCAAAGTCGTAGGCACAACTAGTTATAGAAATAAAATTATTATGACAATGTCGAACTACTGAAATCTTTTTAATAATTTTACATATTTTTAATATAAATATTGTATTCGCGTTCTTCTGTGTGTCTGTCTGGTGAAAAAAAATTATTATAAATTATCTAATTATTAATTTAAATATTTTGTTAACATATTATTAATATATTTATTTTAATGCTCACAATAACTTCTTTATATTACTTTTTATTTAAATCTGTCTGCCTGTCCGTATGTTACTTCATTTGATCTGTTTTCTACTACGTTTTAAGATTTAAAAAAAAATTATTGGATATTATTATTTGTATCACATTTTCTAAAATAATATGTGAAGAAAATGCTTTTCTGTCTCATTTCGTTTATTAACTATTACGTAATTTGTATATTTTATTGTCACGCCTAAACTAAATTAAATGAAACTACTTTTTTCATGGAAAAAACAATTGAAATTAGTTAAACTTTTCAAACACAATTTTATAAGGGGTTGTCTAACTACTTGTATACTTATGAAAATTTTAATTATTATTTATATATACAAGACGTAGTTCGCAATCAATTTAAAAAAATCTGTATCTATAAAAAATAAACAACCCTATTAAAAAAATATATTTTTAAACCAATATAGACCCAAATGTATTGTAATAAGGGCTAAAATAGCGCAAATATAAATCCACCCTCATTACAGAGTGGTGCATCAATACCAGTACTTTGATATCAAAAATATCTCATTAAATGTAATGATTATTATTGAATATTTATTATATATATACACACATACTTAAAATATCAGTGTGTGTGTGATTAAGTCTCTCACACACACACACACACACACACATGCACACACAGACACGCACACGCATAAGAACTATATAAATGGAAGACAGCCAAATATTCGAATCTCTGTCTGAATACCACTACCAAAAACCAATCTCACAACCTATCTTAATAATATCATTTTAATTTACCTTTTATCTTTTACCTTTTACCTTTGCATGTGTGTGTGGTTGCAAACATAATTTTAATAACATTTTTTTGTTTTTAATGCTTAGTTTAATAAGAACGTATGTCTGTTCGAAATATTTTGTATATAAAAAAGTAATTCTTTAAGTATGTTCATCTGTAATATGTTTAGGTGTTTGATAACGCAAAAAGTACTATACAGATTTTGATGAAATTTATATTTATAATATCACTTTAATTTATGTGTTAATATAAATTATATAAAATAAAATTGCTTTGTGATTTAATTACAATAACACAAAACACGGATTAATAAAAAACATTTTTTTTTTATTTGTAGTGGTCTATTAATTGTAGTTTTCTAAAAAAGTAATTGACCTTAACATACATACATATGTTGCAGGTGTTCCAGAAGTAGACGCTAATTATTCCCTTATAATTTAAAGCCAACCTGGAGTAACGAGATAAAAATTAATAGGAGATGTGGAGTCAGTAGCTCCGCAGTCATTTCAGAATAACCTAAATTAGAAAAATATTTAGCCAGAAGCATATTTACACATGAATAATAAATTTATATTAAAGAAGAAATTTTCTTGTAACAAAGAAAACTTTGTTATATCGTGTTTGTGATTCCTGGAATTCAGTCTTCCAGATTTAGGTATTCCCTGTGGTTTGAATGCCTTAAGATAAAAAAATATGTAAATTTTTAGATATAATCTTAATTTTAATAAATTAATGAAAATAATATATTTATTTCCAGTTTCACTAAAAACCAATGAATCTAATTTAAAAAACATATAAAACATATATAAAAAGAAATGTTACGTACCGAAATATATTTTCCCAGCAAGATTTATTATAAAGAGTACAAAGAAAAGGGTTTACATATAAATAAATATAAAATTCACATTTAAAAACAATGTAGGTATTTTGTGGGTACTAAATTTAGGTGTAGAAAGTACACTACATGAAGATATAGAAGACAACATAACGTACGCTTTTACAGATCGGACACTAAAAATAGTCGGGTTAGTTAGCTTATAGTTTAATATGAATTTTATGATTTAACTCTTAGTATTTATTAATTAGATTAAACGAAGAACTACCTCACTCTAGATCTGACTAGTTTAAACTAGATTAGTCTAGATTCGTAATAAGATATAAACAAAATCATATAAAATATTTAATTTAATAATAAAAGGACAGTGCTAACAAAATTTTAATTTGTCAACTTTAGTCGAATTCCATAAATAACATGAATATTTGTTTAATGATTTTTAATACTAATAATGCTTTATATTTATATTTTAAGGTCTTTGATATGTAACCCCTTAACCCACAAAGGGATTAAAGGGTTATTGCACGTATAGAAATAAAGTTCATCCTAGTAGTAAGTCAGGTATCAAATTCAGTAATTTATTTTCAGTATGTATACAATGCACTTGTGAAAAATGATACTTCTAAATGAAGGTTCCAAAGGATGACTGGAGAAGAATCAATGGAGAAGGGTTTAGAAATTTAATGGATACTCGTTTAACTAATTACTTATAAATTTTTATATATGCATCAGTCATAATTGATTGAGAAAAAAATATAATTCCAATGTCTTTAATATATATATATATATGTAAAGTATGTTAACATGTAGAAGAAAAGATCCTTAATCAATTCTATTTCATATCCAGGTGACGTACGGACAGACATTTAAAAACTGACGAGGCTTTTGTAGATAGTAGGAAGGCTTCAACACAATTACGATTACATAAAGGTAGGTGAAAACAGTACTTGTCCTCGTGTGGGGTGACCAGGATGTAAAATGCGAAAATAATAATAATATTGTTTGTTTGTCTTTGTATACAATTCAATCTAATCAAACTATGTATGCACTTACATTATGTGTTATAGTTAATATGAATAATTATGGTTAATAGGAATAAAAGATTAGAATTTGAATGAAATTGTAACCTGAAAAACAAAAAAAATAACTTTTATATATTGGAATGAAGTATCAATTTTCAATTCTAATAAAAGTTCATAAATTATTTAAAATAATATAAAAATACATACTTTATAATATGTATCTCTACCATTCAATTTTTCTTTCCGTTGCTATATTTATTATATGTAATGTAATAATTAATATAAATAAATAAATATTATTTAAGAATGTTATTATATATGTAGGTTACCATATCAGTACAAAACAATCACCCAAATATGACGGCACCCCGAACAATAAGTCGTGGGAATATCCCGGAACAGCGTGGTCACCCTCCGTCTCAAGTTCACGAATAAGTACAATATACAACAATACCCAACAAAAGTACGCAGGTACAGATTTTTTCGTGGCCCCTTTGAGAACATCTGCTTATAAAACGCCGGATAGCAGATGCGAGACTAACTATTGTGCTCTCGTTATTTTTTTGGACGTTCCCGAGACGAGCGGATGCTGACGACTCGTATGGAGAATCAATTTAAGTATCGCAAAGTTCCGAAGTTTCTTAAGTTTTTGTTAATTTCGTCGGAAATGCTGTTCCGCTGCAATATGATTGCTGTCTCTAGGATGCATATTACTTTTTATGTGACTTTTATTTTTATTTTATATAAATCTTGTTATTATATAGATACATATATATATTTATGTTCCACTTTGAATCAATACGTGATCACTTGTATATCGAATGTAGGAGCTGTTTTATACCATACTTATCAAATGAACCCTACAAAGACACTCCTTGTAATATTATTCAGATATTAGTACACAAAACATTACTCTTATTATAAAAGACATATATTAATTACAAAATATTTAAATTGTATACCAATAAAATATTTAATACTTACCTTAATCCCTTAAAATTACGCTACTTATTCGTTAAACAATATTTGAATATATACTTACTCTTAAAAATTCTTGAAAATATTCTCTACAGCTAAATCTTATAAACTTAACTTTTAATGATATAATTATCCTAAACTTTTAAACAAAAGTAATACAATATTATAATGGTCAGTTGAACATTGTTTGTAACTTGGATCAAAGGGTTTTATAACGTAAAAATTACCAACTTTATAACCATTCAAAACAAAATAAATGCTTGTATAATTTTGTACAAAGACTTGTTTTTTAAATATTATTTAACACATTCCGATAAAATATGTAATTGGGAACTCAATGACGTTCGCCATTTTGTAAACAATCGCCATTTTGAAAATCTATTCCCTTTAGAGAAATAATTTTAGTTTGTGTAATAGTTTTAATATTTTTTAAGTATAATAATGTATAGAGTATTAAATGTTACCTGTAAATGAATATAATAAATATAAATTGTTACAGCATCCATTACGTAATAATGAGATGAAACCGGAACAAGAGTATTAGTGTGTGGAAATGGAATAGAACTGAGCTTGAGAAGTGATTCCCGGCCATCCCTATACGTTTGAGCGTGGTTTAAGGGTTGCGTTAAAAGGGGAGCCCTTGAAGTTCATTGAACTTTGAACCAATTCCTTCAAACAGTATTCTCATACTGTTATAATGTTTGTAAATTTAGTTAATTATTGTATTGTATTATCAATTTATATGTCTTATATATAATACCTACTAGCCGTTATCCTCTATTTTATCTCCCCCCTCGTAATAAATTATTTAGTGTCACAGTTATAATTACTTACTTATAATTCAATCATTATTGTACGTTCTTATTTAATGTTATTTAATACAGACGACATTTTTTAACAATTTGTAATATTTAAGTAAGTGTAGTAGTTCCCAAATATCACAAATAATTTATTTTCAAACAATTTTAAATTTAAAAATTGGTTTCATTTATATTTATAATCATAGATTATTAAACAACAATTTAAACTATAATATTAATAAAAAACTTAATAAGAACCATTAACAAAATTTATATTCACTATACATAAAAAATTAAATTCCCACAACATAAATCTCACCCTCGGTACCGATAAGATTTGCTTGCAAAAATTTAAAGGCATTGACCCTAAGGGCTGAGGTCTGAGAGACCTTTCTCATGTATTTAACATCTGTCGTTGCACCGGGCCCGGTCTCTCAGGGTGGTTATAATTTCCAAGACGGTTTACTGTTGACGAGTTTCTTTGGGAACTTGTTAATATGATTTATTTATCAACTATTTTAATTTTAAACCACTGCTAGTACTTGATGTTATCAAAAATCGATGTTTTGTGTGTTGTTTTGTACATGTGTTAAAATTATTTACATGGATAATTGAATTTAAATTATACATTTCTGTATTACATTTTTGCATCATTTTTAATTACTTATATTTTGCGAAAGTCTTTGAAGGACATGCATAGTGACAGTTCTTTTCAAGATAGTTCCCATATAAACAGATAATATAAAGTTACATAGATAAAACATAACAATAAAATAATCAATAATGTCATACAAAAAATATCCCGAGTGGCTTAAATATGTAGATATTTGTATTATTTTTCATAATGTGAATATTATAATACAGATACTTATATACTTTTCATTATATTAATATTTAAAATTATGTTTTTTTACTTCATAGTCTTAATGATAGTCTACAAAGAATATTTTTTATAATCCCTATATTACTTATAATAATCACCATTTGTTTAAAAAAGCTTAATCTTTTCTTTATCAGTGTTAAAAAACAATAAAAAGAAACAATAAGTGACAGATTCAGACAGTTTTGTAAATGAAAACAATCTACGTTAAAAAAAATGGTGTCTGTCAATTATGAAAACAATATTGGGTTAGTGATAAGATAATATAGTATGAATGAAAATGTATAACAATAAACTAAGTGTTAATTCTAAATATTTAAAAATAAGGAAGCAATAAAAATTAATTAAAGAATCAAAGATATTACCGAAGTCTTTTACAGAAATGTATAAATACGTACGTTTAAAATATAACCTTGAAATCGAGTCGGTAAATCAAAAACATTATAATTGGTGCTATAAATAATAATAGTATTACATTTAGCATTACATTCAGTATTACTCTGGTATTGTACCATTTCTTTGCGTTATATTATTTTACAACCGCTATTTCTCTCTAGTTTCTACCTGCAAATTAAAACTCCTATACAAAATGCGTATTGTTCATTGAGCAGAGAGATAAGAATTTCAAGAAATAAAAGAATCTGTTGTATTTTAATCTCTTACCTGAGTTATTATTATTATTAAACTGTTTTATTCATTCAGCGAAGCATATGAAAAGGTGGCAAGGTAATGTTTTATATAAGTATTATGTAGGTACCATCGCTTCAAAGACGTTCTGTCTGTCAATTGTATGAAAGATTTGAATTTCAATAAACCTTAATCTTATGACACAAAAACAGAACATCATATTTTTTTATGTTATCCAACTACGAAATATATAAAAGACGAGGATAACTTTAAATATTAACAATATTACAAGTTTCTTTAAAGTGGCTTTTTATTTTCCGAAACGAAAATGTTCCTTTTTTATTTTGCACGTTATTTAAAAAATATACAAGTCTTCAATAATATTTGTTTTTCTATATTCCTAAACGAAAATATGACTTTTTTTATTCAAAAATGACATGTTAAATAGGTAACCATTTTGTAGTAGATACGTGTCCATAATAAGTTTTCGTTTGTCTATCTGTGAGGGACAACTATATTTGTAATTATATATTGTACCCTTCTCGTCAAATGAAATGAAGATGACAATTCAATGAACTGATTGTGGGATTATTACCTTCAGATAATTTGGTATATTAGTTTGAAGGTTATTTCTTACTTATAGATGGAAAATTACTATTAGTATATGTGTTATGTTGGATTTCTGGCATTTAATTGGATAATTTTGAGATTTAAAAACTATATAAATCAACTGTCTTTGGTTAGGTATAGGGATATAAGTAACTTATTATTAAACTAAACAATATCGATTTATATTGTACTTTTAAATTATTGTAATTTATAATTTGAATGTGGCAAAAATAGTGAATAATAAGATAATTAAATATTGCTTATAATCAATTAGCCACAAATTAGCATTTTCTTTACATTTGGTATTTTTTTTACGATTTTATAATTTGAATTTTTAATATAGGTAGGTAGGTATTCGTAAATCTGTGTTATACAGAAATGATCCTAGCACCGCCATCTAGCGAAGCAATGAGTAGTTTTTATGAAAACTATGACTTTATATATAATATGCGTAATGCGATTATCTCCTAAGGAAAAAGTATAAAATTCCAAGCAAAAAAAATAGAATTTTGTTATTTATAGCTTATTTTTTAATTAATATTGTTCCAGCTCTTAATTTTTGAACCTCATATATAAACGTCAAATGAGTCAATAAAGGAAACGTCATCCGGTGTTCGATTGTCAAAATGGCACGTCAGCAGCAAGATGTTGATGAGCTTTTCGATGTTAAAAATGCATTTTACGTTGGTAATTATCAACAGGCTATAAATGAGGCACAAAATGTGAATGTAAGTTTAATATTTATATTGTATTTTGTTACCCGTACTAGTTGATTCATCGGAAACATGGAATCCTTCCCGGCGATGACGTGTTGACGTTTATTTTGATGCAATCAAAATTATACAGTGTAATATTTTAGAATTTACTTTTTAATTATTGTACTTTCTACTGTCGTTATGTTAAGACTAATTTGTCTCATGTTACATACTTGAGTTAATACTTATTTCTTACCAGTAAAATTGTTGCATCCACATAAAAGTGTTTTAGAAATTAAACCTTCTAAAAGAAAGATGTATGAAATGAACTAGCAAATAGCAATACAACCTACCCAAATTTCAGCCTTCATCTCCACTAGTGGCACTGCAAAGGGACACATTCCTCTACCGATCATACATTGCACAGAACAATTTTCGAATTGTGTTACAAGAACTCAGAAATGCGGACCCAATGTTGCAGCCACTTAAAACCTTGGTGGAATATTTGTCCCCCGGAGCTAACAAGCCTGCTATTGTAGCAGATATTGATGCAAGGGTTTGTATATATGAATTTATCAACTCAATAATTTTTCTTTACATCATAACCAATATCATTTTGGTTAGATTTATTGTTTTAAATTAAGAAAACTTAAGTAACCCTGAAAGTTATTTATTTCTACTATTATACATGTTCTATTTCCAGGTTGCAAAATCCGTTGAACTCACAAATGAAGTGTTTTTGATTGTCGCCGCTACAATTTACTACCATGAAGACAATTATGAAGCTGCCTTGAAGTAAGTTGAAATAAGAATTATATTTAAAAATTTTCCTTCTATTTAAAGTGACACAAAATATAAAAATAATATTAAAATATAATAATATTTCTGTTTCTTGAACACAATGTAAATATCTTTTATGCAATTATTTTATGCTCATAATTAACTTAACATAGTATTCCATAATTAATAGATATTTTCTATAATTATTACAAAAAGAAATATATGCTGAAGGGAATTAAAAATTATTCAATATATGTAATAATTTGTAACAATAATATATATAGTTTGTTATATAAAGGTTCAATTGCTCTACAAGTTTTAACAAGTAAAAAAATATTATTAACTTTATTAATCTCTATGTAGGTACTAAAATGCTTACTTTGTTATAGTGAATGATTTTTACTAATAATAAATGAAATATGTTTTAGTTTTTATTTATAAATAGTTAATATTGTTGTCTGTGGCTAAACAAACCTGAACTTTTCATGAATTATTAATAATATACACTATCTAAAGGTTATAAGTTGATAAAATTTGTTACTGGAGGTAAAGACTACTGTTATGTTAATATTTTGTAATGATTTTACATAATAAAAAGGGTTTAGACAAGCAATCCTAATATAAAGGAAATTTGCATTCACTCTTGTTTTAGTTTTTAGAGATTTCAAAACATTTATTCTTCCAAGAAATTGAAGAAATAGTTGTATTTAAGTTTGTTATATTAATTAATGAGTTTCAATGTATTATATTATAGGATACTTCATGGAGCTGAATCACTTGAACTGCGTGCATTCACCCTGCAGTGTCTGTTGGCTATGAACCGTCCGGACCTGGCTCGGAAGCAGTTAAAAGCATTGCAAGATATCGAAGACGATAGTACACTGACACAGCTCGCACAGGCCTGGTTGAATTTATCCGAGGTTTGTGTATATACTGCAACATAATATATTTACTTTAATTTATATAGTAACACTAGGTGTAGCCATCGACTCTGTCTGCTGCTTCTTAAAATATTCTACATCAAATAAATTTTATTATTAATACTATCAAATTGGAAACTTATAGAACTTAGTGAATAATTTTATTAATCTCGATAAAAACTATTTATTACATTTAATTGAAATCTGTCCAAATGTTTTGAAGACTAGTGCAAATGAACAATGTGTCACAGGATTTGTATATTATTATTTTTAATAAAACAGAGAATTAACATTGTTTCTTATATTGAATGTGGTAACAAGTAATTACAGACATACTGAATATTAATTATTAATATACCATCTGATTAGAAAAAAAAAACTTTATGAAGACAACTCATATATATATATTAAGAGTGGTTAAAATATATATGTAATATAGTTATCTGTATGTATATTCAAATTACTCCTCAGGGTGGCCCAGGTGTTCAGGATGCTCACTTCAGTATAATGGAGCTGTCGGAGCGGCTCGGCTCACTGGGGGCTGGACCTGCTGCTGCCGGGGCTGCTGCTGCTGCTTCACGGGGTATGTTAATGTTATGAAGACTTAGTAGCATATCTTGTCTGCTTTAGATCAATACCAGTAACTTGCTCATAATAATCTTTCATATTTTTGTAATAACCATTTATATTTATTTATTTTCCCGCTTTGATTTAATATGATATGTGATACTTGTGTATGAAATGAGAGTGTCAGGACTATGACATTATACTTATCAAAAGCCCTAATATAAAACCATTTCCCAACTTAAATTAAGTCTATGAGTGTACCAAACGCACTGCTCTGAGAAGAACAAACAAACAACAAATAATACTGGTTGTATTACTTTTTTGTGACTCCTATTTCAGGAACTTCAATAGAAGAAAAATTTATTTATCTGTTATTAATAAATAAAATACATAAAAAATGTAGTAATACATGCAATACATACATACCTGTCTAGAATTATTATTAGGTAAAAATTACAACATTACTTACTATCCAATATTTCAAAGTAATTTATAATGTCAGAAATAATATAGTAATTTTGGTTCTATTTTTTTTAAGTAATTAAAATAATATGTTTGATTTTTGGTCTCTCATTTCATAGGTATGTGGGAGGAGGCGGAGCAGATGTTGTCGGAGGCTCAGGCCCGGCTGCCACAGCAACCGGAGCTGCTGCTGGGTCTGGGGGTGGCCGCGGCACACAGCGGGAAGCCTCCAGAGGTACTGGTCACACCCTTTCATTAAAGCACTACCACACTGGTAATAAAAGTGTTTACATAATTTCTTTGGCATACCCTTTTATTAAGGTACTGCTACACTTTTAGGTTCTTAGTACGTGGTGTAAAATATTTTCACCGCTAGAGGCGCTGGTGTGAAAAACCATACATAAGACAGTTCTTATAGTTTATTAAATAACTTACGAGGGAACTTCCCGGCCCGAAGGGCCGGAAAGGGTCAAATGTCACGTATAAGGTTGGCACCCACCCTATTTTGTAGCCTAATTCAATAGCTTTTTTTTGATGTATTACACATTATTGTGTGATTTGTGGGTGATAAGTGATGCGCGTGCATACAGAGTCAATTAGGTCATTATTATATAGTAAGGATATTCGTGTTTTGACAAAAGATTTAGATCAGTGGTTCTCAAACACCGGGCCGTAATTTTTTTAATTGGATCTTGAAAAATGTTGTATAAGTGATACTCTATTAAATCCGTGTTTATTTATTTCACATCAGTCCACAAAAATATTTATTTCCGTGTATCCGGCCCGTCAAGTCAAAGAGGTTGGGAAAACCTGGTTTGGATTATATTTTTATATTACAATATTGCAGGTGTCAGAGCGCTACTTCGCCCAGCTCCTGGACTCGCACCCCGACCATCCCTTCACTAAGGACTACAACGCGAAGGCTAACGAGTTCAAGCGACTAGCGGCCCAGTACCAGCCTGCAGTGCCAAGCTAAACTGTACTTTGTTGCAATCACTTAAAACCTATTATTGTATGATTTTTCAATATATTATAGACTGTATCTGACTTTATTTTTAGTAAAGGCAATAAAAAGAAACAACTCTTTATAAATTATGTAATCCTAGTAAAAGCTATAATCGTAATCGGTGTCTGGTTCTTCTTCATCATCCCCCGTGCTGGTGGATTGCGCCAGGAGTCGGATCTGGCGAAGCTTCTCATCCATCTCTGAGAGATCCAGGGATTCTGTGCTCTCGTAGCCTTTCCCTTGGGTCCAGTGTGTTACGGAATCGTGAGGAAGTTCTCCAGTGTGACCTATACAATAAGTTTAGCAATTTGACTACAGTAAGAAATAAGCATGACAAAATAAATTTATTTTGACAAAAAAGTGACCTCAATTGACCCTTTTTTGCATTAAAGTAATACACCTAAGTCTGTTTTTACACGGTTTTGATATAACACGGTTTGAAAATAAAATATATATATATATATTTTTTTTAATAAAATAAAATTTACTGGTCAGAGTAATTGAAATGTGTTAATATTTTGTGAATAATCTTCAATAACTATGCTTGTAAAAATAAACATTGTATATGTGATTTAATTAAATAAACATGAATACTTGTTATTAAAAAAACCTTGTTTTTCACTAATTTTAATAGGTTTTAGAGATTAGGAACCAATCACCTATTTTTGCATACGATCAAAGTCTTTTTTTCACGGTTTTTTACACGGTTTTTTCTTGAACCAATCTACCGTGTAAAAACAAACTTAGGTGTATATATATACCCTGTGGTATGTTCACCGTCCTCTCGACAGATGGCGGTGAAGTGTATGCCTCCAGCTCCTGGTCAGTTTTATTCTTATCTAACTTCTCCTGTTTTCGCTGTCTATGCCATGCCTTTTGGAGGTTGAAGCGTTCGGGGCTGGAACCAATATCATTCTTAATTATATTTAACTACATAAAAGATAAAGCTAAGAATATTACCGTTCTCCTCCCTTGTATACGTTTTCTTCGAGGTTGTGTATATCGTGTCTGATATCTGCTAACAAAAGCAACATCAGATCCAAGGAACCTTTAGGACCTCTAGCCCCTCTTGGTCCTCGTTGTCCTGTATCTCCTTTTGGACCTTCCATTCCCGGTGGTCCGGCTGGACCCTGGAATATTTATTATGATATTCAAATTCAAAATATCTTTATTCAAATAGGCATTTATACGCACTTTTGAATTGTCAATTATTACATTAAAAAAGGCCAATGTCATTGGTCCGTCAGTAAGTTACCATCGGCTCGGAATGCTGCTCTGCTGAGAAGAGCCGGCTAGAAACTCAACAGTTGCTCTTTTTAAAAGAAATTTAACAATGTTTGTTGTCAACCCGCAAATGAGTCAACAACTTAAGTGCTACACATTAAATAAAAATTATTTAATATTACACTTCATCTTAATTTTATAACTAAAAAAGGAACGTCTAAGATATATTTTGTAATTTTATTATGTAGCTATACAATGAAGCCAATGAAGAATTTGTTAATTTTGAAGAAATTTAGGCGTTATGAGTTTTGTTTTTATTTCTTGTATTTATCCTGTGTCCGTCATTGTTTTCTTTAAAAATATATATTTTTGAAGCTTTTAAGTTACATAAAGGCCGCCTAACTCATTTTTGTAAAATAATATAGAGAATTAATTACGACAGCATTGCTCCAAAATATAATACCATAAGGCAAAAAAAAACAAAAGTTAAACCTAAGAACATTGCAGAGTTAAACATTTCATTGTTAAATAGTAAGTCCCAATGTTGTCTTCACATCAGGAAGTGTAAACATGGAGTTTTGTTAGCATATAAGACTAAATAATTAATTTCGAACCAATTAAGAACACGTGACAGCACTGTTTACTTCGTAATAACTAGTCCTATCAACTTTAAAAGAAAGCGAGGTGTTATCTGCAAAAAGTACAATATCACATAGACATTTTACGAAAAAGGGTAAGTCATTAATATAAAGTGAAAACCAAGAGGGCCCAAAAATAGATCCTTGTGAAACACCTATAATTAGGTGACAAGCAGCCGATTTATAATTATTTACATCAACAGTCTGGTCTCTTTGATTTTGGTAAGAGGGAATACTATCAAAGTATCACTACGCACACCATAGTGGTTAATTTTATATATTAATGTTTAATGGTCTACGCAATCAAAGACTTTGGATAAATCGCAAATCATTTCGATTGCATTCTGAAAATTCTCCCATGCGTTGTAAATATACTTAAGAAACGGGGCATCCGCATCAGTTGTTGATTTATCTTTGCTGAAACCATATTATTCACTATGCTTGATTATTTGCTATAAACAAAATTTGTCCTTTGGTTTAGAATATTTTTTCGAAAATCTTAGTGAAGGTCTGTAAAACAAAGGCCTATAATTTCCGGGTTCTAGTCTTTCGCCACTTTTAAACAAAGGAACTATTTTACTATTTTTCTTACTATCTTGAAATATACTGATTCACAATATATATTTGTTTAATTATGTATAATTGTCGGGCAATATCATTTGTAATAGTGCTAAGTAATTTAACTAACACACGCCTATAAATCACTGGTTTATAAGATTTTAAATGTTTCAACAATTTCATCTGATGAAACAGGTTTAAAAACAAAACATTTATCACTATTAAGACATTTATTTATCGCCGAATATGCGGAGTTAGTTTAGCTGACCGAATCCGCAATGAAGAGATCCACAGAATGGCAGGTACTAGTGAAGATGTCACGGTGAAAATGAAGAAGAACGTGCTCAGGTGGTTTGGGCACGTCGAACGAATGAGTGATGAAAGAATGGTCATAAAGATTTATAAAGGAAAAGTGAGCGGTAAGAGAGACAAGGAGAGGCCTCGACCTTCGAAAACACAGTGTCCTTGATACTGGAGGAAGGTCAAGTAAAAGCATGAGGACCCCCCGGAGGGCATGTATAAAGAGGTTAATGTCTGTGGCCGAGGCGAAAGAGGTTTGACAGAAGAGGCAGGGACCGTAGTGTTTGGCGCTCCGTCGTCTCTGTTTACCCCGCAAGGGATATGGGATATATGAAGATAATTAAATAATATAAATAAATATATATTTATCACTGATTCTAGCTTGAAATATGAGTAGCGGTAAAAGCGATACTTGTTATATGTAATGTGAATTTTACTTTCCACAGGATACATTTTAAATTCAATAGCTATAATTAGTATATTTACTAACCCTTGGACCTCTTTCACACCGGCAGTATCCACCCTCCAAAGGCGCTGTAGCATCCAACACTCGATAGGCAAAGCTTCCTTCTACAAAAATATGTGAACCAATAAATTATATTCAATATTGATACCTATTTTTTTTTGTATTTAGAACATAAATTGTTGTTAATAATACCAAAATTTACCAGAACTACAAATACCAATTATTTGCGTATTCGGAACGCAGTGCCAACATGTTTACCCTCTGAAATAAATCATACCTTCTTTCAAAACAGGGTTTTCCAACAACTTCTTTAACGCTGCCTGTGTGGTGAGCAGCTGATCGTTGAGTTGCTTTACTTTTCTGGTCAGCCACGACACAGTGTCACACGGTGCATAACATCGGGAGGAAGTTCTCACAAGGGGTAAAGGTTCCTGAAATAATTTATAAAATATTGATGAAGTTCTAAAGTCGAGTGCAAAAGTTATTGATTGATTTTTGAAATATGCAACAAAAATTTAATTTCCATATTTACCGGCATGGTATAGGCAACTGACGATACACACTTCCTACCATCACTGGCGACTGTGAACGGTGGGTTACACTCGCAGTGGTATCCACCAGGGTCGTTGACACATCGGTGCTCGCAACCACCATTGCTGTTTGTGCATTCATCTATGTCTGAAAAGAGACTTTGAATAGTGCATTCAATTATGGTATATAAATTATTACTTCTGGCATATTCCTTCAGCCCCCGAAATAGATTTTTTAACTAACATAAAATAATTACTTTTAAAAAAGTTGTGTTTTGTTCACACCTGGCACAAGTGGAACTTCTGATAAGTACGAGAGATTGAGATGGATATATATCAGAAATATAGGATAAATGTAAGGTTTGTTAATTTTTAAGAAAATTGTATTTTTATATTATTAAGAAACTTACCTTAATTAACAATTTTACAAATATATCAATGCCATATCTCGTAAGTTTTAAAAAATAACAACTTCAATACACACCTCAAATAACACTTTAGTTTAAAGATTAAACAATAGATGGCACCAATAAGAGCAGTGGGCATATGTCTTCTATTCTCATTCTCTCATTCTCATTCTCCTACACATTTATTTGTTTATTATTGTGACGCATTTTTTTGTTACATCGAGTTTCTAACAACATTTCTTAAGAAGTTTCATTCAAAAACTTGTTTCTAAAGTTTGTTGAGTCAATGTAAATATTTCTATTTAAATATAACTCTACACACCTACACAATAAGGCTGCCTCTGCCGTTTGTAGCTGTCAGCGTCGAACTTGAACCCTGGATGGCAGGAGCACCAGACACGCTGTTCCTGGATCTCGCAAGCCTGTTCACAAAAATGTAGACTACACGCATCCACCGTTTTCAGGATGCAGCTGCGAAAATAAACGTATTAAAAGAACGAACCTTATTATTCAGAAATACAGCCAAATATAGTGTAGTGTCATTATTCTGTATACTATCATTATATGTGTACCAACCGTCCAGCTATGTAGTTGTAATCATCACAGCAGTGCAGTGTTATACATTGCACGTCCTCTCCATCCACGTGGCAGGTCTCTCGCGTGCGCAGGAGACGATCAGTTGGACACGCTGCGTTTATGTCCAAACTGAAATTTATATAAGTATAGATTGAATTGTTGTTTTATTAAAATATGAAATTACACAGAGTAAATTTCAAAAACATTTAGAGGTTTATCTGGACAAGTTGTTAACGAACAGCGCTAATATATATATATATATATATATATTAATATGATAGGTGGTTTATTATTTTAAGAATTAATTATCTTATTTATCTTTTTTTTGTTTTTTCAACGTATAAATTGTCAAAGTGTATTTTATATTAGTATATAGGTCATGAAGGATGTTATCAAATCCACTGATAATTTCTTGAATGATTTGCTCCTTTATGTTAATATTAATAGTGAAACAAGTCCCTTATCTCTTATCATACCCAGGGTACTAGGAAGTCATGACGTCATGAATATTATCTTTTTTATACTAGGACAATAAGTTTGTTTGTACTTAGAGAATTTACGGTTAATAGTTAACTAACTTTCATCCGTGGCTCTGTCTGCGTCTTTTAATGTTGTGTGTTTATTTTTAATGTTAGATTGTGAATAAAAGAACAATGTTATCCAAATAATTTAGAATAATATATAGTGCATGCTAAATAATATCAACAGAAGTTTTCCATTTCTTCAGGTCTTTCAGAAATTACACAACCACGAACAGACAGCAATACACACTTTTATATAGAAGAAATTACTAAAATTAAATATATAGTCATTGAAAATTTACTGGCGACAAAATCTTTTTTAAGAAAATTGACATAATATAATGAACACTGAACCGGAAATAAAAAACATGACATGATTATAAAATGACAAGTGACGTCACGTGTTCTTGAAGTTCTAAATTCAAATATTTCGTAATTTTATTCGTACGTTATCTGTTTAAAACGTAGTGTGCTCAAATGCCAATAACTAATTTATATTTGTTAGAATTATTACTTATATGTTAAGTATAATTCTAATGAAGCTTTCTTTGAAAGTGTATTTTATTTTAATATATTTATGTACGTAGAAAAGTGACTATAAAGTGAAAAATGCATAACAAACATGAGATTTTGTTGCTTGGTTTTAAATTAATATATTTAAAATGTTTAATATTATAGTTTTCATTCATGTACGCTGTTATTTTATATATTTATGGGGTTAATAAGGTTTTTTGTTTAAAAATGCAAACAGTACAAAGGATCCGAGCACCCGATACGAAATTCGAAAAATGCAAGAGTTCAACGCTCTGTGAATGGAGTAAGATGCAATTGTATTACGGCTATGTGGGCCCTTCGGTATTAATAGTAGCTTGGAATTACTGCATAGTACTAATTGTTTAATAGGATTACAGCCATTATTTTAATACCATAAGGATCATTGTTGGTTGCATTATTTATTAGCAAAAAATGGGATGACTGTATAGAGTCCTATTTAATGAATGAAGTTAATTTAGATTATGACGCTTGAGGGACTGATTGAAGGGTTATAGTCGTTTAAGTCCTAGTCCTAGTCCTTATATATTTAGCAGAACTGGTTTTACCTCTATGATATTTTTTGTTTATTTTTTTAATTACATATTCTAAGAAGTTTATATTTTAATTTGAACTGTTATTTTTTAGCATTTATTATTGAATTATTTATATAAAGTATTTTATGCACATTATTTTAAATTTTAAACTTTATGTATTATAACTAAAAATACCCACTTTTAGATTTACGACATCCATTGCCGTTTGTGTAAAAGATAACTGAAATCACTGAAAACACTCACACATCGATGGCGTCGTCATGGTAACCGTCTTCAGCGTAATATCCTGTGTCTCCTTGACAAAGTACCAGGAGCACATGGGAGAGGAGGAGCGAGGCCGGAGCGAGCGGCGCGCGCATTGTGACTGCGGCCCGAAATGCGTTTACCCAGAGATACCCAAACTGATTTGTATATATATATGTATATATACACATACGTACCAACGTGTGGGTTTATCAAATCGTCCCTTTGATAACATTTGTATTGTCCTTTGCGAAATGCATATTTATTTATTTATATTTTTTTCAGTTTGTATCAACATAAATGATTACATGTATTCCAACTATATATATATATATATATATATATATATATATATATATATATATATATATATATACTATATAGTTCTAAGGACTTATAATATCATTATGTTGCTATGTTATCTAAGTTGCCTCGGACGCATCTTCCATAATAAAGATATCAATTACAAACTCAGTGCTGAATGAATTGAGTCTGTATCCACTACTTTAAACGATTCTTACGAAATGCGATTACTGAATATTTTAAAAATATCTTTAATATTTTCTTTACAATACAAATTAGTCGGTACCCAATAAAGTTTTGAAATATATCAAACAAAAATTCAGAGATATCTGTTGTTTTCAAAACAAGTTTGAAATTTCAATTTATCGTATGTTCAAAAGCAGTTGTTTTTTTATTTTTAAAATTATTTTAAATAGAAAATGATAATGATAACAAACTTAAGATGCTATTTGCACACTGATTGCAAGGAATTAACATTCTATAAGGACTCACTGTTCTATTGCCATAGTTAATTAATTTTTACTGACCAAGTACTAAATACAAACGAACAAATAAGCGGTTTGTTGATTATAATATTAAAGTGTACTTGTCTGGCAATCTAATTTTAGACAGAAAAAGGCATATAAATATTTGATTTAAATATATATTAAATGTACTAAAGTTTTAGAATCTCTGTCTTCACCTAGCAATACTCCCAAAATAAAGTCCAGTGCGTCTTCTTGTCAGGGACGAATAGTAGCTACTAGCTCGTACGTAGGAACACCATGTTAATGATATCATAAAATTATAATTATAATTCGTTATAGAATTTTATTATATAAATAAATCACAGTATTAGTTTTATAATGTTTAATAGAACAAATGTAGATGGTTTACTTTAATCTACAAAAAAAATAGTATTAACATTTAAAATATTAAACTATCAATATGTAATATAATTTGTATAACAGCAATTGCTTAAATCATAATGTCCTATTCCTGTCATATAATTTTTTATCTTCTCTTTAAACATCTTACAATTTTGTAAAATCATGTATTATTCCGCTATTTACGTCTTAAAACGAACTCAAGCTTTTCTTTTTAGTCCTTGCAATGAGATCTCATGATATGATGATATGAATTTTCTTTATATTTATATATTAAGAGTATATAAATTAGACATTATTTAAAATAATAATGGCCACAAGAGTGCGTTTGTTTATGTTTGTTTACTCTGCTCAGCTCAGGGTCGCTCCACTGACACACTGTTCTAGCACGCATCGCGCATAACTAGAACCAAATGTTTATATAAAAGATATATTTTACCAATACATTTGTAGATGAGCTTAAACACTCATTGAAAAGCAAACAAACATCAACAAACTACTGAGTTTTGTTGATACAATCAGTAATCTAATATGCGTTTAATATATTAATTTAAGGTTCACTTTGATAATTTTAATATTGAACAAAGTTTATTATTTAATTTATTGATAATTGATGCTACTTGCTTTTTATTCGTTACAACCAATTGGTGCGACATCTATTAGAAGAAAAGGTAACTTTTCAAGATTAAGCAACTGATTGAGCTTCAAACTATTTTCGCTAGATGGCTCTAAGCACAAACAGGAACTTAATTAAATATTTTATTTTTAAGTAGCATATTATTTTGATTAACAAAGAAGCAATTCATTAACAACGTAAATAACTAGGGGCGCTAACAGACCCTCAATTTCGAGCCGCTGCGCTCGCGAAATCTCGGTTGCCGTTTGCATATTGAGCGAAGCGAGCCCAGTGTAATGACTCATCGCTGTGCACAATTTTGGTCATGTAGGAGATTTCAGATTAGGCTGACAGTCGCGCCACGATCACCATCGAGCCATCAAATTAGACCTAACCTAACCTAACCAAAACCTAACACGACAATTAGGATTGAATCAATGCAGGCGCTTAGCGTTGTTTTTTTCCCATTGAGTTCAATGGGATATCAGTTTTTTGACGATTATTCCTCAACGACATGACATTTTTCAATTTTTTTTTAAAAGGCATCACCTAATGTGTGTCGTTTTGATTGCAAAATTTCATAATTTTCCGTTAAGCAGTTTTCGAGCCTATTCGTGACAAAGAGTGAAAAAGTTACCAGTAGAACGCTCCGCTTGCTTCGCTCACTTCGCTCAAAAATGTTAAACTTAATTTAAAAACAAAATATAAGTAATATGTTCATTCATTCATTTCACAAATATAATTAAAAGATGCCTCGTGACACATCTTACTGTTAGTAGCAAAGGTAGTCGTGCGTGTGCGTCTTTTACGGCTCGTACGGTGTTATCGTCAACTACGGTCTTAAAAATAAGATATGAAGCGATTGTCTATTACTCTAAAGGTTTTGTATGTACTTTTCACTAAATATTCTTACTCCTGATACAATACATGAATCTAGCACCATACAAGACGTAGCTTCTAGCGGCAATGATTTTCTGAACACCGAAAATAAAACCAAACGTCAATTAGGATTCGAACCTAGGACAACCGATTTTTTTATAAGCCTTTTTAAATTTCTTTGTTAGTTAAGGAAAATTATTTTATATAAAATCTATATTTATTAGCACATATCATAATTTCAGTACATTATAATTTTTAAAGTTTTTTATTACTTCTAAAATCTTCCCCTTGTCATAGGAATGAATGGAAGTTATTTTATAAATGTTTTATATATATAAAAGAGGCGTCCGAACATATTATAATAATGAATGGTTTGTGCAAATAATTTAGCAAACGTTAATATATTTTTTTACTGTAAGGACATTACATTTCAGAAAAAGTGTTCATTCATACAGCTCACTCGGTCGGGACGCATCGTTTTCAAGGAAGCGCGCAAACTCTAAAAGATTTACAATTTTTTATATATATACATATATATATTTTTAGTTATTAATACATAATACATGTATTATTATTTATTAGTATGTTCGTTGTTATGGTACCCTGTGAAATCGGAGTGGGATGAACCAGGGTACCATAACATTCACAATGGTAGAGAGACAGCGAAGAGTTTTGATAATCAGTGGACGGTGGAAGTGGTTGGTGGTGAGGAAGTCGCTCAGCTGGTGGCGCTGGAGCTTGGCTACATGTACGGAGGACCGGTAATTATATATTATATTTAGAATCTAGCATTAATTAATCAATATTTCCATGGTTTAAAAGATTTTGTCCTTTTCGTATCTGTATTATAGATTTATAAATGTATTTTTAGTTGTTACTTTATTTATTATAACTTCATTTATAATGGTAGTTTTTGAAAAATTAACTAAAATTAATAATGATAATAGAATAATTAACATTCAGGTAATGGTTAGACAGTTTATGTGAAAAAGTGGAAAAAAATCATAAATCTGAAAAAGATACAATTTTTTAAAGTTTATTCAAAACGCTGCAATAATATTTTAAATACAAAAAATGTGAGGTTTAAAATTACATATGTATTTATATATATATATATATATATATATATATATATATATATATATATATATAAATACATATGTAATGTAAAATTATTCTTTTAAAAAAGTTTTAATATGCCGAAAAGTTTGATGAAAATCTTTTGATAATAACTTTATGTAAAAACAAATAATTATATTTTATAACATAAAATAATATAACAGCTATCCTTATCCCAATTATTTGGAGCAATATGTTTCAGTGGAGACTTGCGTCACCATATTATTATTCACACACTCCATCCATATATCTCTTCCTCGGCCGTTCTCTTCTCTTCCATCCACATTTATACTTCAGACTCTTCTAGATACTCACCTTTTTCCTCACTGAATAACTTCTCATTTTTATATCATCAGTGCTACTTTCAAACTATTTCTTACTACTTATTGCATTATCCTTTTCGTCTCAAAACACATCCATCTTAACATTTTCATAATGTTTGTTATATTGCGACAAAAATTATCTAGCAAATTTTTTTCGAGCTTCCAGCTTGCTTTCAAGCCTCTTAGGAATACAAGCTGGTGGAATTTTTACTACTTTTAAGATATATAGTGTAGGATGTCCACTTTTTTTTCTCATACCTATCCTTATCCTCAGAAAGCTGTCTTTTTCTCATCCGCATAGCTTAAAATATAACTTATGTATACATAATACTATAAGCATCTTATAATCATTCAAATATGTATATTAAAATGTTTATTAATATAATATAATAGTGCTTTAATGATTGTTTGTGTATCGTCTGTGGGATGTCCAGAACGTGCCTTTCAACTAGCCCACGGAATTATCAAAATATTCGACTCTTAATTAATATTATTTAAATCTGTTATTACAAAAATTTAATATATATATAATAATAACAATATTATATCATCGTAAATTTTATATTAAAAATTGTCAAATCCCATAATAAGATTTAACCAGAGAATAAATTTTTAACTTTAAATAATATTTTTATTTTAAAAAGTATTAACCCCTAAAGTGTTTTTATTTTTAGTTTCAATTCTATTTAGAAGAAAATAATTTAAAATAATGAAGATACACGAAATAAATTAATTAAATCGTCTCTCCCAAATCATTGGATCCAACGACTAAGTCCGTGCTGTTTAATTAACTTTATTTTGATAGCCTATTGTGTAGTTCTATTACGGGAAAGGTTATAAATATATTATGATATAAATAAACATATTTCACTGAATAAATACGAAACAAATTCAAAAACAATATTCATATTTTATAATTAAAAAGATAGAGAAAATAGAAAAAATATATAAAGTTTTTTAAAAGTCGTCGATTTATAAAACGCTAATATGAAATGAGATAGAGAGAAAAAAAAACAAAATATAAAAGAGAATAGAAATAGAAAAAGATAAGAATTTTTTTTTTAACCAATTTTTTTTTTTTAAGTCTCCGAATTAAAAACAAATATATGTGATAATTCTGATTGTAAAAAAATGTCCCTAAAATGGGAGAAATCTTACATATTTATTAGATGTTCCTGTTAGAAAATATTCGAAATTAAACTTATTAACTTATTATATGAGTACTTATTGTGTTAAATGTAATATATCCCACATATCTAATATCCTAAATGCACAGGTACTCGTATAAACAAATCAATGCGAGGTGATATCTGAAGTGGTCATCCAGCTATCCTTATCTTAATACATATAAGCCGTATTTCGTTATAGTTTTATTGAAATATAATCAATATATGTATTTTTTTCAAGGATTTGTTTAAAAGAAATAAAACATTATTGATGAATCAAGGCCTAGGCCATCCCGTCCCATCCCATGCTCAATACACGTCTATTTGCCGACAGTCGTGGTAATTGTGACAAATTGTCTCAGTATCTGTATCAATTCGAGCCGCCAATCAGCGTATTATGCTCGGACAGACGCAAATTAACATAAACTATTTATTAAATTTAATCTTAACTTCTTTCAGACATTTTAAATACTAATTGCTTATGCGTGACTTCATTTCTGAAATAATATTCAAATATTTTTGCGGTTTATATTTCTGTATCCATGTTCTCCTATAACATGGTAGATTCGTTTCGTTATAGGAAAATGCGTTGTAGGAATATTGTTGCATAACGCACTCATATAACCGTATAACGCGTTATGTTTAACTTTTCTCGTTAAAGGCGGTTTAAATGGAATATTAAGAAAGTTATTAAATATAATTTTTACTTAATTTAATTTTTAAGCAACACAATGTGCAAAAGGTAAGCGAAATTAATTGTAAACTGTAAAAAAAAATATTAATTTCATAGTTTAGAAATATTTGGATCCACCCCCGTGCGCTGCTGGAGTTGACCCTCGCCTTTTAAATAAAAAATAATTTTATATATATATATATATATATATATTATGTAGTTTTTCTGTGATGTAGCTTATAAGCGTATTTCTAGGTTGACGATCGTCAAGTGCGCGGAGGTTCTGATAACGTTAAGCCTATGGGAGAAACAGTTTTTTGAACATCATTTCTGAACACAATGAGATATTTTAATTCTGTTTTTTTTAAACATGCCCTTTCCCAAGCTGTATAGCTCTGGCAATTTTCATTCAAATCAGTTCAGTATTTTATATGATGTCGTTTCAAAAAAGAAGTTTCCCAAACGGTTAAGAGTGTGTGAATAGCGTGTAAAATACCCGCGTTATATGGGGTAGAAAACGTATTATACCAGGGACTGAAATCGCGTTATAAGAGTACCGTGTTATAGGGGATTACTGTATTTTAATTACATCCCCAAATAAATGTAATGAATGAAACAAATGCCACCCCCGGGGGTGGCTAAACCGCATCGGGTCTGGCAGTTTTTTTTTAACTCTCATGTACCAGGCGATCATAATTAGGATAGAGGCCTTTTTATTTATCAATGAACATTTTGACCTGTTGATTGATGATATACACCAAAGTATTAGAAATATTTTACGATTCGATGTTTCAATGTTCTGTTTAAATGTAAACATAACACTACTACCACATGATATTAAAATGTATTTTTGTAATTAGTGTCCCTTACTCAGTCATCGTAAGAGATCTGTTTAGACAGTTCGCTTCACTTCGCCCACTAAGCTACCAAGTCTTGTATTTAACGCCTAACTAGATTTGCGTCACAGTTCATTAGACAGACCTAGACGCGTTGCAAAAAACATTTTACTGGAAATTAAAAATGAAAGGAGCCATCCAGATAATAAGAATAGACGTTAAATAAATAGATGTACATAATTATTCATATTATACTTATTATACACAATACTTATAGCGAAATATATATATATATTTTTATAAAATTGTTACCATACTATATATAACTATCGTTATCACAACTAGATGGCGTTAATAGTAGACGTTACTGAAAGAAAACTCCTGAAATTTTCAGGCGGCGCTAACCGTAGATTTAGCGTCGCTTGTACTAGGCTAGCATAGTGTTAGAAGAGGATATTTTCAGCGTTACAGCGCCACTTGTTGATCTATATTTACGTAATGGGCGGGGCGAAGTGGAAACTGTTTATTTTAGATTTACTTGTTCGGTTGTTTGTAGCGCGATGTGGTGGTGTGTTGTTGCTACAATATTTCATGAGTGAAAATTATAAATAGCAATAATATAGAAAAACCTGTATTAAAGATATATTATTATTATTTTTACAATATTGCTTTGGTAAAAAAAAATTTAATTGACTTAAATTATTTCCATGAATATATTTTTTCATAAATAAAATACATATTTTCAAAACACGTTAAAATGATCGTGATTGCTTTTATGGTAAATACTATGTTTAACATATTTTTCTATGTTTACAAATTAATCAAATTATTTCCTACATTTTTTGTTATGTTAATGAGGAAGAAAAAAAATTGTTGAAAGAAAATCAGTCTCGATGTAATAAATACCAGGATTACAGTAAAACAAGGAAACCGGTTTACATATTTCCACGAAAAATTCCACCTAGTAACAGGAGAACATGAGAGGTAAGAACGATATGGCTTAACTTACAGCGCTGTTACACTTGCTACGTTGCATTGGAAATGGGAAAATAGAGTTTGTAGCTTGGAAATAATTATTAGAAAATAAAATATTAGCTATTTTATTTTCTTCAAACTTCTGTATTTTGTATTGGTTAAATATATAATTTTTATTCTACACTCAAAGTTCTTCATATTTCATTCTATTAACGATAAAAATTACTGAATTCATTTACATTGACTTAGTTATCAAAGAAATAAATAAAAAAATTCTGATGTGTACAAAAAAAAATCTAAACTTCTCTGGCTATTCCGGACAGTCTGTTGTATATCTGCCTGTGTCTATAATATTACAATTACAGCAAAAAATTTAGGGTATGCGTCACAAAAAAAAAATATATTGCAAGATTTCAAATCTTAATTTTCGTCACAGCACAATCTCCACCGAAATTAATAAACGATCCACATCGATTGATTTGAATCTATACTACTACGAGAGCAATTTTTAATTGCTTTCTTTATCTTCCTATTTTTAATATCAAAAATTTATTGGGGATTTATGGTTTAGAAATAACACATGAAGAACATCATAATTGATTTTATATATTAACGCCATCTAGTATGTTACAATAGAACTAAAATCACGTGAGAGATATTTTGTTTCTTAATACCTTGCAGTTGGATTTTGATTTTTGATATTTTAATCTCCCCTGGATTTTAACCCCCCGATAGTAAAAACAAGATCTTAAAAAGTTTTTTTTGTATATCCTTTTTAATGTAATGTATTTTTAATTAATATTTATAAGAACACCTAATTATATGTAAAAATATTACAGAATAGTTTGAGTTAGTTTTAGTGATATATTTTCTATGTGAGATAATTTTTCCTATAGCTATAGTACTTATAGTGTGTTTAGAATTACTATCGACTGATACCAAATGCAGTATCACATGAAAAATATGTACTTCGACATTTTTTATGACGTTTCTATAAAGGTCTGAGAGTAGTGTATTTTTCGTTTGTGTAAAAGTCGATCTGAAAACGAAAATATATTTTTTGATGTTTCTAAGTTATATTGACTTGACTTGACTTGACTTGATTTGACTTATTTCACGACGTTTTGGCACGAAACTCATTAATTTGTCATGGTGATTACTGATACCGGTTCAATGTCTTCAAAAGGTGAGAGTCTTAGCAACTACCTTTGATAGGTGCGACAATGAAAGTGAAAAGTGCATTCCATACTGATGGTAGGCGATTTAAGAAGTATCATATTCGCTGCGTTTCAAACGGCAAGTGCGGAGGCACCGTTAGTATTGTTTGCAAAAATACCCTCACTTCCAATTAAATAATATTATGAGGATTAAGCTAGGAGGGTAGTTATAAAGATTCGAGATTCACGAAGATATCACTGAGATGACATTCTATCACCTTAATTTTTGAATACTGGGAATTAAAAAAATTATTTATTTTTTATTTCTTGCTTTACGTTTTTATTCCTATTTATATATAAATATTTTTTTTTATTAATTTGGATGTTTCAAAATGACATAATTTCCTGTAGTTTCTTAAACGATTTTCTTTTCCATTTTCTGTAGCTAGCTATGCGTTGACAACCCTTGTTTATTCCACCCTATTTCTAAGTGTGTGTGTGTGTGTGTGAGCCCATATATGCCGGCGACCTCTTGCTAGAATCTGCTTCCCTAGTACATGCGTGATTGGAGAAACTCACATGACTCCACCGACGTGACACATTCTTCACACACGTGCTCACTTCTAAGATTGACATGTGTGTAGACTATTAGGACACTTAACAAATATAAGATTTGGTTGTCTTGTTCATTTAAAATAAACAAAGGTAACAAACTGTTAAATAATTATATAGTATAACAATTGTTAAATAAAATAAAATATATATTGTGCATGCAATGTGTCGTCTATTTTAACTGGAAATATGGTTTACCTTTTTTCATACACGTTGTCCTCCACACACCTATAATATATATTCTCGCTAGTGTGTATGTATGATTAGTCATACACACGTTACACATACTATCAACGATAACAGTACACTAGTTGTTGACATGTGGGATATTTAAACGCCTAGTGTTTATGGTCTCCTGGTACTAAGGTGTGCCTGGAATATCCATATGATGGCATCCATTTTAACGTGGACGACAAACGTCAAAATTTTTTTTAATTGTTATTAAAAAAATGATAATAATTATAATAATTCTGACCAAAAAAAACATTGGAAAACAAATTATATTTTTTATATTTATAAGTAAAAATATATATATAATAAGAATAATCGAGAATAAAAACAAAAAAAATCCGCAAATTCATTTTAAAATAAATATCTCTATATTTTAACAAATTATTCTCGAATAATCTGTCTAATAAAAAAATAATATGTTATGTTTATCGTTTGTCTAAGACAAACAATAAACATTTAAAAATGGTTGGAAAAATACCAGAAAATTTTACTGTATAATAGTAAGACTTTTATATTAACACTATATTTTATTTATTTTAAAGAAATAATTATCGTTAGCTAGTATTGCGTCTGTTTCAAAAACAACAAAAAACAAAAGAAAATCAATAAAAGCTTTCCAAACATTCGAATTTCAAAAATTGTTGTTCCTTATTTCAAACATGTTCCATTTTTAAATTCTTCGTCGGAGCGCATCGTAAGAAAGTTGTGCATTGAATTTTAAATAATTATATAGATAGGATAAAATTAGATAAGACATATAGTAACCATCTCTGAAACGGGAAGTATGTTGTGTAAAAATTGAAGCTCAATCGGGGCTTTTAAGGCGTAGTACTCAAACCATCAGAACATTTTCATGTATATTTCTGAGAATAAAAATGAGAAGTTTACCAATGTCTATAAGTGTAAGAAATGTAGGGTAAATCGGCTGCAAGTAAAATATCACTTACGAAGCGTAGCAATGATGATAATAGAAAAATATTTATTATATAAATATTAGAATCATCGTCTTGTAACAAATATTATAAAAACTGTACAATATTTTAATTTTCCTCCATTGTTCAAGCTTAGTAGTTCTTTCTTTTCTTTGGTTGGTTTTATGTTTTTTTGGTTGCCGCCTACAATCCATTGTTCTACACATCTATCACCAGGGTACTAGCAATACATTAGAGAATCATTTTTAAACTGTAGGGGTGGTTTAATAAATTACTATAGAAAGTTTTTTCTCAAAGCTGAAGCTAAAGTAGCTGATACAAAATGAGTAATTGATTAAATTCGAATACGAAAAATGTATATAGAAGAAATTGTAAAATAAGCTATACAAAAAAAATAATATATGTGAAAAAAATATTCTTTCCATTTTAATTTTATTCGATAATTTATATGTTTTTTTATATTTATGTTAGCACCATGTGTGAAACAATATTTTTATCAGGTACTAGGATTGCCGAATATATTTGCGTTTCACACTTACGAACGCAAGCAACGGCGCACCCCAAGCGGGCACACATCCACATTACACAAGGACAGGAGGGTGAGTCAGTGTTAACAACTTCACGCTTTTATAATGTCCTAGTACTTTTTATCCGCAATACACGTGGTGTGTACGGCCTATAAATGTCCGGATTTCATGTTAATGGCCTCCAGGGCCTTGACCCAGCTTAGCTTATTCATTCATACGCGGAAATAATAAGCAAAAAATTACTCGTTTCAAATTATGATGAAACAGATAAATAAACTATTGATCGCTTATTTATTTTTTGTTGTTTGTAATTAGAATTCTGATGTTTCTAAATGCATTGCGTACGTCGTTGTCGTCGTTGCAATACGTCGTTTTGAAATTGAATCGAAGCATTAAAAAAACCTATGTCACGAAAAATTGTAATTTTTGTTTGTAAAAAAAAGTTTAGCTTTCTTTCTTTTTCGGTGTTTACGAAATCGTTTTTTTTTTCTTTACTTTATTTATGGTTATATTTGGTAATTATTTTATAGATTCGATGGGCTGAACAACTTTTCGCTAAAAGCCGCGTAAAACGCTACCCGTTTTCCGGCTCCGATAGAATATTGAATCGGGTAAAAAGAATAGATGAATATACCGGGGATGCAGAACAAGTAAGGAGTTCAATCAATCGTCACGGAGAGAATGACCTCTTCAATGACGAACTTTGGGCCTACGAATGGTATTTGGTAATAACACAATTTAATACGTTCCATTCATTCATTAGTTAAGTTAGTATTTATTTATTAGTTTATAAATATAATCCTATGAAAATTTAATTGTTTTCTTGTAGCAAGACACTCGGGACAGTCTAGATTTACCACGTCTAGATCTCAACGTTCTACCTGTCTACGAGTTGGGCTACAACGGCCAAGGCGTTCGCGTCTCTATCCTTGACGACGGAGTTGAACACAATCACACTGATTTACACAACAACTACGTCAGTATTATGATTCCCTAGTATTTATGTTAAAATGTCGATGTTTTCGAGGTAAAAGAGGCGTATCCCAAAAAAAAGATAAATCACACCCGAATTAGCTTTTAGAGTACGTTTTTTATTTTTATCTCAACAACAACAGAAACGATAAAGGGCTAACTAATATATATACAAATAAATCCAAAATAAATAAGATTAATAAAAAACATTTATTTACTAACAAAAATAATATTTGACTTACTTGTTTGTTGTATATATATATGTATGTATGTATCAATTTGATCGGCATTTTAACGCTACCTCCTATAATCTTCTGATGTCCTAGTAACTTCGCGGCCGATACGGTTTGCGAACGCACATAGCGCTCTCATTGCGGTCACACTAGTCGTGTGACGGACGTCATGTTTGTTACAAAAGAATGATAAGATAGAAAGAATAGAAGAATACACTACTGAACAGAACTTTTGTCTAATTTTATTAAATAAATAACATTTTAAGATATACAGTAGCAGGTAGATCATAGATTATTTAGATATATCCCGAAGTTTTGCTACATTTTGCGCCAGAAAGTCGAAGATGATGTAGAAAAAAAACATCGAGTGTAATAAATAAATCTTTTTATTATAATACATAAATAAATATATTTAAAGTACCTTATCTGAAAACGAAGCAAATAATACAGATATGAGACACGAGAGTCAAATTTAGTTTCATACATCTCAAAAATAATATTAATTGGTAATGTATTTCATACAGGACCCGGAAATCAGCTGGGATTGTAATGATGGTGATTCTGATCCTTACCCAAGACGTGATGATAAAAATTCTCACGGAACAAGATGTGCTGGTGAGGTGAGTTTAACTGAAGGGTAATATTAAAAATTATCATGTCAACAGTATAAAAAATTATCTTATAATTAATAAAAAATGTTATTGCAATGCCGTAGATAGCGATGACTGCTAACAACAAAAAGTGTGGAGTGGGCGTAGCGTGGGGCGCCAAAGTGGGTGGAGTTAGACTGCTGGACGGACGAATCACAGACCACATTGAAGGCGAAGCCATAGGTCGGAATTGTGTTGCTTTATGTTTATGCTCTCCTAGTACTTGCAAATGTCATATGAACACACCGTGGTGCAGATTATTTTATTTATTATTTTTTATTTTTCTTAAAGCAGACAGACGAACAGACGATTTCCTTTTCTTGTTTGTTGAATTTAAGTTAAATAAATAAATAACTTGTATTTAATTAAGATAAGCTAATTATTAGTTTGCCATCTCGCTACATAGTTACTTACACTTCTTTTTTATAAATTCGTAATTACGTCCTCCGGTGTTTCTTTTAAAACACTCTAGATTGTTTATAATTAGGGACACTTAAAATCATTAATTGGATTTCTTTACAAATTAATTTAAACAAACAAACAATTCCTTATAGTATTTATTATTCCTTATTAATTAATTCCTTAGGTATGTATGGAACTGAAATTACTACTGCTTACCTATTTTTAAACAAGCGAGGTCGGTTCAATCACAAGAACGCTTTACGTTTATGCGGTCCTAGTAGAAAGACTGGAAAATGACGTAACATCAAAACATTTTCATATGAAACAAGCATGCTTGCAAGAAAGACAAACAAGACCGACAGTATAAAAAAAAAATATGATTGATTGATTCATTGAGTTTGTGTTGTTTGGAGTTTGTAAAATCAATCAAAAAATCAATAAAACTTTTTACTTTTTGAATTATTATTTAAAAAAATATTTAATCTTTTTTAAATTTAAATTTAAAGATTTTCTTCTCTCACGTATATTTTTAGAATTTTATTTATTATATTTTAAGAAATTTGTAACCACGGCCACGCTTCTGATTGTCAATCAAACTTTAACTAACTCTTAACACTTTTTAACATAAAAAGAATAATTTATTCGGCAATATGAGACGAGCATACCTTAATGAAATTAAAAATATAATATTATCGCATAGAAAAATGAAGATTCTTTTTAATAAATAAAATAATTTATAGAAGGAAATAAATAGTCAGTCGTGAAGAATTACATAAAAACGCTTTTGCTTTTCTTTTTCTTGTCCACGCACGACAAATAACAATCATTATTTTCAAAAAGTGGGAATTTTTCTATACTTCTTTGGACATTCTAGATTAGATAGAAATTAGATAGATAGATAGATATTTATTTAATTTGTAATTCTGAATTGGCCACGCCATTGACCGCAAGTGCTAGGACTTCATAAATTAAAAGCGTCATTCGATCACTGAAGGCTGGAGAGCCGGGAATGCATTACTTATGTTCTTAAACACCACTAAAAGTGTTTCGGAATATTCTTTACTTTGGACCTTTGTCACATTTTTATTACTTTTAAAATAAATAAAGTACAACCTCATGTATAGGAAGTTTTCGCATTCTCTCATTTAGAATTTGGTATCTATTTTAATCAATCTTTTGATCAAGAAGGCCTTATTATTTACATAATTCTAATCTATCATCATATACATATATATATTTCGTAATATTGTTTGTTTTTCTGCTAGTCACGTATTTAATTTATTATACGACTAGAGCTATTGAAAAATTGCGTTATAATTTACTAGATGGCGTGGTAAACAAAAATCTGTTCTTCTTCTTTATATCATGCGATGGAATTATAAATTTCGTTTAAAAAAAACTGTAATGAATTATTTATTATAATAACCATTCATTATTTTTATTATTTACCATGCGAGCACTGTCTCGAAAAAAAGGTGGTTTGTTTATAAATAAACTAACTATTTAATTCTTTAAACGTTTAGTTATTTATTTATTATGCCAGAAAAAAAATAATAGCGATCGACTTTGTTCCACTAGCTTTCCCGTTAAATTTGTCAATTGGTACTAGGCAAGCATAACATTTGAGTTGTTCCAACTATATGTTAATTACAAACGCGTGTACAATAACTTCGTTCATACGAACTTTTCTTTCTATATTTAAAATGAATGAATTAATAATTAATATCTTGTATTCATTTTTGTTTAGGGTACGCATGGGACAAAGTGGACATATATAGTGCTTCATGGGGTCCTAATGACGATGGGAAAACGGTTGAAGGACCAGGACGACTCGCATTGGAGGCTTTGAAAAGAGGAGTTGAAAAAGTGCAGTATTATTATTAATAATAATTAATTTTTTTATTATAAAGCATAAAAATAATTTAAAATATAATTTCAGGGACGCGATGGCAAGGGAAGTATTTACGTGTGGGCAAATGGTAACGGTGGAATGTATGATGATAACTGTAATTGTGATGGGTGGGTCATATATAAATATATATATTTTTTTATTTATTATTGAACAATAATTAATTTTACCTGAATCATTTAAGGTACTCTTCAAGCATTTACACGATATCAATTGGTAGTGCATCCCAGCAGGGCCTGTTTCCTTGGTACGGAGAGATTTGTCCCTCTACTCTAGCCACTGCTTACTCCTCTGGTGCCTACAGAGATCAAAAAATTGTATGTCATGTCCTTGTCTAATTTCATATGTATGAAAGCGACTAGTATAAACACGATCGTCTTATCCTATCGCTTCAAGTGAATAAGGCGTGTTAGAGTAGGACAGAAACATTTATGTTACAGGCCACTACAGATGTAAATAACTCATGCACATTGGAGCACACAGGCACATCCGCTGCAGCGCCATTGGCTGCCGGTATTATTGCATTAATTCTACAAGCCAAGTAAGAAATAAATTATTATTTCTTATATATTAATAAATTATTATTATTAATTATTCTTTATTTTTAAAACAATTAAAACATCGATAAAATGTAGTGTTTAATAAATAGTACCGAAGTGGTGTACTAGTTTCAATATCTGTTTACAGTATATACTTTACTTCCTATATGCTATGTAGTCCTAGTAACTTATACGTTATGGTCCGTTTGTGGCACCCGGGCTCTTTTTGATTGGCGACTGACTGGCTGACTGACTGACTGACCGCCGGTTGATTTTCTGAATATTTTTTTTTACTTTGGTACTTTTTATTAATAAATAAATGATAACATAATATTTTATTTGTCAGTTCAAATTTAACTTGGAGAGACGTTCAGCACCTAATAGTTTGGACTTCAGAGTACATGCCGCTATCAGATAACCCTGGATGGCAAATCAATGGGTGAGATTCTGCCTGAAAATCTATTGAAAATATTATGTTTTTTATATATAAAGTTACATATTTTATTACAGTGCAGGACTTCATTTCGATATTCGTTTTGGTTTCGGGCTTCTAAACGCCGGATCTCTTGTCAATGCTGCTTTAAACTGGACAACAGTTCCTAACAAACTGACGTGCCGTATCGATGCTTCTCCGTGAGTATGATACCTTAGTACAATCACCGTTCGTTTTGTGTTGAGGCTATCGTCAAAAAAAACGAATTCTTACAGTTTGAACCAAACAACGGGTTGTCTTCTTCTACCTATTTTTACAGTTTATTTTTAGAAACTGTAACTTTTAGAACGATTATAATACAGTATTAATATAATATAATTTAAAAATATTTGATATAAATTGCTTGAAACTAAAAATTAAGGTAAAATAAATATGTAAAAAAGCTTGTACGAACGAAATAAATACCAAAGTACTTTAAATACATCAGTCAAAACTCGCCTTTATAGCCTGGCATTTATTTGCCTTCTCACACAGCACGGCCTTATACTTCCTTATACTTATGTTTCCCTAGTAAATGATTCGTTAAGTTTCGACCGACGAAGGAATTTAGAGAATACCGATATTTCAGCTACCAATTAAATATGATCCACGGTATCATTAGCATGTCAGCCAATTACAGTTCTAATTATGTTGGTTTCATCAAAACCGTAGTGTTGATCACCGCGCGATAAACTAACTAACTCATTGATGTTGTTCGTCCATTCGGTTTGATGATTTAAATTTTCTGTATCCATTTGTTTCCTCAAAACATTGTAAAAATAACATAAAATTAAGTAACTAATGTGTTATTTAGTGGTAACTGGAATTAATTAATTAATTATCTTTTAATCAATTAATTGTGGATATTGATTTTTTTTGAAGTATTGGAAATAAAATTCAATATTACTAATTACTAACTCAATTGCGTTTTTAATTTTATTACGAAATTATTTTAAATATAGTACAAATTTTATAAGTTTTCTCGTAGCATCAAAAATTTGAGCGGGTGTAATAATAAAACCGTATGTGGTCTCTTTGCTAACATCATCTCACAGTTTATGCGTTCCTAGTAAACGATTCGTTAAGTTTCGATCGACATTATGACGAGTTTTTAAACCTCCACTTGACAATGACCCCCGTTTGCATACTTTACCACAAGAGGCGTTCGTTCTCATTATACTGGTTACGAAGGTTAAATTTAGTTCTCGATGTAGCAAACGAACCCAGTTAAGTAACCAATATAACGAGAACTGACGCGTATAAAATGTTTGATGAAAATGGGGGTTTATTTTAGAGTGGTAGTGGCTATCGGTGTTTACGACAATGCCTCGCCGGTCGAAACTTAACGAATCGTATACTAGGCTTGCATAAAAGCGAAGAAGTCGGATTTTACATTCTATTATCGCTGGCTTCGACCCGGTACTTACTACGTGTTTATATCATTGATCAAAGTTGTTGATTTTACGATTTTATGTTGATTTCTTTTTATAATTTCAGTATAAAAGACAAGGAACTCGTCTCTACATCAGAAGTAGTAAATGTAAAAGTTCCAGTGACGGACTGTTCGATAAATTACATAGAGCATGTCGAAGTTGTTGTTAATATTGGATACACGCGACGAGGAGCTCTGGAGATATACCTGGTGTCTCCACAAGGTCTAATTAATGCATTTTATTTTATGTTTGTATGTAACCTAAGTTTAGAGCAGTAAACTAAGTGTATGTATTCTTTTTGAAAGCGCTGTTCTTATTGATCTTGATAAATCATATGACGTAGTATGTTAACGACGTTGTAACACGTTTGCAACTCCCTTGTGGTTTATGATCGCCTGGTATTTTTGAAGACTGTGATGTATGGGAGACATGCCGGGGCTTATCACACTACCACCACAAAAAATGATTGTTGTCGTCTGTCTGTCTGTCTCCTCATTTCATTCTTTTTTGAACCCAAACATGACATCATATTTTTTATTACATGCAAGAATGGTGGCATACTTTTTTATTCGATAAATATTTACTTACACAGAGATTGTAATTTAAAAAAAAAAAAAAAAACTGGGCGTGGTTTCCATCTGTGATCTTTATCCAATAAAATTTTTATTACTTATGAAATAAATAACATATTAATTCGGTAATCTTTTACACCTTGAGTGATGTTCCCAAGGTTGTAGATAACTTTCAAATTTTGCTCCGAAGTTATTTCAATACCCTTGAAGTATTTGTATACAAAGAAGATAAATTCTATTATTATAAGTTGAGTTTCAAACCAACAGAACCTCAAATACATTGATTTTTTTTTTGCATTATGTATAAAAAGTAAATGGTTGTTAAATAAATAAAGAATGTAGTATAGTTTCGTATTATATATTTTGTTTCTGTAATGTTTGTAAATAAATAAGTTCATAGCAAATATGACAACCCTTATAATAATGCCAATCTTAATTCAGAGAAAGATTCAGTTATCAGTACCAATAACCGATCATAATTTGTGTTAAACAAAGATAGATGTCGATCTCGGATTGCTGATAATTCAATAACTTTCAGGTACAAAAGTACAAATCCTGAGTCCCCGTCCTCGTGATCATTCCAATGCTGGATTTGTGAACTGGTCGCTGACCTCCGTCGCCACGTGGGGGGAGAGAGCCAATGGCTTGTGGAAAATCATTGTACAAGATCAGGTAAAAGTGTAATTATGTAAATGATACACCTACCAGGCATTGCACTGCCTCCCTCCCCTCCACTTTCTGACTTTCTGTAGTCTTTAGAATAGGAATATTTGTATACTAGTATTTGACGTGGTAAGCTTTATTCTAGTTTAGATTTATATATATATATATATATATATATATATATATATATATATATATATATATATATATATATATATATGTATATATAAATCTAAACTAGAATAAAGTATATTATTTTCTATAAGATATTTAAAAGCGTATAAAAATTGCCCCTTCCCTTTGTCCAAACCAAACCAAACCAAATCATGAAAATATTTCTTTTCTCGGCTCTCCTACATTATTAAATAAATCATTAAATCATTAAAACCTCTTTAAATCATTCATTAAAAATATTAATGTAAATTTTTTCCTTATTCCATGACGTAAGTTGTTGTCGGTAAGTTCCTTATGAAGACTGAATAGAACACACAAAAAAACTGATTGTATATTTAAGTATTCTTATTATATTTTAAGATTAATGATGAAAATACATTATCTTTTTATGTATTGTAAAATTTCAAGATAAAATCTATAATAAATTTAAAGTGTCTGTTTGTAATTCTAAATTAACAGCTTACATAGAAAAACAAATTTAATTTTTTTCTGTCTTTGAAACGGCTAGACCGATTTTAAAAGGACTTTCATTGACGGATAGCTGATATTAAACTTACTCCTTAGTAACTTAGGCTACTTTTATTTTCAAAACTATATTCCGCGAATGAAGTCGCGGGCGCAGGTATATATTTTATAAAATACAATTTTAAATTACAGACAGACGAATCAAATACGGGTGAGGTTGGAAAAATGTTCCTTATCATTCATGGCACTCAAGAAATACCTAATCACATGAAAAACGGACTCAGAAGATATGATAACAAGTACAGTAAATATCAACAATTACTAGATTACATTGATAGTGGGGTGTACAATGACAACGTCCCCCCACTACCAGAACTTCATAGCACAGAAGGAGTAGCACCCGACGATCTCACTACTACTATACTTGAAATGGAAAAGGAATTACTGAGAAATCACCACAGCAAATCATATAACACGCCTCTCGTGTATTGAAGGTTAATTTAACCTTCTGCACACCTCTGTGACCTTAGTACATTTTGTTATTATAAATTAATATTTTTTTATTTATTTTATATTTATTAAAAAAAGTGTAATTTATATTGTTTATAGTGTTTAATATATATCAATTATTTATAGTGTTTGCACTATTTGTCAAAATTCTGTAAAAATCGTAAAAATGTATCCAATATATATATATGTGTTTGTGTGTGCACATAATTGTTTTTTATCTACATATAGGTATATAAGTAATATATAACATATAACCAGCTAACATATTAAGTAGAGCAGAAAAACTTATTATTTAATGAAATTCTAGAAGGAAATGCAAAATGAAAAACAAAAATAATTCGTATAATGCAATTTATAATATTCCTCTTCATCAACCGTAAAACCCATAGCTCTGAGTTCGTTTACCATGAATTCATCTTTGTATCTATCGACCTTTCTGACCCATTCTTCCACTTCAACAAGGTGCCTGCACCTCCCACCATATTCTGGGGGTAAGTATTCCGGGGAAATATACTTGTGGAGGGATGGCATATCGTATCCATGAAAATGGACCCTCTCCCAAGCTGCTGCTGGGATGAACTGCTTGAATAGATAGAAGAACGTGTTCAGAATCCAGTTGTACCGCACTATGTGAAGACCGTGTAATAATAGAGGAAATGATACCTGGAAGATAGATTATAAATAGAAATGGTTTGATTGTATGTTTGTTTGTATAGGGTTATCTCAATAACTACTAGGCTGTTTTTAAAAATTTCAATATTTTTTTACGTAGTATATACTGACCCCCATAAGACTGACGATTTGGTGAGCAATAGTGGGCGTCAGATGTCTAACATGTCTCACACTTAGTCCCTCCAAATCAACTATAATTGTAACACCCAGTATTTGTAACTTGGGTTGCATCACTGCTATTTCATCCATTAATAAGGCGCATCGTACCACATCCACTACTGGCACAGCTTCTGTGTCCCAGCGACCTGAAGTGAGACAATTTATTAACAATCTAGGAAACAAAGATTTAGAAAGGCGACCTTATTTCATGACAATCCAAAGTCAATTCCGGACAATCACTTTTATAATAAAATTGGTAAATGCGATATTTTTTATTAAATTGCTCAAGTCGCACTATTGATAATCAAACCTGAAGTAACAACTGTCTTCTATTTTATCTATTTTAACTATTTTACCTACATTAATTATATTGACTATATTATTTATTTTATCTATTTTAGCTATTTAATTAAGCTAATAGTTAGTTATAAATAGTTATAAATAATAGTTATAGTTATAGTTAGTAAACTATATCATCTCAGAAATAATACCAGGATAACATAACAATGAAGAACTCACCAAACCTCATAAGTGTGATTCGTCCATTGACAGGGCTCTCAGGTAGCGTGCCTCCATACACACCAGTAACCTTCTGTAGTCCAAACGCATTACAGTCGTACAAATACGCGTTTTTACGACGGAACTCTTCGTAACGAAACATCTGGGAATTATTTTTTATTATAACTACTAGCTATTTATTATACTATAAAGTTCTATGAATATGCCGCCATTAAATAAAATAGAATGTCCAATTTAATCTATACATATAACTTAAAACAAAATACAACGTATATATAAATACACTAGCTTATTCCCTCCCACTTCGCTGGGCACACTATTAATTTGTATGTGAACTTAGGTTGCTATGGTAACCTTAGACAAATTTTCCGTTGTCATCGTAACCGTTGCTATGGTAACTTTTGCTATTGTAACCGTTCCTAAAGTAACTCTTTCATCTATGTACACACTATATTACTTATATTAATATTGTTAAAATCCGTTGGGATAGCAATTCCGTAAAATCCGTTCTTAGTGGACGTCTACATCACATAAGTAACTATGTACAATTTTAAGTTAATCGGACAGATAGTTTCGGAGATATCGTGATCAGTCAGTGAGTGGTAAATCGCTTATATATATAGATATATATTTAAGCCATAATGGCTTATATTGGAAGCAGTGAGATCAAAGTCGCTTACAAAAGATCGAACAATAATTCGCTTAACAAAAACTACAATGAAACATTCGATAAATGTTTATATTAACATAATGTATGTAAACGTTTTGTCATAACAATTGTAATGGTGAGAATATAAGCAATTGTAATTTTAGTTTCAAATTCGAAAGGTATATATATATATACATGTTTTTATGTCAAGGAATCTGTAACGACAATATAATAAGTATTGCGTTATTGTGAACGTACGGACAGAGTGCTATGTATAATGAGATGGTAGATAAAACTTAAAAACACATAAATAGTACAAAAATGGTGTGTATGATAATCAAACACTTCCTTTTAAGCAATGCATACACGAAAGAACCATCCGTCAATAGTAGATAATTTATTAATTCTCAAGGTCTTTATATATATGACTGCCGAAGTTTATAACAGAATAAAAACTTAAAAAAAATATATAAGGCTGTACACATACTTGCGTAAAGCACTTAAATTTTTATAAGATATATCTTATATCTAACATAAATTAATATCATTTTATTTAAACTAAATCACAATTACCAATTTGTGGGCGAGCGCGGGTATAAATCTCCGACATCTTAGAAATCGTAAGAGATAAGCATCATCTAAGCGCCTCGGATTGCATTCACCTCGCTCTGAAATAACCACTTAATATATATAATAATATTTATATTTACCACAAAAAAACAAAAATAACGGTAAATTACAATACGAAATAAAATATATATCTATCTCACTCTCACATACGATATATCATATTTCTTAACTCTTCGATGGCTCGATGTCTGGTCTCCGGATCCTCGCTGCAGTTCCGTCGCGCGCATTCTTCAAATTCGGGATCCTCAAATCTGCTGACTTCTGCTTGAAAGGCTATGTCGATAAACGGCATTTTATCTAAAAATTATTATCAAATAATTCCATCAAACTTACTTTAAACTTAAATTGTACAAGAGAAAGTAAGTATTTTGTAAGTGATTTATTAACAAATTGCTAAGAAAGGTCTTAATTATTTAGATCTTACTTAAAAATGTGTTGTAAATTTGTAAATATACAAACAAAATTATATATTTTTTTAAATTATATTATAGAATTTTGAAAAATACATGTGTTATAATATTATATGTAATATGATATTCTGAAATGGACAAAATTTCAAACAGACAAAATTATATATAAAAAAAATCATAAATAATTTGTATGTATGTTTGAAACATCAAAAGTGAAACTCGTTTTTCAATAAACCTTTAACCAAAATAACAAGAGAAAGTCAAATATTGTAAAGAAAAAGTTTACAAAGTGCTCAGTAATATTGTGTTTTGAACTTTTAATATATAGATTTACTTAAAAACATGTTACATATGTAAATATACAGATAAATTTATATACATAGATATATATATATATATATATATTTGAAAGCCATAATTTATTCTCGTTTACGTAAACAATATAGACAAAGAGTATATCTTAATAAGATAATATTCATATATGCACTGTATTTAAATTTAAATCTAAACTATTACTATAGATAGCTATCTATAGATACAGCACACAAAACAAACAGACAAGACAAACACTAAAACCGTTATAGACATCTCGAAACAAACAAATATAATGTGAAAACTCATGTACACATAAATTAGGTGTCACTATGAGTTATGCGTAATCTAGATAGGTTATTGGCACACTAATGATATCTTAATACTCTTGTAATGGAGGAAGTAATTATGGATTGCAAGAGTTCATAACAATAGAAACTAATGTATTTTTTTTGTCATCAATTATCTGAATTAAATATGACGTAATATTACCATTGTGAATATGAGGTAAGTCCCAAGTTCGATTCCAATTAGTAAAAAATATATTTTATATGATATTTATATGTAACACGCTAACTTAAATTTTTTGCGTGGCGATTGAGTTTTTGGATATGTTTTGCCCAATGTTTGCCCACCGGTGGGCTTAGTGTACAAAGAATTAAATTAAAATCTTAATATAGCCCTTGAAATAATGAAAGTAGAACGTATATAGCTGTACATTTTAAACTTTCACTTGTTACTGTCTAATGGTTTTTTTCAAGACCGGAGTGTTCTACAATCAATGTTAAGGTGGTTATACACTGTTAAAATATACCATTCAATAATTATTAACTTTCCATACAACTTATATATATTAATGTTAACTTAGTGATTTAAGGGCGGGTAGGAGTTTTTTAAGATAAGTATGAGTTTTAAGGGTAGGTAGGAGAGTTGATAACAGATGTCACATCTGGCGTCATCGTTTATTAAGAATAGTTTTTTTGTTTGTACGAAATTATATTTTAAAGATTGATAGAATATCCAATTAAATAGGAATCTTGTGATTACTTAAGCTATACTATCAAAAATCATCGCTTCTCCCACACTGTGCTTTTACCTTATACATGTTTTATCTTAAATAGTTTTGTTAAATTTTAGATTTTAAATTCATAATAATATTGAATATTTAAATGTTAATTATATTTTAATTCAAAATATAAATGCATATGATGATAACAAATGAGAAATAGATAAGAAATTAAGTGACATACTTTGACTTTTATTCATATAATTATATTTCGATTAAACGATTTTTGACTTTATTTCGTAAAGACTAAGTACTAAAATTTAAATTCAATTAATTTATTATTAATTACATGATCATCTTGTTTTTACTTGTTAATATAGTAAATAAATTTTTATCTAACATATTTTGATATTTAAAGAAATATGACACGTAAAATTATAATATTATGGAGCTAATTAGCGTGTACCTATTTTTTAGTAACGGTTTTAAGATTCGGCAATTATATCCTTTTTACAACATACAAAATATAAAAAAAAATTAAACAATATTAAAAAATTTATATAAATTAAAAAAAATATTAATAAATTATATAATTATTTATAAAAAAAAATACCTTTTATATCTTCAAAATAAGACGAATTATCACAAAACTTAAATTATATTTAAAACATTTTTATCCAAACATATCATATATAACAACACCACATCAACAAACGGACAGACACAAATCTATAATATAAAATAAAAATTGATAATTAATATTAAAACATAGGACACAAGTACACTAGTGAGCGGTCTACAAGCGTTTAATTTAAGTAGCCGACTAACTGACACAGATGTATAAGTAACAGACGCATCTGATATTTAATCATATAATACTTAAATATATTTCAATAGTAACACTCTAAAAATATTACAACATTACTCTGTACATGACCTTCAATACATTAAGTATCGACATTTGCTTTTTAAATAGTATTTGAGTTAACGCCGCCATTTTGAATGCTTTTAACAAGATATTTTAATTATTAATAAAAAATATTAATTGTAAAATTACGGGATAGAATAAAGTATATGATATTTTTAATAATAAACATGTATTTATAAACTTTTTCCTATAAACAAAACTTATAATTTAAAAGATAAAAGTTAAACTTATAATGCCAACTAAAAAAAGTACCTACCACAAGTTTAAATATAATCTGTGAAAAAACAAGTTTGGTGGGTCCATGAACTTGCACCAAGTGTACCACTCTGGGACCGGTATGTGATGCACATACGATCATGAAGTGTTCGAAAACACTGAAATATTTATATTATTCAAGTAATTACAGATTACAATCTGAATCAATTTGTATTTGGTTCATACTATCTTATAGATGGATTTGAAGTGCTTATTCGTAGAGTGAAATCAAGTATCCAAATCCCTAACTACTCGTGTTCTCTCGTTCATTGCTCCCTGTTACCTACTTGCAAAACTGATAACTTATCATCAGATCTTTTCTCTCCATTCTTACACGCAAAAGATATTTCTTCAAAACCATACATTTTAAAATTATTGTTTTTGTTTAATCAAATAATCAGATGTTATAAATATAATAAGGGAAAGTAGTTCAAAGATGTTACATCATCCACTGTACGTGATTAGGTAAGTATTATGTCATCAAATTAATTTATACTCAGAAGAAAGGAAGATGAAATAAAACAATATATTTTATTAAAATTGTAATCTCTCTCAAAGAAATGGAATAAGTGAAGTGAACATCTAATTATAATATTATTTGTTTACCAAGTTGATATCTCATGATTAATATATAATACATACTAGTTCTCTTTGTCTAGATAACATGAGCCCATGACCTCTTGTGTAACTTGTCACATCTATTTCGTAAACAACATAAAAAGTTTATCTAAATGGTAAATATTTAGTTTCGATAAGCGCCTACAAAATTATCAATAGCAATTACGCGAATCTGCGGTTTGCATCTAAAAAACATTTATATTTATCTTATACAGGATCCAAAATATAATAATATTCAGTCTTTACTTACCGTTAGAAATTATGTAAATGTCATATAATTTTTTATAATTTTTAGAAACTCTTAATCTCCTTGTAAATGTTAGAACATTATTTATAAACATAAAATGAAAATGTTTTTAAAATATTGATGTCAAAATATTTTTATAAAGATTAATAAATTATAGAGAAATTGAAGAGCTTAAGAGGCCATTTTTATTATAATATTTGAGTACGGAACCTAAAAATAACACATAAATCCAATATATGTATAAATCAATTCCGAGTTAACTCAGAAGCCTTCATAGATTATAACTAATCAACAGCATATCCCAAAGAGCTAATATCATCATCAAACTGTTTGTCCTTGTATTCGTAGATCTTGTGGAGCCAGTCCTTGAGAGACACAGACTGACGAAGACCCCCATAACGCGTTGGAAGACACTCGGGATCTATGTACCTAATTTGTATTATTAATTACTATGTACGAACATACATATAAATGATGTTTTTAATAATACACTTAAAACATTTAGTTATTTATTTACATCTTTTCACTTTGAATCGATACCAGTGATCACTTGTGTGTCAAATAGAAGTGTATGGATGGCCTATTTTGATTGAAATAAGCCCTTCTGTTCTTCTCTCCAATTTAAAAGAAGGCTACAAAGGGTACAAATACGCCCTGGTCTAAGAAGAACCACACAACAAACTCAGAGGGTTTTTAATTTTTATCGTGATCACTGCTTTAAAAACGTCAATATATAAAATAGATACATAATTCTTAACAATGTCTTTAATGTAAAATTAAAACGATACCTCATGAAAATAGTTTTGTAAAAAAGTTTATGATCGCGGTGGCGCAATTTATAAAACGCTATTAAGACAACAGCGGTAAAAGATTCAGTGGCTATAAAAATTTATTACCTATGTAAAGAAGTGTATTCATAACCATGGAAATACACGCGGCGCCACAAGTCATCAGCAGGCGCGAACCGTCGGAACACATAGAACAGCTTCTCAAAAACTCGTGAGCAGTTCACGATATGCAGACCTCTCTGGTGGAGGGGGAACGAAAACTGGAAGGGGGGGGGGGAGTGAGATATAATTAAAAATTTATTTAATGTATTTCTGAAATTCCAACCAAAATCCTTACCCCCATAACGTTCATAGCCTGAATCGCGATCGATGGGGACAGCTGTCTCATATGCTTCATGCTGATCCCTTCGCAGTCCAGTAGAGCTGTTCCGCCCAGGATCTGGAGCTTTGGTTGCATGATCCCCACTTCCAGCAGAAGCAAGCAGCCTCGGATTAGATCGTCGACTGGAAATAAGTCCGGATCCCATTGTCCTAATTAATATATTTTGATTATAATGGCATACTTAATAAAATGTCGATAAATACCTTCCAAAATTAATTTATTCCAAATAATTATTCATAAAATCTAATTAACATTCACATGTTATAAATGAATGTCATAAATATGTAGATGAAAAACATAATTAATTTGATTACGAGCCAATTATCTAAACTATGTTAAGTATTTATCAGTGTATGTCAATTATGTATGTTTGAGCCGAACCCGGATGTTTTAAAGAAAACAAATTGAAAAAATGTTTAGCCATTTAAAAGTTATCAAGAAAAGAAGAAATGAGAGGGGCTCAGCTCAACACCCGCCGCGCACGGTTGGCGGATCCTAGTTTATTTGGAAGTTAGAATAACAATTATTAAATGTTATGTTACTGCTACCTTACCTAACCGGCAAATAATAAGTCTGCCTACATCGGGTCTGTCGAAGAGAACTCCTTCGAAGGCATTGCCCAGTCTCGTCAGACTGTACCAGTACACTCCACGCCATAAATGAGGATTTTGATCACGAAACCTGCAGTAGCGTACCATCTGAAATGATTGATTGATTGATCGATTGATGGCTTTTGTGAAATTGATTGAGTTGGGAGAAATTCGTCGGATTACATCGGATTCAAGGGACAAGAAAGATATTTTTTTACATTAAAAAAAAACTTGACAAAGCTCAAGATTAGCCAAGTGAGTCATAAATACTAGGCGAGCATAACGTACGAGGCGGTGAGCCCGCGCAGGTATGCATCGTCGAGCGCGAAGGAACCGCAACAAGAATGCATCGTCCATACGCGGCGGCCGACATTCGCCACGCTCTACAATAATTTATTAAATTTGTTTATAAAGCGAAATATTTTGTTAATATGAAAATAAACCGAAGTTATTCATTCATACGTAAATAAATTATAACATTTATAAATAAACTTAGTTCTTATTTCAAGAAGAATAACTAACTGTAAACTTAAAATGATATTGTGTTGAAAAATGTTATTAATTCCAATTTCATTATAATGTAATATTAGTAGATATTGAATCGGTCTTGGATCCGCTTGTATCCGGTTAATTGTAAAACAATATAATTAGGTACTGCCGTATTACTAAATGTTGTCGGAATGGTGTATTTTATAAAAAAACTACAAATTAATATTGGAACAAAATATTTTATTTACTTAGAATATGAAGCAAGAATTTTTATAAAAAATTGTTTTTGTATATCTATTTCTAAAATCAAATATTATCGTTATTTTCAAGTTTGGAGACGTTCTTATTACACTTACATTTTTTACCGAATCTCTTTAGAATTCATGTGCTCCTAATCCTTCCGTTACAAAATATTTTCGATGTTTGTAAGTTTTGTTTCAACAGTGAGTGTGGCCTTTTTGTGTTTGCTTATTTTATTTGTATAATATATTGTTTATAACTAAGAATTCCTTTCTATTACAGTTAGTTAAACAATTCTTCGTTTGCTTAACCATTTCAATAAGGGAAAGGAGCGTGTTGTAAATCCGATTGTACTATTTATAAACTTGGTTTCTAATAAATACTTGCAAAACAATTATTTTATTAAGAGTGTACTTCAAAACGGACTAAATTTGAAGGTATAAAATATCATTTTTGAATGTTTTATTATTGAAACTATTTTATGAATGAACCCATTGTTTTAATCAGAAACACACCATAGATGATATTTTTCAGTTGTTCTATAAGGTCGGCTCGCGTGGCGAAGTCCTCTCCACAGAGTATGCTCGCCTGGTACTCTGACTCTGGATCCACATGGCGGTCAAGCTCCGCTTTGAAAGCTATTTCTTGGAATGACATTCTGAAATATCATGACGTGTTTGTTAGTTTGTGGGTTTTTTTGAAACAAACATAAAAATGAACAAACTTTAAAGAACACATATCGAAAATTATCCTAAGTACCTAAGAATCTAAACAAACATACCAAATAAAAATAGAACTAAGAAATTAATAAACTACAATTTAAATGTGTCTTGAATAATTATAATAATATTAATTACTATAACTGAATAATTAATTAATTGACATCACCTATTAATTAAGTGATCGTAAATAATATTACAAACAATTGCACACAAACCTGCAACTTGTTCCAGTAACGGCACTAGTATTACCCACATTCGAACACTACTATCTATTGTGTTGTTGTCCTATAAATGTTATCTCCTTTCAAATCTGCTGTCTTGGTAGCTATTATTTATAAAGTCACTGCCAATTAAAACAATATTGTTTAATAATAAAACTTCATAAATAAAATTCAATGCGTGTATGTCTGTCTGTGAAGCAACTAGATTGACTAACACCTATACAATACGCTAAGTGAAATGTGGAATTTGTACAACATATGTGGATATGGATGAATACTTGTTTTATACAACAATACTTATTTATATTTCATACATCAAACCTATTGCGATGTTTTTAAAAAATAGATTATAATAAATAATTCTTAGAATTAAATCTTATAAGGTTTTGAACGAACGGTTTTTGAAACAAACAAAAAATATATATATATTAAAAATTCACAAATATTTATAAATATTCTTTCTTAGTATTTAAAAGCTTTGGTGCTTATACTATTTGCTGTCCTTGGGTGTTTAAATAATCAATTTATAAAATAGAATTAGTATTCAGAATATATAAAAAGCTAGCTGTTTTTCGTACTATATAATGTTAGTGAAGTATTTAGTAGATTATAACAAGACAAGTTTCTCAAATCAGTCTCATTCTTTGAAACTCAAAAGTGGATATCGTTAATTGATCTTTAAGTAGATATATATATAGCCCGTGTTGATGTTAGTTTGTGCTATTCTTTAAAACCACTGAACCCATTTCACTGTTTTTTTAAGATATCTATCGTATGTTCCAACTTAAAAGATAGTTTTTATATCGCCTAATATTATAATTTTTTTTATTGCGAATTTTTTATATACAAAAGGTTTAATTTGCTTCTAAGGCTTATGTTGGTTTCTCACAGATGGCGATGTTAATAATAAAACTTTAATTCATCTAAAAAATATTACAGAAGACAGAGTCACTGGCAAAAACTAGTTAACTATAAAATAGTAAAGTGCACAGAACTGATATCTTAGATTTGACATTTATGAAAGTCAAGCCAATAACAATTTAAATTCTATTTACTTAACCTAATAATAAAATTAGGATTTCAATGCTAAAGAAAACAAAGAAATTATCAGTAGTGAATATTAAACATGATTTAATTTGAGTTTGAGTTGGGTTGAGGAAAAATACATTAAATAGATAACTCACTTATATATTTTGTTGTTAAAGGATCTAATAAATATATATTTTTAATTGTAAGTATAATTTTTAATGTGTTTTTTTATCAAACATTAAATACAATCTTGATAATAAGGTTTGATTGATTCTATCTTTTTATCAGATTAAGTTAAGTGAGAGATTGTTATCATACTTATATATATATATATCAAAGAGTGCAGCAGGATATAGATTCAAAATATTGATAAAATGCCTCAAAGTTTAAAGGACTGTATTGTAGCATGGGGACTTCGAATAACCTTTGTACATTTTTAAGGGTTTTATATTAATGTATTAAACTAACACACTGTAATAGTAATAAATGTTACATACAATAACAAAATGTTGTGTCAAGATGTTCGTGTGCGCTAATTTTTGAAACAACTGAATCGATTTCAATTAAATTTATTATTGTTTGATCCAACTTAAAAGATAGGATAGTTTTTATACCAATTAATCTTCAATGTTGTTGCGAATTTGAAGTTTTTTATTCATAACGGCTTTAATTTACTTACAAGTTCCATAAGTTTTCAATAGATGGCGGTGTTGACAATAAAATTGTAATTGCAGTGAAATAGTTTATGAAGCAGTTTAATTTAGTTACGTTATTTGAGTTGTAATGAACTCTTCATGAGAGGTACTCCAGAGTCATCTGTTATCAGTTTCGGCTAAATAGGATTCCCAGTGACCTTAAATAGAGCTCTGCGAGTACATAGTCCTTTAAGTATTTTGAAACAGTTTATTTTTATAAATCAAAGTCAACATTAATTAATATTTATATCAGTTTTTTAACGATTATTCCTCAAGGACATGACATTTTTTTTTAAACCATAACCTTATGTTTGTCTTTTTGATTGCAATTTTTCATAAATTCCGTCAAGTAGTTTTCGAACCTATTCGTGACAAAGAATGTGAAAAAGTCTCCAGTAGAATGCTCCGCTCGCTTCACTCAATTATACATTAATGGTTTTTGTAAATTAAATAAAAATCCGACTTTATTACGGTTATAAAAATATTTTTAATCCTTTGAAAAATATATAAATTAATTTAAAAAAGCATTTTTTATAATTCCCATTTTGAACATGTAGAAGGATGAGTATTTTGGCTTCTTATCTTCTTCATTATCTTTATCTTTTATATCTTTATATATCTGACATTCCTCTTCATCCAATGTGGACGGAATATAACGGAAGGAGTCCACCAAAACTATAGAAGATGGTTCAGTAGCTCGTCCCATGAAGCTTACCTACAATACATATTATCATTAATTCAATACTTAGAAATAATTAAAATATATAAAAACTGATCAGTAATAAAAAAAATAGTATTGAAAATTTTGCCAGACCAATAAATATTGCAAATGGAATAGGTATATTTCACAACATCACAGTAGAAAAAGATTTAAGTATCAAAAATGGTTGGACAAACGTATGGATTATGCGATGGTTGGCCAAACATGTGCGCCATTGCCATGGTTGGACAAACGTATGGATTATGCCATGGTTGGCCAAACACATACACCATTTCCATGCTTGGACAAATGTATGGATTATGCCATGGTTGGGCCAAACATAGACGCCGTTGCCATGGTTGGCCAAACAAGCGCCATTGCCATGGAAACTATCTATCAATCAATCAGTCGTATCTTTAGCAAGAACAAATAATTGCAACAAACGTTGTATATCAAGCGAACATCCAGCGGCTTGATTATAAACAGATATAAAATTAATAAGGCTTGAAAACGTAACAGCTTAAAGCTGTTTCGTCTCGGTACCTCTTAACTACGACAAGTTGTAGGCTCTAGAAGGCTCTTTATTATTTGGTGTATCATATTACAAATATAATAACTTACATATCCTGGATGTGGTTCTGGGACCTTGACATCCATTTTAATCTTCTGCCAGCCTGGAGTGAAGTCCGTGTTGATTGTAATCACAGACACACTATTAATAAAAGGATCATTCCCATTAGTTCCATTAGCTACATACGGCTGGACGGTAATTTCGTCAAAATCTCCAGCGCCATTCATATAAACATTCACCTCCAAGGTACCTGATCTCTGGAAATAAAACTTAAAAGACGTTACACAACTAAAATCCTCTCTCGGTGTGATAAATGCTAAACCTCTTGATTTGTCTATCCCTAACGACGAATAATAACCGAAATGCCACGACGGGAAACCAGAACATATACTGGGAAACTGATTAAACCGTTCCAGATAGCCTTCCTCGAAGTTATAAGACACACATCCATCAGAAAGGATTACGTAATTCAGTAACAGAATAAATAACCACCGGGGAAACATGATTGAAAGGTGATATTTTGTCAGCATTATAGCATTTATAGTCAAATTAAATCCTTATCTGCTATATATTTAAATTACAAGAGAAACCACTTAGAAATCATATTTCTAAATCTATAATATTATTATATTAAGTTTGTGAGTTTGGATGTAAAGAGTTAGATATTTGAACAATAAAAGAAATAGATTTTTAGAATAAAATATAAATAGTTGGTTGGTTGAGAGGGCGTTTCTTACAAATTACAGATTTCATTACTATTAGTCATAAATAACCACACATTAGAGTTATTATATTTATTTAATATAATATATAATAATAATAAATAAAATTTACATTAATTATTGTATACAAGTAAGAAATGTTAAAAAAAAACAATTGAATTTCAAGACTGATGTTGTAGTAAGTCTGTGCAACATTTACACAATTAAAAAGATATCAAATTTTAATTAAAACTAAATTAATCTAATCAATCTAAAATCAAATCAATGATAATGAAGTGAAAGTTTGTAGATAAAGAACTATAGTTATCTGTCTAACAGCAACGAAATTATCAGTTTTCTTTGTTGTTTATCATTGGACAAACGAACTGACGACATTAATTAGGGTTATGTATTTTATATAAGATGGAGGCAAAGTGATTTGAACATAGAATGCATATTAGAAACATGCAATTAGTAGTTATAAACCATTAAACCGTGGAGACACAACCTTAGGAACTCTCAGAGGGAAGAGGGATAAAAGATAGCGCCCCGTAACGGGATAGAAAGGCAGAGGCCGTATTTTTCTTTGTAAAACACCTCATATATAAGCAATACTTATATAAGGTCTACCACTAATATAAACCTCAAAATTTAAATTTAATTTCAAAATAAGTTATTACATAGAGCACTAAAACGGTGGTACAATTTTTAATTTTGGTTACAATTTTAGATCTTTAGAATTAAGGTATTCGAACAAGGCTTAAAATTTGTAAACTAACTAACATATACTATATAGTTTAGGAAAATGTTTCAAGTTCTGATGGATGATAAGAAGATAAGTGCAGACAACTAAAGTCCAGTTAAACGCAATTAAACTACAACTTTTAATCTCAAACTTACCAATGTCGAACTTAGCCTTACCTTAGCGAGAAAAGGCTAGTTGTCTATAAAGTTTAGTCAAATTTATTTAAATTTTAGTTAAATATAGAATAGATAATTCTAGGTGAGCATGATTGCAAGGGGTCACGATTCAAGCCTGGTCAGTTTCAAAGGATTTTTCATTCTATAAAAAATAATTAAAATAGTTAATTTAGGATACGATTTCCTATTTACCAAAAAAAAAACTTCACAGAGACACGCATAACTGTAATGAGTGTTAATAAAACGTGAAAAATTAATTAACTAGTTTCTAGATAATAATAATAATTGAAAACCTCATTTTCTAATATATTTAATATATTTCACTGTTCTGACATATCTAATTTCATAACACCAATTCTCTAAAACATGTATAACTCAGAAATATTGTAAAAACAATTTACATAAATGTAATAGAAATAAAACAATCATTTGGAAACTATATTTATTATTAATCATAAGTTTATAACATGACTTATTCGTTACAAAAACATTAAAGATTTATTTATAACTACACCTTCGCTTACCGCTATCTGGGTAAGGACGGTCTCAATAATTTACATTACACTAGGCCCAGACACAACTACACGTACACGTACACGTACAGACACACAGACCTTATATATATATAAGCATGTTTATATTATTCTCACATATATATTGTAACACAGACTGGACACCATCTGATTATTGTGCAAATGTACCAACAACTACATATTTTAAATATCGAACGTTTTCAAAAATCGAATCAATTTATTTAAACATTTATATTTACACCGAAGCGAAGGGAATGTTTTTTAAATTTCGAATTATTACATTCTGAATGGATTATTTAAAAACAATTATATAACACAAAATACTGGAAACAGATAATTTGAAAAACAATTGTATAACGACAAATAGTATTAATTTATATATTCTATAGTACGGTGCTGATTATGATTTAAAGCGTTTGTAAGCTCATATTTATAACTAGCAAATTAAAACTTTTGGTTATATTTATATATATATATATATATTAATTTAATAATCTTAAATAAGTCTAATAGGGCCTGGCTTGTATTGATATTAAATAAATCACAGCCATAGTCGCGGCTGTTTGTAGTCTAGATATAAAGTAAAGTACTTTTATTAGTCATAAATTAATTATTTATTAAGGTTTTTGTTTTTGAAACAATTAAAAACGTTAACAAACATTTTTATTTTATTTTCTTGTGTCTTTATTCAATTTATTTTCTTATGTAAGTAATAAGACATTATTTCTATCTTAAGCGTCACTTTATATCCGACTCAATATATATTCTCCTACAGTAAATGCTGTTTCATCGTCTGTGGTTTACCTAAAAACAATAATTATTATTTATATATAATTTATAAACAGATAATTTATTTTGGTGAGAAAGAGAAACCCATATAAATTAAAATCAAATTCCTTATTATTGAAAAATATTGTTGAGAAAGATTCCCAGCGACAAAATAAAAAAAAAAGTTTGATACTAGTTGTCTCAATCAACAGAATGTAGATAATAAATAGATATATTCTACATGTATGTTCAATATAACTCTTAGGTGTTCATAAGACATGGTTGTGTGTACCTTGGACCTTTGTCTAAAGATCAATTAAAAAAAAAATGCCTTACCAGTTAGTATCTGTTGTCCCCGAGGCGCGCGTTGACTGCGGCGGCGGCGGCGTCGCTGGCGGCGCCCTGCACGTGCGGGGAGCGGAGGATCTCGGACGTGAACTCCGCCTGCGCCTTCGCGAGAGACGCACCCGTTGAGCGATATATACGATGCACCTGAAATGTTATAATACGATCAGAGGGTACCGATCAATCAGAGGAGCCGTAAACGACGGGATAGTGACCGCGACCAATCAGAGATGTAGATGACGTGATAGCGATCTCTACCAATCAGAAGGGGTTAATGAATGAACGTAGGCGATAGCATGGAGTAAACGTTTGTTAATCTTTTTTAATGGGTTATGATATAGGTTGTATAGTTTACTAAAACTGTATTTAAATAGTCTGTATTAGGATGACTATAATTTTTTTATATACTACTCTGTGTTCACAGAACACAAAAATATAAGCTCTATTACAATACAATAAGCCATAGTTTCGTATACTGTATTTAGACCTCACGATTATTATCAGATATCAGGGGAATATAAGCTGTATTATAATAGGTATAGTTTCGTAAGTACCTTGGTCATGAGCATGACGTCGGCGACCAGGGCCGTGATGAAGCCGATGGTGACGAGGAGCGTGACGATGCCGGCGCCCACGTTGATCTTGAACGCCTCAATACTTGTTAATAGACCACTGAAACAATTAACATGTTATTATAACAATATATATAGGAGCTATACATTTAACGCGGGGATAAGAGTTACCATAGCAACGGTTACGATGACGGATAATATGACTAGGGTTACCATAGCAACCTAAGTTCACATCCATATTAATAGTGTGCCCAGCGAAGCGGGAGGGAATAAGTTAGTATATATATATTGTTTCATCAAGATGTCAACACTGATCTCTCCGATTGATTGGATGAATGATATAAAAATAATAATAATATTTGTCAGGTTTTAGTTTACATGCTCTTATAGTATTACAGTTATTTTTTAAACAAGATAATGCAACAACGAATTTTTTAACCATAGAAAAAAAAATGTATTTAAGAATCTATTACATTAAGAAAACGTTAATAACACTTAATAAATGTAGTACACAATTTTATTATGTAATAAAATTATAATTATTTTCCTTACCAAGATCCTCCCTTGGTGAAACCGATCGACTGTATCAGCGTTATCAACATCTGGAACAGGAATATGAAGAAGAAGACCATGAAGTTGAAGGACGAGTCGCTCCTGAACGCCTTGTATATCGGACGATACCAGCATATGAAGCTGAACGGCGTCAAGAGTATGAAGTACAGGATGGACAGGAAGAAAACCGTGAAATCCTTATCCGTGATTAGGAGGGAGAAACCACCGATTATGTTCAGTGCGAGCACCAGGGAATGAACTGGAAATATAAATAATGTAACATTTATTATACACATAATATATTATAACTCACACAACTGCAGGGTCTCAGTATAAACTATAGTTAACATACACGCACACACGCAAACACAGATATTTTCACAAATACTAAACATTGCGCCAATTATCAATTATGCCACATAAAATATAGACTAGACTACCTATAGTTACGCATCCATAAATAACATTTTACACACACATAATACAAACATAAACCAGGCCGTGTACTCACTCACACAAAGATAATACGACTATATTACAGACACACAAACATAAACCATGGCATACTGACCTACCCGAGGGAGTTATGCTTGTAACACACACACACATCAATCAACTCATACTCACACATCCATAGAAAACACAGCTTACCGTCTTCACACACACACACACACACTTACAAATAAAGCCGTACTCACACATCCACAGATGGTATAGGTGTCTCACAACGCGCTGAAACTCCAGCGGTATGTCTACGTTGATGTCCTGGTAGAAGCAGGGCTGCACGGGGCAGAAGGCGGGCAGCGGCGGCCAGTTGTTCCGGCGCCCTGCGGACCCCGCCCGCAGCTCCGCCTCGCGCCGCGCTAGCTCCTCCGCTTTACGTTCTAGCTCCTCTTGACGTCTCTGTTTTGAGATTACGAGTTTTTTTCGAGTTAATTTAGAGTACATTTCAATTTATCATCATATATTAATAATAATAAAATTAATGAAATAACAGATAATATCAAAAGATAACGAAATATTGTCTGTGTTTTAGTAATCACGTCACACAAACCACTATCGTAAAATATTGTAGACATAAAATAATAAAATACATTTTATTTTACTTTATTTAGCTTTACAATAGTAGTTGTAGTGATTTTTAAAACAGATAAACTCATCAACAAGCATCTCTTCATCATCATCATCATCATCATCATCTTACCGAGCGGAGAATTCATAATAATCTGGTAAATATTTATAATATCCAGTAATAAAAAACATATATAATATTAGATTTTTTATAGATTCAGTTATTATTTACATACGAGGGAACTTGCCGGCCCGAAGGGCCGGAAAGGGTTAAATGTCACTTATAAGATTGGCACCCACCCTATTTTGTAGCCTGATTCAAAAGCTTTTTTTTGATGTATTACACATTATTGTGTGATTTGTGGGCGATAAGTGATGCGCGTGCATACAGAGTCAATTAGGTCATTATTATATAGTAAGGATAAATGTATATATGTATAACAAATTACGAAATAAGTAATGTAATATAAGGTTAATGTTCTCACAACAAACTGTGAAAGTATTAATGTTATCAGTACATATTAAATTAAGTACATATTTTTTATATTTACTCCTTTACTAGATAGTGTGTGTAAATACATACATACACTGACCTAATATCACAGCAAATATGTTTAAGAGGAAGCTAACATGATAATTGTATTTTACGAGTATAAAATAATTTCAATTAAAAAAGGACTGGTGTCTTTATCAGTTCAAAGTTTTTTTCTTTTATCAACTTAAAACATTTCCACATGGACTGTTTTTATATTGGCCAGCGTGTGACGAAAGGGATGATCTTTATATATACATCTGTGCCCACGACTTCATTTGTGCAGAATATGTTTATTTGTAATAAAAGTAGCTTAAATTACTAATTATAACATTAGATATTCGCCAGTGAAAGTTTTGTTAAAATGGATCCAGCCATGTCAAAGATTAACCAGACCAAACCGATAGAGAGAGATAGATGACACCAAAATTTTAAAATGTTTTTTATGTAAGTATATGTATGGATATATACAAATGCATTTAATGAAAAGCTGTTAATTTAGAAACAAACAGACACAAATTTAATTTATATGTATAGATATATATAACTGATAGACAAAACAAAAACTACATAAGTATTTGGAGAATTATTCCTCGGTAATCAACACATGCTCTGAGAAATGATTTGAAATTGTAACCGTTAATTTAAGGATTGACAAGTTTATTTTAAAAACTTGATTTATATGTAATTGCAAAATAAATTCTATCTACTTGCTAATTTTAAATTATGTAGAGAAAGAAATTTATATAAACAATAAATTATAAGAATAGATCTAAGTTTAAAAGCAACAAAATATCACTAATTGTGTTTACATAAATTTGTTTGTTAATATACATTGTAATTTAATTAAAAGGTAAATAAATAACTACTTATGCCAAGAAATGATAAAATTGATTTAGAAATGACGATAAAAAAATAAGTTTCTTTTGTTTTTAAACAAGTCAAGATAAAAGATAAGATGATTGAAAGGAAAGATTATAAGTGTCATTACCTTCAGTTCCTGTGCAAGTATGAAAGCAAGTGAATAAATAGTGCGATTAGATTATTAATTAAAAATAAAATCTGTTCATTGATTATAATGAAGTCACCCAAAACTTTTAAGACCGTGATAGAGACACCTAATAGATACATACTTGAAAGTCAGCTGTTGTAAAGTTAGTCGGTGGCTGTGAGCCCTGTTGGCTGGGTTGTTGGTATTGACCACTGAGGGGTGGAGATACTGCCTGCATAATCGCTGGCTGAGTTGGCTGCTGTGCTGGCTGAAATGTATTAAACGTTTTTTAGCTCCAAATTTATGAATGAAAATGATAAAATCCATATTCTTATATATATAGATTAATTGGTGGGTTGATTAGTTCAATTATATTCTAGTAAGATAAATACGCAAACAATATGTGTTTAGGAGTCGTAAATTCAAATTTATAGAATCTTAAAAGGTCCATATTGATGACAATATTGATTTCCTCGAATCTTCACAATAACTGGTTAATAAGATCTTAATAGGCATTACGTATAAACACGTTTTGATACAGATATCAATACTGTCGTTAATTTGTTTCCCATTATCAACCTACGGCATATGACTAATAAACACTTTACCGTAGCCTGATTTGCATTTTGTTGTCCGTCAAAGGGATTATAGTCGTCGAGGCCTCGTGTAGCATTGTTTGTACTCCTAGCTACTTGCTGTACAGAAGGATCCTAGATGAAAAGAAGAGCGAAAATAATTAAATGAATAAAAACTCCGATTCATTTCTCATATCGAAGAAAGTAGGCTTACCGAAAAAGGATTGTCTATGGCCGGATCACCGAAAGGATTATCCTCAAACTGCGACATAACTTAATTTAAATTACGCCACTTTCTATTCTGATTTGATTTCGCACTCTAAAACAAAGATTAATTCTATATTTTCACCATAAATGATGATAAATACAATCAATGGATACAAATGACAGCTAGATGATGGTGACGAAATGACAGTTCATACTTCAAGAATCAACTCTTAGTGTTGCTGTTCGTAAAAATATATTTACTTTTATCGACGACATTAAATAAAAATATCGATTGTTAAATAAAATCTTTTTATTTAAATATTATTCATAATAGTTATAAATAAACATTATTTTCTTGAAAAAAAAAGTAAAGTTTTCAAGCTTATTATGCAATTTCCATTACTACTTATAATGATTATTTTATACTAATTATGTAAGATAAAAAGACAATGAAATACAGAATTATAGTGAATTTTCATAAAGCAATGAATTAATAATTCATATTTTTTATATGTATTTATAAAAAAAATGAAGAGTGATAATAATAATGTATAAATATAATTTAATTCAAACGACAGCATTTTCGTACCTCTAAATTAAATAACAAAATACACTTCTTATACAGAAAAACATATTCAAATATATATTACAAAAAATAGTAATAACTAAAAAGCATAATACTCTACATGAGTAAAAAATCCTACAAATAACTTCACATAAAAAAAGTTTTCAAAATCATTTAAAAAACGTATTACATTAAAGGTTAAATCCAGTTTACTTTAACAGAGAGACAAATTATATCATTATGAAGGCTTCTAAGTAAACATAAAAAATATATAAACATAAAATAATTAATTAGTTATAACCCACGTATTCGTCATTGTGACGCACATGTTACGTATTGAGATTAAATTCTTTATGTTGGCTTAACAATAGCGAAAGTGTTTTTGGCGGTTGGTAGACGCGATTGTCAGTTTATTAGACGGTCCTGTCAAAGTAGGCAGCTGTTTACGTTTTGTATAGTTATTTTGAGAGCGTTTTGCATAACTTTTGTAATATCTTATTGTTTTTAAGTAAATATTTTTGCTGTTGACATTATATGGTGACTTTAATTTGTGAAAATTGCATTCAATCAAACCATGTCAGATGTCAAGAGGTGAATAAGTCTGTGTTTTGTGTTAAACGTGTGAGTGACAGTTTTTATATTGTTTGGGATTTGGTGCGATAAACATAAACGGTAAGTGCTTATTTCCTTTCCTTTTATGATTTCAGTTTTATTAATTTTATTTCTCTTACAAAATAAATTAATTAACATTATTTAAGACATTAAAGTAGCAACCAGTGTTTATTTTTAGTAATGTAATGGGTTCGTTACAACATATTAGCTTTTGGTGAAGCGTATTTAAAATTTGTTGAAGCTTAATTGTTCATAGCATAACATTTGTGGAAGTTACGCTGAGGTTATGCGCTTGCGCAGATATAGAGGTCGTTTCGACCACTGGGCGAAAGTTGTTTGGTCCTAATAGCAAGGAAATTACAAGTAATGTTACCTAATACAAACAATAAATAAAGAAATATATATTAGTATAATTTTATTTTTTTTAGATTAAAATTCATATTTAATTCAAAATCAGTCCAGGACTGAGTTTTGAAAGTGATTTTGAAAGTGAAAGTCTATATGAGCCTAAAATGAATGCAAATATTGTTTTATAATAAAACTAACAATTAAGAAAGTTTGTTGAAATCAATGAATATATATTTTTACGGTGTAACATTATCATATATTCAAATCATAATATAAAAATTGTAGAGTAATATTGTATAAATATTATATTTAAATCTAAAAAGCAAATTAATATATAATATAGATATGTGATCATTTTATTGATAAAATATAAAATGGTCATGAACTATGAAATTGGAATAAAAAAAATATTATTGTATTGATTGTCGCATAATAAAAAAACTTTTAATTTAAGGCAGGCCTTTTAAAAAAATTTTAACCATTTTAATGGAAGATAAAAATAAACATACTTTCACATTTATAATATATATTAATTATTATATAACCAGTTATTTATGTAAAAATGTGAAAACTTTTACTTTCGCTTGTGAAATACAATATTAACCAATTGGTCCTCTTAATAAGTGTTTCTTATTTATCAACAAATCTTTTAATTTGTGTATTAAATGTTCTAAGACATGAAGCTGAGGTATCACTTAGTAACTTAGGTATTATTAAAGGTCGATGAACTCCGGATCCAGGTCACCCCAAGTATAAAATCCTTTTATTGTTATAATTATAGAATATACATGGATTCAATCAATTTGTTTTTTTTTTAATTATTATTTTATTACGATATTTTTTCCTAATTTTATCTCTTTGCGTTATTAAAATGAATTCGTGGTATTTGATTAATGGTGACAATAGATAGCAGGGGTCACCGGTATTACCAAACAGAATAAACGCTATCGGTGCTGGGTTTTTTAGTTACATTCATAATATGTATAATAATAATAATTTATTTTATTAAAGTGTAGTACAGTGAACTGTTCCATGACTTCTTTGAAGGTCAAAATATTCTAGTAAAATGTTAAACTTATAGTTATATACTACATATAAGTATAGAATGTATTTCAACAGTTTTCAATGAAATAGTATAAAAATCAATTTAATTAAGTCTCTTTTCTTACTATTATAATTCAAAATATTAAAAGAAACATTGAAGTATATTATAAGTTAATTCTTGTACACTTTTTGTAGTTTAAAAACTGTAATAATAATGATATTAAATTAACAAGTTTTATTTATTTCAATGTCGTTATATAAAATAAAATGTTTTATGTTTGGTAATAAATATAATGGTTGGAGTCGTTAAATTTTATATTATAAGATTTATTTACTACTTAGTGTATATATATTTATAAAAAGTATGAATGTTTTGTTGGTTTGTGTTAAATACAAAAATTGTTGCACCAATTGAGATCAAATTTTGTCACAATATACAACCTGTTTCGGAGATGGTTTTTATCTATCTTATCTTATCTTTATCTATTTTTTTATAATTGTGATTGATTTGCACTTTTCCGTCTTACACAAGTCGTTCAGACCAAAAGTTTGATTTTAAACATTTTGATAACTTATCAATTTTGTATTGTTTTATTTTACACAGATGCAAAAATAGGTAACGTCAACTATTTCCCACACATGCAACCAGAATGTGCCACTTAGAGTGGCAGAGTACAGTTAGATATATTACAATATGACTAGGTCTTAAAAATATATGTATTTAGAGGGTTCTAACACCACCATCTTGGATTATTTCGAAATTTGTTGTTATAAACATAATGTTCTTAAAAACATTCAAAACATTCAAAATAATTCCGATACTACTGAAACCATAGGGTTTCAGAAGTGTCTCAAATTTGAATGTTGAAAACTGAAACCATATAAACCATAAATTAACGAGAACTGAACCATAGGGTTTCAGTAGTATCTGATTTTTTTTGAATGATTTAATTAAAAAAAAAATACAATATTATCAAGAGTTATTTGTCCATTAACTAATCCAAAAAGTTACCTGGGATATGTTATTTCATTTCTTTTACTATGTTCTGTTTCTAACAAGTTGTTAGTATGTTTTTTCTCCCAAAAAGCTCTAATAGGCGTTGGTACTTACCTTATCTGACTTATTGAATACAGATTGGACTAATCATTGATGGTGTTATGTAACCAAAACGAGAGTAGTCTTTCCCTTCTGCAAATTTCGTTTCCACTAGATTTGGTATGCATATAAATGTTTTAGTTATTTATCATTGTTTCTCTTGATTTTTTAGTCTAACAATTTTCTTAAATAACTATGGTATTTGACGCTTTTCTATTTATATTTGCTAAAATTTCGAATATAACCTGTCCTGTTCAAAGTGGTTTTATCCTAAATTAAATCCAAAATCATAGTTAATAACTCTCATGATTAGTATATTCAAGTGACAAATATTATATTACTTAATCGCGTCTATAGAAAGAATCTGTTCGATCTTCCATATAATTTTATCTATATATTAGATGCCCAATTGAGTAGGTACCCATTCATTGCGCTAGAATAGAATAGATGTTAAGTCAAGAATCAAGTTAGTAGAAATAGGACTTGAAATAGAAATCATAAGTAGAATTTTACGTTTAGCTATCAGATTGTCCTTTTATTTCAGATTTTTTTTATCATACCACCGGATCGGAAGCTTTTTTGTGTCTTTTCGAAATATGAATATTAAATTTGAATAATTCTTCTGCATTCCTCCTCGTTCGTATCGATGATTTTGCATAAATTGTTAAATAATAATGTACATTGAGTTATTGTAATTTTTTTTTCAATCAATCATCAATTGAATGTATTATTATACGTTGGGTGTTATAAAATAATTCTCAGGCATAACAGCAGCATGCCTCACACACAATAGCCGAAGGCTATAGTAATTATGAATAATTAAAATCTATTGATGTTATGCTATTATTTCGAATTAGCTTGCACTTGCCAGCGGCTGTGGGTTGTATGCAAGCATTTTGTTAAAGCTTAACTATTTTTATTCATACAAAATCTATACCTATCGTTATTTCTTTGTGATCAAAAAGAGTATATAAAACTGTTGATTAAATAATGAAAAAAAAAACTTTTACATTTATATTTCGAACATAAGTAGTAAATAACATATCTACTTCATTGATATAATGAAATGCGGTGAAAATGCGTCATAGGAGCCATATTACGTAAGGATCTCACATGTTTCCAGGCCACCGCACTCGTATAGCAAAAGTTTGATGTTAAACGACTATTCGGCGTCAACGTGACGGTGTCCAATGTCTGATCTCCACGTGAATGCTATATCTCATCTCATCTCATCTCTCATCTCATCGTGTTCAATGAACTAAAACAGGTAACCGACGTTATAAGGTTTCGCGGTTAATGGTCCATTGGGATGACATGAGATCTTTCAACGAGAGAAAATTTTTATATACTTTTATATTTACGTTTGTATATTTTTTCTTTCTTGAATTTTGAGTACTTTTATTAATGTTTTTTTATATTATTTTCTGTATTATGTAGTGAAAGTCATACGATTTAATATTTATATTTTTCTTTCAATCAACGCATAATAAATGGATATATTTAACTAAATAATTTTTAACTCTAATAATATAATATCTTTATTTATCATAAATTGATATAAAGATTATTACGGCAATATGTTACATTATTTTATTACCCTAAATATTTTTTTTTTGAAGGCGGATGTAAAAGTGTGAGTGGTAAAAGTCAGTGAATGGTTAGCCTTGCAGTGTCTGTTACAATGTTCTATTCTTTAAATTTAAGTGGTAACAATACTTTTATTAATGCCAAGGTTATAAAATTTGGTGCATAACTAAATAAATATAACCTTTAAGTTAAAAAATCAAGGATTAATTTATATTCATACAAAAGTGGATTTTTAAATTTGTGGATAATTTCTATCTATGGTATAAATTTTTGAAGATATATGACAGACTAGCAGAGTCCATGGCTTCGTTTGCGTGATTTTCGCCCACGGATTCGTTCGATTATGTTTTTAAAATAAAAGTACCCTAAGTAACAGCTAACCGCCAGTGAAAGTCCTGTTAAAATCGTTTCAGCCGTTTTAGATATGGAGCAAACAGACAGAAAAAAAATTATTTTGTACGTACAGTATATATTTTCATATGCATTTAGTGCAAAGCTTCTAATTGAGAATTACAAACATACAGTCAAATTTTATTTTTATGTATAGACATGAAAATTTATTTTCCGGTTAAATCTTATCTGTGGATTGATAACATACCCGCATTTAAATAAATTCAATCTAATGGTATGTAGTAATAGTTAGCAAATTGTAAATTTTATCAGTAAAAAAAGAAAGTATAAATATCCTTGTAAAATATTTACTACGATTCTAATTACCTATGACGAACGAACTCTTGAAATAAGTAGTCAAAATACATTAAAATACGTTAAGACAGGAAGTGAAATCTATTCTCTTGTGTATTCAAAAACTTTCTATAATAATATTAATTAATTAATTTAATATATATTGTTTTGAATCATGTCCCTGATAACGTGAGGTTTGTGTTTCGCGAACAGATTCAGGTGAAACTTTGATGACGTAAGTGTTCTTGCAAATTTAGTATTGGTTGTAGGATTTTTCTATCCTAAAACCAATACCTATTATTGTGGAATCGAAATTTGTTTATATTTGATCGAAAATTATTATAACTGATAGTAATTATTTACGTCCAGAAATGTGTTGTTTTGCGTTTATTTTTATTTAACAAAATTCCAAATACTTCTGTGAACAATTTATTATTATAAGAAAAAAAATATTTCAATAAATTTAATGTAAGCGTGGTTAAGTCCCGATACCAAATTAAAAATATTTTTCCTGGTATCATGTTTAACACTTTTTTTAGTGTTTGATTAAACTAATTTCATATATTTAGAAAATGATACGTTATACAAATTTTCATAATATAAATCAATAATTTTAATTAAAATAATATGAACATAGTTAGTATTCACTTTACAATATTATACATTGTATTATATATGCTACAATTGACGTATATATTTTATCGTATGTGAAATTGTATAACATATTTATTACAACTTCATAGTTGTTTTCGATACAATTACTGTCATATTTGCCAATTAAAATTGATTTTACTAATGCTCTATAATTTATGTTTAACATAATCATCGACGCGTGTCTGTTACGTAACTTTATATATCGATAGAACACTCGATGCCTCACTTCACTGCCGTCCGTATCGAGCGATTATGTAGTGTTTATTGGTTTATTTGGTATGCCAGTCGAAACGTGACCTTCTTGTGAGGTCCCAACTTCAATAACCTTATCTTAGAGACAGACAGGTCACACGTGACTCCTTTGTTTCCGTGAATTTTGTTTAACGTTAAATCTCCGTGTAGAGATTAAATATTGAGGAAAATATTTTATAGCCATTATATTGTTGGCTTATAAAATTACCACCAAGACCTTTCTGGCAGATGTCATATATTACTAATCATACAAAACATATAGGATATATTTTATGTTTCTGTTGTGGTTTAGGTAAAAAAAACACGCAAAACTTTGCTAAGAAAGTTTTTGCTTAAATCTGAATTAGATAACTTTTTTTCAAAGTTTCTTTCATTTTGTTTCATACGCAAATACTAAATTTAAACAATTGGCGGTAAGAGATTAAATCATCCGTGCTCTTTGCGAAATTTACAAAAAAAACATTGAACAACGAAACAAAAATAATCAAAAAGTAACTTTCACGTAAATACAATGAGATGGGTCTCGCGGAAGAAAAGAAATAAGCGAAAGTAAGTCGTCCATTACGAGTATTGTTATATTTAGATATAACTTTCAACACACAAAAATATCTAAATTACAAAAAGAATTTCTTTTAAATTAAAATAAAATATTTTTTTACAACTTCTACATAGATGACTTAATTACATCGGGTGGCGTCCGAACAAAACTAACTCGAACTCGACGTAACTAAAATAAAAAAGATTTTTTATTGAATCTTTTGTAGGAAATAAGACGTTTATTCCTCGTGGCACGTAAGTTTATGCTTATTGCATTATTCTAGGCTGTAATACGATCCTAGGTCGTCGGACGTGAACGGACAGCGAGGTGTTACCTAACAATTGTTATGTACCTAGCATGGAGACCGTTTACTTCGCTACTAGTTACATTTTTTTAGTGAATTATGAATTCGCAACTTTATCTAAAATAGATGGTAATGTAACAAAAATTATATTATGGCAATACAAATACCATAGATTGTGATCGTATCTGAACCGTTAACTATATTTATGGAGTCCGATAAGCCTCATTTCATTTACCACTAATTGGGCAATAAACACTTATCTAGGACGTTCCAACCCCTCTTTATTTTCCCTCTCGGACCCAAACTGTTAACAAAATTCGATATTTACAATACTATAATATAATCGCCATATTTTGGCTGCTTTTTTCTCATACAAATGGTTTCCAATTACACGTGTCGTATAAAAACCTACAGTGAACGAGTTACATTTCTAATTCCAATAATGTTCAAATCTAGATTAGGTACAGGACCGTTCCAGTACCCGGGATTGGAATTGGTTCTCTAATATGATACTTACAAGCGAGTATATAATAATTTCGTACGAAATATAGTGATGATAGCATCGAGAATGAAATGAACATAGAAACTGGAACGCACATACTAACATATAAATTTAATAATATATATAAGGTTTCCCTACAGTTAGTTGCCTTTTCGAGCTAACTTTCTCTCGTGTTTTGTTATGTTTGCGAGTTAGGGGAATGCCAAATTGTTGGATTAAACAAACTCTAAGTCAACGAATCAAAATCTCATATACCTACTTAAAGATGTTTCGGTTTTTGATTGTCGATAATATTTATATTCAAGGATGAACAAAATAACTTGTATAACTAATTTGAATAGCATTTGTTTTTCTTCGAAATTTTTTGTTCCGTTTTGTTTTGTTAAGTTTTGTAAATTTATTAAATTTCTGTCAGAAAAGAATGTTGCTGACGAGTTTAGTTTTGGGTCTGATTACTTATTGAAAATATTACTGAAGTTTGATATAAAACAAGTTACCTACGTATTTATGTTTGTTTTCTTGTTCTCAGTTGGATTTTTTTTTATTGTGAAAGTATGCTATGGAATTTATAATAAAATAATATTTTTGAATTGACAAATAAAAACTGCCGTTTTAGTGGGCTGCAACTTATAACTATTTGGTGTTTCCTTTCCCGTATTTCATTTTTTAACCAAACTCATTTGTAACAGAAGATACATCCCTTGTCTCAATAATTTCATCCAATAATTTCAACATTCATTACACTTCGACGCGATAAAAATTAAAAAACTTAAAACACTTGAAATTTACATGAATGAAATAGAACGCGTTTATAAATTATTTTTTTTTCCACGAACCTGTAAAATTCATAATAAAAGTTCCAACTACGTCATACAGTATTCACTTCACCGCAGAATCAAGAAGGTTTACCTTGTTACGGTGTGTGCTATAAAAATTTTCACGTGTACCGCTTTCGAGCTGCCTCCCCCCTCACCCCCCCCCCCCCTTTTACATCCCGTCGGTGTAAATAAACCCTCCCCTTGTTTGCGAGATGAACGACTGAAAATTTCGCCAATGTAACATTTGCCCAACTTAAAGTCATAACATAAACTTCCATAAGAGCCTTGTAAAGTATGTAAGCAAATTTGCTATAGAAATTACAAAATTTTGTTCGTCATCTGTAACATAAAGGTTAAAAGATTTATCTATTACAAACGTTGTATGTAGTAAATCCTATGAATTATCTATATTACCTATTTACATTTATAACTGTATCCGAGTTATTAGTAATATGATACCTTTGACAGTTATAACGTTCATAGAGTAAAGCTCACAGCTACATTATATATACATATACATATATATATATAGGCTCAAGGCTAATGGTTTAGACAATACATTAGGTGTGCTTTTGAATTGCAAATTAACAATCCGGATGTCAAAACCAAGAGCAATAATTTGTCGTTTATATACAGTACTAAATATTCATTACAAATTGAAATAGATTGTACGGTGGTAAATGAATTTAAGACTGAATACAGTCGGGAATATATCTCGTGTATTTACGTGTATTCAATATTTTGATATTTACATTATTTTATATTAAAGTATTTTTTCGCTAAACGCTAGAAGTAGATTGCAAATTATCGGATAGATAGTTGTTTTTACTTGAACAAACAAAACATTTAAACTGTTGGTAGAAAATTAAATTGTCATCAAATATAAGCAAGCTATAACTCTTAAAATAGTTTTATTTTAATGATGACTACTTGTGAAAATCTTGGATAAGAAAGTCATTCATTGTACAAAGACTATAGATCTGTATCTATAAGTATAACAATATAACGTTAATTAATGTATCTTATAAAATTCAACAGATTCTATACGGGAATTCCTAATATGTATTAATTATACTTGCACGAAGTCATCAAGAAATACTGGTTTGGTTTCTTGTAATAATTCCTATTCATGATAAAAATAATTTCCATGTGATCATGTTGATGGTCACAGGCATTAGGAACCGAATCACGTCCACGATCACGTGCCACTGTTTTCCGTGGTCAGGAACTTACGTGGCCGAGGAGTACATACTTACATAACATCACCTCATTACGTGACCCGTCAGCTGCGTAAGGTGTATACATACACACTACGTGATCTCGTCAAAGACCCGTATAACACGTATTACTTCATATTATAACTAACACATCTTTCGTTCCTAACATTCAGATGATATCTGTTTTGCTCCAAGGCTTTCTACTGCCGAAGGGTTATCTAAAAATGAACGCTAGTCTAACTCTCAGATGGAACCTTGGCCTCAAAACTGTGATTGTCTCCACTGATGCCTCGGGCCATCTGAGACGAGGTGTGACCTTGCCTCGCCCTAGAGATGCTTTAAACATTCAGGAGGTCGTGAATCGTGAATAGTTCTGTCATAATGATAACTGCGGCTTTTGATAGGAAGGTGAATACGACGAATGACTTTTCATATATCAATTGACATATCTTTTTTTTAATAGACATGAAATAGGATTTGATACATATTATTACTACGGTTATGTTAGTTTGTGAACGGGAGTCGTGAATCGGTTAGCACAGACTATTTGAGGATCTGATTACAGATGATAACGATAACGTTGTTATTTTATAGTTTAATTCAACACTTGTGTTATCCACATTTTATGACAATTGTGTAACTATAACAAGTTCATTATAGTTCATAATTTATATTTAACTTTGTTAGCTAAGCCATAATATTCTTATTTGATTGCCTTAGAGAAGAATAGTAATTGATGGATTATTATTCTCTTAATGTTCACTGCTTAGTAGGTCTATTCAATAATCATCTTAGGGATATGGATATAGTGCTCTATATCCCTAAGATGCTCAGTCTATCCTTGTGGATATAAGTAGTCTTTAAAGGTTTTTTTTTAGTATTTTATGGTCTGGTATGGAAGGTGTAAAAGAGGTGAGGAGCGGATGTTATTATCACGCAATGCAGTTAAATAATCACCCCAATTATCAACCGAAGCGTGTCCCGCGTGTATTGCATCGCCGTCTAATATTATGTGAAGTGAAAGGAATTATTGTGATCCTTGAGCAAATATAACTTCCTGTTGGGAATAAACTTAATAATAATCATATTTATTTAAAAGCCTAAGTTACTTCTCGTAACATTACCTATTTGCCATTGAAAATCAGTCCAACCGTTTCAGAGATAAGCCGGAACAGGCAGACAAAGAGACGGAGAAAAATTAAAAATAATGATTTTTTAGTTAAGTACTACATATATTTGTATATGCATTTAGTGAAAATCTATTAATTTGAACTTACAAAACCGACATTTAAATTTGATTTATATGTTTCTTTATGATTCTTTTTTACAATTTTTTTATTGCAATTTGTATGAAGTTGAAAAATTTTATTCTGTCTGCATTAATATATTTATTAAATTTCTGCGGTAAGTTTTATCTTAAAATGTATACAAGTTTCATTTTAAATGAGAAAATGTTTTCTTTACCTTATCAAAGTTTATTTGTTCTCGGAGATAGTCTTATTCGTTCAGGAGTACATGAACTACTCTCGTTAAATGGTCGTTTCACTGTTTCTTGTTGTCGGTAATCAGCTTAACTTTAAGGTTTTATCTTCTTTTAGTATAATTTAACTTCAACATCGAATAAAATGGTACTGATGTTACGTTTTTAATTATAGAATATGGGTTTCTGTCCTTAATGTATCATATGAGCTGATGAATGCAACTTTATCCTATGATATACATATATTATATTTTAATTATATTATATTTTACCGTTACTTTACAAATATGGTTCATATTAACACGTAAGGTTGTAGTTAATCGGACGAGGTTAAACTATTCTATTAAATGGCATTGCGGTATCCGGTTAACTTGTGTTAGTAGTTAACTACTTAGTTGCTGTTATTTTGTTTGTTCTTTATTTATCTTTAGTTTGAAACATTCGAGGTGGAACATTTTCTGTATTACCTAAATTTTTGTTTTCAAACATTATTTTTAAATGTTTAATAGTTATTTAGGTAGGTACTTGCTAAAAATAAACTAAAATTAAGGCAATCACTAAAAATTTCATTCTTTTTTACATTGTCTCTTGACATAAAATTTTAATCATGCTACTAATGTTAGCTCCAGCTTGAAATGTCATAGTTTGATATTATCATTACTTAATTCTGCTACTACTCAAGGAATAAGAAAGGAGCAACCCAACCTGACTGTAAAACGGAAGGTGTTAGAACAAGGTTAAGATTTAAGCCGTGCTGTGAAACAAAAGCAACAGGCGTCACGAAGTTAGATAACAAAGGGAATTAAGCCTAGAAGCTCGTCTTGAGTACCTTAAGACGACTCCAGTAAACCGCACTAAATACTAGTCTCTGAATCCGCTTGACTTAACGCCGACACACTAACCGCCGGGACAGGATGTCATCCATGACACTTGTAAGTGGGATGGCTTTAAACGTTTTACAAGGATATCCCAATTCTTAAAGGAATTATATCTTTCCTTTCTTTATCCAAAAATATTTTTATCCATCTTATTAAATATATTGTAAATTAAGTCAAAAACTGTTTAAATATTATTGCATAGTTACGTTCGGTTTATAGATAAATAGTTTTTCTATTTGCTTTGGATCGCAGTTTCGTCACATAAAAAGTTTATTCCAGAAATGTACAATAAACACTTCCTTTAGGGATTTTTATTACATCCTTATTTATTGACTCGGAATGTCCACGTGTAGTTAAATAAAAGAAATAAACAACATTTTTACTATAATGTTAGATACCGTGCAGCGATCAAACATTCAGGTGTACATTTTGATGTAGATATACATTTACAATGCAGCCGCGGTCCCCGTTTTACGGCGCCGGCGGTTGATCCGGAATACCAAATGACAGGTAGCACTTTCGAGTTTTATAACATCGTTACATACACCTGAATATTACAATTTAATAGCTCACAATACTAACTATATAATATATAATGTTAGATACAAACCGACTCGTTTATTTAATACAACTAAGAAGATATTTTTTGTTTAGTATTAGGTAAGCTTTAGAATATTTTAGGTTCGAATAAGTGGCTTAACTTAACTGTATCAAATTTGTTAAAGGTCACAAGGTAATACAATATTCCGGGGTATCTTGAATATAATCAAGTTAAGGTCTCGACAGATATTAAGGTTAACTGGGGTTACAGTCTAAACTACATTTAAGATTTAGAGTAGTGCGATATTGAATATACTGAGCCCTACAAGACTTTACAAGTACCTATATCTATTAAAACGTTTACCACAACGTAATTAGTTAAAAGTGTTAAATATGAAAATAAATTTAATATAAACCAAAAATAGCTTTTCGATATCCCATATCATTAACATATTTCAACGGGATTAAAAATTAAAAGTTTTATATTATAATGAGAGGCGATTAAAAGCGTAGGTGTACGTACCTACGCTTTTAATGTTTTGTCCCGAAAATTGCTTCACAATATTAATCGAGTGGGTAATTGGGACTCGGACTTAAAACCATGAAATTGGATAATATTTTCCAATTAAAGCTTTTTAAAATCGATAGCGCGTGGCCGTTTGTTAAATTGTTATTTGCGTTGTCTGAAATACTCAGTATATTTTATTTGTTTTACATTAAGTACATTTTTTTTAAAGTTTAAAATTGGTCTGTAATTATATGTAACTCTTTCTCTGTTACGTTACATTCATTGTAATTACAGTGTACGAGTCGAAAAAGAGAAACTGCTTTGAAATATAAATGAAAGTATATGTTTAATATGTGTATGATAATTTATATTTGTCTTAATGCATGATTGATTGTAGCTTTAGATGATTTTATTATATGTATTATTCGTTTGTTAAAATGAGTTTACTAAGATTTTTCAAAAAGTTTTACTACTGAAGAGAAAACAGTAAGACAACTCTTGAATCGCAATCGACTGTTTATAGTGTTATTGTACCTGAACTACGATTTACTTTGATAAAAGACAGAAAATATAAAAAACACACACAGAAAATATGTTTTTATATTTCTATAAAACTTAGTCTAAAAAAGCATTTAATTTATAACCAATTATAAAAATAAGTAATTCAGAAATCAGTTAATAAAATTGTTGATGATTTCTTTTTATATATATATGGAGATAAAAGGCATTCCCTATTATTTTTTCTACAGAACCCTAGTGTGGTCGCGACTTTGTTCTGTAAATGTTTTTTAAAGGAAAAGTAGCCTAAGTTACTCCTTAAATATTTGTAAGTCCTGTTAAAGTCCTGTGTAAGTCCTGTTAAAATACATGCAACCGTTTCAGTAATCAGCTGCACCAAACGGACAGACAGAGAAAAAATGTTTTATTATATAACTGAATATGAAAATATATGTGTACCGTGTACCATTTAGTTTAGCTGTTCATTACACACAGACACATTTTTTTTATATGCATATATAACTTTGCGACAATAATTTGAAAACTTCGGGGAGTAAATATTGGTAATGTATAAATTTAATGACAGTATCGAATTTATATTTGTCATTGAATTCATCATCCATTATATTTTATAATTTACCTGCAACGGATATTGGAAATTACTAAAACAAGGAAATCTGCTTCAATATTTAAATACCAATTATATTAATGTACACACACATCTGGGATTTACCAACGTTTTATATTTTTATATATATTTAAATATGGGTAATGTTAATGATAGCACTATATACGTATATTTTTTTTGTGTTAATGTGGTCGATGCGTTGCAGCGGAAAAACACAATAATGTTTGCGAAATTAATTATATCTGGGTTTTTCTATATAAATGTATTATTAAAATATTAATAAAAATAAAGGAAATATTTTTTTAATGTTTTAATAATTGTAATGTACATCTTCTGTTCATAATATAAACATTTTTAGACCAAATATTCGGCATTTGTAAAGTAGGTCGGAGGAAATAATTCGGCTCAGTTGCATCGTCAGCATGTGCTGGCACTTTCTTAAAGCATAAGTTGTAAAAATATGAATACCTAAGATGTAGTGCTGTCTTTGTACTGATAATAATTACTTCATCACGGACGGAGTCGCGAGTATAAGTTAGTGTTTAAGAAGTGATATCTGAAATGCCTTATTTTAAGTATCTCCTATATTATATTGATATATAGAAGTGTATCGAATTCTAAATTGTCTTTTTGAAGTTATTTAATATATTTTTGGTACTTACACTTCTAAACAAATAAAAAAAATTAAAGATTATATATATATAAGATATTAACATTATACAATTTTTAGATTCCCAATATAATATTCATTATTTCATTTCTTAATATTACTCTCAATAAATACACCAAAACTTCGGACAGTACGTCGAAATTTGACTGTCTATATAAAGATGAGATAAACGATGAAGATTTCGGTGAATTTACACAAAAGTAAATTTCTAACAAAAATATTAGTGGATAATTCGTTATTCGGGAGCTGTTTAATTTGTTAAATTGGAAAGAAACATCGTATTGTGCTTGAAATTAGGTTTATTTACGGAACGCACTCGCTCGTAACAGAGGATCGCTCGGAAATAAGTGAACGGTATAAATTGAATCTCCTATAAAGTGGATGGGGTGCTGGTGTTTTGAAGTATTTTGCTTATTACAATGCGACCATTTTAAAGACTTTGATATTTTTTTTTGATTATCAGAAAATTAAGACGATTTATATATTAATTTAGTCAGTCCTATTATGTTGTGGGGTGACTGTAAATTGTGGTTTGAAATTGTTTTCACTGTCAAATAAGATATATATAAATAAAAAAAAAATCGATCTTAAGCGGTTAAAACCGGTTTTATTAAATTAAAGAATGACTTATCATGACCTATATGAATTCGTATGCCCTCCCCTGCACATGAACTATTGAGAACTGTTATATTTATACATATATATAATGTTTTTCAATGTAGTTCAATACACAGTATCGATACAATGTTGTGATCCGGATTTAATGATTATTGGTGTTAAAGAAGTCTTTAATAGTACTTCGCTGGGGTTCCTCAAACATTATTACCAGTTTATTATGAAGTTCGTAATATCCGATAATCTTCAATCAATTTTTATCCTCCTTTCCGAAGTTATTGAAAGTAATTTGCTATAAATTGTATTTCCACAATGCTCTTATAAAAATATAAGAGTTAATATAATTTTATGTTCTTATATAGTAATGAAAATTAACATTCATTTGTTATCTTAATTGTGTTTTATAGTTTAATAATAAGATCAGATATTTTGCACTGTCTTAGCGTTTATCAAGTAAATGCTTATTTTCCCTAAGGATTCATTAATCATCTGTGTCAGCGCTTATACAATATCTTCTTTAGACTTAAGACCACTTAATTCCCTTTTAGACAACCGGATTTTGTATAATAAAGTGCTTTTTGAGTAAGACAATGGTGAACTAATTGTACACCATTCGGTGTTTATTTTCCTTCAAGACTTTCTAATTATAATGGTATTTGGGGTTTTATTTGTCATAAAAGTTAATCATTATTCAAGCTTAATCAGACGTTTTTTTGCAGAAGCCTTTCTTTACTAAAATTCCTATTATTTAATACAATTCTTTATAATATTTATTAATTTGTCTAACATTATATAACATTCGATATAGCTTTCGAAGTAAATGTAGTTTATATACAAAGTTTCGATTCATTTAATATAATTTATTATCAAACATTAGTGAACACTTTGTAGCAACTGATAACAATGTTTTATTAATATATAATGACAGCATTAACGTCCTTCCCTTGTAAATTTACTTCACTACTCAAAGAAATTTCACTAATTTGAAGTTCAGAATCCTTTTATATCGTTACAAGTACACTCTTGCATATATATAATCATATTTATTTTGTTTCAGGTATGCTCTATTTATAATGGATGTTAAATTAGAACGGGTGTCAAAGATGTTTAAAATCAATACATCATCTATGTAAACACGGGGCCGTGAGATAAAAATGTGTTTATATTAATAGATGAGAAATGAACCGTGGGAGGTACAACATCATTGTATTAACACTGAATGTACGTTACGAATTTTGTTTGAGTTTAGATATGAGAGTACGATAAACCCTGATAACCTCTCCATGGCTATTGCAATCTGTCGGTAACCATATTACAAATCTAACTTGGTTTATTTTGGAGTTTTAGTTATTTTAGGTTAAATTATTTTCTACTATTTGTATATCGATTTAAAACTGGTATCAATTAACAGGTGAAATGTATGTTCGATGACAAAGTTGTAAGTACATTTTCTATGCTGGACTCGGATTTTTCCAAATAATATATATATAAGTAAAATAAACCACACAGGTAAGATATTCTTAAGGAAAAATGTTATACACAAAGCTCCCGAAATAACAGAAAAGGAATATTTACGCAAGGTTTCCAGTAAACGTATTATGTGGAAGCGTTTTAGATGTTTACTGACCCAAAAGCAATTGTCCACTCGGTTCTAAGGTGACCGCTTGCCATACAGGCCAGAGAACTCGTTGCTTCAAAGCTCCTGTTTACACGAGGACCTATTTGTCTTCAATATACAAAGCATACACAACGGCGGTCGCCTTCAAGCCCCGGGGATAGTAAATACTTGTGAATGTTAATACCCTTAATATTACATACCTTGGTAGCTCAGTGTTTGTATAAAGGATATTCAAGTAATTTACATTCATATTTGTTTCATTGGAATATCTTTATAATGTAATTTACATTATCTTACATTATAGTATATATATAACATATTAAACATCTGAAAATAAACTAACTAATCAATCAAATTACTATATACATTAAAGTGTTACAAAAGGCTTATCCTTTTCAAAACAAGTTTCGTGAACAAAGGTTTCAAAGCAAATCTAAAACAAACTTAGATAAATCTTAGTCAGTCAAAAGATATCATTGTTGAATTCTGTCAGTTTCAATTCCCTGATATTTTTGAAGGCCTACATTCAAAAGCATTGTATGAGCATTGACTCTGTTTTATTTCCTCGCCAACAATGCCTCTGACTGTAGTCTGCAAGTAACTAAAGCGTCACTGAGTTCAAAGAAAAACAAATGAAAATGTTACTAACCTATACTAATGATATGAAATATTTAAAGTATATAATATATTAAAAGAATTCGCGCCCTATAACTTGTATTATGAAAGTATTCCTTTAACAAATTTTTATTTATTACCTAGAAGACGATCCAAAGTCTTAACAGTTTACAATTTCTATTTTCTATTATTAAAAATTTTTATTTATATAAAAGTCCAATACGTCTGTTTCTTTTGGGTCTTGATTGATATTTTTTAATAGATTTTTTTATATTGATATAGTTCTATACAGTAATGCTATTACAATATATTTCGCTTTATAATTGAAAACCCAAGTGTCTAGATCACATGCAACACAGAAAGACATATTGATTAAATATTTAAACAGAAGAGCAAACCTTTATTAAACACTTTCTGTAAAAAGAAAATAAAAGAAACGATAGGTTTGAAAATTTGTTCAAAAAGAGTTTAAATTAAACTAAATATTGAATACATCGTCTATTTAAATTGATTCATTACAATAGATCTACCTATTTATAAAATATGTAATAACACAAATATTAAATAAGATAATAAAATATATTTCAAAGACGAAACGAGAGCGAATGAAAAGAAAAGACGCTCTCAAGCGTTTATGTTGCTACAATTTCTTTGCAAAATCTTAGCAATATGACGGAAACTGCACGTGATCGCCTTTCCGCCTTAAAGATGAAGAAAGTTCTCAGTGTTTTCTTTTTTTAATTTTTCTTTTTATATATTTTTTTACTTTGTCTTTTTTTCCTTTTTAATGTTCTTCTGATATAAATTTTCTTTATTACATAAGTTAATAACACATCTCCTTGAGGTGGGTACATTGGCGGCAACCTTTTATATGGACTCTATATAAGTTAAGTTCAAAAACCATTTAAACAATGGTGTCAATACAAAAAAAGAATCATTAACATTATCATATTATGTGTCGTAATTGCGCCAGTAGCGTTTTGAGATACGTCTCTTGTCAGAACAGACTATCTCGAAACCAAGTTTCCATGCCTGAGGCATTGCAACTTAGGTGATTAAATCCTCGTCAAACGCTTCGATTAGGGATCGGTGTCTGTGTGCAGCTTTAGAAGTTCATTGTCCTGGAAGTTTGGGTAACCTTGGATATTAAATTTGCGGAGTAACTTGTGTTGTGGTTAAATGTAACCGTCTGGGTTTATTTAGCATTAGGGAATAATCCTTTAAGTGATTTGAGGCTTGAGTTTTAGAAGTTACGAATAATATAAATAATTTTGATGTAGTTTGAACATAAACTTATTATATATCTCTATTTCTGAACAGTCATTTGAGAGAGTAACATTTCTGTTCACTCATAAATTAAAGAAAATTTCAGTTTATAATTTACACGTATTTTAGGTATATTTAAGCCTTGTGTATAATATAATATTATTATCAAAACACCTTACGTCTGTAATGGATCCTTATTAAAAATTCTCTATTAATTAGATAGGACGTTTACTGGCGTTTGAGAGATTAATACTTCGCTACAATATCAAAAGACGGAGGCCTAATTAATATTTATAAAGTTCTCGTACTACAGCTTATTTGAAAGGTTTATTTTATAACATTAATAATTTTATAATATTAACTAAAGATTTATAAGAAAATAAATAGAATTGTACAATAAAAATATCAGACTATCTTCGGCGGGTAGGTGGTAAATAAATAATGAACAAAGGAATTGCAACACAACGATACATTCACGTCTGCACGACTTAGTTCTGCTAGTTGTGTAAACTAGAATCAGATGGAGTTCTTTAACTCGAAACTATTCCGAGAAATGTATCTCTGTATTGTTTGTTTGTTCGTACAACGGATGTGGATGAATATTATACTTGAATCAATGTAACGGGAATAAAATAAAAGTAGCTATATTTACTTTTATATTTTCCTCCCTAACTATACAGCAATATAGTTATAAAGTTAGCGTAATGTACAACTAGATGCGCAAAGTAACTTAATATGTTAATCTCATTATACGCTAAAGCAGGTAATTAAAACGAGCTGATCCTGCATTTTAGTAAGGAATAGCTTATATCAGCGAACTTGCCGGCGGGGATGCAAACAACTTGGCCAATTAAAGTCTTGTCAAACGTTCCGATCGGGTTGTATCGCCCTAGTTATCCGTGTTACGCGCTTAATGTCGATATACAAGAGCACGTATCGTCTATCAATATTGTTGCTTACAATTTTAACGTTATATATCTCTTATACGCTAAGGAACACTTTGAACAGGGTCCTTTGTTTTATTATATATATTAGGTGGGTGGGATTGATGATATAAAATAGTGGAGAAGTCGAATTAAATAGTTTGTTTAAAGCGTTTTTTAATACATTCCAAGTCCATGTTGCTGAAGTTCTACCAATATCGGACAATATCGGACCAATATTGGACAATACCAATATTGGACGGCATCGTCTTCTCACAGCTATTTTCTTTGACATGTTACATACGATCCAACCTTACGAATCGGTTACTGCCCGTCGATACTAATTTCAAATTGTTACTGAATACTGAAGTAGAATCTAAAATGTGGTATTATTTTGTTCTATCTGTTTTTGCATGTTAGATATTCTGATTTTTTTTTGAAGAATATATTCTAGAATTTCATTATGCATAAATCTGGTACAAAATATTGAGTTTTGCTAAGAAGCAATTACTATTTATATCTTAGTCTTAGATTTACCTTCATTGGTGCTAAAGGAATCATGCGACTTAACGAATTTAGAAGAGTAGATATATCCTTAACCCTTATATTCTCCAATTTCATCTAAAAGCCCTTTCTTATTGTGCGGGAAAACAAAAATGTGTTTCCATCATCATCATCCCCATCTGTTAATATATTAACAGTATACTATTATTTGATCTATTATTAAGTCGATGAGATTTATTTACATTTGATTTATTGATGCCACGACCCATATACTATATCATTTTATTATTTCTTATTACTGTATTATACAATATAAATAATCTAATAATAAACGGCTGTAATTCACTGTTACCTAATATTAAATCAATGCATCGCATCGCAACTTTTTAATACCATTTAATATATATATATATATATTTTTTATAATCATCTATTATATATTCACTCACGTTTCATCAATTAGTTTTAGTATTTACGTGTCGTATTAGAACTAATATAAAATTTCTCACTATGTTTTAATTAAAAAATTTAATATTATTATTTTTTATTTCCAATACATTAAATAAGAAGTTTAGATTATTTTAAATTATTCTTTCACTTTATATTGACGATCGACGATGAGATAAATGGGTTTTGTTTAATTTAGTTCTATATCTTAAATTTTTCGAAGCCGAAATTTTGGAAAAGTACTACTTAAAATACTATGAGGGATATATAATCTTATTATATTATATACCTTTATTCTGTACAAGAATAATGAAGACATTATAATAATGTTTAAGAACGTGAAGTGTAATGTTTTGAGAGCATTTAATAGTGCTTCAGTAATAATACTGAGTAATAGCTTCTAGGTACTTAAATTTAATTTTGCATCATAATTATCTATTATGTTGTGTTATTAATATATATTATTAATTTATTCTATAGTAAAGTTAATGTATCTGTGCTACCATTGCTAATTTGTAAATGTATATATCCTATCATTGCTAAATTGTAAAGATACATGTCCTATCATAGCTAAATTGTAAATGTATATGTCCTATCATAGCTAAATTGTAAAGGTACATGTGTTATCATAGCTAATTTGTAAGTGTATATGTCCTGTCACAGCTAAATTGTTAATGTATCTCTAGTAACGTTGTTAATTTGTAAATGTATCTGTCCTATCATAGCTATTTTGTAAAGGTATACGTATCATCATTGCTTATACAGTTGATGTATTAATTTCGGAATAATTCCGTCACATCAATCCTAAAATACACAAGGTACCATTTAACACGTAGGTCCATTAGAGCCGAGCATTATTACAGTGTTAGGAGTAAATTGCTTCCGTGTCGACGCACGCGACTGACCCCACGCAATCCTTCAGCCCTAACATATTAACCAGCCGCTTACATATGTTTACTATCTACTAACGTATCTTTTATCTTTATCTATAAAAATAAACAAAATGCTTTCCTTTTATTTCTCTCTAGCTGTGCGTTCGTACGAAATATGTTTTTAGAATAAATTAGCCTTAGTTATTCCTTATAAAATCACATATCTGCCAGTTTAAAATCTGTTAAAATCGATCCAGCCGTTTCAGAGATTAGCAGGTACAAACAAAGAGACAGATAAAAAAATCTGAAAATTGTTTTCTTTTTGTGTAATTATCGTATATACTTTGATTTGCAGTTAGTGAAGAGCTGTTCATTTAGAATTACAAACGTACACTGAAATTTTATATGTATAGATTTTGTTTCAACATTCGATAGTTAATTGATTAAAACGCTCAGTTTAGAAAACATTATTAATTATTATTCATCCTTGTAGAAACACGATTGAAATCATTTTAGGTCGCTAGTTACATACAAAGGTCGAGAGCAACAATACATACATACATATATAAATATATATGTATACGATGCGCCTACAACCTTGTCCTATTGATGTATGAATGTAACATTGTAACATATTAAAATATGTGTACGTGTGTTTAGTAAATATATAACGCTCTTGCTGGTTATTGGTATAAAAAATTATTTAATTTATATGTAACTTAAATAAATTTTAAAAATTCACGTACATTCCTATTAATTTTCGTGTACATGTGTGCTGTAAGATGTTATTTTTGTAGTTATTAAATTTATCTTGTATAATATAGCGCGCGATGTCTGAACGTGTGGTTTTGATGATGAAATTTTATTAACATCAATATTTTTTTATTACTTGCGTCTGTGTGTTTTAAATTTTGAAATAAAATATAAAATAGTGTTTCGTTTTTATGATGTTATATATCAAAATGATAAAATTAGAAACTATGGGTTTTTTTATATAGTCTAAATGGACTGGACTGAAAGTTAGTTGTAACTTATAATGTTACCTATTATTAAATAAAATATTAAAAGTTTCATTTATCTAGATGTCAGTTTTTCTATCCCAAAATAAGGATTTTTTTATGTTAAGGATTTTTATAAGGATTTTTGTGATGATATAGGAGTATTGTCCTATGGTTTATACATTGCCAACCATAGATCTTAGTTCAGACTATAATTATTCAATTATCTGTCCTATTCGCTGTTAAAATTTATTACATTTTATTTATTCGTAATTCTTTTTTTAACCTTATACTGTTTAAATCGATTAAATGATTATAAATAAATTAAGAATTATCAAGGCGAGATTTCTACGTATTTTTTTACATAAATATCTAATATATATATATAATGAGAAAATTTTGTATTATAATGAATTAAAAAAATCTAATAATATCTCTATTAAACTTTTCTTTTCTGGTTTCTTTAAATATTTTGATACACTAAAAGACGTTTTCATAATTTAGTTTTAGATGATTTTCTTATACTTTAATGTTTCCAAGACGTATTTTGAGTTCATGATTTTTGTAGTAATGTTTCTTAAATTATGATAATTCATTTTATGATATTAAGGGGTAGATGATTACACGATCGCGTGACGACCGAAGAAATAATACTCAAATACGAAATAACTCAATATTTTAAGGTTTCGTCTAAGTACTCTAAGTTGGTATGTCCTAATGAAGATTTTCCATTAAAATGAGATATATATATAGAGAGATAGAGATAGATATAGATATATATAAACATGTTTTGTTACGTGTTATATATTAAAGTTTGTTAATTTTAATTTATGTTACTGTAATATATTATAGATGTGAATGCAATATTAAAACCGAAAATTGAAAACATAATATCGTTTAAATTGAAGATTTTAGTTGTAATTCGACCGTGCATTTTGATTGAAATATATTTGTAACGGTCCATGAATATTATATGAGAATATAAAGATATAAATATATATATAAATATATATATATATATATATATATATATATATATATATATATATATATATATATATATATATATATATATTTTATAAATAAAACTAACCCAAGTTACTACTTATAACATCAGCTATCTAATGAAAATTCGGTTAAAATCCAACCGTTTCAAAGGTTAGCCGGAATAAACGGATAGATAGACAACAAATTATAAAGTTGTTTTTCATATAAGCATCGTACACTTTCATATGCATTTAATGAACAGCTGTTAATTTGATAACAAACAGACACTTAAATTTTATATATATATATATATATATATTAATTAAACGTCGGCATGACGTACACGGTGCCCGACTTCCGAGCTCCATTTGCATAATAAACCTGTAATTATAACTATATGAAATAACTAGTTCACCTTTATTATGTTTTCGTATTCATGATCTTGTCCGATCAGCTGTAACAGGATGTAATATGAAACTGTTTAACGCATTTAACTCGCGTTTATCGGTTAAAGGTTTAATTTAACGTTAAATCCGTTAAACCAGTGAAATAGTTTAATTCTATTATCTAATACTCGTAATATTTGTGTATTTTTCGTGGTAGGAATACTTTTTGGTTGGTACTAATTGTTTCATGTATTATAATCATTAAGTATTTTTTTGTTGTTAGCAATTACAATTGTGTGAATTGTAATATAAAATAAAATAATTTCAAAATCACCAGCTCACCTCTTTTACGTAACGCGCTGAAGGTCACGGCTCTCTTACGTAATTGTAGTTGAAAGTAAATACCTTAGTTCACTTCAAGTGCTTTAGAGTGATCTGTGTGATGCAGACGTGTGTGTAGTGCTGTTGCTGTGTGTGCGTGCGTGTGTGGACATAGTTGTCAATTTTTTTTTATCCTACTTTTAATAAATAGGTGCTGTGTTTGAGTGCCATTCGATGGGATTTTATTCGTAGAGGTATTTATTATTATTATTATTATTATATATATATATATAAAACAAACAGTTATAAAATATATCCCGGTCACATAACTTTATCAGGTGTTCAGTAAATTTTGGTGTTCCCTGGCGCCTCGCCAGCTTCGATTTAGTTATTTGACCATGCTATATTGTTATCAGCCACTTTATCCGGTAAAAGCTGGAAATACTACCTTTTGACCGCATTCTGCTTTAGCTCTAATAAAACGTCCTTTAACATTCAGCTGCACATCACACAAAGAAAATGTAATATATCTAAAACAGAGATAGACAGACGATGTTACTTATAAGAATAATAGACGTACATTTATCGCTGAGTTACGATTCCAAAATCAGGTTTCAGTCCTTGACATACCAGAAGTTGGAGGAACACTTGATCTATTGACAGTTACTGTCAGGTGGATTATAACAGTTACTTCAAGACTGTTCAGAAATAAATTTTATAACCATATAATTCTTATTATTTATTGAATATTATATAATTTCTTAGAAAGGAGAAAATATATACTTTATTATTAAGTTAAGTAAAAGCTCTTTGTTCATAAAAGCATCACTTGAGAATGGCAAAACAGATTTACTTATTTTTGTATAAAAATAGTCATATATGCGGTAATATAATGTGGAAAACAAATTACACCAACTGCTTTGAGTAACGTCCTTCCGTTATACGCGCAGGTAGAGTGGTGTGTAATAACTAGTATAAAATAAAAAATACATATTAATTAATGTACGTACGGTGTTATAAAAAAATATGAGGTGCAATAAAATTTTTTATATGTCTGTTAATTGCAGTGTTGAAGGGTATGTTAATTGTGGAGTGGAGAAATGATTCGTGTTTTAATTTTGTTTTACCATGTTTTTTATATCTCTGTTATTTTGATCGTTATAATTGTATTAAATATTCAAATGTACACGTTAAATAATACTTCAAAGGGTGTAATAAAAATAAAGTATCAACTGAATGAGTTATGCCCACAAGACACTGCGCTCGTTTGAACAATATTCGGGCTGGTGTCCAAACCGGAGCGGCCTGCCAACTCAGACACGCTGCGATCCCATTAGCACCGGCTGTAAGCATTTCACATTTGGTGTAGATAAAGTTAATGCTTAGAATTTGTTATTTTTAATTCAAATAGTATTTCATATAATAATGTCGGTTTTGGATGATCGTAATTGATGAGTTTGTTGTGTGGTTCACAGATCATTTGAAACCCTCGTTGCCTCGATTTTAAGTTGGAGAGTATCGGTTTTTGATATTGATTCAAAGTGATTACTAATTACTGATCGTTCGTAATCGTCTGAAATTCATATAGTTAGTTGTAATAAAACAAATTCTACAATCAATCTGAATGTGAACGTTGCACATGATTACATCGCGCAATGAGATGAGCCCACACGTAATGTGAAGCCTAATCATTTAGGCGTGAATACAATCAATCTGATTGCATAAATAGAGGTAATGCGTTACCCGAATACTAATAGGGTTAAAAATGTTAATTCCGAATATATATCGAAGCCTACTCATTATTGTTATCTAATTACTCAGTCACGTATTGTTTGGTAATATTGTTATTTTAGGAATGTATTTGTAATAATGAATTAGTTGGAAACGATGATTGTTTGCCAAAAAAATTACATCAACTAAAACCGGTATGTACAATGAATATACTGCAGTATTATTTTCGCTCCAGGCTAAGTAATTTACTAAATTTTTCCCCAGTGTCAACTTGTAGCACTCTAAATATTTGCTTAACAGATTATGGGTAAAATTAGGAATAATCAAATCATGGAAGGCCTTGATTTTTAGAGTATATAAATGCCTGAACGCTATTTCTTAATAGCTTAATTTTAACAATGGAAAATATCGATAGAAATATATATAGATATATATATATATATCATATTCAAATCTTGTCAAATTTATATTATCCAAGTCTTGAGTCTCGTTAAAACTTTTTACGAAACTCGAAATGAACGTTCCATTGTTGTCTTTGAAAATAAATTCAAAGTTTATACTTAAGGTAGCATTCCGAACTACGGGGATCACTTAAAGAAATTCTTAAGGAATGTTCTCAAAAAGGTCGTATTTGATGGTCTCCTGGAATATCGTCGACCCTAAACTTAAAAGAATGTTTCATTATATGTCGTATCAGATAGTTTGGTCCCTCATGTACCAACCCCGACCGAGCCAATCCAACTAAGTGATTTTCCAATCGATTAGGCAACGATCTTTATAAATACGAAAACCGAATAAATTTTCTGATCCAACACTTTTAAGTTGTAAATAAAACTGTTTTTAACTCTACTTGAGTTTTGTATTCATTACTATTTCAAATTTATTTTAAACTGATTAGAATATAAATTTGTGTGTGTGTGTGTGTTAGTGAGTCGTGATGGTTCGTCATCTTCTACTATTCGTTATTAAAAGTGGAGATAGATCATAGAACTGTCTTATTGTATTTTAAAGCTTCAATTATCTACGTTGGTTTTAGTTTTTAATTACCTTATATCTTTATCTTTTGATAACGTCTAATAAAACTTCAATCCCAAGCGACTGTAAGTACAATCTCATTGCTTAAGAATTAAAATTATTTAACTTAATTGAATGAATTAATGTTAAAGAGATACGATCAGTTGATTATCGTTTGTTATTATATAATAACTAATATTCTAGGGTTTTATACAAAGGTATAAGGGGAAAATTTTGTCGCATTTGATACTTATCATTCTTGAAAGTTATTTACTGTTTTATACTTAAAATATAATGATTCCCCATCATCTGAAAATATCCAAAGAATATTTTTATTTTCATATTCTTGCTATCAATAATATCTAGTAATTCATGGTTTCAATGAATGATTTCACAAAATATATTATGTTATCTCTTTTATTCTTTATTAAATTGTAGATCCAAAAAACGATTCCATTAGACTGTAAAATTACGTTCTATAAGAATTGTTTGAGCGTTAAGCGTTATTAAAATCATAGTTTTATAAAATTTTTAGAAAAGCTCATCCCATTAATCGTGAATATGAAACGAGGTCGATCCGTTATTGGTATCGTGCTCACATGCAATCGGCCAGAACTGATTTGAATATCAAACTAAAATAATCAATTGATTTATTTCATTTCAATTTCGTAAAGTAGCTTTTAATTTTTTAAATTACTCTAATCGTATATAAATATTTTATCTAATTAAACTTCTAAATGATCTCTCACGTTGAAAGGATAGTTGGGTAAGTTGTGATCAAATAGTTTATTGACTATACTGCTTTAAAGTTTCAACCTCCTAACGGTGACACGGGAACCTTTCACAGTTAATTTATTCTCTCTCGTTTCAAACGTTTTGGGTCTTCCGATAACGTTGAACAAATAACCTCATTAAATACGTCCTATATTACATCAAGTTGAGTTATATATTAGTTATCAAAACTTAATTTAAATTTTCATTTACTTTACGGAAATGAAATCATTTTTGTAATTTTTTGTCTCAAAAATAATGATAACTTAAAGAATACTTAAAAAGTCATTTCTCAGAAAGGTTTATTTAATACCGATGGTTACTTTTATCCCTGATATTCTTGAATTATATAAATAGACTTAACTTCAGCTCACAGTAAGACGCAGTTCAATTAACTTCAAAAGTCTTCAAACTTCCTCGATCTCATGGTCTGGCACGTGTATGTTTTCGAGTCGATTACCAACATTTGACCACGGCGTCGCACGTTCCAGTTCTTAAGTACTTAAGAGCTTTTGCCTTAACCAGTCAGTCTGTATTATTAAAAGCACTTCACACTCGGAAGATCGGGCATTCTGCCACAAGTTATCGGTAGAGCTTATATAATATTAAAGTTCTCGGACTCGCTCGGTTTGCTTTATTTATACCTGCTGGGAGAAAAATGTTCATCTAAGTTTTGGTAAATATGTACTATCCTGTTTATACCTTAACATGAGCAAATTATTTATTTTCTAATAATTTCTGTCGCTCTTTTCAAGTGGTAAATAAGTGGTTGGACCTGGTGGCCGCTTTGACAATGATTTTATTTTTAAATAGTACTATATTTTTGTGGGTAGTTTTTAAGTAGTTGAGCTTGTAAGATTTCGCTATTGAAATAGCTCTGTCGGATTTTTAATCGCAAAGTCTTGTTTGAAAATAAATATATCACGTATGTGGGTGACACATTACATTAGTAAGGCGAAGTAATAAACCCACTCAGTGTTTCACAGGTAAAGTTTCGTCTAAATAACTATGGAGCGGGAAACTGCCGTTGACACTGCAAGTTTCAACCAACTTATACCACCGTATGTATGTACGTACGGATAACTTTACCCGGAAACAATAAGTAGGTAATTGGTTGTGCCCGTTTCATGATCATATCCGGTGGATATATATTATTCGTGTGCAGATGCAAACTAAGAACTGTTACTATATAAATAAATTTATATTTTATCGTCATACAAACATACAATGCAATACAATTTTCTTACAAAAGAAAACTTAATGTATAAGTTTTATTTCGTTTCCAAACTCAAGGAAGTAAATTCTCAAAGAAACAGTACGAAATAAGATTAAAGCATTCCCCTTTGAAGTTTAAAAATGGAGGAGGACTCGGACAATGGAGCATTTCCAACGTTACTTGGGTTGACGGTGACTAATGATGCTGTACCGTCCTCTCGGACAGGTGATCGGCTCGGCGCCCATTCATCGAGCATCAGCAGATTATTCAATGATTGGATTTGATTTGGGCTTCTTTAAAGTTAATGTGTCTCAAATCCATTAAGTTACATTCACATTTCTTTTGATAATTGACAGATTTCGTTAATTTTTACGCTAGATGTTTGAGAATGATTTTTAACTGACAAAGTCGATTTTGTTATGTAATATTTTAATACAATTATATGTCTTGTTAATATTTACCTTCAACGGTTATTTTTTTTATAAAAAAATATATTTCACGGTTAGCTTCTTGGTATTTCTTAAATTTTTCTTTCTTGTCTACACTATAAAAAGAAGCCTTGTACTAAATTTCAAGTTTTTTCAACCTGAATTTCTATTTTATAATGGTGTAGTATTTTTAACTGTTTTTTTTTGTTAAATTATGTATTGTACATCGGTTTAAATCAGTCTGTCGGTTTATATTTGTAATATTAATAAGATACTTATGTATCATTTATATACATATCCTGTGGTTATGTTCTCATATTATTTTATATGACCTCCTCAAACTTTACGCTTTATTTCCTCTTTAGTTTAATCTCGCAGTAAGTCATGAATTCTAAGGTTGTAAATTGTAACTCATGGGACACGGTATTGCCGTATAGAAATTCCTTAGATCGTTGTGTTTTAACAGAATTCCTAGACACGGGTAGTACAGGCGGTGAAAGTATAATCGATGTTTCTATTACAAGAACGCTGCGGAACTTTCAGATGATAAAAAAAAACATTGATGAAAGTGATTGTGATCTTTAAACCACGCCTTGAGATTATCATCTGCAAAATATATTAACAAATATATATCGTTTTATGTTCATTCATGTACTATTTAATATCTCACTGACTGAGATATTTGTTTTAAAGAATCTCCTTAAATAGGTTAGCAAATATACCGTACGGTAGACGAGGTGTTTGTGAGGGGAAAGTTTGGTGTATAACTCCATAATTGATAAAGTTTAACATATTAAATGTGAGCAACGTAGCAAATATTGGTAAAACTGCTTCCCGACGCCCACCGCGTTCGCAGTTTAACAACTTAATGGATCCCAAATTGCTGATTACTCGGAACTTACAAATTGCACTGGCCATTGTACGGAATTATTTATTGGCTGCTCGAATACTCGAATCTAGACGGACTATCGTGTAAACGTATCGGTCGTGTATCACAAATGCGACGGACGGCGGGAGGACGGTAAATCTAAAACTCATTACTGATTACACTTCCTGTTCATTAATCGTGTCACTGTCGATTAGTATTTTAAACTATTATCATATATTCATACGAGAAATGTTTATATATATAAAATATTTATTAGTTCTGCGTTGTGTATCTTAAATTATTTTTTGTCGATCATCATACGTCTTATTAAGTTGAATGACTTTCTCTTCTACCTTTTCTATATCTTAATTTTTAATTTAATCCTATTGTTCGATATTTTGTTTGCTTTTATCTTATTATTTGAAAACATTAAAAGATACGAGTGTTATAAAATATAATGTCTTTTTTGAAGGCTTTACATTTTTTTTATCAACACTTTTGTATTATTCTCTTCGCTATTAACGAATCGTGAAAAGCATAAAAGTACTATTTCGTTGTGAATATAATAATAATTGTTTGTGAATATCTTTATTTTAATTTTATAGTAGCAATAAAATATTAATCGAGTTAAATTAAATATATATGTACCGTAAGTACCTACGTTGTTGTGTATTTTTTTTATATATGAAATCAGCTATTTTTCATCCTTCTAATGTTTTGTATGAATCAAAGGACTGAGTTCATTTATTTTATTATTAATGTTTACCTACAGTTTGTCATTAAAACCTAATTATCCGTGGATAATCTAAATGAAATGTAACTTTATTATTATTGTAATGATTTCAAAACCGATATCAATATAATTTAACCGCACTACATCAAATATTATCACTCTGTAGTTGTCTGTGGTTTTGAATGAAATACTTTTTGCGAAAAATTAATTTCATATGCTTTTGATCCTTTGTCAAAAATAAAATACTTATTATTGTGTGTGTGTGCGTGTGTGTGTGTGTGTGTGCATAGTATTATTTAAACATTAAGTTATGAAAGGATAGAGATAAAACAGTATATCATAAAGTAATATACACATGGTTAAAATCTTACTGAGGAAGTCAATACAGATTATCAAACGAGCACGACTAAAACCAAGGCTAAAAGAGATATAGTGCATGTGCCAAAATGCTTCCAGTAACCGAGCTGTAACTATAGCCTATACAGTTATCGTTATAACTCTAAATTAATAGTGATACCGCTTATACATTGTTGTGTTTTGTTCTTCCTTATTTGTATATTTATCAAAAGATACTGCAGAGAAGTATTTTAAAAAAAAAAATTATTCGTCTACGTTTCCCATATTTTACTCGATAAGCTCAAAAATAAGATTAATATTATTTAATATTTCTGAAGTCCGGCTAGTTACGGTAAGAAGGCAGGGTGTTGGAGTAAAAAGGCAAGGGTCAAAAGGCGGGTCAAGTGCCTCGTGATAAACTCCGGTACATTACACCTAACTAGAGGTTTAGACGAAATTGATACACTTAAAAGAAAGTGAAGATATATTTACCGTGACTTATACAAGATATACTCTAATAGGATGATTAAATTACAAAGCTATGAAGAATCTTTTGATATTATAATATCATAAGAATCAAAAGTCATTAATATTACGGTAGAAGGAATAAAAGATTTGTACAATCCACTCAATTATCTACATTCCCAAAACAAAACCACACGCAATCCTTAATACGTTCAACATTGAAATATAAAATCTAATTTAAACATTCCACGCTCCAGCCGAGATTCGTCGGGAGATTTTAATTACTACCAGATTAAGACCTTGATGTATGGAAGACGGCACATGTGTTTAATGTACAAACACTTGAAGTTTTCACTTCCAACCATTAAATTCAGCTGCCGCTGGAACTTTGATAATAATCTCGGTATCATATCCGCCTAAATCTCTATTTGTCTAATGGTTCGTGCTGAGATCGTTTATACTTTATCAGCAAGTATGGGCGATAAAATTCTAAACATAATGTTAACATTTTATATGCTTTAGTTGAAGTTATGTCCTATTAAGAGAAAATATTTGTACTATTATTAGTATATTGTACATCTGAAGCCGGATAAGTGTTTGTGTATACACATGTTGGAAATTAAATGCACGAATCGATATCAAAGACAAATTAATTAGTAACGCTGATTTAATTTTGCCTTTACATTTGGACTGAACTCGTTTGATATATGAAAAAGCGAAACAAATAAAATGCAATAGAAAAACTCGCAAATTCGAATTGGATTCGGCGTTTGAACTCCACCGTTTCGTTTTCCAATCACGCATATGAAGTTAGATTAGTGAACTAGTTTTTTTTTAATGCCATACAATACAACAGATTCTCGAAAACAATTTGTTTTCTGTTTGTTATGTTAAATAATAAATGTTCTTTTACTAAATGTTAATTTATAAACTTTTCTGGTATTTGCAAACATTTTTCACTAAAATACACATTCGACTATAAAGTTGTTTAAAATGTAATTGGAATTCCTTATTTATTCATTATGTTTATCGTTTTTGCTATTCGATTCAAATCGTCTATAATAATACAACGGACATACGGGCTATTAGCTATCTGTATTTGAATATTGTATGCCGTAATAGGTCTAACGTTGCTTGTCATCGTAAATGGATTTAACCTAACTAAATATAAGCTATGTAAACCTACTACATCGGTTTAGTCCCGAGCCTAACGCATAGATGGCGCTGCTAGGGACATTTTGATCGTCAAAAAAGTATTCCCCTATATATGTTACGAGTTAATATTCATAGCTTTATAAATATTTTTTAAAATGTCAGTAAAGCCACTTTGAATATTTGCAAAACAGTGGACGAAAATTTTCGAGAGTTGTTTAAACATTTGTTTTTTAATGTGAAATAATATCGTTGAAGTAAAAGTTTGGATTGTTAAGTATTATGAGAGCTCTGCTCTATCAAAAGAAACAGTTAAACATTTAATTTGGGCGTACTGAGCAATGCTGAACGCTTTGGATTTTCAAATGAGGCTATTATTCCAGAAAACATTAAAAAAGTATACAATAACGTTTTGAAACACTGTAAAGGAAAATTAAAACAGAGATATAACATTTTAAAGACATCAAAAGGCAGTGTATTCATCAATAGGTAACAAGTGTCAATGAGAGCTGTTCAAAGTGAATATCGCGATTTTTCACGATTGACTGAAAGTATAAACATGTCGAAGTCTGTTACAATGCTGGTAATGGTCGTCTGTCCAGACTTGGGGAAGGATGGAGGGGATTAGGATGTAGAATGGAAGTGAGTTTAGGTCAGGGGTTAGGTTGGGACATTTTCTTTCCTCACTTATCGTACGTAACGTAGTTATAAAAATTACTATGGTACCCCTCCTGCCGAACCAGTAGGTATTGGACCTTAAAAATAATTTATGATTGAATTCAAATAATACATTTTCCATAAATTATTCTGTAAAAATTTATGAAACGAAGATCGCTACAACTTTTTTTTTCAGCATATAACTTAAATTTCATAAAGGAACATTGTTTATATATTTCAAACAGATACGTTGGGAAAAATACAAGGATAAATGTATTTTCGGTCAGTAAAATTCCTTCGAGTCCTAATCTCCTCTGGAGCGATACTTTCGTCTGCTAAGTCCGCTCGTGCAATAAACGCCGTCAACGTCCTCTTAGTGCCAAGACAATAAAATAAAAAACACTTCAATTCTTCGAGATCTGTCTTTTGAAAGTGGTTCTCGATTTGAAGGCGACGAAGCAATGTCTAATCGACGGTGAAATGAAACATTTAAGAACTATTGGATTAAGAATATATATTAATACAAAGATTACACTTAAAATTGAATGAATCCCTCGATAGTTTGAAATAATTGTTTGAAATTCAGCCAAAGCTTCCAAGGCGTGGTGTATTTGTTCCATATCTCCCACGAGGGTAGATGCCATTTAACTAAATCTGTTACAAACAACTTGTTGAAACATTGTAATAGTGTTGATGTTTATTTTAATATTTATAATATAAAATATTATAGAGATGTCTGTTTGTTGTAACGAATGTAATTGCGAATAATATCTGTTTTAAAACTTCTCATATATCCTATAAGTACTGTTAGACACTACTTAGTACGTGTGTAGTAATGTGGATACTACTTAGTGTGTTTGTTGTAACTGTGTTTACATCACAGAGTACAGAATTAGCGAGATGTAGTTACATTATGTAAGCGTGTTATAAATGTTAAAACTTCAGAATCCAAACCGGTCAGTAAGAGACGGACGGGCGAAAGTGGATCGTGACGAGTTTTTAAATTTTTTATTTTCTGTTTCATTACGTGAATATTCTGTTGGCTTTAAAATTTAAGTGCCTTTTTAATTCTATTCGATAATCCTAACACGTACGGTTTAATAAAAAAATAAATGGTTGCTTTAAGGTATTCTTATTTTGTATTGAGGAGATAATTTTGATGCAAAAACCCTATAACTCATCATCTCTACAAACTAAAGAACCAATGAAAAAACCATGTCTAAATGACAGCAACCCATCAATTAACCTGTAAACACGATTATTATAAATTAATAGAAATCCAGAAGAAAACAAATATTAAATATCAAAAGATTATAAATGAAATACTACATAAAATACACTCTTAAAAGTCATTCTCCTCTGATCAGTTATTCGCATCGTATCAATGGGATCTAAATTGAACAACTTAAAATTTATATCTCTTCAACATTCACAAGTGGTTTAATTTTATTATTAGTCAGTTCCGCGAACTCAAATGTAATACTAAATCGACCGTTCACTTTCACTGCCATTTGGTTTTACGTCTGTTTGTTAATGTGGTCTGAAGGACGGTAGCTGATAAACTTTTGCGACCAACTTCGCGTTATCTATAGGTAAATACATTTTTATATATTTCTTCGTCTCTTTGTATCTTTCTGAATTGAAATTTAATTGATTTTTTGTGGAAAACTTGTGCCTTTGTGTTACTTAGTTGGAATTAAAATCATCAATTCGTCCTCCGTCAAACCAAATTTTGGTAAACGTTAAATTTAATTCTATACTTATATCAAATTTAAATAAGCTTAACCTGTCAAATGATTAACATATTTATAAACGAAATAGAAAATAGAAATGTTCTAAACACATTATTGAACTAAAACTAATTTATTTACAGTTTTCTATTAACATAATTGAATATTTATAGTTATACGTTTTTGGATCTGTCCTCGTTTGAAACGTTTTTGCAATGTTATGTAAGGAGTCGAGTGAGTTGGAACTTGTAGTACCAGTTTTAAAGACACGTTTATTATAAAAAATACTTACCGATGTGGTTTTATTTAAAGATTTATAAAATTTATAAATGATATTGGTGTTAGGTTCTTATTTTATTAAAAATCTATTTAATAATTAGTTTCCAATTATATAACAAAATTCCCTTCAAAGACCACAGATACGTCAGGAACCCTTTGATCTAGTGTAATATATTCTGTCTATTGGGACGTGAATATTCGTCCTTCAAAGCATAGTATCATACAATAGTGTCAGGTAGCTGACACCTTGTTAGAGAGGTCGTGCACAGAGTATGGAATCTATCTATAATAATATACAACCTTGGCATAGTATATCTTTTTATCTAAACGAATTTATAAGCAAATATAATTATTGATATAAAATAATTATGTTAATATAATCTCACATATTAATACTATTATGTTAAAAGACATGAGTCCGAGTTTATACTTTGTGCTCGTCCTATTGTATTTCACCTTCATTGTTGAGTTGGGTCGGAGATGTAACATCCTTAGACAAATGAGATTCCTAATTGAAATACTACAGCTTTGGACGGTGTTTTGTTAATTGTTTACCTGTTTTTAACACAATTGGTAGACAATTTACTATTTATATAGGTACATAGAAACTCGTTTATATTTACATCCTTGAGAAAATGGAACACGTCTTCAATCTTAATATAAAAAAAGGGAACGTCTTAAACTCGTTAAAAACAGCAGCTTAAACTTAAACGGTGATCGGCGAACATTTTCTCAGAGCTGAGAAATGAACGAGATTTTTCTCTTACAAATACAATTAGAACGGACATACATTTCTCTTTAACGTCGCGTGTGGCGCAACAATGGAAGCTTTTGGGTTTCATTAATAAAAATTCGCCTTTCGTTTCTCACAGTGCACGTTTCAATCTATTTTAGCGTCTAAGAAATACGTATTCTTATGGTTTCTTGCTCGGATAAGATGTCTCTGTTTCCTTCTTTTTTTGTACAGCACTAACCGTACTAGAAATTAGATTTCCTTAAGAATTACAAATACGTCATATCACGTTTGTTTTTATATTTTAATCTAAACATACAAATGAAACTGAAGTGTGTGTTTGTAATTCCAAATTTCACTATAGGAATATGAACATACACATATAAGGTACTAAAATAAAAATATAGATTTAAAATTGTTCTCTGTTTCTCTCGTTGAACAGAGAGCTGTTTGATCCGGCTAATTTTATAATTGGCTGGACCGATTTTAACGGGACTTTCACTGATGTTACAAAAAGTAACTTAGGTTAATTAAAAAAAAAAAAAATTCCTCGTAAACAAAGTCCTAGGTTAGCTAGTTTCATAATCTAGTCTTTAACAATTGATTAAGACCTATTTATCACCTTTGTATTCAAATAAATCATTCTAATATAAATCCAAGTACACACATACATTTCCTGGTTGGTTTGAATTTCGTAATTGTGGACTAGAACAAGGCTCTATCCTATCGTGTTCGCTCGTTAGCGATCAGAACTTGCCGACTGTGTAAACGTCGGTTGGCAAATCTATGGAATCTGCGAGTTATGCAAAATCTATTGAGACACCACATGAATAGCTTAATTGCTATTGTAATATAAGAATTTATTGTATTTTTTGATGTCGTGTTGTCGAAATATATTTCGTCATATTTACGAAATGGTATTATTTAAATATGAATGGATGCGTTCCTAAATGTGTATTCAGTTTGTGATATATGTATATCAAAGCAATTAATTCTATTTTGTTACATTTGTAATACTGATATATGGATAGATGGAATTATTGTATTTGTGGTTCCGCAATTATTTCTAAAAACCATTGCTTTTACAATACATATGTAAATTTAATTTTATTTCACCAGATAAATAAAAATATTGTCGCAGAATCAAATTAGAAATAATTAAAGTGTTGATTATTTTGCAGTTATATTATACGGAACTCGTTTCAATGGTTCTATCTTTGCTAGTATTCGGAGTATATTTTATGTTTCGTGGCTCGTATATTCTAATCCATTTTTCAACAGACGAGCCATTTAATCTATGGGACATGAGAGCGTGAAATATTTGTTGTTAGGCTTCGTTTACACTGACCGGGTACTGGAAACGATATCGCGTGTATTTTGTTTTGTTTTTCTATGTTGTATCGATAAGCACAAAGTAAGTTTTTTGGAGGGTAGTTTATAATCAGCATTATGAGGGTAGATCAATATGTAACGCATAGATACAAACCACGTGTTGTGGTTAAAATTTATTAATGGTATAGAAACTATTGTGAACTATTATGATCATAACTATTCAGTATGTATATAAACACTCTATTTGTAGCTCCATAGTGAAGTTGACCGCACTGTACACATTAAAATATACGATTTGATGCGACTACAATCACCATTTGTTAAATTTAGTGTCTGTTATATATTTACATTAAAAAAGGTACGAACAGACAAATAATATCATATAAATCTTTTATTCTATAAGCAAGTAATCATTGTTTATCATACAATATATATGTATTTCTTAAAAGTAAAGTTTGTTTAGAATTGTAGGTTGCAGCGGCCATTTAAATATTGAAACTGAAAATAAACACTTAATAACTACATCTGGAGTTTGCGATCGCCATTTTTGAACTGGGTCAGGATTGTGTTTAACATAACCGGTAGTGTCTGGAATAAATTTGACGTTTCAAGACAAAGGATTTGTTGTTATGTAATCAAAGTATATATTTTCAAAGATATTTCTTACACGACAATGATTAATAATATTTTAATCCTTTTATTAAGTTACTCTTTTTTGTTAGTTTTTGAGGTTTTGAGAGAGCTTTGCGTTCAACTGAAGGTAAATTTCATCAGTCCAGACATTTGAATATCATATTTATTATTCTCGTGCAATTTTAATATAAAAACGTGACTGCCATCTAAATAAATATCTTCATCAAAAATCTCAATTTAAGGTAAATCGTGAAATGAAATATACAAGTCAGTGGAAAATTCATTGACCAATAAATTTATTCGTACAGAGGTCGTAAACTACATTTACATCTAACGACATGACAACTATTACGGCTATTTTAATATATATATATATATATATACATTGTTTGCGCAATGTTCAAGGTTTAATTTCTTAAATTTCTTAATTGGCAAGGTCTTAATATATTAGGAAAAAAATCTTTTGCAAAAAAAAATCTTAACTATTTTACGATAGATTATTTCATAAGAAGGACATGACAATTTCGTCACCTCATTGAGTTATACAATCCATCTTAAATAATTAAAAAAAAATGTTTTCATAACATATATTTGTCTAAATTGAGTAATGATTTGTTAAACCGTAAGAGGCTTGCAAGGAATTGTGTTTATAATTAAATTCTTCAAACGCAGAACACGTTTTTGACATTTCAATGTCGTTACGCTTCCGTCGTGTCGTGTCCGTGTCGTGTCCTCGTCGTGTATCGTAAAGTGTCCCGCGGCTAGTAACAAATAAATATGATATGTGACGATCCATTGTTTTTGTGTATCGTTTTTGTGTTCCGATCTCGTTATATCGCGATGGATGGCGTTACGTGCTCGGTGCTACTCGTACGTAATCGAATTTTTATTTATTTACTGCTTTATACCGATTTGATATAAGTTAAATAGAATAACGTTTATATAATTGTTTTTGTGTATACGGGATAATATTAATTATACCATATAATGAATATTATCCTTAGCGGATGTGAATCGTCCAATTAGCATGAAGTCTATTTGAAGATACAATGTTGTAAACACAGGAAATAAATACGTGAACAGCATTTAATACAATATTATATGTAGTTTGTTATTTTGTATAATACTCTGTTAAAATAATTATCAAAATATATAAATAATTGAATCATAATATAATTCCAGTAGTATTTTAATCGTGGATACTGAATGTGTAATGGATACGTTAAAATAAATTTTCCTCAGTAACTAATACATAATTATCTGAAATGTATTTGTGACCGCTTTGTTTGTCCGTGCGTTGGTCCGCGACTGCCTAATTGCGATTTGTGGTTTCTAAACTTTGATAATATATACCTTGTTTTCTCTATACACATCACGTTATAATCGTGTTGTAAATGTTCTCGGATTATATTTAGATCATATTGTTTTGATGCAGTAATTATATATAAATGACTGTTTACACTAAATATCTGTTGTTATGAGGTCGTATTTACACTAAATACATTTGTTGTTCATATCTAGTGTGGGATCTTTAATGTTTCACGGTAAATGCTATTGCTCCCATGACATCACATCCGACGAGAGTAGTCGTTGATTTTTAGTGGGTAGTTGTAAAAATAAACCCTATACTGGGTACTCCACAAGCTCTCTTCTCAATCGGTATGCATAAAGTTTGGAAGCTACGAATTTTTTTGATATATTTTTTTTTTCTTATTTTACTACACAAGCGGAATTCCAAGGATTTCATAATTAAGGATACAGTGTTTTTGACAATTCTGTTATTTTAATATATGTATGTATATATATATATACACTTTTTGCCTCATTCGGTCATCGACCACCATCGTCACTCTTTCAATTTAGTTTGTAAAACTTGCTTACATTGTAAGTACGAAAAAGTCTTCAAATTAAAAATTCCATATCACATAGACTTGTATTATTTACCATAATGGAGAGTAATATGATCCAATATTACCGAGATAGGAGGCTTCTTGGCTGATTCTGAATTAAGCGTCGTGTTGTGCTGAGAGCTGGAACAGTAAATAGTGCTGTCAGTGGAAATTAACTCGTCAGTGAGATGCAAGTATGGCGTGTGTATCCGTGAGTGTTCTGTGTTTATAATGTTATGTCTTACGTAACTCTCATATTTGATGTGTTTTTTCTTTATTGATGGTTTTAGTTCATTAGAATTTCGTTGGTAAGTGTTGTTGCTTTTGTCGCAAATATTTTGTCAAGAAATTATTGGATGTTTTATCGTTTTTATTGATATGTTTATCGCAACTTATGTGCATGTTGAAATATTTTGAAATATTTGCGTTAATTGTATGTAAATGTTATCTGTATTATTCAAGTTTTAAATTGCAGGAAAATAACATTTATATAATTATTAAATTCTATCCGGCTTATTTTTCCGTCTGTTTTTGAAATGTTGTTCATTTAAGAGCTTTCAAACATAAGAAAACGTTATGAAATAAATCTGCATTAAAACATTTTGTAAGGACCGCATAACAGAACCTTGAGAGAATTTATGTTCAATTCTCACGAAAGCATTGCTACGAATAAGAATGATTGATGGCTGCGTCGAAGGAACGTAACCGTTGTAAAAAATGAAAATAAATAAAAAATATATAGCGTAGAAGTGGTTATCCTTCATAGATTTCCATCAGTCGGTTAGTATGGGAGTATCGTGTACCAAATTGCCTTGAGGGAAGCGTTGGAGGAAAGAAAAAAAAAAGAAAATAAGGCGACATCCGTCCATGCCGACGGTCATTACGTTAATGCGAGACTAAACTTGATTGATGACAGCCCGCGAATCCCTCACCCCCACTACTGGCAGCCGCCGGAAATTCCGGCTCAGTGTAATTTAATCGTGCAGTAAGCCGACACCACGTGCTTTTATTAAGAGTTCCAACCTCATTTTCTTTTTGACATCTAGTTTGGGTATATATACTATGCATATATATTTTTATGATCTATTAAATAGTTGAACTATATCGATGAGAAAATTCATGTATTTATTTATTGAACATTTAAATTTTATAGTTCACACAAACTTGATTATAAAACCTTTTAGCGCAAAAATAAAATAACAAATTCAACGGGTTAATTAATTCAATACATAATATATTCTAGGCGGTGAATACATAAATTTTAGTCCGTTCGTTTGACGTCTAATATTGACCTAATTAGTTCTCTGAGCGCTAATGGACCGAACGTGTCCATCTGTCCGTCCGACTTGTATGACATCAGGGTGGCCATTGTAATAAGTGATGCTGCAACGGATGTGTAATGAATGATCTCATTTTGTATTCAACTGTTTTTATTATTAAATTTCGATGAAATTTTTGTACGTTACGATGATCTAATTTGTTTGCAATTTTTTTCAATCAAGTATTGTTTAGTTTTCTCTTGAAATGACGCGTTTATATGAGGAGTAATAATATTTTCAAAGAAATGTTTTATTTAATATTATTTATATCCTTATTGGGACTGCTCAATTAATTATACAGTGGCTCCAGTTGGAATTTCTAGTAACGCGTTTGAACTCGTCGTCCTTGTGCCGTTCAAATCGACGGTGTTTTAGAACTAAACTGTCGGAGGCGGGCTGCGGTAGATCAAATAACTCACATTACCTGACATCAACTGACAATGAATTGGGAGAGAAATGTCACAAATGTGATATTAAAAATGGTTTAACATTTGGATTGTAGGTGTTTCTTTGTTCTTAATTTTTCTTAGTTTAATATGTTTAAATGAAAACTTAATATTTGTATATATATATATGGTATGCTTAATGGAAGGTTACGAATATTTTTCTTATATATGTGAACTAATTACATGGTTTTCACAAACAACAAAACGAGTTCAAACATTGAGGGAAGGATAAATGTAAGAAAATTAAAAAAAAATCTCAAAAGAGAAATCTCATAGTATAAGTTAGGTAATTCAAATGGTGAAGTATTATTGTAATTACCTATCCACGAACACTACAAGTGGTTATAAAATCGTAATGATACAAAATGACATTAAAGCAATATCATTAAAAAGCTTATAACCCACATTTGTTTTGTTTGTAATTTATATCAAGGATACATTTAAGTGCCTATTAAATTTTAATAATGAGACATGAAATACTAACCTCTACCGGCGTTTTTCACTGCGCTGTGTAGATAAATAATATATTGTTTGAGACTTTTTTAGTTTTATTGTGCAATAAGATTGCTTTTTTTCTTAGACTTATAAAATAACACCATGCCATATTGAATCTATATACATTAATTGTCTCTTGATGAGAAAACAGACATACAAATAAACAGACGAAATTTTAAAAAATCAGGACATTTTTATTACATACTAGTTATGCCCACGACTTCCTTCGCAGGGAATATGTTTTTAAATTAAAAGTAGCCTAAATTATTCCTTATAACATCAGCAATCCGTCAGTGAAAAGTCTGTTAAAATTCGTCCAGCCTTTACAGAGATCAGCCGGATCAATCAGACAGACATACAAAGTATATCATTATATTTATATACTTTCATATGCATTTAGTGAAAAGCTGTTAATTTGGAATTACAGACAGACACTTCAATTCTATATATATATTGATAGTGCTATGAAGAAATATGACTTTGAATAATAATTACGGTATAAAATAAACATTTGAATTTATTGAACATTAAAATAAAATCTTGTGAAATATATTTTTTATTAAGAAATTAAAAATAAATCGCTTGCAAACTTAATACAGATTCATCAAACATTAAAGACTGATTAGGCAAGAGACAAGCCAACAAGTTTCGACAATATTAGCATAGTCGGGATTGGAAAGTGAAAGGTTGGGGGGGAGAGGGAGGGGGGGTGATTTGCACCGTTTGAACGAGTCTTCAATGAATAGCTTTTATCTCCGCAATGGACCTCCAAAGGTGTGATGGTTACTCTGTTGATTGTATTGTACTTTCGTTTCTAAATAAATAGTTATATAAGAGTATTCCGTATAATATTATTCTTAAAATTATTTTTAATATTCACCGAATTGACAATAATAAGTACATTAAAATTGTTTTTTTTCTGCACATGTTATTGCGAAAGGAATGCCACTGTATGAAATCGTAATGATATTTTTTTAAAGCACTTTTTGCGAAACTGACTGTTATTTTTGTTTGACCGAAATAATAATAACATAAAAAAGGGTTCATTTGCATGTGTATTCACTGGCCTGTAGACGAAAATGTTTCCAAAATTCAAATTTAAGGCGTTAAGTGCTTTTAAAAATGAAAATTTCATAAAAAAAACCGAGTTGTATTTAAAAGTATAAAACTTAATACTGTTTTTGAGATTGTCATCTCAAAAAGATTTATAGACCGCCTAAAAATAATATTAGTGCAGAAACTAATTATTAATTCGTTTGATATTTAAGAGACTGAAATATTAAAATCTCATTACCCTCAATTATAAGTAGGTTTGGATGAAAACCAAGGACCGCCCAAAGGATTCTGCGAGTCTAGCCTAAGATCGCAATTTTCATTATAATTAAATTGGAGAACTACAAATGAAAGTGTGAATTATCTAGAGGAAGGCCTCGTACAGATCTTGGTTAAAATTACTCTATGATATATATATATATATATATGTATAGTGACTGAATCTCTAAAACTATATCTAGTAACGATGAGACAATAAAAATAACACTAAAAACAACCACTATTGCATAAACATTCGCTAACAAAGCCATTATACATTTTTCAATAATGCATTTGTTATTTTATATTAAAAGTATTTTCTATTCTTTTGTTATTATTGTTTATTTCCTGATGCATGATTAATACACCCATACAGGCGGTACAATGCTGGGGTCGGCATTTAACCATTAGATATAACAGTTTATTGTTAAGATATATTGTATAAAACTCGGGGTTTTAGCGGCCGGCGACGTGCCTTGGTTCAGTTGATTTGAAATATACTAGCGGCGCTGTTGTAGGTACGTGGTTATCTATTGTTTTCCTGTTTGGTAAAACGTTCAGTACCGCAAATAGAACAATGGAATAATGTTCAGTTAACCACACAGACATTTCATCACGTCGTGATATATATTTTACTCGTGCCACCACTGCTACCTATTTGCAAAAGCGTTTCAACTATTAGTTTGGTGTCAGACTATTTCTGTCGCACTAAATTGCAGAACTCACTAAATTATACGCTCCGTTTGAAAATTATTTATCTCCTCTCATTTAATTTTATTATCTGTATCCTTTGATTATAAATATTTGAATGCTTCTATGTTTGTTTAATTCGGTGTAATATTATATATATAATGTGAATTGTGATTCAGAAATCCTTTTGATATCCATTTGAATGGAGTGAGAATGAACCATAAGTATTAAATGGACAGTAAAGGAATAAAACTGTCATTTCATTCCCACGGTCCGTTTAGTCTGATGTAGGCTGAACATTTTTCCCGTATTAAGCGCCGGTTTGACATAGTAGGGAGGCTGGAGAACGTCCGCTCTCTCGTTACAGTAATGCGAGACTAAACTTGATGGATATACTCTGGACGCCAGTAAAACTATTACTGCTACGTTTATCTCAACTATAAAAACGTACTACGGGATTTTTATTTAATACAGATAAAATTCACTTTTAATGTCCGCGCTGAAAGTCAAAGCCGTTTAAAATAATTAATGTTTTGTATAATTTTTATCTCAGAGTGGCTTGTGTATTGTATTATATACTTATAGTAAGAAATATCAATGGAAAAAATGTAAATTTTGCTTGAAGATTTATGCCAAAAAATTCCTACCTAAGTAAGAGCAACAAAAAGATCAATTTCTCAACACCGAAGTGACAAAAACAACAGTGTCGTAAATAAATTGAATGTCACAATTTTTCCACAAGTTTTACTAGTATTAAGTGTACCAGACAAATCCAATTTGAAAAGTTAAGGGTTGCTTTATTTGTAGATACAGAGTAGACTGGAGCAACAACTTCATACATATTTTAAATGAAGGTCCTATATGACGCGTACTTTCTTTTAGTCAAATGAGGTAGAATGAAATAATGGTAGAAAAAGGATCCTCGAAAAAAGTTATGAAAGGGAAAATCCAAAAGTTTCTCTCTCCCTTTTATATTTTATACATTCTGTTGGTGGGTCTTATGTTATTATTTATGTTACATTTCCCTCTGACCGCGGGCCCTCGAGTGCGGTGCTGTTTTTAATTAATGCCGACCGTTTTCCGTACCTTCCTAGTGTTACAACAATTATTTTACCAACCTCATTAAGAAGTTTACGCCCCGAAGAAAAATATTCCACGCGTGAGTTTTCCACTTCTCCGTTTGTTCCTTTTTGTCCGCCTCGCCTTTGTTGTTGGTTCGTGATAAATATTTTTTATTCACTCGTCCCCACTTAAATCTTTTATTCATCTAATTTCTTACTGAATAAGGTTATTTTACCATAATATTCTCGAAAAGCTTGTTCGTTTTAAATATCTTTTGTTCAAATAATCACTTGCTATCTTTTTATTTATTCTTTCCGGTCGCGACGGAGTTAATTACGAATCAAGTTTTTTTAAATATCAGTATCGTTTAAAACAAAAATATGAATAAAAATTATTTAAAATTATTAATAAAATATACGTAGCAGTTTATTATATAGAATTATCGCTCAGTTCGATGTCAAAGGATGAAAATTAATTGAACATTGTGTCATTGAATCTTAGTGCAATCAAATGGCAGTTTATGTGGAGTTAGATGAACGAGATGCGCGGATGCTGTCGTGTCCCGATCGTTAGTGCGACGTTCGGTCGTTATTTTTGCCACGTCGTCCATCATTTCTAATTGCTTCTATCCTTGTCTATTTTTTAATGTTTCACTCTATCTTGTATCTCTCACGTTAATCACGTCGGATTTTTGTCCAATTTTTACTCGGAATATATTTTCGATTTTAAAATTTAGAATCAGAATGTCACCGGAGCTGGCGACGTCAAATATATATTTTTAATGTTAAAAAAGTTTTTCAATTAGTTTAATGGGTGCGAAAGCTGCTATTTTTTAATAAACGTAAAAGCTTCTATGTCGTAACTCGAAATTATTTTTTGTATAAATGATAAATTTCCAGCTTAGCTTTGTTATGACAAACGAGTACATATAACATATTCCTTGTTTTGACGGGAACATAAGAAAAATGACGAGTGTCAATGTGTTGTATGTAACAGAAACCGTCTTTATAATTAAATCTTACCCCTGATGATGTAATGTGATGATTATCTTCTTTATTGTCTGTTAATTAATAAGCTTTTAAATAAGCAGTGATTGTGTTTCTGTTAAATTTCACTTTGAATTAAAATTTAATGTAATGAATTAATTCGTGTCGAATTTACTTATAAATAGTCAAAATTTGTTCTTTTAATACGTTCTTTTTTTAACTGTAATTTTCTTTTACATTTTAAAAGTTTTATTGATTATGCGAAAATGAGTAGCATGTTCACACGTTAAGCGGTTACTTCGCCCAGGGACATCTAACTTCTCAAATATAAGAAGTTATAAACGAGTTTAAAACTAGAGAGTGTTAGAGGTAGTTAGAGAGAACAGAGGCTGGAGGGATAAAGCGGAAAAATTGGCACAATATTTTAATCTACAGATTCCAAATGTCGATATTAATAAAAATAGATATATATAAAATTTTACATTTATATTTATTGATCATATATTAGTATAAAACAATGTAATCCATGTGTGTAGAAGGATCCGCTGGCGTTCATCAATCATTCTTTACGTGTGTAATCAATCTACGATCGGTTTGCTTTCCCGTCTGTCTAACATATACATAACATATATATATATATATATATATATGTACTATGTACTATAATAAATACCTGCCTAAATAAATGCATCTAAATACATATATTGCAATGATTATTGTACTTTTTTATTTCTTAATCGGTCACGACAATTTACTATTAAGTTATAATCATTTCTGTATAATAATATTTGTTATAACCTACATACTTCATTCAATAAATAAGTAAGCCGTATCTAAGCGATACGCACGAGCGAACAGGGACGATCGGTACTTAGCAATCGACTGTTCTCAAGGTACCATTGTATTACATCTGCCACACCTCTACCCACGTGACTCTTGATACCTTGGTGACATATAATATTATTGTATCATGAATTATGACATTATACGGTTTAAATATTATGATATCTTTGAATAACTATTCGGTTATTTGTAATCGTAGTAACTTATACTTACTATCCCCATAAGAGAAAAATAATTAATGATATTTTATTATTATTATCTGTTCTTTTAATTAATTCATGGGGTTAATGAACCCTAAAACTTTGTAGAGTGTACGATATGTAAAAGTTTCATGTGTTAAAATCATGTAATTGTTGGTAACTACATATATAAGTCCCTAATTTTGACGAGGACAAAGCTTAAACTTCACAATACACGTCTCACGCTACGAGCACATTGTGTCACAGACGTACGGAAATACTTGTTATATATACATATATTATACGAAATTTCAATAATCTCAACTAATATTATACCAAATATACAAGTGAAGTTGTAACGTTTCGAACTTTGTTAATATGGCGTATATCAAACGAATTATTGTCGAAACCAGAAATAGTCGTAAATAGAAAAGTAATATTTAATTCTTGTTTGTATATAAGTTTCACATATAATTAATATTCGAATATCTGATTAATACTATTAATATTTGTTAAAAATAATGTATTATATAAGTGACAAAGAAATTTTCTAAATTTGTAATTTGGTATTATGAACTCGGCTTTAAGTAAAAAGTACCTAATTAGTAAGCAGCCCGCCTTTACCTTCCGCTATCTCCTTAACTCGCTCTCTGGAGTAAGTATTGATTAAATGGTTCGCAAGGAAGCCTTTGCCTGTCGTTCGTGAACGTAGCAAAAAGACAAGTTATTTCGTACCTACATATTACAAAATACGTCGCTGTACAGACAGACAGTATATAATATATGTTCGTTATGATACATATATTATATATAATAAACAAATTGTTGTTTCTAATCTGATTGACGAGTGCATGTCTTCGCAGGGGATCCATTTAATTTTAAGTCCAAAATAAAATCAAGTTGTGTAACATAGCCTTCACAATGCCAGTTGCCATGCAGACATCAAATGCAACGTAAAAGTAAAAGTTGAAATAACTTACAGCTTGACAAGTTCATTTCTTAACTTTATATAATCAAATATTAACTCCGCACTCGTATGAAATGTTCGTCTCTTAATTCTTAATGTTGTTTCGTTATCGTCAAAATAAATAAACTTTGTTGTTCATTGTCTTTGAATACCAAGTTTGAGTTTCGTTTGTTTTAATGTCGTTGTGTTTGGTTTGTAAATATATTTATATTAAGTACTAGTGATTGTTCCTAAAGAGATTATTAAGCTCCATTTGTTTGTAATGATTTGTTGAAATTGTTATATTTGTACAAACACACAACCTATCTAACGATGTATCGTGTTCAAATATCAATGATTGAAACACAATAGTCAATACACGGCATTGTGACTACGACCGTACGACTTGACATTTGTTGAAGGCTCAAAAGGTATATAACACAATCTATTTTCAACCGTACACATACAAATAATAGAGTCCATTTTTCCAAACACCATAAACGCATTAGTGCATCGAAGCGTAGCCTGCAGTCACTTAAAGTAGCGTATTTGGGATCGTGTGAATTTTACGACATCACCTGACACGTTAGCTCCAACATATTGTCGTCAATAATGTAGGTACGTTAAAGAATTCCTTAGTGAAATTCCTCTGATAATATGTTCTGGAATATTCCTTTACAGTTTCATATAGAACAAATTCTTTAAGTTTAAATAATGATAGGTATCTTTTTTTTAATGTAATGTTTCGCTATTTTGTATGTTGTCTGTCTGAGGCATTGAAAAATGTTAATTAATTTTAATTAACTGTTTTTTTGTTAATGTTGCCTTTAATACTATATTTAGTTTTACTCAAATAACGACTGAATGTTCATGTCAAATATAAGAAAGACTTATCAAATCTTTTAATGATAATTTTAGATTTAGTAAAATATCTAAAACGGATATCTCCTGTCAATCAGCAGTCCTGCTTAATTTTATGTGACATTGTATGAAACGGTTCACCTATCACAGTTGAACCTTCGGTCAAAGAGGGTCTCATCACAATAGACGAGGGTTGACGTGACGTCACCGACGGCGTGAGCCAAATTAGTTGTTTTCATCATTGAAAGGATATTATAAGTTGTTTGTGAAACTTTCTTAATGATCCGATGGTTAAAATATTATATTACACATATATATAACTAGTATATAATAATTATATAATTATTACTAGCTGTGCCCATGACTTCGTTTGCGCTGTATGTATTTTTTCATATAAAACTAACCTAAGGATTAATATCATACAGGCACACAGACAGACAGAGTTTTTTTAATTGTATTTTTAATGTACATATGTACTGTATATACTTTACATGCATAAAATGAAAATCTACTAATTAGAAATTACAAACAAACGGACACTTTAATTTCATTTATATGTATAGATTTGTTGATATTTATTAGTTTGTGTATCAAAATATCAAGGAAGTCATCCATATAATACCAATTACAATTGAGTCGGGATCGCGGTCGATACCCGGACAAGGGTTGACACCGCTACCTGCACTCTGAATCATGTCAAATTGTAATTTAGTTGTCACCTTAGATTTACTGTTGTTATTTCTTAAATATATCTAGTTTTGCTTTGTTTATACCAATGTTTGTTTTTAATATTTGTATGGTTAATGTTTACTCAAAATAAATGTTTATATTAAGATTGATTATAGATCAAAATATTATAGATCAAATGAATATTTTATTTAAATTATATTGGTGTCATGAAGATGAAAGAGAACTATGCTTGTTTGAAATAAATACTGTAGTTCCAAGCCCGCCGCCAATTACCCCCAGCTACCTCTTTCCCTTTGTCTGTCTGTCTTTAAAGAGTTACAGCGTTATCGATTTTCATTACAATAACAATGTTTCCTCTTTCACAGGTAAGACATCGTTAGTGCGAGGTGTTTTGTTTAGTCCCCTCATTATCCGCCGGCCCTCGGACGGACTTTGCGAGGCTGGGAGCTTTGTGTTTGGAAAACAGGTTTATTAATGTTTTGCTATTAATTAAAATATATTTTGATTGTAATTTTATTATCTTATATTTCTTTTTATTTCTCCTACTAGTATATTGTTATATTTATTGAGAGCATGATACGATAATAACATAATCCACAATAAGCCCATTTGGTGTAATGTATCAAAATAAAACCATAACATATTGTTAGAAATATGATAACAATAGAGGAGTTAGCTGTCCGTGCGGCTTACGGAAAAATTGAAACAAATAAATATTATTAGTACTAAAACGCATAATCGCTTTTCTATTACCTTTAATTAATTCTCTTAATTTACAAACATTTTAATCTATCCTATATTGAGACAAGTAATTTGTCACGCGTTTACAAGACGAAGTGCTGAATGGAGTTCATTACTGTCAACGGTTTTAGGATCCAAATTATCAGATAGTGGCACCGCCTAGGGATCCATTCCGAGGGGACAAAGCGTTCTTACCATTACTGTAATGTTCAGTTAAACTTGACGGATTACGTTCCGGGGAGTGGGAATTTTCTTCCCTCGCCGTACTCCGATATTAGTGTTCAATGGATTTTTCTACAAAGTCAATGTGATTAAACGGAGACGGTTCTTTCAGAGGTCAGGTTTCTTTTTTTATTTGAACGAATTGTATACCACCACAAAGTAATGAAGGCCTTATACTGAACCCAATAGATCTATTTACAGTCAGTTTTTTTTTTACCTAACATTATTTTGTGTTTTTTTTATAACCAACAAGAATCTCTATTACCGCACAGTTAATGAAATACGAGCCACAAAGGATTCTAAATTTTTTTATCGCACCCCGCAAAATTAGGTCGTCCCGAAAAAAGTTTAATTGCAAATTTAGTTTTCATAAATTTCGCCGTATAAAGTTTTTTTTTTTATAATTTTAAATTGACATGATTAATGTTGGCATGCCGCGTAATTGGATGTGTCCGAATGGATATAGTCGTAACTTTGGATATTTAGCCACTGAAACGAATTGAGTTGTCCAATCGGTCATGTCCTTTATGTCCAGATTTATTCTGATTTACAATTTATACAAATTTATAAATGCCCAACGTAAATCGAAATTACGAAATATATTTTATTATTATTTTTTATTAATTGGTTATATTGTAATGGTAAAATCTATTTTTATAGAATAATTCAAAGAGACTCGTCGTTCATGTAACTATATCTGTTAAAACGGCACCGAGGTGAGAGGTATTATTTCCAGTTGTTGTTCAATGTCCTTATTCCCTTGTCGATTCCCCTATCAATTGTAAGTTCTATAGTCACCTGGTAATTTGAGTTTGTCAACCTTAAACAAAGGGCAATTCACTTTTAATAGCATTGTTTCTTCTCTTTACTTTACCTCCTCAGATACCTCTTTCTATTGTTAGTTATTATTATTTGTAATACACATTATATTCTTAAAGTAATACCTAGAAATTCACCTAATTATATATTCCCTGGTATACTCGTACATTCTCCTGAGATTGCGAAGGGGCGTGAATCGTGATTGTTCATTATAATTTATTCAAGAATCGTGAGAATATTGAAGATTGTTCACGTTCGGATAGATATTCAAAGTTCATGAAGCCACTTGCAAAACATCACGTAGGAAGTTACATGCAGCCGACATGACAATGACAGAGACGTACTTGTGGTTCTTATTTATCTTATGATATACATTATAGACATTTCAATTTATTAACATCTCCGAATTATGGAAATAATTTATCAAAACTCTGAATCTCATTTCACCGAAAATAAAAACATTAAGAAATCGTCGGTTTCAAAGAGATATCTTTACAAAGTGTTTTATAAAAAGATGCAGCTCCCCAGATAAAGGTTCTTTCATTAATGATAAAATATCATCGGTCTAAGTAATTTTCCTTCTTATTTCACAAAGTGTTCATTATTTTGTTGTACATCTACCGCTGTACGCCCGAAAAAGGGTTGAAATCACAAAGCAATTGCTCGCTCGACACGCTAAAAAGCGTTATGTTTTATAAAACTGTCAAGCCTTTGATAACGTCGAAGCACTTTTGTGTTAAATAAAGACGGCAATGACCTTTTTTTTTTCAACAATTTTCCGATTTAATCGCAATTTTTGTTTGTCAACAAAATTCATTTGATGCCGTAGATTAAATTGACTGCGCAAAGACAATATCTGACGCCGCTTGTACCAATTTAAATATCAAAAGAACACTTTGTTATTTAAATAGAACTCTTTGTGTCAAACATTTCTGGATCGCATGTGTGGATAATCCACATGCGATTTCACTATGCAGCTGACAGATGTCGTTAAAATTGGTTTGAATAAATCAACACGTCTCACAGTCCGAAATGTAGGCTACGTATGCATGTCCATACATATTCATAGATACGAGATCTCGGAGCTACTATGATATGCCGTGGACGGGTGCCTTGATGTTTGTGTGTTGACAGACGATGTCTGCACCGACGGATTTGATTGCACTAATTATACTAAAATAGTTTAATTAGCCAAGTGCGTTGTGCAATTTTGTACACCTACCCTCAAGAACATTACGACAAGAGATCCTAACCATTGCATAAGAACACAAGTGTATTAAGCATTTATTATGTACGCATTATGTATTTATTCTATGTTATATATGTTATTATAACATCTTACTCGCTGGCTAACTAGGATAATTAGTTTTACCATACATTTACTATTTGTTCATATATTTATCTCTACAATATATTCTAAGTATTATGTTATAAACGTTTTTAAAGGTTTCTAGTTAATGAATAAAAAGTACATAATTAATACAATGATTTATTTATTACAACTATTTACATATGAATTGCGAATAATGCAAATCTCTGATTAAGTATGTATAACATTAATTACAATATTAATAATATCGTGTGTTTTGTTTAGATACGTGAGGTGTGTTATCGGTGTAATTCACGTTAATAACTCAAATCAAGCTCACATTCAGCCGGAGCCGCGGAAAAGTTAATCATTTACGGTCACGTACGTTGTACGACATCGTATTTTAAGCTTACGTGTCACGTGTACTCGCCTCCGTGACTCCGTGACTCGTACTCCCCGCGTCAAATTACCATCGCTTGTTATACATTAATTAGCTTGAACGTGATGACTTTTAGATTTTTAGGTGTTATATGTGTATATTTATAATTTAATAACTTTGATTAGAAATATAAATGAATTATGATGATCGCGGCTGTATGTTTTATCTCAATAGTCATATATTTAGTAACTAGCTGTGCACACAACTATGATCGGAATGTTTCCTAAAAAAAAAGTACCTGAAGTTACTCGGAACCTTTAACCTTTAGTTAGTCGGAACAAACAGAGACGGAAAAAAATAAAGAATTTTTTTATGTCAGTACTGTATATACTTTAATATGTTTTTAGTAAAAGGCTATTAATTTGAAACTAAAAACAGATACTTCATTTTCATATATATTTCAAGATAATATCGTTAGATACGTAACGTTTCAATATTCGTTGTGTATTAAACACTACTAATGATATGTATTAAGAATCGCATGTCATGGTCTTGTGTTTCTGTAATATAATTCGACACGGCACAACACTGAGACATCGTTAGTAATCAGCGGAGAAGTAATTATGTGTTCATTAGTGTCACTGGGGCGGTGGCACGCCATGTCGCGTGTATCTTGTTCCCGTCTTACTTCATCTATGCGTATTTAGAAGTGACGGATTTATAACGGTCAAACTAGACGCCCTTGCGGCACTCCTTGTTTCTTTTTATTGACACGTTCAGTACAACTCGCTTGGTATATATTTTTGTTTCCGTGTGTACGAATTATTTTGTTTTTTTGTTAAATTTATATACTTTTAATAATACGATACTAAAATAAGTATATGTATCTTGATTTCCTAAGTTAGAATGCAGTTAGAGAGTCAGTTATGAAGCACAGAGTGTTTGAAATTAAAACTTTCCTCCCGGGAGGATTTACAGTTAACAATTCCACTAACTTTGTAGTTTATTGCCGAGTTCTAGTTTTATTATCCGTATAAAAATAACGGAACTTCTCATTCTTGCTGGGTTTTCTTTATATGTGTAAAAAAATTGCTTTTTCTCGGGAAAAAACATTTATTCATTCCTGAACCACAACGCCACCTTTTGGATTGTAACTTATTTTATTTTTTATGTATTATTTATGTTATGCTGATCCGTAAATATAATATTAAAATTTTTTAAGAATGTTTCTTTAAAACATAAATTTGGCTACTACTTATTTTAACATTATAAGTTTTATAGGACAATTTAGGTATCTGGTATTGTATAAGAATTGAAGAAACAGATCTTCCAGTGTGGAAGTGTCATGGCTTATAAAGCTCGATATTATTGTTTTACGAAAAACTTAGATCGTTAAATACACATATGGTGTGCTTACAATAATAATCGCTGTGATTAAAATGTATAATTGGTTTCTATATAAAAAGTTAGTTCATATTCAAATCTAATTCCCCATTCGTGTTGTTATTAATGCTAGTTGTAAGGACAAATCTACTTTTAATGTAAGCTACCGTAGTTGTTGAGTTCACTTCATAACTATGTTTTGTCCAACTTAAATAGTTATGTCGTTTGTGTTATGAAACTTAGTGCAGTTTAAATATTAATGTTAACTGGATGTCTTACAACTGTTTATTATTACGTTATATTGAGTCCAATAATATTATGTTATTCTATTAATATTATTAAGTTATTTGGTATGTCAGTAGCTATATTCTTTCGTCGTACAGAAATGTTTTTAACATTTCAATGAATATTTCATACAGACTTGTATTTCAGTGGTTTATTCTGTTCGTTGTCCGTCAATCAACTAAAAAAGTGTTATATATTTATGGACATGTGGATTTGTATGTATGTACGTGATATAAAAGACTCAACACAGCAAGAGTAAAAAACAATTGTGGTGCAGTGACATTTTCTTTAATTTGTTTTCCTTACAGGAAAATAAAATACAATAGTTACTCCATGTTGCTTATAATTATTTTATATGAAATAAAAAATATATATAATTTACATAGTTACAAAGTATTAAAGAAATCAAAATTATGCGTCCTTATGAATCTCTTCCAGACGTCCAACTAGGTGAAAGAAAAAGCATGCGTGAGAAACAGTTTCAGTTTTCAGTAAAGCTAAATAAGTACCTATTAATAAATATACATACATTATACTTATGTAATATACATCATCATTTAGGCTCTCGTTATCATATTCTAAATGATGTCCCACAAAATATTGTATCTGTAATTTATGATAATAACATAATAAATAAACATTAGACATTAATACATTAGAGTTTGTAATTTTAGGTTTTGTTTTCACGTTATTAATGGATTTGAATACGGATAATTTTGCACCCTATATCTATTTGCCGTGACTTTACACGTTTTTTCGAATTTTACGTGCACTTATTTCCAAGGGATAGCTATATATTATTATATGGTTTTGCTTCCTTAAAAATAGTATGTCATCTTTTATGACCTCTTAAGGGTTTAATATTAGGTCCCGTACGTCTTCATTTTTAGGACGTTGGTGCATAATATTTTGTTTATCTAAACTATAAATTTGTTATTATATTATTAAATCAATGTAATATATAAAGTAAATGTAAACTACTAGTTATACTTTATGTAAAATATCTAATAATATATCATTTTGAATGTTAAAATGAAAATTAGCATTCATAATTACAGTTTGTGTTTGTACTGATTTCACACGTTTAATTATTGTTCATATTATAATATATCTAACGTCTATCTGTAATTAATTGTAGCGGTCTGCGGTATTGTATAATGTTTAATTTGTCTCCATTTGAGATAATTGTAGGGTTATTATGTTCTCGTATGGAATGAGACTTATTCTAAAGCATTTCTACCTACCTACTAACTGACAGTACAAAAGTTAATGAGTATAGTATAGAATGTATTTCTTTGAAAATCATTATCAACAAATGCATCATAGACTTTATTAGGTGGTTAGTTTTGAAGGTGAAGATAATAAATAATATTTTATATTTCAGTAGTATTTTAAATTTAAAAAAAGACTTATACAGACTTTAAAGTTAACTCTAGCGTTGCAGTGGCTCGGTTTTACTTTCACTAATTAAAAAAAAATAGTATGTTATTATATTATAAAAGAAACCCTTAAAACCTTATAGTCCTAAATATATTATATAAAATAATTTTTTTTTAAATATCATTTAATTTTCGACTCTATTGAAATCAAACTGATAGGAGATTTCATTATATATGTTTATACATATTATTTATTTGGTTTTTTAATTGTAGCTTATTATATATTTTCTTTTCATTGTTTTTCATCCGTTTAGCTTATAAAGAATGCTCTGCATCATTCATAGTCCTAATAGATGTACTCTGGTTAGTAGTTTTGTCAGCTTTCATTTACATACATTTGATATTCAAAAGCAATAGCAATATAGTATGTAAGAGTGAATCAGTGAGTTGGTTAACTCTTAATTACGTTGTATGGACGCTATCCGTCACTCGGAACAAACAACGCTACGGTACCTACTACAAAGAGTTATTGTATGTACAAACAGTTTTTATCTATTCTATTGTGTTTTTTTAAAACACTTATAGATGTTTATAAATATTTACTTTCATTACTTGATTCGATCATTGCAAATTTATTAGCTTCGATTTTGTCATTTGGTTTGATTTGATTTGATTTGATTTGATTTGTGAATAAGATTAAACTATTTGTTTTTCATGTATTATAAATTAGATTATTTTTACATTTACTTTTATTGGTTCAGTGTATTGTTCTTTGTTTTTTATAGAAATGAGCCAAAAAAAGTTAAACGTAAAACAAATACGATAAAAATATCGTCCAGACCGTAAAGAGGATATACTGTGTCGATAAATTGAAATACCCAATAAATATTTCATTTCGGCTGTCATTAATCTCGTCCACCGCGCGGTCAACATTCAACTGTTTATTCACCACCCCGTACACTGAGAGCAATTAATTCAAATAGATTTTAACGCTTACTTTTTAACGAATAAACTTTTTATATACTCATGATTAAAGTTTAACATCGCCCATTTTCATTTCCCACTGTTGGGAACGAACCTTTACTTATCTGTGTAACCAACTATACTTTATCATTCAAATTTTTCGTTTTTTATTATTTTCAGTATTATTTTTGACTTTTCTCGAATCATTTGAACGTATTTATCAGGTGTTTGACACGAAAACGAATATTTTAAATAATATTCGGAATACTCTCGATTTTTTCTAAGTAAATTAATAGTTGATTACAGAATTTAGCCCAAGTATCTTTTCATTTGGTAATTTAATTACAAAGTAACATATAGAAATTCTATATACTAAGGCGTCAAATCGTTTATTATTCTATTTTCTTTCATATTACATTGATGAATAGCAAAACTAATGTTAGGGTGGGTACTGTTAACCTTAATTCACTTTTAACTGATACATTCACGGGGTTTTAATTTAACCGTATTGTGGTTGTTGGTGTGATTAATGGTTTTAATGGTATGTTTGTTATTTTAACCGAACGGTTTCGTCGTTAATTTGAACAAAGACACAATTAAATTATCATTTTAGCGTTAAATGTTATTTTAACCGACTCAATGATTCTTCGCTTTTGAATCTATTATAACTTAAATATCGTTAAAGTTAATATAACTTTAATTATTCTCGTCCGTTTTAAAAGTAACTAACTGTCTGGTGGTTATTTGTGTTTTACTCCTTATAACAGAAGTTCTAAGCGGATGTTAGACGCCATAATTAAAAGTTACCGGTGGTTGGTTAGTTTACCTTCGACTCCTCATTAAAACTTCTCACCTAAAGCCAACAATCTTTAACAAACACAATACCATCAAAATGTTACTTTCTAAATGTTATATATATATTCCTATAGTATTGTGTATGAATAGGACGTGTGTAGTTAATTTTATATGAAAAAGGATTTTTGACTGGATATATTCATAGTATTATTTTATGCAAAAAAAATATGAAGCTCATACTATAAATACGCGTCTCTATCAAAGCTATTGAAATTGAAATAATATTAATACACAAAAACTATTATACAATGTTAATCCAATTAAAATAAATTAATTCAATTAAACATGCCATATATATGTTGCTACCCCATGAATCCTTTTGATTCAACCCCTATTCTAGAGGGTAGTGAGCACTGGGAGGGTGCTCTTCACACATATTAATTCTGAGTACATGACGTAATTCGTTATCTTCTCAGTTTTTACTTTATTTTTAATCATCTGTTTATTAACACACACACATATATACGTATGTATGTGTGTGTTAAGTAATCTTCACATGTCTAAGTACACATCTATTTGTGACTTTTAATTTATTACAGTTCTTTTATACATTTATAATATCATTATTTAGAAGTAATTATGTTATTTTTGTTATTGTAAACCTGAAATATATTAATTAATACGAATAATATATATATATATATATATATATGTGTTAGAAACTAAAAAAAATATTAATACCCAGTTAAAACGGACGGAGTCACGAGAAATGATAGTTTATTAATCTGCCATGTTGTCCTTGATAAGTCAACATTAACATAGTATCTAATTAAGAACTACGTTGTACCTTACATGATATCTTTAATAATATATAATTATCGTTATCTTTCATGTAAGACCATTATTTAATATATATAAGAAAATTATTCCGTTATTATGATTTGATGATAAAAAACTAAGATTTTATATATAATATAATGATATGAATTGTGGTTAAATCTATTCAAAATATCCCCTAAAATTTCATTTCTATCATATAAAAGGTGTGGAGTTTTTGATATTCTTGTATTAATCAAACTTTGTTGGATGTCCATAAACTTAAGTGATCAATACCAGACGTAGAAATCACCAGTTACTAATCAAATATCCGACCTCGTTCAATGTTACTTAACCATCGATCGCTAAACCACATTATTATATAGTTAATACATTTTTAATTAATTAATTTGAACATAATATATGTTTTCAAAATTGCAAATAAATTAATTAAATTTTCAGCGATTAATCGCAGGGGCTTTTGTATATGAAATATTGAAAATATTCGTGCGTCACGAAATATTACGAACTTAATGAAATTACCGTTTCGAAGTAATTTTATTAATTACTTCATTAATTTAATCAATTTGTTTCATATAATAAAAGTATTAGTTTCACTATATTCTATAATAGAATAGTGCGTTTATTTGCTAGAGAAAGGGATAGAGATAGAGTGAGAGAGAGAACGGAAAGTCACTCTAGATTCGAAGCATATAATCGGCAGCGTGTTTGTGCTAACTTCGCCATGTAATCACTCGGACGTCAGCCAAAAACTAACCCCGGCTCGTACAGTTCCGTGAGATTTATGCGGCGGCGACTTCAACTCATATACTGTTGCCGGCTGCTCACAATTTGATGTCCGCTTCGAAAAATATTTCCTTCTATGTAACGAATTTGAATAATTTTCATTTTGTCTCTATATATTGAATCAAATGTAAATAAAATGGGATATTTCTATCAAAAATGTAACGTTTGATCCGAAACGGAACTCAATTTGCTTTCGATATTCGAATCGACAAACGTATGAAAATAACGACAATACTACGCTCCGATGCCCCGTTAGTGAATTGTTTCTTTTAAATAACACCCCCGTGACGGAGCTGAACGTAAAATTGAAAAGTTGGTTCAATTTCGTAAAATGGAATACACGTATCGCGGGGACAAACAGAGCGAGGAGCGTTTGTGCAGAGCGCACGTTGAAGTGAAAAGAAATTTAGTTCGCTTCCACTAACACGATATAGCTTATGATAAAAAAATGGTATCAATTTAGGTCGCGTATACACTAGTAATTAACAATGTAATCGTAACCTTGTATTCGTTACACCTTGTACCTTCAGTATGTACGAGGGTTTATTTGTTATTTGGTCCTTTTTAATTACATTCCGCAACCATATAACAAAATAAACATATTAAGTCTGTTTCTAGTCCAGGATAGAATGTGTTTGGTAATTTATGTACCTCTTTTGTCTCAGTCGTAATTAAGATAAGATCTCCGTCGTGCTGTATTGTAATGGAAGCGTGAAATGGCTTTTTATGAAGTGTTCATTTCCTTAAGTATCAGATTTATTTGTTTATATAATTTGTAACAAATGTTAAATAGCTAAAAGTATGCATCAGATATGATATAAGACGGAGAATAGGCATAAATGTGATTTGTCTTTATTTAGTGGTAAATATTTTTAGTTTTCTTTAACTTATAACGAATATTTTATTTGATGATTATATAAGAATAAATATTGTAAACTTTTTTATATTTGATATCCTAGCTAAAGCTAAAGTAATATATGTTAAAAGAACTATATTTTAACAACCCTAAAAAGGTTGTATTATTCTAAATAAAAAACAAATTATAAATCTAGTGTTGCTAATGTGGTGTCTAAATCGTAAAGCTAATGTCTTTAATGCAAATGATCGTGGTAAATTACCTCCGCTTGTGTCGGGAAAAAAATCCCGTGTTATCTGAATGAATACTTGGAACCAAGGTTATTGACACTCTAAAACAACAAAAAATATATTTATTTTAACAACCGATTACCGGTAATGTCGTTGGTAATTACTCTTAGATAAAGTATCTTAAGGTCATGTTTTAAAACTAAAAAAAGATTAAGTTGTAACTGTTTTAAACACGAACTAGCCAACAAACATTTTGTAAAAAATAGCTTGAATTTTGGCAAAACATTATAGTTATTAAAAATAATTTCAAATCAAAGACACAAATAAGTACATTATTTAAAAGAAATATAAAATATTCTCAAATAGTTATCTTTCAACGCTTCGTAAAACCGCACATAGTAATATAAAACCCCATGATTATACTTGAACACGTTTCACCAATAATTGCTTAGACTTATTTTTTGTTCCTATCTCCTAATCGATGCTTCGTTGTATGTAACTACTATTAGTTAGTTTATATTCTTTGTGGCATTGATTTAACTTGATATGCTAAATTATGTTTTTATTAAGGCTCTCACTATCCTCAATTAAACCTCCATAGTCATCTTAAAATATTTATCATGTAATTATTATTTTTTTTTTGTCAGGAGACTTTTTTTATTGAAATGCTTTGCTAAACACTAAGCTAGAAAGACACCAGATGTATTTCTCAAAATACTGTTACAGTGTCTTGTGTGGAGTACGTAATACGAATCTTATATATTTTTATATATATTTTTGCCTGTTTATTAAGGCCGTTTTTTGTGTTTTTTGTGTTTTTTTAATTTTGTTCGACAAAGAATTAAATAAATAAATAACTTAAAAAACTAATACACTTGGTTCGTACATTATTTTATTACAAATGTTATTTTAACTTATAAACAAAACAAGTAAAATTTAATGAGGAAATCTGTTGTAATGATAGGTCTGGGGTAAGTATAACAAAATCAATTTCAACTTCCTCCTAGGATATTGGATCGCCGTCTATAATAAATTAATCTGGCTTCGTATCTGCGTTATTGCTATACTTATAACCGAGGAGCCTGATAATGAGAATATTTTATAAATGGATCAAAGATCTTCCTTTGACGCTTCACGTCCTTAAACAGTTTAGTTTTATCTTTTTAGTTATTTATTTAAGACTAGCTGTGTCCCCGACTTGGTTCGCGAGGAGTATGTTATAATAAAAGTAGCTATGTTACTCCTTATAACGTCAGCTATCCAAGAATGTCTGGGTAAAATCGATCCAGCCGTTTCAAAGATTGGCCGGAACAGATAGACAAGAAATTTTAGAAATTGTTTTTTTTTTATATAAGTATATACTTGCATAGGCATTTAGTAAAAAGCTGTTAATTTGGACTTACAAACAGATGTTCCTTATATTTTATTTATATGTATATATTAAACATTGTATTATATCTAAATAATTCTTTATCATATTTTGATTTAAGTATTTGATAAAAAAAATGCGATCGATCTTAAAGAGTCTTGAATATTAAAGCCAAGAAAGCTAGAAACAGTAAAAGAAATAAATTGTGTTTGCATAAAATATTTGAATACTTAATAAACTGTCGCAGTATATTTAATATTTCTCTTCGGACTAAAAAGAAAATACATTTCCTTTCATAACCTTAAACTAAAACCTTATTATTAATTATTATATCAGACACGATAAGAATTCCGAACTACCTATTCCGAATTCGTTGCGTGAAAGGCGAAAGTTGTAACGCAAAATTTGCTCCTTTTGTCTCGTAATTAATGCCGGACAACCATTGCTTTTATTTTCCACCTCTTTAGGACCGTCCTGAGGATAATGCGACCATTACACGTACAGTAAATGTCGCCAGTAAAATGTTTAAGGTTAAATTCTTTCGCGTTAATCACGATTAACATGGAACGAAATGTAAGAAGCCAAAGTATTTTAAGTTACGTTTTTATTACTGCACCACATATTTTGATTGTTAAATATGTCCGCCAGTTGAAGTATTTTTATTATCTCTGTAAAAGCGAGTTCCAGGAGTCGTACTTAATTATCTTGTTACTTTAAGTTCTACTGTTGCTGAATTCGTAATTTTGTTATTTACCAAGACAGTTGTGCACTCGAACAATGTAACTAAATTATTTTTATAACTTTTATTTTATTTGTTAATCTCTAGTTCGGGAAAGCTTCTAAATAATTAATGAGAAAGATTAGTTTAGTTATTTATTAAATACAGTGTTTGTTATCATTTTTCCGAAAAGAAAGTGTTTATTTTTTGACAAATCACAAAAAGTTAAAAACATTTTTTACCTCCATTTATATTGCATCGCATTATTTTCGAATTACCAGAAATGTATTGCACATAAATCATTATGAAAGCTGATTGCACTGCTACATCGCCTCATCTCGAGCCCTGGTAACGACACTGCACGGAAATTGCAATACACGTATGTCACAGAACGAGCCAAAGCATCCGTACCTATCGATGTGGATACCATTGGTCCCAATTCTAACCAGATTAACTTGATCCATTCGGCCTCGTGACAAGTCTTTTGTGCACCAACAATTGTGGCTCATAACATGTAAATTGAAGTCTCAAAAATTACTGGTCGACTAAATTTAATGATTGTAATATTCGTATAAAGGTGGTGTAGAATTTGAATTTACAAACGCATCTGAGGAAATACACGGCGCTTTGTGTTTGTATTGTTTTGATTTGGATATTTGCAAATACACTTCCAATAATGTTATCATCGTAAGATCAATATTGGTTTTTTAAAGGTGAGTTTTAAATCAATTTTTAATTGTATATTTTTAACTAGTTTATAATTGTAATAGAAACACCGAGGCAGATCTTCAAATGCCTGAACAGTACAGGAAACTGCATATGTTATATATATAAACAATACAAAGACCATTCTCTAATCTAACCTAACCGCACAGTTTCTCTCGTGTCATAAAGTTTTAATCTTAGTGGATATGCCCATATGATGATGATGTGGCGTTAGACGTATAATTACATTCTCTTATGTTTATGGACGCCTAGTACCACAGAAATGTAATGCATTTGCGTTCATATCTAATGCATAAGATCTCAACATCAAATGCTATTCAACTGTCCGTATAATGATCCAATCTCTCGGTTATCAATCTACATTGCTAATGTTCATTTCGTATGTATATGTGATTGTTACGTCTATGATAACGCCCGCATTTATTTGATAACGTATCTCTATATTATTGTCGTATTATTTTTCATAATATATAACAGTTATGATTTTTGTTATATCTGTTATGTTATTAGGAATTGTATTATATTCAGTTTTATTTATTTATGCTAATGTCTTGGCTGTTTTAAACGGAGTATCTAACTCTTTTACTTTCTCGTGGTTTGTATTTCTCCCATTGTTTTGATAGAAATATTTTTTTTTATAGAAATATAGTTTTTCTTATGAATTGGTCATGACGTTTTTTTATATGTAACTTGATTTATTTATTGTAAGCCCTTGTCTGCCATTGACAGAGTTTTACCTCTTACAGTTTAACATGCTTAATAATTTAGTCTCTGTAAATCAATCTTCCCAGATCTCTATTCACATGCTTTACTATATTGCTTAAAGTAATTTCTTTCAATACTTAATAAATCCTTATAATTTTGAAAAGAAGAAAAAAAGTTATGGTGAAAATGAAGATTGGTGCTTTTAAATAATAAGGAACAGAAAAATATATATACTTAATAGCTACTTTCAATTGTGAGGAATATATGAGAAATTAAATTCCCAGCTCGTGTGTAGTAAGCTACTGCATTTTATTGGTAACTGCTACATTCTTGTTACGTTAGAATTTTTTTTTTCCTCCTCGTCGTCTCGAGTAAAACGATTCAATTTAAAATGTCAGTCCGTACGGAGACAGGAATTTAAACTAAGTATTCGCATATGTGGACCGGTAGAGAGACATGGTATTTGTAGAAGATACGAGGGATTTATTTTGCAATTTTTATATACATTAATATCAAGAAACGGCTTTATGGTTTGTCTACTTTGAATGAGATTTATGTTTTGGTTATACGATTTGTTTGAACAGTATCGTTATTGGTTTACTTCTAGTTCTGTTAATAGTCTATCGTAATTTAATTAGGTTTCCTTAGTTATATTATATGTAAATGTCGTTGATTAAAACTCTTGTTTTATAACTGTTTTACGTATGATACGATGTAAATAGGAATACAAGGTTTAAATTAAAAAGCTTGTTAGCGTTAAGAGACTGACTGGTTTCACAACAAACGTAGCGTGAATTATTTCAACTCCCAGCGCCACTTAAACGCCGGACGCTGTTTGACTTCAATTTTACTGTTTATTTGCTCAGCTTATGACAAATATTAGGTAAAACTTTGGCAACACAACAAATTTTAGTACCGAATTCATTAAACTCCGACATGAACTGTATAACTCGTGCCGCAATTAAAAGTTCGTTCGGAGAATACGCTAACATTTTGATTTTAAGTTAGCGGCTCCGTCCACACACTCGGCGGATCTCTATAAAAGGAAAATCACAACCACACGATGGGATATTATTCATGTCTTCATGGATTTAATTATTTATTGCCTATTGTCTATTGTAAAGTATATTATAAGGTGGAGGAGCACTTACTTCTGGTTCAGTGGCTGAGTATTATTCAAAGATTATATCTTTCTTTCATCGGTTAATTAGTGTAGTGGTTTCGTTTCAGCGATCCTCAATACGGATACAATGGTTTTTAGAATAATTCTTTGTTTGCCAAGGGTAGGGGGAGTCCTTTCTTATCAATAACACTGAATTACGACTTTTACGTTATCACAAAAAGAAACCAGTAAGTTTAGTTGTTGCTGTGAATAAAGAAATCTTTTTTGTAAGAAACCATCCAACTTATTAAAACAACTTCGTTTGAATAGATGAATATATAAGATTGCTTTTGATTTATTCTAGTTTCATTTTCCTCGTTCTGTTTTCATTAAGATGAAGTTTGTATTTAATATTAAAATAACTTTATTCCGTATCCAACATCGTGTTTTATCAAAATATATTTTTCCTTGTAAATAAATACTGAACCTTCCCCTGCACAAATAGAGTCACAAGTGTTATAAACGTTGGTGTACTTTGAAAGTTGTAGAAATTATATTCGCAGTTGAAATTAGCAACAGTTAATTAGAGCTTTAACTTTTAGCGCTAACATTAATTAAAAATAACCGCAAGCTCGCCGCTCCGTACTGACGGGATGGGCGATGTCCGATGGGACGGTAACGATACGACTACGTGTTGGTAACGACGTGCAAACACTACTTTTTATATTGCTTCATTCTTTTTTATTATTTTAATGTTTTAAAAATTTTGACATATTTGAATTTTTTATTATTAATTTAATTTTAATATAACTCAAGAAATCTACGAAGTAAATTGATTTAAATGCAATAAATAAATTTTGCGAAATTTATCTTGTGTTAATAAAAAAAATGTATTATAATAATTTTCTAAGTTTCTAAACTCAAAAGCTCGGTTACAACCACACAAAATAACAATGTGAGACGGGATAAACGAAAACACTGGAATTGTAGATGCTTATGCAAAATTGTACTTAGAGGAACCACTTTGGATTACTTTTATTTGTATAAAAAATGTTGACGTTATTAAGTTCGATATTATTAAGTGTGGGTAGTCTTATAATATTGATAAGATTTATTATTATTATATTATTCTATGACATGGGATAATACTGTTTTTAAATTTTTTCTTTTACTATTGTAATCAATTCTAAAGATATAATAAAATGAAAGTATTGTTTTTTAAAAGTAAACGGTTATATGTTGTCTTTCCCTTGCTCCGCCTGAGCCATGTATCAGCACTTCGCGATGTGCTATCGAAGCCTGTAACTTCTAATCAGTCGTTCGTAATAACCTGATTGTGTACGTGTATACAATATTTATTGAGCTGCTTCCAAGTTTTTAGCGAGCGTGTCGTAAAATGTTTCTAAGTATTCTTTGTAGTTACTAACTAGATAAAGTATTTAGTTTTGTTTTAGAAACGATTTTTCATGTATACATAAATAAAGAAAACTTTAAAGTCTATCTTTAATTACAAATTAATAGACTTTCATTAAATGCACATGCAAGTATATAACCGTACTTATATACATTTGTTTTTTTTTAATTTCTCTATTTGTATGTCTGTTCATGCTAATCTCTGGCTGGACCGATTTTAACAGGTTTTAAATTAGTGGATAGCTGACGTTAGAAGGAGTAACTTTGGCTATGTTTATTTTAAAAAACATATACCTCGCGAACAAAGTCAGTCGAACTTATTCAAACCAAAGTAATATAAAAATGAAAATTTGTAGCGATCTATTTAATAAAGTATTCACTTTGATGTGAACAGTTGTGAACTGAACTTTGACTTATATCTGATATATGGTTTAATTTTTCGTTTTCACTATCACATAATTGATACGTATCGTCACTGTAGTCTATTCCTGTTTTAACGATAAAGTTAATGACATTGTCATTAAAAGGAACGAAGTAAAGTATTGACTTTGTTACTACAATACAAATCTGATCATTAAGAGTTTAGATGTATTTGAATCAAAGTATTTGTTCTCTTTTCTTAATAAGCAGTATTTAGAAAAAAAAAAGTTTTTCATGCCAAGATAATATGAGAAGAAATCAAGTCTAACTATAATTATTTCTATAGGCGTCTGTTATTATTACGTTTTCTTCTTCATTAATTCAGACGAATGCTAGTAATACTTTACTAATTAGAATAAATTTGGTACCGTTTACAATGTAATGGGCATTTTAATTAACAATAAAAGTACATTTATTTAATGAACGTAGTATTATATATTATTAGTATTTCGTTTTGTGTTTCACTGTCTGTAAGTCTACGGTTGCTGTTCCATACTCAAGCAGAAATACGATGGTATAATTGCAGTTAATCATAAAAATGGATAAATATGAAGTATATGTGTATGTGTTTACATTTCATTAGTGGTCTAACGCTTAATAATCATAAACAAAACTCATTAAATTTTGCTTTGTGAATATTTAAGCCGCTTTTAATGTGATTGACGAACAGATGCATCAACCATTATCGAAATATTGTAAACATAAAAGGATTTTAACATTAATAACATCGTTAGTTATGAAGCTAAAATAATATATTATTCAATGCTACCATATATAAAGGATGATTTAAATAATCGTTTTTATCAGATTTAATTTTCAAGAAGACTAAGACAGAAAAGAGTCAGAGACTCAGTCTAGACTAGACACATTATGGATCTTGTCTTTTACTAATCTAACTTAGCGTCCGACGATTCCGAGGTTCGTTAAGGGTTTCGTAAAATTCTATTTTATTTTTTCAATTAATATAATTTGGTTATTTACATTTATTTAATTTAATTTGTTTAACTTACTATACGAATGCTTCTTCTTTTATTATACTGACACAGTTTGAGCTTGTCTTGTATTATTCTGTCTTTACTACATTTTAATACTAGTTAAGCCATAGCTAACAACACAAAACACATTTAATATTTTTTATTGTTTAAACTATCAATCAGTTAACCAACTACACCATGTCATATCGAAAAAAAATTATAGTGTCAGTACTATTAGTTTATTTCAATACAATCTTGAATTATTAATTGAAAAAGCTCATCAATCTAATACTATGTATATATAAAATGAAACGAATCACCAGAAGCGTGTAATGGTTTTAATATAGGCTAATAACCTGACCGCGCCTGCCTCGATGTAAACTATTTTTATTGAACAAGTGGGAATGGCAATAAATTTGTTACGTTTATCGTTCTACGCGTGTTATTGATCTAGTGATGTTTATTTTTACTTCAATGTATATAGAATAGTTTGTCAGGAATTGTTTTGTTTTTATTTATCTAACGTTTGAAATGGTTATTTAAATTAAGCAATTACTAACAATTATTACAAATTATTCTGAATTAAATAAAGAATAACAATATTCTTTATTTAATTTATTTTTTCACCAGTTGTACCAGCAACCTTGTTCCAATTTGTTTTATAGAATTGCTAAAATTTGAGGCAATTCAACAAAACAGTTTCTTGATAATATTTTTATCGAAAGTTGAACAAAAGTAGTACGGCGTATCTTTTTTTAATGAAACCAACTCTTCTTAAGCATTGCCTGATTAAAATAAAACAAATACTAAATCCTAATTATTACTACATCTATGAATACCGATTCTAATCAGATAAGCGTTTCAAGGTAACCAAAAATTCGTTACAAAAGACTAAGACTTCAGTAATGATTTGACAGCGACTTGACAGCGACCTGTTACAGAGTTGTTATATGTATACTTTAAACTGCATAATTTGGTTTAAAATTTAATATCTAAATCAACAATTGATGTTTAAAATTCAATGGGCGTACTTATTGATTAGTTGAAGAGTTTCACTTTGCTGGAAAATACGAGCATGCAGGTAAACAGAAATGGATCGTAAACTCCAAATCGAACTTATTTTAAGTCATCTTCAATCTCTTACGTTTTTATGAGTTTCGTTTACGCGTCTGTAAATCTTTATGTGCCATCAGTTTGAAAATCAACTGAATCTAAAATAGAAAGGTTTTTGAAATTCATTTTACTACCACTTAATACTGTTGGAGCGTTTTAATCTTTAATGCAGCAATTTGAGTTGATTAGTCACTTACATTCGGTATGAAGCCTAGTGCCGAGGTTTATGCGACTTTATTAAATTAACTCATTACACCAAGAGATTACATTTAACTCATTACACCAAGAGATTACATTGTTGAGATTAAAATATCCTTAAAATATATATTTGTTTGAAATTTCTATGGACTGAAATTGTACATTTTTGTAATGTTATTTAACTTGTATCAAAGTTTAAGTTTGTGTAGCGATGTAAATGAATTGCAATTTACTGAGTTAAATTTACTCTACCAGTATATTATTTTGGCACACCGCTAAACGTGTAGGTTAATGTTCGAGTGAAACGCTGCTGTCCACCGCAGGCGTCATGTCAGAAACGTCAGCAACGGAAGTAACGTCCGGTGCACGGAACGTCGCTTGTATTCTGTTTTACTCGAGCCTCGGGCTAGATATGGTTGATCGACTTGTATAGAACAATTGGTTTAAAATGTATTTCTTTTATGTATTTAATAGATGTTTTTTTAATTGTATATTATGGTATAAAAATATTTGTAATTGATTTATAAATAGTTTTAAAAATAGTCGTATTTTTATATATTTGGTGCTACTTTGTCAGCTCCGCCACAAATCACAATTGATCAACAAACCCTACATGGGACACAATTTTTTTTCACTCCACACTAGAACGGGAATTCCAGTTCAAATTGAATTATATTGAGATTTATATCTATTCGTGAATCCCTCATTCCCATGTGCTTGAATTTAGGAGGCGATAACTTTCTCATGTCCTCGGTGTGACGTGACGGGGTCGTAATGTTTAGAACTCCCTAGTGACGCTGGGTCTGTCAGGTTACATTTTGGTTGCGCTATCAATCTCTCCTGTCGCCCCTAACTTGTTTATGGAGCTGTATTTTAAGAGGTGCCTTTGACTAATGTCGTTTAAGGGATGGATGTACAAACAGATATCGATATATAGCAATGTGTTAGTTTATGTGTGATTTATTTATTGTTTTTTTTTATTATTTTACAGGTAACTTACAGTTAATCTTACACTTACACTACGTGGCGCTTACGTAATAGACTTGCAATTGAAATTTATGTAAGTGTTGTTATATAACTACCTGTGCCCATGACATCGTTTGCGTGGAATAGGTCTTTGAAAATAAAAGTAGCCCAAATTACTCCAATTAATAATATATATCCGCTAGTGAAAGTCCTGATAAATTCGATTTAGCAGGAACGTACATAATCCAATTTTTTTAAGTTAGTACCGTATATACATTCATATGTTTTTACTGAATTTTTATTTTGGAATGACAATCATTTTATTTATATGTATAAATTAATAATAAATAAATCTTAGTCATATTTTAGTTATAAAAGCAAGATCGATTAGACTTTCTTGAAATTTTATATTAATTAAATTATCAAATGTAATTCGGAATAGTTTGTCGGTCATTTCGTAGGTAAGACGAATAACGTCTATCAAATGGATTTGTCTAGAGGGAGCAGCTCGCCATGAAATAGTGTTTTGAGTTGTGCCGGTAAGATGCACGACCTACTGTGATATATTGAGCGTCTCCGAGACTCGGTCTAGAATTAAATTGCTTGGATATAACAGATATGTATTAAACAATTAATAATAGAGTTTTGTGGTGTTTTTAATTTTTTCGCAGTATTTTACATTAGGACAAGTATATATATCATATACAAATGTACTATTTTGATTCTTAATGGAATAGACTCATTTATCTCTTTTCATTGTTTATTGCAAAGTCGTATCTTGTAAGTTGAGATGAACACTTACTTCTGGTCCAGATTCTTCATTTTTATTCAAAGATTATGATAAGATTTTTTTTTTCTTTCATCAGTTAATTAGTGTAATTATTTCCTCAATATATAGCGATCCTCAATACAATGCTTTTTTGAATAATTCTTTGTTTGCCAAGGGTAGAGTAGCCCTTTCTTATCAATAACACTGAATTACGAACTTTACGTTATCACAAAAAGAAACCAGTCAGTTTATTTATTCTCATAAAGAAATCTATTTTGTAAGAAACCATCCAACTAATTAAAACGACTTCGTTCGAATAGACGGATACCTGTATTTAAGATTGCTTTTGATTTATTCAAGTTTCATTTTTCTCGTTCTGTTTTCATTAAGATGAAGTTTTTATTAAATATTATAATAAATTTATTCCGTATCCAACATCGTGTTTTATCAAAATATATTTTTCCTTGTAAATAAATACTAAACCTTCCCCTGCACAAATACAGAGAGAGTAGTGTTATAAACGTTGGTGTACTTTGAAAGTTGTAGAAATTATATTCGCAGTTGAAATTAGCAACAGTTAATGAGTGCTTTAACTTTTAGCGCTAACATTAATTAAAAATAACCGCAAGCTCGCCGCTCCATACTGATGGGATGGACGATGTCCGACGGGACGGTAACGATACGATTGCGTGTTGGTAACGACGTGCAAACACTACTTTTTATATTGCTATATTCTTTGTTAATATTTTAAAAACTTTTTAATTTTTTTTTTCTATTTGAAACTCATTTTAACTCTTGCAATGTAGACATTATGATGTGATTTAAATGTTTGAAATAAATTTTTATCGAACAAATATACTATATATAATTATAAACTTCTTAGTTTCTAAACTCAAAACCTCGGTTACAACCACAGAAAATAACAATGTGAGATGGGATAAACGAAAACACTGGAATTGTAGATGCTTATGCAAAATTGTGTTTAAAGAAATAACTTTGAATTACTTTTATTCGTGTAGCAAATGTTGAAGTTAGTAAGTTTGTTATTATTAAGTGCGGGTAGTTTTATAATCTTCATAAAATTTAATAGAATCAGTGCATGACATGGTATTAAAATGTCGTTTTAATTTTTTTTCTTTTCCTTTCGTACTAAATTCTAAAGATAAAATAAAATGAAAATATTTTTATTTCACAGTAAACGGTAATTTATTATCTCTACTTGCTCCGTCTGAGCCATGTAGCAGAAGCCACAAAGAAAAAAAAAATTCTGTTTGTAATTCCAAAGTAATAACTTTTTACTAAATGCATATGAAAGTATATACTATACTTACTTTATTTTTTTTTCTATTTGTCTGTTTGTGGCGGCCAATCTCTGGCTGGACCGATTTTAGCAAGTCTTTTATTAGTGGGTAGCTGGCGTTAGAAGGAGTAAGTTAGGCTACTTTTAATTTAAAAAGTCGCGGATGAAGTCGTGGGCTCAGCTAGTCGAGATTATCTGAAATGGTAGTAATATAAAATTGTAAATTTGTAGCGATCTATTAAATAAAGTTTTCACTTTGATGTAAACTACTGTTGAAAAGTTGTGAACTGAACTTTAGCTTATATTTGATATATGGTTTCATTAGTTACTTCCACTGTCACATAATTGAATCGTATCGTTACTGTAGTCTATGCCTGTTGTAACGTTAAAGTTAATGACATAGTCATTAAAAGGAAAAAAGTAAAGTATTGAGTTTTTGTTACTACAATACAAATCTGATCATTAAAATTTTAGACGTATTTGAATCAAAGTATTTGTTCCCTTTTCTTACAAAGTCGTATTAAAAAAAAAAGTTTTTGATCCTAAGGTAATGTGAGAAAAAAATAATTCTTGCTATAATTATTTCTATTGGGGTCTGGTTATTATCACGTTTCCTTCTTCATTAATTTAGATGAATGCTAGTAATACTTTATTTATTAGAACAACTTCGTTATATTTTACATAGTAATGAACGTTTGAATTAACAATAAAAGCACATTTATTTAATGAACGTAGTATTAAATATTATTAGTATTACATAACTGCAGTTATTCATAGGAAAATTATTAAGTATGTGTGTGTGTTTTCATTATGGTCTAACGCTTAATGATCATAAACAAAACTCATTAAATTTTGCTTTGTGAATATTTGAGTCGCTTAATTTTAATGCGATTGACAACCAGATGCATCAACCTTTACCGAAATATTGTAAACATAAAAGGATTTTAATATTAATAACATCGTTAGTTATAAAGCTAAAATAATAAATTGTACAATGATACCATATATTTATTTAGAAATTTTTTCAGATTTTATTTTCAAGAAGAGTCAGACAGAGATAGTCAGAGACTGAATCTAGACTAGAATCATAATGGACCTTGCGTTTCACTAATCTAGCTTTGTGTTCCACCGCTTTGAAGTTCGTTAAGGATTTCGTAATCTCTATTTTGAACTTTTTTTTGACTATCAGTTAGTATTAAAGAGTTATTTCTTTTAATGTTATTGAATACTCTATACCAATGTTTCTTCTTCTATTACTCTGAAAATGGTCAACTGATTGCATTTAAACTTTAAAGGTAAGTTTTAACTTACCCCCTTAATCTGTCAGTCGTATTAAAATTGTATTTTATTCTATGTTAAATAAAAAGTTTGTTTAATATTCTGGACTGGTTAATAATCTACCAGTCAGATACGGACTACACCACGTTGTATCGAATAAGTTGATAGTATCAGTACGGTTTATTTCAATCCAATGTTCAATGATTGATTGAAAAAGCTCATCAATCTAATACGAGGAATGTACAAAATAAAACAAATCACCAGAAGCGTGAAATGGTTATAATATAGGCTAATACCCTGACCGCGCCTGCCTCGATGTAAACTATTTTTATTGAACAAGTGGGGAGGGCAATAAATTTGTTTCGTTTATCGCTTTACGCGTGTTGTTGATCGAGTGATGTTTATTTTTACTTCAATGTATGTGGAATTGTTTGTCAGAAATTGGATATAGTCAATATTTTTCTTCTGTGTATATAAATTGTGTTTGTTTTTATTTATCGAGCCTTTGTAATGGTTATTTTAATTAAATGATTACTAACAAATTATGCTTAAAATTCTTTGTTTAAAATTCAAAGGGCGTAGGGGAGACCGGGGCTGGTTGACTATAGGGGCAGGTAGACTAATTGTCAAAAACACGAGAAAGGCAGACTTTATGCAAAGATCGACTAGGTGAGCGTATCCATTATTCCCCCGCGCACAATCATCAGAAAAACCGCGGAGCAGACCCAAACCGTTTGTCAGCTAGAGCCTATTGTTCGAAAAACAAGACACTTAAGTAACTATTTTTGCCTTAATTCTATTTGTTATAACTCTTTTCATTTTGTTTTGATTGCTTGTCAAACTGTTTAATACGAATGTTTGATTTCCGAACTTTGTATGCTTCCTTATTATTTTTAATTACGACACCATTTTAAGGTTTTGGCACGTAGTTAAAAATTACTAGGTCGTTTGGGGCTGGTTGGCTCATTAATAAAGGGGTTGGTTGACTATCTAGTCAACCTGCCCCATACAATTTTGGATATACTAGATATAAATTGGTATAAAAATTATTGTTCTTAACCTAACATTTCCAGTTTAGAACGATGCGAATCTAGAAACGAAAGTCAAATCGACGTAAAGACATACTGGAGAGAGTATGTCGACAAGTTATTTTCGCAGTATCAATTCCAGCAAAAGAATTTGCTATACCATATAAAATATCGCTATGTAGTAAATATGAAAAAAAAAATAATGCAATCCCGGAGTGTCTAGAGCTCAATTGAACTTGGAAAGCGATGGCTACATAAAAAACAGACAAATATTCAGTGACGAGGAAGAGCATGCATCAGAAAATTGCCCATAAGGGAGCTGATGATGTTTATTATGGATTAACGCCTTACGAGTCCCGAAAATTTGCATATAAAAAATCTATTCCTGAATCATGGGATAAAAAACAGATTGCTGATGAAGTTAGGGTAGGGAGTTTGCTTAAACGTCATCCTATTCTCTCTATTCGATCTCCTCAAGCTACTATTTCGAGCCACTTCTTTCAACAAAAACAACGTGCAGTTGTTCTTTGATTACCTAAGAACCGTTTACCTACGTTTAAATGTAAGCCTTGGGTATATTTAGAATGTAGATGAAACAGGACTGACAACGGTTCACATTCCTGATAGAGTAATTGCTCATCTTGGCGCCAAAAAATTGGGAAAAATGACGTCTGCTGACCGAGGTTTCGCTGGTGAGAGTCGCAGTTGCTATCTCGGCCTCGGCAATATGGTCCTTCCGTTCTTCGTTTTCCCACGTGTTCACTATAAATACTATTTTGACTATTTTAGACTAAAGGACGATCAAATAATATTTTAGACTGGAGGTGGACCGATAGGTTCTTAGCGGTGTTTAATGTTGTTGAAGATGTTCTTAAAAATTATGATTGCATTTACTTTAGTATTTAAATCTTGTTCCTTCGTAGCCTTGGTACTCATTACTTCTTAGGTCAACTTACCCCTAGTGACTAGTCAACCTGCCCCAGGCACGGGGTAGGTTGACTCGTTTTTCCCGTTCTATAAAATCGAGCCTATATACTATGTTTTAATAGGTATCGAGCTTATTGTATTTCTTTCTAGAGCTGAATACTGTCACTATCAATGGAATTGCTTTTCACAAAAATAATCATTAAAGCAATAAAAATATTAACTTTTAAACTGAAAATTGGTCAACTAGCCCCGGTCTCCCCTACTTATAGATTAGTTGAAGAGTTTCACTTCGCTGGAAAATACGAGCATGCTGGTAAACAGAAATGGATCGTAAACTCCAAATCGAACTTATTTTAAGTTATCTTCAATTTCTTACGTTTTTATGAGTTTCGTTTACGCGTCTGCAAATCTTTATGTGTCATCGGTTTGAAAGTCAACTGTATTAAAAATAAAGCTTTTTGAAATTCATTTTACTACCACTTAATACTGTTGGAACGTTTAAATCTTTAATGCAGCAATTTGAGTTGATTAGTCACTTACATTCGGTATGCAGCCTAGTGCCGAGGTTTATGCGACTTTATTAAATTAACTCATTACACCAAGAGTCACGTAAAACAGCAATAAATTGTTGAGATTAAAATATCCTTGAAATAAAAATTTGTTTAAAATTCCTATGGACTGAAATTGTATAATTATCTAATGTTATTTAACTTGTATCAAACTTTAAGTTTGTAAAACGATGTAACTGAAATTGCAATTTGCTGAGTTAAATTTACGCTAACAGTATATTATTTTGGCACACCGCTAAACGTCTAGGTTAATGTTTGAGTGAAACGCCGCCCGCAACCGCAGGCATCATGTCAGAAACGTCAGCAACGGATGTAACGTCCGGTGCTCGGAATGTCGCTTGTATTCTGTTTTACTCGAGCCTCGGGCTAGATATGGTTGATCGACTTGTATAGAACAATTAGTTTAAAATGTATTTCTTTTATGCATTTAATAGATGTTTTTTTAATTGTGTATTATGGTATAAAAATATTTGTAATTGATTTATAAATAGTTTTAAAAACAGTCGTATTTTTATATTTTTGGTGCTACTTTGTCGGCTCCGCCACAAATCACAATTGATCAACACTATCCTACATGGGACACATACATTTTTTTCACTCCACACTGGGACGAGAATTCCAGTTCAAATTGAATTATATCGAGATTTATATCTATTCGGGAATCCCTCATTCCCATGTGCTTGAATTTAGGTGGCGATAACTTTCTCATTTCCTCGGGGTGACGTGACGGGGTCATAATGCTTAGAACTCCCTCGTGACGCAGGGTCTGTCAGAATACATTTTGGTTGCGCTATCAATTTCTCCTGTCGGTCCTACCTTGTTTATAGAGCTGTATTTTAAGAGCTGCGACCTTTGACTAAGGTATTGTAAGGGATGAATGTACAAGCATATTTTGATATATACCAATATGTATATAGATAATGTGGAATTTATTTATTTTACTGATTATTTTATTCTGTTACGGGTAACTTACAGTTAATCTATTAGTTCACTACGTGACGTTTACTTATTAAACTTGGAATTGAAATTTACGTAAGTATTATTATATAACTAGCTGTGCCCACGAGTGCGTTCGCGAGGAATATGTTTTTAAAATAAAAGTAGCCCAAATTACTCCATATAATATTATCTCTCCACCAGTGAAAGTCCTGTTAAATTCGATTTAACCGTTTCAGTGATTGTTTTTTTATATATGTAAGTCGCAATAGTTTGTCGGCCAAATAACAGACAAACTATTACCTACGAAATCGTAGGTAAGAAGAATAGCGTCTATCAAATAGTTTAGTCTATTCGAAGCAGCTTGCCATGAAATTGTGTTTTGAGTTGTACCGGTAAGATGCACGGTATCCTGTGTGTGTATTTGCTTTATTTATATTATTCTTTTTCTATAAAGTTTATTTTATGTCCTTAGTTTATTGATTATTTACGTTATAAATAATTGTGTTTTGTTGTTCTAAATCTTTTTCCAAACACAAATGTATCAAACAATCGTTTTTGCTATATTTTTATTCGAGGAATGATTTGATATTAGTCATATAAAAGGTTGTAAACAGGCTTATACTTATTTTCTTATTAAATATATATGAATATCACGATGGGTTTGTCAACTGAAGTGGTTTCACATCCGTTGTCGACGTTTTCTAGAAATGTTACAGTTTTCAAGTGAATTTATTTTTATTCTCAATATTTTACATTAAGGCAAGTTTATATATCATATATAAATGTAGTATTTTGTTTATTAATGGAATAGAATCTTTTATCTCTTTTCATTGTATGTTGCAAAACCGTCTCTTGTAAGTTGAGATGAACACTTACTTCTGGTCCAGCGACTTCAGTTTTATCCAAAGCTTTAATTTCTTTCTTTCATCGACTAATTAGTGTAATGGTTTCATTTCAGCGATCCTTAATACGGATACAATGCTATTTAGAATAATTCTTTGTTTGCCAAGGGTAGAAGTTCTTTCTTATCAATAACACTGAATTACGACCTTTAAGTTATAACAAAAAGAAACCAGTCAGTCTAGTTATTGCTGTGAATAAAGAAATCTGTTTTTGAGAGAAACCATCCAAGTAATTAAAACGACTTCGTTTGAATAGATGAATATATAAGATTGCTTTTGATTTATTCAAGTTTTATTTTCCTCGTTCTGTTTTCATTAAGATGAAGTTTGTATTAAATATTAAAATAACTTTATTCCGTATCCAACATCGTGTTTTATCAAAATATATTTTTCCTTGTAAATAAATACTGAACCTTCCCCTGCACAAATAGTCACAAGTGTTATAAACGTTGGTGTACTTTGAAAGTTGTAGAAATTATATTCGCAGTTGAAATTAGCAACAGTTAATGAGAGCTTTAACTTTCAGCGCTAACATTAATTAAAAATAACCGCAACCTCGCCGCTCCATACTGATGGGATGGGCGATGTCCGACGGGACGGTAACGATACGACTACGTGTTGGTAACGACGTGCAAACACTACTTATTATATTGCTATATTCTTTGTTAGTATTTTAATGTTTTAAAAATTTTTACATATTCGAAATTTTTACTATTAATGTAATTTTAATATAACTCAAACAAATCTACGAGCTAAATTGATTTAAATGCATTAAATAAATTTTGCAAAATTTATCTTGTGTTAATAAAAAAAAACGCTATATATTATAATAATTTTCTAAGTTTCTAAACTCAAATGCTCGGTTACAACCACACGAAATAACAATGTGAGACGGGATAAACGAAAACACTGGAATTGTAGATGCTTATGCAAAATTGTACTTGGAGGAACAACTTTGGATTACTCTTATTTGTATAAAAAATGTTGACGTTATTAAGTTCGATATTATTAAGTGCGGGTAGTTTTATAAAATTGATAAAATTTTATAGAATTATTCTATGACATGGGATAATACTGTTTTTAAATTTTTTCTTTTACTATTGTAATCAATTCTAAAGATATAATAAAACGAAAATATTGTTATTTAAAAGTAAACGGTAATTCGTTGTCTTTCCCTTGCTCCGCCTGAGCCATGTATCAGCACTATGCGATGTGTTGTCTAAGCCTGTAACTTCTAATCAGTCGTTCGTAATAGCCTGATTGTGTACGTGTATACAATATTTATTGAGCTGCTTCCAAGTTTTTAGCGAGCGTGTCGTAAAATGTTTCTATATATTCTTTGTAGTTACTAACTAGATACAGAATTTTGTTTTGTTTTAGAAACGATTTTTCATGTATACATATAAAGAAAACTTTAAAGTCTATTACAAATTAATAGACTTTCATCAAATGCACATGCAAGTATATAACCGTACTTATATACATATTTTTTTTAATTTCTCTATTTGTATGTCTGATTGTTCATGCTAATCTCTGGCTGGACTGATTTTAACAGTTTTTTAATTAGTGGATAGCTGACGTTAGAAGGAGTAACTTTGGCTACGTTTAATTGAAAAACATATACCTCGCGAACAAAGTCAGTCGAACTTATTCAAAACGGTAGTAATATAGAAATGAAAATTTGTAGCGATCTATTTAATAAAGTTTTTATTTTGATTTGATTTGTTTAATTTTTTGTTTTCACTATCACATAATTGATACGTATCATTACTATAGTCTATTCCTGTTTTAACGATAAAGTTAATGACATAGTCATTAAAAGGAAGAAAGTAAAGTATTGAGTTTTTGTTACTACAATACAAATCTGACCATTAAAATTTTAGACGTATTTGAATCAAAATATTTGTTCTCTTTTCTTAATAAGCAGTATTTAGAAAAAAAAAAGTTTTTCATGCCAAGGTAATATGAGAAGAAATAAAGTCTAGCTATATTTATTTCTATAGGCGTCTGTTTATTATCACGTTTCCTCCTTCATTAATTCAGACAAATGCTATTAATACTTTACTAATTAGAATAAATTTGTAACCGTTTATAAAGTAATGGGCATTTTAATTAACAATAAAAGTACATTTATTTAATGAACGTAGTATTATATATTATTAGTATTGTATTTCACTGTCTGTAAGTCTATGGTTACGATTCCATACTGAAACAGAAACACGATGGTATAATTGCAGTTAATCATAAAAATGGATAAATATGAAGTATATGTGTGTGTGTTTACATTTTATAACTATTCTAACGCTTAATGATCATAAACAAAACTCATTAAATTATGCTTTGTGAATATTTAAGCCGCTTTTAATATGATTGACGAATAGATGCATCAACCATTACCGAAATATTGTAAACATAAAAGGATTTTAATATTAATAACATTGTTAGTTATGAAGCTAAAATAATATATTATTCAATGCTACCATATATAAAGGATGATTTAAATAATCGTTTTTATCAGATTTAATTTTCAAGAAGACTAATACAGAAAAGAGTCAGACTCAGTCTAGACTAGACACATTATGGATCTTGTCTTTTACTAATCTAACTTAGCATCCGACGATTCCGAGGTTCGTTAAGGGTTTCGTAAGGTTCTATTTTTTTTTTTCAATTAATATAATTTGGTTATTTACATTTATTTAATTTAATTTGTTTAACTTACTATACGAATGCTTCTTCTTTTATTATACTGACACAGTTTGAGCTTATCTTGTATTATTCTGTCTTTACTACATTTTACTACTAGTTTTGCCATAGCTAACAACACAAAACACATTTAATATTTTTTATTGTTTAAACTATCAATCAGATAACCAACTACACCACGTTATATCGAAAAAAATTATAGTGTCAGTACTATTAGTTTATTTCAATCCAATCTTGAATGATTGATTGAAAAAGCTCATCAATCTAATACCATGTATATATAAAATGAAACGAATCACCAGAAGCGTGTAATGGTTTTAATATAGGCTAATAACCTGACCGCGCCTGCCTCGATGTGAACTATTTTTATTGAACAAGTGGGAATGGCAATAAATTTGTTTCGTTTATCGCTCTACGCGTGTTATTGATCTAGTGATGTTTATTTTCACTTCAATGTATATAGAATGGTTTGTCAGGAATTGTTTTTTTTATTATTTATCTAACGTTTGAAATGGTTATTTAAATTAAGCAATTACTAACAATTATTACAAATTATTCGGAAATTATTATTCTTTATTTAATTTACTTCTTAGTTGTGCCAGCAACTCCGTTCCAATTTGTTTTGTAGAATTTCTAAAATTTGAGGCAATTCAACAAAACAGTTTCTTGATATTTTTATCGAAAGTTAAACAAAAGTACTACGGCGTATCTTTTATCGTGAAACCAACTCTTCTTAAGCATTGCTCGATTAAAATAAAACAAATACTAAATCCTAATTGTTACTACATCTATGAAAACCGATTCTAATCAGATAAGCGTTTCCAGGTTACCAAAAAATCGTTACTAAAGACTTCAGTAATGTTTTGAGGACAGCGAACAGTTACAGATTTATTATATCTATAGATTACATTTCTTAATTTGGATTACAATTTAATTTAATCTCAAATTCAACAATTGACGTTTAAAATTCAATGAGCACGCTTATTGATTAGTTGAAGAGTTTCACTTTGCTGGAAAATACGAGCATGCAGGTAAACAGAAATGGATCGTAAACTCCAAATCGAACTTATTTTAAGTCATCTTCAATCTCTTACGTTTTTATGAGTTTCGTTTACACGTCTGTAAATCTTTATGTGCCATCAGTTTGAAAATCAACTGAATCTAAAATAGAAAGGTTTTTGAATTTCATTTTACTACCACTTAATACTGTTGGAGCGTTTTAATCTTTAATGCAGCAATTTGAGTTGATTAGTCACTTACATTCGGTATGAAGCCTAGTGCCGAGGTTTATGTGACTTTATTAAATTAACTAAAATAGTCACGTAAAACAGCAATAATTTGTTGAGATTAAAATATCCTTGAAATATAAATTTGTTTGAAATCTCTATGGACTAAAATTGTACAATTTTCTAATGCTATTACTTGTATCACAGCTTAACTTTGTAAAGCGATGTAACTGAAATTGCAATTTGCCGAGTTAAATTTACGCTAACAGTATATTATTTTGGCACACCGCTAAATGTCTACGTTAATGTTTGAGTGAAACGCCGCCCGCCACCGCAGGCGTCATGTCAGAAACGTCAGCAACGGAAGTAACGTCCGGTGCACGGAACGTCGCTTGTATTCTGTTTTTACACGAGCCTCGGGCTAGATATGGTTGATCGACACGTATAAAACAATTGGTTTCAAATGTATTTATTTTATGTATTTATTTGAGTTGTTTTATCTATTATGGTAAAAAAATATTTGTAAATGATCTACAAATAGTTTTAAAAACAGTCGTATTTTTATATTTTTGGTGCTACTTTGTCGGGTCCGCAACAAATCACGATATAACAACATAATCCTATATGGGACATATACATTTTTTCACTCGACGCTCCCATTCGAGTTGAAATTGAATTACATGGAGATTTATATCTATTCGGGAATCCCTCATTGACATGTGCTTGAATTTAGGTGGCGATAACTTTATTATTTCCTCGGGGTGACGTCATTTATAATGTTTAAAACTCCCTCGGGACGCAGGGTCTGTCAGGATAGATTTTGGTTGCGCTACCAATGTCTCTTGTCGCCCCTAACTTGTTTATGAAGCTGTATTTTAAGAGTTGACCTTTGACTAATGTAGTTTAACGGATCTATGTACAAACAGGTATCGATATATAGCAATGTGTGATTTATTAATTGTTTTTTTTTTTTTGTTTTTTTTTATTCTTTTACAGGTAACTTACAGTTAATCTATTACACTTACACTACGTGGCATCTACGTAATAGACTTGGAATTGAAATTTATGTAAGTGTTGTTATATAACTACCTGTGCCCATGATTTCGTTTGTTCGGTATAGGTCTTTAAAAATAATAGTTACCTAAATTACTCCATTTATTGTTATCTGTCCGCCAGTGAAAGTCCTGTTAAATTCGATTTAGCAGGAACATAAATAATCCATTTTTTTAAGTTAGTACCGTATATACATTCCTATGTATTTACTTAATTTTTCATTTTGGAATGACAAACATACCTTAGAATTTTATTTATATGTATAAATTAATAATAAATTAATCTCATTATATTTTAGTTATAAAAGCAAGATCGATTAGACTTTATTGAAATTCTATATTAATTAAATTATCAATATGTAAGTTAAAATAGTTTGTCGGTCATTTCGTAGGTAAGACGAATAGCGTCTATCAAATGGATTTGTCTAGAGGAAGCAGCTTGCCATGAAATAGTGTTTTGAGTTGTGCCGGTAAGATGCACAATGTACTGTGATATATTGAGCGTCTCCGAGACTCGGTCTAGAATTAAATTGCTTGGATATAACAGATATGTATTAAACAATTAATAATAGAGTTTTCTGGTGTTTTTTATTTTTTCGCAGTATTTTGCATTAGGACAAGTTTATATATCATATACAAATGTACTATTTTGCTTCTTAATGGAATAGACCCATTTTTCTCTCTTTTCATTATTTATTGCAAAGTAGTATCTTGTAAGTTGAGATGAACACTTACTCCTGGTCCAGAGTCTTCAGTTTTATTCAAAGATTATGCTAATGCTATGAAACCGGTAAGTTTTGTTATTATTGTGAATAAAGAAATCTGTTTTGTGAGAAACCATCCAAGTAATTAAAACGACTTCGTTTGAATAGATGAATATATAAGATTGCTTTTGATTTATTCTAGTTTCATTTTCCTCGTTCTGTTTCCATTAAGATGAAGTTTGTATTGTTATATTAAAATAACTTAATTCCGTATCCAACATCGTGTTTTATCAAAATATATTTTTCCTTGTAAATAAATACTGAACCTTCCCCTGCACAAATAGAGTCACAAGTGTTATAAACGTTGGTGTACTTTGAAAGTTGTAGAAATTATATTCGCAGTTGAAATTAGCAACAGTTAATGAGAGCTTTAACTTTTAGCGCTAACATTAATTAAAAATAACCGCAAGCTCGCCGCTCCGTACTGATGGGATGGGCGATGTCCGACGGGACGGTAACGATACGACTACGTGTTGGTAACGACGTGCAAACACTACTTAATATTGCTTCATTCTTTGTTAATATTTTAAAAACTTTTTATTTTTTTTTCTATTTGAAACGCATTTAACTCTTGCAATGTAGACATTGTGATGTGATTTAAACGTTTGAAATAAATTTTTATCGAACAAATATACTATATATAATTATAAACTTCTTAGTTTCTAAACTCAAAAGCACGGTTACAACCACACAAAATAACAATGTGAGATGGGATAAACGAAAACACTGTAATTCTAGATGCTTATGCAATAATGTACTTAGAGGAACAACTTTGAATTACTTGTATAGCAAATGTTGTCGTTATTAAGTTTGTTATTATTAAGTGCGGGTAGTTTTATAACATTGATGAAATTTGATAGAATTAGTAAATGACATGAAATTAAACTATATTTTATTTTTTCTTTTAATATTGTTTTAAATTCGAAAGATAAAACAAAATGAAAATATTTGTATTAAAAGTAAACGGTAATTCGTTGTCTTTCCCTTGCTCCGCCTGAGCCATGTATCAGCACTAAGCGATGTTTTGTCGAAGCCTGTAACTTCTAATCAGTAGTTCGTAATAGCCTGATTGTGTACGTGTATACAATATTTATTGAGCTGCTTCCAAATTTTTAGCGCGCGTTTAGTAAACTGTTTCTTTATATTCTTTGTAGTTACTAACGAGATAGAGTATTTATTTTGTTTGAGAATCGTTTCAAGTTATTATTTCTTTCATTTATACATCTATAAAAAAATTGAACGTCTGTTTGTAATTACAATTTAATAGCTTTTTAATAAATGTATATGAAAGTATGTAAGGTACTTACATTAAACAATCTTTTTTTGTTTTGTTTTCTCTATTTATCTCTCTGTTCTGGCTTATCTCTTGCCTGACCAATTTCAACAGCTCTTTCATTAGAGAATAGCTGACGTTAGAGAGAGTAACCTGCTTTAAATTAAAAATATGTTTTTTACGAAGTGAACCGCGTGAACGAAGTCGTGGGCACAACTAGTAGAGATCGTGTAACAAGGTAGTAATATTAAAGTAGCGATCTGGTAAATAAAGTAGTCACTTTGATCTGAACTATTGACGAACAGTTGTGAACTGAACTTTGACTTATATTTGATGTGTGGTTTGAGGTTTTGTTTCAACTGTCACATAGTTGTTTCTTATTAAAAATTTTATAAGTATCTCTTATTGTTTTAGAAACTTAATTTTTAACCAGTTATCCCTCAACTTTTCTGTTTAAAATAAAAAAATAACACAAAAAAAATGTTAATGAAATGTAAATATAATTGAGCGAAGCGAGCGGAGCACTCCAATGAAGTCTTTTTCACATTCTTTGTCACGAATAGGTTCGAAAACTTGACGGAAAATTATGAAATTTTGCAAACAAAAACATACCCATTAGGTGATGGTTTAAAAAAAATATTGTAAAATGTCATGTCGTTGAGGAACAATCGTCAAAAAACTGATATCCCATTGAAGTCAATGGGAAACGATGAGTCATTACACTGCGTTCGCTTCGCTCAATATGTAAACGGCACTAGGTCCGGTCTGCTGGCGCCCCTACTATTATTAACAAAAAAATTTTTTTTATATCTCGCTTCTACTCGATGAAAAGAGTATTCTTACCAGGTTTCAAGTGTCTAGGCCTTTCAGTTTTAGGAATAATGTAGAAGGTCACTACATAGGTAAAAATGTTTTATATATATATATATATTTAAGGGTGGCTCCAAGAGTATAGCGACGATGTTCGTAAGTAATATTGTTAAATATGATATACAAGTGTATGTTTACATAAAATTACTGTTCTAAAACTTAATGATCATAAATAAACGTGTTGTGAGTATTTAAGCCACTTAATTTTAATGCTGTTGACGACCAGATGCATCAGCCAATACCGAAATATTGTTAACACAAAAGGATTTTAATATTAATAACATTGTTAGTTATGAAGCTAAAATAATATATAATTCAATGATACTACATATAAAGGCTGATTTAAATAATTGTTTTTAAAAATTATATCAGATTTCATCAAGACAGAGACAGTCAGAGACTCAATCTAACATAGACTAGACTCATTATGGACATTGCGTTTCAGTAATCTAGCTTAGCGTCCGACCGTTTTGAAGTTCGTTAAGGGTTTCGTAAGCTCTATTTTGAACTCTTTTTTTTCTCTTATCATTTAGTATTTAAGATTTATTTAATTTAATGTTATTGAATACTCTATACCAATGTTTCTTCTTCTATTACTCTGAAACTGATCAAGTGATTGTATTTAAACTTTAAAGGTAATTTTTAACTTACCCCCTTAATCTGTCAGTCGTATTAAAATTCTATTTTATTCTATGATTGATAAATAAAAAGTTTGTTTAATATTTTGGACTGGTTAATAAACTACCAGTTAGATACGGACTACACCACGTTGTATCGAATAAGTTGATAGTATCAGTACGGTTTATTTCAATCCAATGTTCAATGATTGATTGAAAAAGCTCATCAATCTAATACGAGGAATGTAGAAAATAAAACGAATCACCAGAAGCGTATAATGGTTATAATATAGGCTAATACCCTGACCGCGCCTGCCTCGACGTAAACTATTTTTATTGAACAAGTGGGGAGGGCAATAAATTTGCTTGGTTTATCGCTACGCGTGTTGTTGATCTAGTGATGTTTATTTTTACTTCAATGTATATAGAATTGTTTGTCAGGAATTGGATATAGTCAATATTTTTGTTTTGTATGTATAAATTGTGTTTGTTTTTATTTATCTTACCTTTGAAATGGTTATTTCAATTAAACGATGAGTAACAAATTAATCTGAATTTATTATTCTTTGTTTAATTTGTTTTTTTCACTAAGGTGTAACTGTCACTGAGGTCATATGAAATTAGTTTTTTCGGCAGCCTACAAAGTTGCTTAAACAGATTTTAGGGTAGGGTGCCTTTTTTATTTGAACCAACTTTTCTTATTTAGTGACCGATTGAAATATAACAAATACATAATCCTAAGGAACTTACACAAACACAGCCGTGAAATCAAACGCATTCAAATTGGATAATCAGTTCTAGGGATTAGCGCGCACAATCGCTTAGATTAACAGACAAAAATTCGTTACTAGAGACTAGGACTTTAGTAATGATTTGATGATGATGATGATCACGATACGTTACAGATTTATTAAATATATGGATTACATTTCATAATTTAGATTACAATTTAATTTAATCTCGAATTCAAAAATGAATGTTTAAAATTAAACTGGCGTACTTATTGATAAGTTGAAGAGTTTCACTTTGCTGGAAAATACGAGCATGCAGGTTAACAGAAATGGATCGTAAACTCCAAATCGAACTTATTTTAAGTCATCTTCAATCTCTTACGTTTTTATGAGTTTCGTTTACGCGTCTGTAAATCTTTATGTGCCATCAGTTTGAAAATCAACTGAATCTAAAATAGAAAGGTTTTTTAAATTCATTTTACTGCCACTTAATACTGTTGGAGCGTTTTAATCTTTAATGCAACAATTTGAGTTGATTAGTCACTTACATTCGGTATGAAGCCTAGTGCCGAGGTTTATGCGACTTTATTAAATAAATTCAAACAGTCACGTAAAACAGCAATAAATTGTTGAGATTAAAATATCCTTGAAATATATATTTGTTTAAAATTTCTATGGACTATAATTGTACAATTTTGTAATGTTATTTAAATTGTATCAAAGTTTACGTTTGTAAAGCGATGTAAATGAAATTGCAATTTGCCGAGTTAAATTTACGTTAACAGTATATTATTTTGGCACACCGCTAAACGTTTACGTTAATGTTTGAGTGAAACGCCGCTCCCCACCGCAGGCGTCATGTCAGAAACGTCAGCAACGGAAGTAACTCGAGCCTCGGGCTAGATATGGTCGATCGACTTGTATAGAACAATTGGTTTAAAATGTATTTCTTTTATGTATTTAATAGATGTTTTTTTAATTGTATATTATGGTATAAAAATATTTTTAATTGATTTATAAATAGTTTTAATAGTCGTATTTTTATATTTTTGGTGCTACTTTGTCGGCTCAGCCACAAATCACAATTGATCAATACTGTCCTACATGGGACACAATTTTTTTTCACTCCACACTGGAACGGTAATTCCAGTTCAAATTGAATTATATCGAGATTTATATCTATTCGTGAATCCCTCATTCCCATGTGTTTGAATTTAGGTGGCGATAACTTTCTCATTCCTCGGTGTGACGTGACGGGGTCGTAATGTTTAGAACTCCCTCGTGACGCAGGGTCTGTCAGAATACATTTTGGATTCGCTATCAATCTCTCCTGTCAGCCCTAACTTGTTTATGAAGCTGTATTTAAAGCTGCGACCTTTGACTAATGTAGTTTAAGGGATGGATGTGCAAACAGGTATTGATATATAGCAATGTGTGATTTTTTTTATTCTTTTACAGGTAACTTACAGTTAATGTATTACACTTATGCTACGTGGCGTTTATGTAATAGACTTGGAATTAAAATTTATGTAAGTGTTGATATTGTAACTACCTGTGCCCATGACATCGTTTGCGTGGAATAGGTCTTTGAAAATAAAAGTAGCCGCAATTATTCCCTTTTAATATTATCTATCTGCCAGTGAAAGTCCTGTTAAATTCGATTCAGCCGTTTCAGTGAATGTTTTTTTATATATTTAAGTCGAAATAGTTTGTCGGTCAAATGACAGACAAACTATTACCTACGAAATTGTAGATAAGACGAATAGCGTCTATCAAATAGGTTCGTCTATTCGAAGCAGCTTGCCATGAAATTGTGTTTTGAGTTGTACCGGTAAGATGCACGGTATCCTGTGATATATTGAGCGTCTCCGAGACTTGGTCTATAATTAAATTGCTGGGATGTAACAGGTATATATTAAACAATTGAACTTCTAACTGAACAATTTGCTTTATTTATATTTTTCTTTTTCTATAAAGTTGATTTTATATCCTTAGTTTATTGATTATTTACGTTACAAATTATTGTTTTGTTGTTCTAAATCTGTTTCAAACAGAAAAGTATCAAACAATCGTTTTTGCTATATTTTTATTCGAGGAATGATTTGAAATTAGTTATATAAATATTCGTATATAGACATACAGACTTACACTTATTTTCTTATTAAATATATATAACATGTGCCGTTTGTCACGTCAACTGAAGTGGTTTCACATCCGTTGTCGACGTTTTCTAGAAATATTACAGTTTTCTAGTGAATTTATTTTTATTCTCAATATTTTACATTAGGGCAAGTTTAAATATTATATATAAATGTAGTATTTTTTAATTAATGGAATAGAATCATTTATCTCTTTTCATTGTCTTTTGTAAAGTCGTATCTTGTAAGTTGAGGTGAACACTTAATTGTAGTCCAGCGACTCCAGTTTTATCCAAAGACATTCTAAGAAATATTTTCTTTTTTTCATCGGCTAATTAGTGTAATGGTTTCATTTCAGCGATCCTTAGTACGGATACAATGCTTTTTAGAATAATTCTTTGTTTGCAAAGGGTAGAAGTTCTTTCTTATCAATAACACTGAATTACGACCTTTAAGTTATAAGAAAAAGAAACCAGTCAGTCTAGTTATTGCCGTGAATAAAGAAATCTGTTTTTGAGAGAAACCATCCAAGTAATTAAAACGACTTCGTTTGAATAGATGAATATATAAGATTGCTTTTGATTTATTCTAGTTTCATTTTCCTCGTTCTGTTTTCATTAAGATGAAGTTTGTATTAAATATTAAAATAACTTTATTCCGTATCCAACATCGTGTTTTATCAAAATATATTTTTCCTTGTAAATAAATACTGAACCTTCCCCTGCACAAATAGAGTCACAAGTGTTATAAACGTTGGTGTACTTTGAAAGTTGTAGAAAATATATTCGCAGTTGAAATTAGCAACAGTTAATTAGAGCTTTAACTTTTAGCGCTAACATTAATTAAAAATAACCGCAAGCTCGCCGCTCCATACTGATGGGATGGGCGATGTCCGACGGGACGGTAACGATACGACTGCGCGTTTGTAACGACGTGCAAACGCTACTTATTATATTGCTTCATTCTTTGTCAATATTATTATTATCTGTATAACAAATGTTGACGTTATTAAGTTTGTTAATATTAAGTGCGGGTAGTTTTATTATATTGTTAAAATTTGATAGAATTATTATATGACATGGAATGATTGATTTTTTACGTTCGTATTCTGTTTAGAAATATAATAAAATTAAAATGTTTGTATTTAAAAGTAAACGGTAATTCGTTGTCTTTCCCTTGCTCCGCCTGAGCCATGTATCAGCACTTAGCGATGAGTTGTCGAAGCCTGTAACTTCTAATCAGTCGTTCGTAATAGCCTGATTGTGTACGTGTATACAATATTTATTGAGCTGCTTCCAAGTTTTTAGCGAGCGTGTCGTAAAATGTTTCTAAGTATTGTTTGTAGTTACTAACTAGATAAAGTATTTAGTTTGGTTTTAGAAACTTTCAAATTATTATTTCTTGTATCTATACATCTATAAATAAAAGTGAACGTCTGTTTATAATTACAAATTGTTAGTTGTCATTTTATGAACATGAAAGTATGTAACCGTAGTGATATAAAAAAAAACAATTTTTCAAACTTTTTTCTATTTATCTGTTTTTTCTGGTTGGCTTGTTAAAAATATATTAACAGGCCTCTAATTAGAGGATAGCTGATGTTAAAAGGAGTACCTCAACCTGCTTTTAATTAAAAAAAAACTCACCGAACGGAGCCACGTGTACGGCTAGTTTATATTGTCTAAAATGGTAGTAATATAAAAATATAAATTTGTGCGTTGTAATAAATAAAGTATTTACTTTGATGTGAACTATTCATGAACAGTTGTGAACTGAACTTTGGCTTATATTCGACGTGTGGTTTGAGGTTTTGTTTCCACTGTCACATAGTTGTTTCTTATTATTATTGGATTCTATTCCAGTTTTAATGACATTGTCTTTAAAAGGAAATTTGTAATGTATCAAGTTTTTGTTACTACAATACAAATATAATCATTTCGAGTTTAGATGTATTTGAATCAAAGTATCTGCGTGCAGTGTTTGTCCTCTTTTCTTATTAAGTATTGTCAACAAAAAAAAATGTATTTCATGCTCAGGTAATAAAGGAAAAAAAATCTTGCTTAATGCAAAATATTTATTTCTATAGGCGTCCGTTTATTATTACGTTTACAATAAAAGCACCTTTATTTAATGAACGTTTATCCCTTAACCGCTCTGTTTAAAATATAAAAATAACACAAAAAATTTGTTAATAAAATATAAATAAAATAGATTTAAGGAAGTATATATTTATTAGAGTATTATTATGCCTATAAGAGCTATATTTCGAATATTTATTTATTTATTTAATTAACGCAAAGAATTTTTAATTTCACCGCTAGTCGATGAAGAAAGTATTCTTACCAAATCTCTAGGCCTTTCAGTTTTAGAAATATCGTGGTGGGTCACTACATAGGTGAAAATCTCATATATGTAGTTATATATATATTTTAGGGTGGCTCTACGAGTATAGCGACGATGTTCGTCAGTAATATTGTTAAATATGATATATGTGTGTTTACATTTACTTGCTGTTCTAAAACTTAATGATCATAAATAAACGCGTTGTCAATATTTAAGCCGCTTAATTTTAATGCTGTTGACGACCAGATGCATCAGTCATTATCGAAATATTGTAAACATAAAAGGATATTATTATTAATAACATTGTTAGTTATGAAGCTAAAATAATATATTATTCAATGGTACCGTATATGAAGGATGATTTAAATAATTGGTTTTAGAACTTTTATTAGATTTCATTTTCAAGAAGACTCAGACAGCGAGTCAGAGACTCAGTCTAGACTAGACTCGTTATGGGTCTTGTCTTTTACTAATCCAGCTTAGTGTGCGACCGTTCTGAGGTTTGTTAGGGATTTCGGTAAGAACTATTTTGAAACTTTTTTTGTTAATATCATTAAGAAATTTAGATCTATTTAGCTAAAAGTTGATTAATTTATTATACGAATGCTTCTTCTTCTTTTTTTTTTTTTTTTTTTTTTTTTTTCACCTTCACGCCATATCTCTTGCGGGGTAGCCAGAGACGACGGAGCGCCAAACGCTACGGTCTCTGCATACCTCTTTCGCCTCGGTCACAGACATCAACTTCTTCATACATGCCCTCCGGGGGGTCCTCATGCTTTTTACGTGACCTTCCTCCAGTATCGTAGCTACTGTATTTTCGAAGGCCTCCCCCTGTCTCTCTTACCGCTCACTTTTCCCATATAAATCTTTTTTACCATTCTTTCATCACTCATTCGTTCAACGTGCCCAAACCACCTGAGCACGTTCTTCTTCATTCTCACCGTGACATCTTCGCTAGTACCTGCCATTCTGTGGATCTCTTCATTGCGGATTCGATCAGCTAGACTGACTCCGCATATTCTGCGAAGAGATCGCATCTCCACAGCATACATCTTTCTTACATTCTTCTTCTGTGTTACCCACGTTTGGCTGCCGTATAACAGTGTCGGTAGCAAAACTGCATTGTGTACAGCCAAACGTGCAGCTATACTGACGTTTTGCCGTCTCAACAATGCAGTCAAAGCACCATTGACTCTGTTACCAGCAGCAATACGCCTTTCCACATCCATTTCGTATCTTCCGTCTCTGCTAAACATACTTCCCAAATATACCACTTCATTCACTTGTTCTATTATCTTATCATTCACGTTGATCTTACATTCTGTTCTTTCTTCATTTCTTTCAAATATCAGAACCTTCGTCTTATCTACATTCAGGTTAAGACCATTAATTTCACACCCATCTTTCAGAGTGGTGACCAATGCCTGCAAATTGCATTCTGATGATGCAATGAGCACTGCATCATCTGCATATAGTAAGCAATTGACCTTAAGGTCACCTACTTTCACTCCCATGTCACTATCTTTCACTCCTTGGAGACAACTATCCAAATACAAATTGAACAACCAAGCTGACATAGCGCAACCTTGCTTAACACCCGATTGGATGTCAAACCAGGGCGACATGCCAGCTCCTACTCGCACACAGGCTGAGTGATCTCGGTAAAGAGACCTTACAGCCTGTAGCAAGGGTCCGTTCACATTGTATCGGGGCAGTATCTCCCATAACTTCTTTCTCACAACCCTGTCAAACGCCTTTTCCAAATCCACAAAAGCACAGAAAACCTTTTGGTTTAGGGCCAAAAACTTTTCCGTGATCATGCGGAGGGAAAAGATCTGATCTATACACCCTCTTCCAGGTCTAAAACCTCCTTGTGCCTCCCACAACATCCTTTCAGATCTCTCTTGCATTCTTCTCGCTAAAATTTTAGCATAAACTTTACCGCCCAAGCTAATCAAACTGATGGCCCTATAGCTTGCACAGTCTATCTGTGAACCTTTGCCTTTATACAAAGGTACGATGACTGCACTTCGCCAATCGTCTGGGACCTCCCCAGATTTCCAGCATAAATTGCATAAAAACCAGAAAAAGTCCCAGACGCGTAGCCCACCATATTTGATCATCTCGGCAGTAACTTCATCTGCTCCCGCAGCCTTACCACATTTCAGACTTCGAATCACGTTCTCTACTTCTTCTAAACTGATTTCACCATCGGCTACATCTTGACTCAGCATTACGCTGGTAGTCAAGACCGAGGCGTCCTCACGTTCATACATCTCCTTATAGAATTCCGCCCACCGCTGCAAAACGTGTGCTTGCTCAGTTAAAATTTCACCGCTTTTCGAAAGCACCCCTTTCATTCTACAGGTTACCGAACAACCCCGGGAACCACTAACTTCTCGCCAGAAAAGCTTCGTGTTTTCCCGGAAGTTGTTCGTCAACCTTTCATCCCTTTCTCTCTCAGAATTTTCACGCTTCATCTTTATAAGTGCTTTCGTTTTGTGCTTTTGCAGCTTGTACGCTCTTTTTCTTATCTCTCTCATACTTTTATCCTTACCAGAGGCTTTATAATCCAGCCATGCTTTCTTCTTTAACTCTACAGCGTCTTTCACTTCATCATCCCACCATTCATCGCGCTTTTTACTAAAACCTCTTTTCCTTTTACCACATACTTCTGTCGCTACTTTCACCATACCATTCCTAAGGTTCTGCCAGCATAGTTCAACACTTTCATTTCCAGAATCATAGCTTTCAAGCTTCTTGGATACCCTCTCTTGATATTCCTCTCTGATCGGTGGATCCTGAAGCTTCCAGCTTCTTATGCGATAATTCGACGCCAAGCTTGGACACGTCGTGCGGCTGCGCCAACCTGCGAACAAACCTCTTATTCTAGCAACGACTAGATAGTGGTCCGTTCCCAGATCAGCACCTCTGAACACTCGCGTGTCCATAACTTGACTTCGAATACGCTGGTCCACTAGGAATAAATCAATCATACTTCTTTCTTCCGCTCGCTCCCATGTGTACATGTGAATTTGTTTGTGATCAAACATCGTGTTTGCCACAAACAAATTTTTCTCCTTACAAAATTCCAAAATAAGCTTTCCAGCCTCATTTACCCTCTTATCACCATATTTTCCTAGCACGCTTTCGTAACCGCTTCGCGCGGTTCCAACCCATCCATTCATATCTCCACATACTATCAACTTTTCATTATCTCTGACACTACTTAGAACATCCCTGACATTCTCCCAAAACTCCTCGAGCTCGCTCATTTGAGCTGAGGATACTGGCGCATACATGGCTAACAAGAATACTCTTGTTATCCCCAGCTTAAAGCGAACCCAAAGAAGCCTCGGGTTAATCGCCTTGTATTCTACCATTGCATTAACCATTCGAGAGGACAATAATACGCCTACACCTTGGCAACCTCGCTCACCCTCTGGAACCCCAGCCCAGAAAGCGACCCGGTTGCCAGACAAATCGGTCGTATCATTGCCTTTTCGCTTGGTCTCAGACACACAAATAACATCCAGATCTTTGTCATCCATCACATCTAATAATTCATTCATCTTCTGTTCCATTCCTCCTCTTACATTCCACGTAGCTATTTGTAGCTCCGTCCTCCACCTTCCGCCGTTCGGAACATGGCGTGTTGGTTGGCGGTTCCCAACGCCGCATTTGTTCATATTATATTACATATTATAAATATACATTTTATTTCAACATACAATTATAGTTTTAATTCTAAATACAAAATACAAAAATATTAATATTTTAAATTATTTACATAAATATATATATATATATATATAATAAAGTAAAGTAATAAAGTACTTTTTAAATTACAATAACTAAGTTTATAATATTTTACACATGAACATTTCGGTTTTTATTCTGCAGTTATCATAAAGCTTATCTTCTTGTAACATTCACAATATGAAAAAACGTTATAAGAAAGTTGTTTTTTACAGTTTATAATTTTATTCATATCAACAAGTACTGATACTAATAACTTCGGTTAGTGATAAACATATCAGTAATAAAATATTCAGTTTGATCATCATAATCATAATATATATTCTTTTCTTTCTTGTCCAAGGTTTCTTTTTTTTTGTCCAAGGGAGGCCCTTAGACAAAATATTCAATTTCACTATTTACACTTTAACAATACAATTCAACGTCTCACGGATCACGTCCGGCCCGAGATAGGTATTATGTGGAATGACCTATATATAAATAGGTTATAGGTTGGCAAGCTCGTGTGTACCAGGTCATGTCGTCCCCAGTATCATCGCCTGCAAACTTGCTAAAATCAGTCGTCGCGTGGTCGATACCAGGAGTGCAATGAAGTTCGGGAGTTCACATGTACGACGCTCCAGATATATAATTTTTTTTTTTATTTATTTTTTCCATTGATTAATTTAAATAATTTAGAAACATTTGACAAAAAAACACGTAAAATATTGTAAATTAAAAATATTAACAAAAATTTTTTTATTTGACACTTGTCAAATTTCTTTTTAATTTATAATGCTTCTTCATTTTATTATAATTAAACAATTTAAGCCTGTCTTGTATAAATCTATCTTTAATAATAATTTTACCATAGCTAACAACACAAAACAACATTTAATATTTTTATTGGTAAAACTATCAATCTGATAACCAACTAGACCACGTTGTATCGTGTTGTATCGTTGTATTTCAATCCAATGTTCAATGATTGATTAAAAAAGCCCATCAATCTAAAACCCTGTTGCCAAAAGCGTGTAATGGTTATGATATAGGCTAATACCCTGACCGCGCTTGCCCTGAAGTGAACTATTTTTATTGAACAAGTGGGGAGGGCAATAAATTTGTTTCGTTTATCGCTCTACGCGTGTTGTTGATCTAGTGATGTGTATTTTTACTTCAATGTATGTGGAATTGTTTGTCAGAAATTGGATATAGTCAATAGCTTTGTTCTGTGTATATAAATTGTGTTTGTTTTTATTTATGGAGCCTTTGTAATGGTTATTTCAATTAAACAATTACTAACAAATTAAACTGAATTTATTATTCTTTGTTTAATTTGTTTGTTTCTCTAAGGTGTAACTATTACTGAGATCGCATGAAATTAGTTTTTTCGGCAGCCTATAAAGTTGCTTAAACAGATTTTAGGGTAGGGTGCCTTTTTTATTTGAACCAACTTTTTTTTTAATGACCGATTGAAATAAAACAAATACATAATCCTTAGGAAGTTACATAAATACAGCCGTGAAATCCGCATTCAAATTGGATAATCGGTTCTAGAGATTAGCGCGCACAATCGCTCAGATTAACAGACAAAAATTCGTTACTAGAGACTAAGACTTTAGTAATAATTTGATTATGATGATGATGGCGATACATTACACTAGGTTTATTAAATATATGGATTACATTTCATAATTTAGATTACAATTAATTTAATCTCAAATTCAACAATTGACGTTTTAAATGCAATGGGCACGTTTATTGATTAGTGGAAGAGTTTCCCTTTGCTGGAAAATACGAGCATGCAGGTAAACAGAAATGGATCGTAAACTCCAAATCGAACTTATTTTAAGTCATCTTCAATCTCTTACGTTTTTATGAGTGTCGTTTACGCGTCCGTAAATCTTTTTGTGCCATCAGTTTGAAAATCAACTGAATCTAAAATAGAAAGCTTTTTGAAATTCATTTTACTACCACTTAATACTGTTGGAGCGTTTTAATTTTTAATGCAGCAATTTGAGTTGATTAGTCACTTACATTCGGTATGAAGTCTAGTGCCGAGGTTTATGCGACTTTATTAAATTAACTCATTACACCAAGAGCCACGTGAAACAGCGATAAATTGTTGAGATTAAAATATCCTTAAAATATATATTTGTTTGAAATTGTACATTTTTGTAATGTTATTTAACTTGTATCAAAGTTTAAGTTTGTAAAGCGATGTAAATGAAATTGCAATTTGCTGAGTTAAATTTACTATACCAGTATATTATTTTGGCACACCGCTAAACGTCTAGGTTAATGTTCGAGTGAAACGCTGCTCTCCACCGCAGGCGTCATGTCAGAAACGTCAGCAATGGAAGTAACTTCCGGTGCACGGAACGTCGCTTGTATTCTGTTTTACTCGAGCCTCGGGCTAGATATGGTTGATCGACTTGTATAGAACAATTGGTTTAAAATGTATTTCTTTTATGTATTTAATAGATGTTTTTTTAATTGTATATTATGGTATAAAAATATTTGTAATTGATTTATAAATAGTTTTAAAAATAGTCGTATTTTTATATTTTTGGTGCTACTTTGTCGGATCCGCCACAAATCACAATTGATCAACACTATCCTACATGGGACACATACATTTTTTCACTCCACACTGGAACGGGAATTCCAGTTCAAATTGAATTATATTGAGATTTATATCTATTCGTGAATCCCTCATTCCCATGTGCTTGAATTTAGGTGGCGATAACTTTCTCATTTCCTCGGGGTGACGTGACGGGGTCCTAATGTTTAGAACTCCCTCGTGACGCAGGGTCTGTCAGGTTACATTTTGGATTCGCTATCAATCTCTCCTGTCGCCCCTAACTTGTATATAGAGCTGTATTTTGAGAGCTGCGACCTTTGACTAATATAGTTTATGGGATGGATGTACAAACAGGTATCGATATATAGCAATGTGTTAGTTTATTTATGATTAATTTTTTATTTTATTTTTTTTCTTCTTTTACAGGTAACTTACAGTTAATGTACACTTACACTACGTTGCGCCTAGGTAATAGACTTGGAATTGAAATTTACGTAAGTGTTGTTATTGTAACTACCTGTGCCCATGATTTCGTTTGCGTGGAATAGCTCTTTTAAAATAAAAGTAGCCCAAATTACTCCATTTTGTATTATCTATCCGCCAGTGAAAGTCCGGTTAAATTCGATTTAGCCGCTTCAATGATTATTTTTTTTATTTGTTAGTGGAACTGTTACCTACGAAATCGTAAATAAGACGAATAGCGTCTATCATATAGATTTGTCTATTCAGAGCAGCTTGCCATGAAATAGTGTTTTGAGTTGTGCCGGTAAGATGCACGACCTACTGTGATATATTGAGCGTCTCCGAGACTCGGTCTAGAATTAAATTGCTAGGATATAACATATATGTTTTAAACAATTAATAACACAGTTTTATAATAAAATTATTTATTTTTATTATCAATATTTTACATTTATATATATCATATATAAATGTAGTATTTTGTTTATTAATGGAATAAAATAATTTATCCATTTTCATTGTATGTTGCAAAGTAGTATCTTGTAAGTTGAGATGAACACTTACTTCTAGTCCAGCGACTTCAGTTTTATCCAAAGCTTTAATTTCTTTCTTTCCTCGGTTAATTAGTGTAATGGTTTTGTTTCAGCGATCCTCAATACGGATACAATGCTTTTAGAATAATTCTTTGTTTGCCAAGGGTAGGGGAGTCCTTTCTTATCAATAACACTTAATTACGATCTTTACGTTATCACAAAATGAGTAAGTTTCCTTATTGCTGTGAATAAAGAAATTTGTTTTTGTGAGAAACCATCCAAGTAATTAAAACCACTTCGTTTGAATAGATGAATATATAAGATTGCTTTTGATTTATTCTAGTTTCATTTTCCTCGTTCTGTTTTCATTAAGATGAAGTTTGTATTAAATATTAAAATAACTTTATTCCGTATCCAACGTGTTTTATCAAAATATATTTTTCCTTGTAAATAAATACTGAACCTTCCCCTGCACAAATAGAGTTACAAGTGTTATAAACGTTGGTGTACTTTGAAAGTTGTAGAAATTATATTCGCAGTTGAAATTAGCAACAGTTAATGAGAGCTTTAACTTTTAGCGCTAACATTAATTAAAAATAACCGCAAGGTCGCCGCTCCATACTGATGGGATGGGCGATGTCCGACGGGACGGTAACGATACGACTACGTGTTGGTAACGACGTACAAACACTACTTATTATGTTGCTTCATTCTTTGTTAATATTTTTGACGTTTTAAAAAGTATTGCATTTTTTTATATTATATGTTCTAATATAACTCAAGAAATCTACGAAATAAATAGATTTAAATGCATGAAATAAAATTTAACAAATTTTTCGCGTGTAGTTGTAACATGAGCGAAATTATATTAATCGAATAAATATACTAAATATAATGACAATTTCCTAAATTTCTAAACTCAAAAGCTCGATTACAACTACACAAAATAACAATGTGAGACGGGATAAACGAAAACACTGGAATTGTAGATACTTATGCAAAATTGTACTAAGAGGAATAAATTTTGAATTACTTTTATCTGTATAACAAATGTTGACGATATTAAGTTTGTTATTATTAAGTGCGGGTAGTTTTATAATCTTAGTAAAATTTGATAGAATTAATATATGACATGGAATTAAACTATTTTTTATTTTTTCTTTAACTATTGTATTCAATTCGAAAGATAAAATAAAATGAAAATATTGTTATTTAAAAGTAAACGGTAATTTGTGTGTCTTTCCCTTGCTCCGCCTGAGCCATGTATCAGCACTAAGCGATGTACTATCGAAGCCTGTAACTTCTAATCAGTCGTTCGTAATAGCCTGATTGTGTACGTGTATACAATATTTATTGAGCACTTTCAAGTTTTTAGCGCGCGTTTAGTAAAGATTAACGAGATAGAGTATTTAGTTTGGTTTTTAAAAACGTTTCAATTATTATTTCTTTTATCTTTACATTTATACACGTAAATAAAATCGAAGTGACTGTTTGTAAATCCAAAATAATAGCTTTTCACTAAATGCATATGAAAGTATGTTACTTAAATTATACGTATATATTTTCTCTATTTGTTTGTCTGTTTGTTGTGGCCAGTCTGTGTTTGGATCGATTTTAACAAGTTTTTTCGTCAAGGGATAGCTGATGTTTAATTAAAAAAATATATATCCCAAGCCGCGGGCACAGCTAGTAGAGATAGTCTAAAATGGTAGTAATATAAAATATTTGTAGTGATCTATTAAATAAAGTAGTCACTTTGATGTGAACTTTTGACGAACAGCTGTGAACTAAACTTTGGCTTACATTTGATGTGTGGTTTGGAATTTGTTTCCACTGTCACTTATGTTCCTGTTTTAATGTTAAAGTTGTCATTACAAGGAAAATTGTGATGTTTCAAGTTTTTGTTAATACAATACAAATGTAATCACTATGAGTTTAAATGTATCAAGGTACTCGTAACTGCCTGCAGTATTTGTCCTCTATTCATACTAAGTATTTACAACAACAAAAATATTTCCATGCTCAGGTAATAATAGAAAAAATAATCTTGCTATAATTATTTCTATAGGCGTCTGTTTATTATTATGGTTTTCATTAATTTAGACGAATGCTGGTAATACTTTACTAATTAGAACAACTTTGTTACCTTTTACAAAGTAATGGGCATTTTAATTAACAATAAAAGCACATTTATTTAATGAACGTAGTATTATATATTATTAGTACTTCATAACTGCAGTTATTCATAGGAAAATTGTTAAATATGAGTTTATATTTCATTACTGTTCTAACGCTTAATGATCATAAACAAAACTCATTAAATTTTGCTTTGTGAATATTTAAACCGCTTAATTTTAATGCGATTGACAACCAGATGCATCAACCATTATCGAAATATTGTAAACATAGGATTTTAATATTAATAACATTGTTAGTTATAAAGCTAACATAATATAGTATCAATGATACCATATATAAAGGATGATTTAAATAATTGTTTTAGGAACTTTTATCAGATTTCGTTTTCAAGAAGAGTCAGACAGAGAGAGACTCAGTCTAGAGTAGACTCATTATGAGTCTTGTCTTTCACTAATCTAGCTTAGTGTTCTATCGTTCTGCAATTCGTTAGGGATTTTGGTAAGAGTTATTTTGATTTTGTTATTAACAATAACATCATTAAGAAATTTAGATTTATGTAGGTTATTATGTTGTTTAATTTACTATACCATACGAATGCTTCTTCATTTATTATACTGACACAGTTTAAGCCAGTCTTTGCATTAATCTATCTTAAGTACCTTTATATACTAATTTTGCTATGGCTGACATTTTAAAACAACATTATATATTTTCAACTGGTTAAACTATCAATCAGGTAAACAACTACACCACGTTATATCGAATAAATTGGTAGTGTTAGTACTGTTAGTTTATTTCAATACTATCTAGAATGATTGATTGAAAAAGCTCATCATTCTAATACTAGGAATGTATAAAATGAAACGAATCACCAGAAGCGTGTAATGGTTTTAATATAGGCTAATAACCTGACCGCGCCTGCCTCGATGTGAACTATTTTTATTGAACAAGTGGGGAGGGCAATAAATTTGTTTCGTTTATCGCTCTACGCGTGTTGTTTGTTGATCTAGTGATGTTTATTTTCACTTCAATGTATATAGAATGGTTTGTCAGGAATTGGATATAGTCAATATTTTTGTTCTGTGTGGATAAATTGTGTCTGTTCTTATTTATCGTACCTTTGAAATAATTATTTCAATTAAAAGATTACTAAAAATTATGCTGAATTTATTATTCTTTGTTTATTTTTTTAATTTCCTAGCTGTGTCCGCCAAATTACTAAATAATTCAACAAAACAGTTCCTTGATAATATTTTTATTGAATGTATAACAAAAGTAGTGCGGCACATCTTATTTTAATGAAACATCTTAATCATTGCCTGATTAAAATAAAACAAGTATTAAATCCTAATTGATGTTACAACAATACATCCATGAAAATCGAATTCTATACTTATGACCGTTTCCAGATATTGGCGATCGCAAATGTACAGACTAACAGAGAAAAATTAATTGTTAAAGACCCTCGGTAATGATTTGACGACAGCGACCTGTTACAGAGTTGTTATGTGTATACGTTAAACTGGATAATTTGGTTTGAAATTTAATCTCTAAATCAACAATTGATGTTTAAAATTCAAAGGGCGTACTTATTGATAAGTTGAAGAGTTTCACTTTGCTGACAAATACGAGCATGCAGGTTAACAGAAATGGATCGTAAACTCCAAATCGAACTTATTTTAAGTCATCTTCAATCTCTTACGTTTTTATGAGTTTCGTTTACGCGTCTGTAAATCTTTATGTGCCATCAGTTTGAAAATCAACTGAATCTAAAATAGAAAAGTTATTGAAATTCATTTTACTACCACTTAATACTGTTGGAGCGTTTTAATCTTTAGGTAATGCAGCAATTTGAGTTGATTAGTCACTTACATTCGGTACGAAGCCTAGTGCCGAGGTTTATGCGACTTTATTAAATTAACTCATTACACCAAGAGTCACGTAAAACAGTAATAAATTGTTGAGAATAAAATGTTCTCGAAATATAAATTTTGAATAAAACTACTGTAGATTGGCCTATAATTATCTGATGTTATTTAACTTGTATCAAAGTTTAAGTTTGTGAAGCGATGTAACTAAAATTTCAATTTGCTGAGTTAAATTTACGCTAACAGTATATTATTTTGGCACACCGCTAAACGTTTACGTTAATGTTTGAGTGAAACGCCGCCCGCAACCGCAGGCGTCATGTCAGAAACGTCAGCAACGGAAGTAACGTCCGGTGCACGGAACGTCACTTATATTCTGTTTTTACTCTAGCCTCAGGCTAAATATGGTTGATCGACTTGTGTAAAACAATTGGTTTCAAATGTATTTATTTTATGTATTTATTTGAGTTGTTTTATCTATTATGGTAAAAAAATATTTGTAAATGATCTACAAATAGTTTTAAAAACAGTTGTATTTTTATATTTTTGGTGCTACTTTGTCGGGTCCGCAACAAATCACTATAGAACGACGTAATCCTATATGGACCATATACATTTTTTCACTCCACGCTCCCATTCGAGTTGAAATTGAATTACATCGAGATTTATATCTATTCGGGAATCCCTCATTGACATGTGCTTGAATTTAGGTGGCGATAACTTTCTTATTTCCTCGGGGTGACGTCATTTATAATGTTTAAAACTCCCTCGTGACGCAGGATCTGTCAGGATAGATTTTGGTTGCGCTACCAATCTCTCTTGTCGCCCCTAACTTGTTTATGGAGCTGTATTTTAAGAGTTGACCTTTGACTAATGTAGTTTAAGGGATGGATGTACAAAAAGGTATCGATATATAGCAATGTGTGATTTATTTATATTTTTTTTTCTTCTTTTACAGGTAACTTACAGTTAATCTATTACACTTACACTACGTGACGTCTACGTAATAGACTTGGAATTAAAATTTATGTAAGTGTTGTTATTATAACTACCTGTGCCCATGACATCGTTTGCGCGGAATAGGTCTTTGAAAATAAAAGTTGCCCAAATAACTCCAATTAATAATATATATCCGCCAGTGAAAAACCTGATAAATTAGATTTAGCAGGAACGTACATAATCCAATTTTTTTAAGTTAGTACCGTATATAGTCATATGTTTTTACTGAATTTTTTATTTTGGAATGACAAACATTTTATTAATATGTATAAATTAATAATAAATAAATCTTAGTCATATTTTAGTTATAAAAGTAAGATCGATTAGACTTTCTTGAAATTTTATATTAATTAAATTATCAATATGTAAGTCGGAATAGTTTGTCGGTCATTTCGTAGGTAAGACGAATAACGTCTATCAAATGGATTTGTCTAGAGGAAGCAGCTTGCCATGAAATAGTGTTTTGAGTTGTGCCGGTAAGATGCACAATGTACTGTGATATATTGAGCGTCTCCGAGACTCGGTCTAGAATTAAATTGCTTCTATATAACAGATATGTATTAAACAATTAATAATAGAGTTTTCTGGCGTTTTTTATTTTTTCGCAGTATTTTACATTAGGACAAGTTTATATATCATATACAAATGTACTATTTTGATTCTTAATGGAATAGACTCATTTATCTCTTTTCATTATTTATTGCAAAGTCGTATCTTGTAAGTTTTGATGAACACTTACTCCTGGTCCAGAGTCTTCAGTTTTATTCAAAGATTATGCTAATGCTATGAAACCGGTTAGTTTTGTTATTATTGTGAATAAAGAAATCTGTTTTGTGAGAAACCATCCAACTAATTAAAACCACTTCGTTTGAATAGATGAATATATAAGATTGCTTTTGATTCATTCTAGTTTAATTTTCCTCGTTCTGTTTTCATTAAGATGAAGTTTGTATTAAATATTAAAATAACTTTATTCCGTATCCAACATCGTGTTTTATTAAAACATATTTTTCCTTGTAAATAAATACTGAACCTTCCCCTGCACAAATAGAGTCACAAGTGTTATAAACGTTGGTGTACTTTGAAAGTTGTAGAAATTATATTCGCAGTTGAAATTAGCAACAGTTAATGAGAGCTTTAACTTTTAGCGCTAACATTAATTAAAAATAACCGCAAGCTCGCCGGTCCATACTGACGGGATGGGCGATGTCCGACGGGACGGTAACGATACGACTACGTGTTGGTAACGACGTGCAAACACTACTTATTATATTGCTATATTCTTTGTTAATATTTTAAAACTTTTTATTTTTTTTTCTTATTTGAAACGCATTTTCTAACTCTTGCAATGTAGACATTATGATGCGATTTAAATGTTTGAAATAAATTTTTATCGAACAAATATACTATATATAATTATAAAACTTTTAAGTTTCTGAACTCAAAAGCTCGGTTACAACCACACAAAATAACAATGTGAGATGGGATAAACGAAAACACTGGAATTGTAGATGCTTATGCAAAATTGTGTTTAAAGAAATAACTTTGAATTACTTTTATTCGTGTAGCAAATGTTGAAGTTAGTAAGTTTGTTATTATTAAGTGCGGGTAGTTTTATAATCTTCATAAAATTTAATAGAATCAGTGCATGACATGGTATTAAAATGTCGTTTTATTTTTTTTTCTTTTCCTTTCGTACTAAATTCTAAAGATAAAATAAAATGAAAATATTTTTATTTCACAGTAAACGGTAATTTATTATCTCTACTTGCTCCGTCTGAGCCATGTAGCAGAAGCCACAAAGAAAAAAAAAATTCTTTTTGTAATTCCAAAGTAATAACTTTTTACTAAATGCATATGAAAGTATATACTATACTTACTTTATTTTTTTTCTATTTGTCTGTTTGTGGTGGCCAATCTCTGGCTGGTCCGATTTTAGCAAGTCTTTTATTAGTGGGTAGCTGACGTTAGAAGGAGTAAGTTAGGCTACTTTTCATTTAAAAAGTCGCGGACGAAGTCGTGGGCTCAGCTTGTCGAGATTATCTGAAATGGTAGTAATATAAAATTGTAAATTTGTAGCGATCTATTAAATAAAGTTTTCACTTTGATGTAAACTACTGTTGAAAAGTTGTGAACTGAACTTTAGCTTATATTTGATAAATGGTTTAATTAGTTGATTCCACTGTCACATAATTGATTCATATCTTTACTGTAGTCTGTACCTGTTTAAATGATAAAGTCAATGACATTGTTATTAAAAGGAACAATGTAAAGTATTGAGTTTTTGTTACTACAATACAAATCTGATCATTAAAATTTTAGACGTATTTGAATCAAAGTATTTGTTCCCTTTTCTTACAAAGTCGTATTAAAAAAAAAAGTTTTTGATCCTAAGGTAATGTGAGAAAAAAATAATTCTTGCTATAATTATTTCTATTGGGGTCTGGTTATTATCACGTTTCCTTCTTCATTAATTTAGACGAATGCTAGTAATACTTTATTTTTTAGAACAACTTCGTTATCTTTTACATAGTAATGGGCATTAACAATAAAAGTACATTTATGTTATGAACGTAGTATTAAATATTATTAGTACCTCGTATTGTGTTTCACTGTCTGTAAGTCTATAAGATACGATTCCCCACGGCCCGTAAGACTCCTAAAGTCAGAAAGAGAAGACCCAAGTCGGTACTTTTCGACCCGGACGACGCGATTACGTTAGGGAACGCTACGTAAAAGCGGCAAAGCGAACATAAATACTACACATACACACACACAGCGTCTTCGCCGGCGAAGACGAGGTCCCCATCCAAGCACGTTGCTCCGGCGTTCTGCCGTCGGAGGACGTTAGTGTCAAATTCTAGCCCACATCCAACCCTCGCTTCCCACCTAACGGCGTCCTGAGCCGTGGTCCGAGCCTCACAGGAGGCGCCCTCAGGACGCGCGTTCCCCTGGGGCCCTTCAGGCCCCCCTTTTCAAGGGCGGGTCTCTGCACCCGTCCATTACACCGGTGACGCTGTCATGGCCAGTAGGGCTAACAGCAGAGACAAAAAAAAAAAAAAAAAAAAAAAAAAAAAATACGATTCCATAGGAAAGGAGAAACATGATGGCATAACTGCAGTTATTCATAGGAAAATTGTTAAGTATATGTGTGTTTGTTTACATTTCATTAGTGTTCTAATGCTTAATGATCATAAACAAAACTCATTATATTTTGCTTTGTGAATATTCGAGCCGCTTAATTTTAATGCGATTGACAAACAGATGCATCAACCATTACAGAAATATTGTAAACACAAAAGGATTTTAATATTAATAACATCGTTAGTTATGAAGCTAAAATAATATATTGTACAATTATACCATATATTTATTTTGAAATTTTATCGGATTCATTTTCAAGAAGAGTCAGACAGAGACAGTCAGAGACTGAATCTAGACTAGAATCATTACGGACCTTGCGTGTGCGATTAGTGAACTAATCTAGCTTAGCGTCCGACCGTTTTTAAGTTCGTTAAGGGTTTCGTAAGCTCTATTTTGAACTTTTTTTCTTAACATTTAGTATTTTTTTTTAAATTTAATGTTATTGAATACTCTATACCAATGTTTCTTCTTCTATTACTCTGAAACTAATCAAGTGATTGCATTTAAACTTTAAAGGTAAGTTTTAACTTACCCCCTTAATCTGTCAGTCGTATTAAAATTCTATTTTATTTTATGTTAAATAAAAAGTTTGTTTAATATTCTGGACTGGTTAAACTATCGGTTAGATATAACAACTCCACGTTGAATCGAATAAATTGATAGTGTCAGTACTATTATTACATTCGGTACGAAGCCTAGTGCCGAGGTTAATGCGACTTTATTAAATTAACTCATTACACCAAGAGTCACGTAAAACAGCAATAAATTGTTGAGATTAAAATATCCTTGAAATAAAAATTTGTTTAAAATTCCTATGGACTGAAATTGTATAATTATCTAATGTTATTTAACTTGTATCAAACTTTAAGTTTGTGAAGCGATGTAACTGAAATTTCATTTTGCTGAGTTAAATTTACGCTAACAGTATATTATTTTGGGACACCGCTAAACGTCTAGGTTAATGTTTGAGTGAAAAGCCGCCCGCAACCGCAGGCGTCATGTCAGAAACGTCAGCAACGGAAGTAACGTCCGGTGCATGGTGGTCATGGATCTCTCCACCAGTGAAAGTCCTGTTAAATTCGATTTAACCGTTTCAGTGATTGTTTTTTATATATGTAAGTCGCAATAGTTTGTCGGCCAAATAACAGACAAACTATTACCTACGAAATCGTAGGTAAGAAGAATAGCGTCTATCAAATAGTTTAGTCTATTCGAAGCAGCTTGCCATGAAATAGTGTTTTGAGTTGTACCGGTAAGATGCACGGTATCCTGTGATCTATTGAACGTCTCCGAGACTTGGTCTAGAATTAAATTGCTAGGATGTATTTGCTTTATTTATATTATTCTTTTTCTATAAAGTTTATTTTATGTCCTTAGTTTATTGATTATTTACGTTATAAATAATTGTGTTTTGTTGTTCTAAATCTTTTTAAAACACAAATGTATCGTTTTTGCTATATTTTTATTCGAGGAATGATTTGATATTAGTCATATAAAAGGTCTTAAACAGGCTTATACTTATTTTCTTATTAACACTAAACCTACTGAGAATTCTTGTATACTTGTTCTTATAGCACGCCGTCGAATTTTCCGGTAAATAAAAGTTATTTTATTATATAACGCAGGTAATAATGGAAATAACTAAAAGTAAAGAGTGAAGACAATATTATATGCATATTCTAAGAATTGTCATGCAGTTTGATAACGATATTATGACGTTTAAAAATGTGTAAGTTTTACAAAAGTTTAAGAACGGTCAATTTGACCGGTACTTGGTAGGTTTAGTGTTAAATATATATGAATATCACGTTTGGTTTGTCAACTGAAGTGGTTTCACATCCGTTGTCGACGTTTTCTAGAAATGTTACAGTTTTCAAGTGAATTTATTTTTATTCTCAATATTTTACATTAGGGCAAGTTTAAATATTATATATAAATGTAGTATTTTGTTTATTAATGGAATAAAATAATTTATCTCTTTTCATTGTACGTTGCAAAGTCGTATCTTGTAAGTTGAGATGAACACTTACTTCTAGTCCAACGACTTCAGTTTTATCCAAAGCTTTAATTTCTTTCTTTCATCGACTAATTAGTGTAATAGTTTCGTTTCAGCGATGCTTAATACGAATACAATGCTTTTTAGAATAATTCTTTGTTTGCCAAGGGTAGGGGAGTTCTTTCTTATCAATAACACTGAATTACGACCTTTACGTAATCACAAAAAGAAACCAGTAAGTTTCCTTATTGCTGTGAATAAAGAAATCTGTTTTGTGAGAAACTATCCAAGTAATTAAAACGACTTCGTTTGAATAGATGAATATATAAGAAAGCTTTTGATTTATTCTAGTTTCATTTCCCTCGTTCTGTTTTCATTAAGATTAAGTTTGTATTATAAATATAAAAAATAACCTAATTCCGTATCCAACATTGTGTTTTATCAAAATACATTTTTCCTTATAAATAAATACTGTACCTTCCCCTGCACAAATAGAGTCACAAGTGTTATAAACGTTGGTGTACTTTGAAAGTTGTAGGAAATATATTCGCAGTTGAAATTAGCAATAGTTAATGAGAGCTTTAACTTTTAGCGCTTACATTAATTAAAAATAACCGCAACCTCGCCGCTCCATACTGATGGGATGGGCGATGTCCGACGGGACGGAAACGGTACGACTGCATGTTTGTAATGACGTGCATACACTACTTATTATATTGCATTGAAATTTTTAATATTAATTTAATTTTAATGTAACTCAAGAAATCTACGAATAAGATTGGTTTAAATACATTCAATAGAAATAAAGGATTTTTTTGCTAATCGAGTTATAATTAATAATTTGTTAATCGAAGAAATATACTAAATATAATGACAATTTTCTATGTTTCTTAACTCAAAAGCTCGGTAACAACTACACAAAATAACAATGTGAGACGGGATAAACGAAAACACTGAAATTCTAGATTCTTATGCAAAATTGTACTAAGAGGAATAACTTTGAATTACTTTTATTTGTATAACAAATGTTGACGATATTAAGTTTGTTCTGATTATTATTGTTTGTGCGGGTAGTTTTATTATATTGTTAAAATTTGATAGAATTAGTATATGACATGGAATGAGTGATTTTTTACGTTCCTATTCTGTTTAGAAATATAATAAAATGAAAATGTTTGTATTTAAAAGTAAACGGTAATTCGTTGTCTTTCCCTTGCTCCGCCTGAGCCATGTATCAGCACTATGCGATGTGCTATCGAAGCCTGTAACTTCTAATCAGTTGTTCGTAATAGCCTGATTGTGTACGTGTATACAATATTTATTGAGCTGCTTCCAAGATTTTTGCGCGCGTTTAGTATACTTTTTCTTTATATTCTTTGTAGTTACTAACGAGATAGAGTATTTATTTTGTTTGAGAATCGTTTCAAGTTATTATTTCTTTCATTTATACATCTATAAATAAAATTTAACGTCTGTTTGTAATTACAAATTAATAGCTTTTCACTGAATGTATATGAAAGTATGTAAGATACTTACATTAAACAATCTTTTTCTTTTTTTATCTCTATTTATCTCTCTGTTCTGGCTTATCTTTTGCCTGACCAATTTCAACAGCTCTTTCATTAGAGAATAGCTGACGTTAGAGAGAGTAACCTGCTTTAAATTAAAAATATTTTTTTTACGAAGTGAACCGCGTGAACGAAGTCGTGGGCACAACTAGTAGAGATTGTATAACAAGGTAGTAATATTAAAGTAGCGATCTGGTAAATAAAGTAGTCACTTTGATCTGAACTATTGACGAACAGTTGTGAACTGAACTTTGACTTATATTTGATGTGTGGTTTGGGGTTTTGTTTCAACTGTCACAGTTGCTTCTTATTAAAAATATTATAAGTATCTCTTATTGTTTTAGAAACTTTATTTTTAACCAGTTATCCCTCAACTTTTCTGTTTAAAATAAAAAAATAACACAAAAAAAATGTTAATGACATGTAAATATAATTGAGCGAAGCGAGCGGAGCGCTCCAATGAAGTCTTTTTCACATTCTTTGTCACGAATAGGTTCGAAAACTTGACGGAAAATTATGAAATTTTGCAAACAAAAAGATAGCCATTAGGTGGTTTAAAAAAAAAATTGAAAAATGTCATGTCGTTGAGGAACAATCGTCAAAAAACTGATATCCCATTGAAGTCAATGGGAAACGATGAGTTATTACACTGCGTTCGCTTCGCTCAATATGTAAACGGCACTAGGCCCGGTCTGCTGGCGCCCCTACTATTATTAACAAAAATTTTTTTTCTATATCTCGCTTCTACTCGATGAAAAGAGTATTCTTACCAGGTTTCAAGTCTCTAGGCCTTTCAATTTTAGGAATAACGTGGACGGTCACTACATAGGTGAAAATGTTTTATATTTAAGGGTGGCTCCAAGAGTATAGCGACGATGTTCGTAAGTAATATTGTTAAATATGATATACATGTGTATGTTTACATAAAATTACTGTTCTAAAACTTAATGATAAATAAACGCGTTGTGAATATTTAAGCCGCCTTATTTTAATGCGATTGACGACCAGATGCATCATGTCATTATCGAAATATTGTAATCACAAAAGGATGTTAATATTAATAACATTGTTAGTTATAAAGCTAAAATAATATATTATTCAATGCTACCATATATAAAGGCTGATTTAAATAATTGTTTTTAAAAATTTTATCAGATTTCATCAAGACAGAGACAGTCAGAGACTCAATCTAACATAGACTAGACTCATTATGGACATTGCGTTTCAGTAATCTAGCTTAGCGTCCGACCGTTTTGAATTCATTAAGGGTTTCGTAAGCTCTATTTTGAACTCTTTTTTCTTATCATTTAGTATTTTAGATTTATTTAATTTAATGTTATTGAATACTCTATACCAATGTTTCTTCTTCTATTATTCTGAAACAGATCAAGTGATTGCATTTAAACTTTAAAGGTAAGTTTTAACTTTTCACCTTAATCTGTCAGTCGTATTAAAATTCTATTTTATACTATGACTGACAAATAAAAAGTTTGTTTAATATTTTGGACTGGTTAATGAAGTTACCAGTTAGATACGGACTACACCACGTTGTATCGAATAAGTTGATAGTATCAGTACGGTTTATTTCAATCCAATGTTCAATGATTGATTGAAAAAGCTCATCAATCTAATACGAGGAATGTAGAAAATAAAACGAATCACCAGAAGCGTATAATGGTTATAATATAGGCTAATACCCTGACCGCGCCTGCCTCGATGTAAACTATTTTTATTGAACAAGTGGGGAGGGCAATAAATTTGCTTGGTTTATCGCTACGCGTGTTGTTGATCTAGTGATGTTTATTTTTACTTCAATGTATATAGAATTGTTTGTCAGGAATTGGATATAGTCAATATTTTTGTCTTGTATGTATAAATTGTGTTTGTTTTTATTTATCTTACCTTTGAAATGGTTATTACAATTAAACGATGAGTAACAAATTAATCTGAATTTATTATTCTTTGTTTAATTTGTTTTTTTCACTAAGGTGTAACTGTCACTGAGGTCACATGAAATTAGTTTTTTCGGCAGCCTACAAAGTTGCTTAAACAGATTTTAGGGTAGGGTGCCTTTTTTATTTGAACCAACTTTTCTTATTTAGTGACCGATTGAAATATAACAAATACATAATCCTAAGGAACTTACACAAACACAGCCGTGAAATCAAACGCATTCAAATTGGATAATCAGTTCTAGGGATTAGCGCGCACAATCGCTTAGATTAACAGACAAAAATTCGTTACTAGAGACTAGGACTTCAGTAATGATTTGATGATGATGATGATCACGATACGTTGCAGATTTATTAAATATATGGATTACATTTCATAATTTAGATTACAATTTAATTTAATCTCGAATTCAAAAATGAATGTTTAAAATTAAACTGGCGTACTTATTGATAAGTTGAAGAGTTTCACTTTGCTGGAAAATACGAGCATGCAGGTAAACCGAAATGGATCGTAAACTCCAAATCGAACTTATTTTAAGTCATCTTCAATCTCTTACGTTTTTATGAGTTTCGTTTACGCGTCTGTAAATCTTTATGTGCCATCAGTTTGAAAATCAACTGAATCTAAAATAGAAAGCTTTTTGAAATTCATTTTACTGCCACTTAATACTGTTGGAGCGTTATAATCTTTAATGCAACAATTTGAGTTGATTAGTCACTTACATTCGGTATGAAGCCTAGTGCCGAGGTTTATGCGACTTTATTAAATAAATTCAAACAGTCACGTAAAACAGCAATAAATTGTTGAGATTAAAATATCCTTGAAATATATATTTGTTTAAAATTTCTATGGACTAAAATTGTACAATTTTGTAATGTTATTTAAATTGTATCAAAGTTTAAGTTTGTAAAGCGATGTAAATGAAATTGCAATTTGCCGAGTTAAATTTACGTTAACAGTATATTATTTTGGCACACCGCTAAACGTTTACGTTAATGTTTGAGTGAAACGCCGCTCCCCACCGCAGGCGTCATGTCAGAAACGTCAGCAACGGAAGTAACGTCCGGTGCACGGAACGTCGCTTGTATTCTGTTTTTACTCGAGCCTCGGGCTAGATATGGTCGATCGACTTGAATAGAACAATTGGTTTAAAATGTATTTCTTTTATGTATTTAATAGATGTTTTTTTAATTGTATATTATGGTATAAAAATATTTTTAATTGATTTATAAATAGTTTTAATAGTCGTATTTTTATATTTTTGGTGCTACTTTGTCGGCTCAGCCACAAATCACAATTGATCAATACTGTCCTACATGGGACACAATTTTTTTTCACTCCACACTGGAACGGTAATTCCAGTTCAAATTGAATTATATCGAGATTTATATCTATTCGTGAATCCCTCATTCCCATGTGCTTGAATTTAGGTGGCGATAACTTTCTCATTCCTCGGTGTGACGTGACGGGGTCGTAATGTTTCGAACTCCCTCGTGACGCAGGGTCTCACAGTATTTCGCCTAGAACATGCTAGGTGGACAATATTCATGTTTTCATTTCCAGGTAATCTTAATTACAAAACGTAAACAACATCCCTAAACTCCAATTCCGAGAATCTGTTGTTTGTCACATCTTTAACTGATGAGTCATAGGGGTCAGAAGGCAGGTAATGAGTTTAATGCAACCTTTCCAATCAATCAGTTGCAATTTAGCGACACTTTCGTGCACGCCTCATAGTGGATTATAGTAATATTGTGAGTGTTTGTGATGGATATTAATACTGAGGGTAAGTCCTATTTTTTAATAAGTATTTATTTAAAACAAAATCTATTGAAATGTATTTTTAGTGTTATTTTAACATACATTACATATTTTAGCGTATATTTTTTCAAAAAAATAACTTTGACAGAGCTAAATTTACAGACATTCACCTCTATCCGGGCTAATTCTTAGATATATCATAGGAATAACTTTATTCTATATAAAAATACACATATTATTTAGCACACTTGAGTACAACATGTTTTTTTCTTTTTTTTTCAGAACACGTTTACTCCATTTCAAGGATAGACTTTTTCGAAGAATGGTTGAAACACACGAAGAATGAAAAAAATTCGCGTGTATATGTCTACCTTTCTTCAAAATTTCACTTTGGTGACATTACTGAAAATAGCCGAAAAGAAATAAATTTGAAAATATCCAACTTTTCAAATAAGATTGGTACCAAATGGTTGGCTTCAGGAAAGTCGAAGGAGCGTTTTTAATTAAAAACAAGACGTGGCTGGATGAAGCAGACATACAGTTCACCGCGAGTTCTTCTGCGTCACAACCTTCGACATCGAGTGGGGCTGTGACTCCTGCAGGAAGACCTCGCAAAGATTTCGAAGAATCATCGTTTAAGACGAAGAAACGTCGCGTTGTGGATCTCGTAGAATCGCGAAGTGTCAGTGAATTAGTGACTGCTGCCGAAATTGCTGTGCGTTCAACAGACCAAAGAAAAATTGCCAACGTGATTAGAGACATTAGTGAGAACCCAGATAATATTAAGAAGTCTAAAAATACCAATTCTGTTATTCCTAGGCACTTAAGTAGTGACGAAGCCTTAGCTTACTATATAGATTCTAAATCAACAACGCATGCATACAAACAAACAAGAAAGTGGTCCATGAAGGCAGGACATAATGTATTTCCGTCATATTTTAGTTTAAGAAAGTCCAAACAGGCCTGTCACCCTGCAGAGGAGCACATTGCTATAACAGAAACTCGTGCTGAAATAAATTTGCAAGCCTTATTAAATAAAACAGTGGAACGTCTAATATTAGCACAGAATGAAGTTATCAGCAGTGTCCTCCCAACAAGTTCATCGTTTACACTTGTTAGTAAATGGGGATGTGATGGAATTTCTGGGCACAGCACATACAAACAGAGATTTGAAAACACTGAAGATACGGACGAGTTTCTTTTTGTATTTTCTTTGGTTCCCCTTAAGTTATATGATGGGTCCAAAATTATTTGGCAAAATCCTCGGCCTTCATCAACAATGTATTGTCGCCCAATCAAATTTATATTTGCTAAAGAAACGAACGACTTCACGTTAGCGGAGACAAACAGATTGTTGGAAGAAGTTAACGATCTTCTTCCAACACTTATCAAATTTGATGATTCTCAAATCTCTGTGAAACACGAACTTTTACTGACAATGACAGACGGAAAAGTATGCAACGCATTAACAGAAACTCGTTCATCTCAAAAGTGTTTCATCTGTGGCGCCACCCCCAAAACAATGAACGATGATCCCGCGAAGTTCAACAGCAATCAAGAACATTTTAGCTTTGGTTTATCTACACTTCATGTTTGGATTCGTTGCTTTGAATGCCTTTTACATATCAGCTACAAGTTGAATATAAAGAAATGGCAGGCTAGAAGCGACGAAGACAAAGCAGATATCAAAGTTCGTTCCGAAGAAATCAAGTTGAAATTTAAGAACGAGATGGGGCTTATTGTTGATAAACCAAAGCCAGGATTTGGTTCTTCAAATGATGGAAACACAGCCCGTCGCTTTTTTAAGAATGCTGAGATGAGTGCTCACATCACAGGGTTAGATGTTACAATTAACAAACAATTTGATGTTATTTTGAGGACATTGTCTTCTGGATTCGAAATAAACTTAGCGGAATTCAATAAATTTTGTCTCGAAACCAGAAGACATTATCTTAGTCTCTATTCGTGGTACTGTATGCCTGCTACTGTACATAAAATATTAATTCACAGTACAGAGGTCATCAAAGCAGCATTGCTTCCGATTGGGCAGCTTTCCGAAGAGGCTCAGGAAGCACGTAACAAAGATTGCCGCAGATTTAGGGAGTACAACACCCGCAAGTGCTCGCGTGTTGCCACGAATAGAGACTTACTGTCTATGTTAGTTATAACATCTGATCCTTTGATAAATAGCCTTCGAGAGATTCCCCGAAAAAAACCGGAAAAAATATGTACAGAAGTTTTAAAGTTAATTGTAAGCCCTAGCATAGTAGAATCAAGGCCGGAATCGTCATCATATTGTCGCACAATGCCACAAAATGATGAAGATCACACTATAAAAGATTCATCAGAAGACTCTGATGATGATTATTAGGTTAATTTAGTATTTTTAATTTTATTTTTGTTGTTTGTATAATATTTTTGAATATATTTTCTGTTTTTATACCAATTTTTCGTTTTTTATTACAAAAACATGACTAACTATATGCAAAATAGTAAAAGCCTTGTTATATAACATAAAATAATTTTGTCCACCTAGCATGTTCTACACGAAACACTGTGGGTCTGTCAGAATACATTTTGGATTCGCTATCAATCTCTCCTGTCAGCCCTAACTTGTTTATGAAGCTGTATTTAAAGCTGCGACCTTTGACTAATGTAGTTTAAGGGATGGATGTGCAAACAGGTATTGATATATAGCAATGTGTGATTTTTTTTATTCTTTTACAGGTAACTTACAGTTAATGTATTACACTTATACTACGTGGCGTTTATGTAATAGACTTGGAATTGAAATTTATGTGTTGTTATTATAACTACCTGTGCCCATGACATCGTTTGCGCGGAATAGGTCTTTGAAAATAAAAGTAGCCCCAATTATTCCCTTTTAATAATATCTATCTGGCAGTGAAAGTCCTGTTAAATTCGATTTAGCCGTTTCAGTGAATGTTTTTTTATATATGTAAGTCGAAATAGTTTATCGGTCAAATGACAGACAAACTATTACTTACGAAATTGTAGATAAGACGAATAGCGTCTATCAAATAGCTTCGTTTATTTGAAGCAGCTTGCAATGAAACTGTGTTTTGAGTCGTACCGGTAAGATGCACGGTATCCTGTGATCTATTGAGCGTCTCCGAGACTTGGTCTAGAATTAAATTGCTAGGATGTAACAGATATATATTAAACAATTAAACTTCTAACTGAACAATTTGCTTTATTTATATTTTTCTTTTTCTGTAAAGTTTATTTTATATCCTTAGTTTATTGATTATTTACGTTACAAATTATTGTGTTTTGCTGTTCTAAATCTCTTTCAAACACAAATTTATCAAACAATCGTTTTTGCTATATTTTTATTGGAGGAATGATTTGAAATTAGTCATATAAATGTTCGTATATTTTACTTTTTAAATATATATGAATATCACGTTCTGTTTGTCAACTGAAGTGGTTTTACATCCGTTGTCGACGTTTTCTAGAAATGTTACAGTTTTTTAGTGAATTTATTTTTATTCTCAATATTTTACATTAGGGCAAGTTTAAATATTATATATAAATGTAGTATTTTGTTTATTAATGGAATAGAACCATTTATCTCTTTTGATTGTATTTTGCAAAACCGTATCTTGTAAGTTGAGGTGAACACTTAATTCTAGTCCAGCGACTTCAGTTTTATCCAAAGATTATTCTAAGAATTAATTTATTTCTTTCAACACCTAATTAGTGTAATTGTTTCATTTCAGCGATCTCCAATATTGAAACAATGGTATTTAGAATAATTCTTTGTTTGCCAAGGGTAGGACAATAACACTGACCTTTGCGTTATCATAACACAAAAAGAAACCAGTAAGTTTACTTAATAATAATATTGAATAAAGAAATCTGTTGTTGTGAGAAACCATCCAACTAATTAAAACGACTTCGTTTGAATAGATGAATATATAAGATTGCTTTTGATTTATTCTAGTTTCATTTTCCTCGTTCTGTTTTCATTAAGATGAAGTTTGTTTTAAATATTAAAATAACTTTATTCCGTATCCAACGTGTTTTATCAAAATATATTTTTCCTTGTAAATAAATACTGAACCTTCCCCTGCACAAATAGAGTCACAAGTGTTATAAACGTTGGTGTACTTTGAAAGTTGTAGAAATTATATTCGCAGTTGAAATTAGCAACAGTTAATGAGAGCTTTAACTTTTAGCGCTAACATTAATTAAAAATAACCGCAACCTCGCCGCTCCATACTGATGGGATGGGCGATGTCCGACGGGACGGTAACGATACGACTGCGTGTTGGTAACGACGTGCAAACACTACTTATTATATTGCTTCATTCTTTGTCAATATTATTATTACATATCTGTATAACAACTGTTGACAATATTAAATTTGTTAATATTAAGTGCGGGTAGTTTTATAATATTGTTAAAATTTGATAGAATTAGTATATGTCATGGAATGATTGATTTTTTACGTTCCAATTCTGTTTAGAAATATAATAAAATGAAAATATTGTTATTTAAAAGTAAATGGTAATTTGTGTTTATTTCCCTTGCTCCGCCTGAGCCATGTATCAGCACTATGCGATGTGCTATCGAAGCCTGTAACTTCTAATCAGTCGTTCGTAATAGCCTGATTGTGTACGTGTATACAATATTTATTGAGCTGCTTCCAAGTTTTTAGCGAGCGTGTCGTAAAATGTTTCTAAGTATTGTTTGTAGTTACTAACTAGATAAAGTATTTAGTTTGGTTTCACAAACAAATTCACATGTACACATGGGAGCGAGCGGAAGAAAGAAGTATGATTGATTTATTCCTAGTGGACCAGCGTATTCGAAGTCAAGTTATGGACACGCGAGTGTTCAGAGGTGCTGATCTGGGAACGGACCACTATCTAGTCGTTGCTAGAATAAGAGGTTTGTTCGCAGGTTGGCGCAGCCGCACGACGTGTCCAAGCTTGGCGTCGAATTATCGCATAAGAAGCTGGAAGCTTCAGGATCCACCGATCAGAGAGGAATATCAAGAGAGGGTTTCCAAGAAGCTTGAAAGCTATGATTCTGGAAATGAAAGTGTTGAACTATGCTGGCAGAACCTTAGGAATGGTATGGTGAAAGTAGCGACAGAAGTATGTGGTAAAAGGAAAAGAGGTTTTAGTAAAAAGCGCGATGAATGGTGGGATGATGAAGTGAAAGACGCTGTAGAGTTAAAGAAGAAAGCATGGCTGGATTATAAAGCCTCTGGTAAGGATAAAAGTATGAGAGAGATAAGAAAAAGAGCGTACAAGCTGCAAAAGCACAAAACGAAAGCACTTATAAAGATGAAGCGTGAAAATTCTGAGAGAGAAAGGGATGAAAGGTTGACGAACAACTTCCGGGAAAACACGAAGCTTTTCTGGCGAGAAGTTAGTGGTTCCCGGGGTTGTTCGGTAACCTGTAGAATGAAAGGGGTGCTTTCGAAAAGCGGTGAAATTTTAACCGAGCAAGCACACGTTTTGCAGCGGTGGGCGGAATTTTATAAGGAGATGTATGAACGTGAGGACGCCTCGGTCTTGACTACCAGCGTAATGCTGAGTCAAGATGTAGCCGATGGTGAAATCAGTTTAGAAGAAGTAGAGAACGTGATTCGAAGTCTGAAATGTGGTAAGGCTGCGGGAGCAGATGAAGTTACTGCCGAGATGATCAAATATGGTGGGCCACGCGTCTGGGACTTTTTCTGGTTTTTATGCAATTTATGCTGGAAATCTGGGGAGGTCCCAGACGATTGGCGAAGTGCAGTCATCGTACCTTTGTATAAATGCAAAGGTTCACAGATAGACTGTGCAAGCTATAGGGCCATCAGTTTGATTAGCTTGGGCGGTAAAGTTTATGCTAAAATTTTAGCGAGAAGAATGCAAGAGAGATCTGAAAGGATGTTGTGGGAGGCACAAGGAGGTTTTAGACCTGGAAGAGGATGTATAGATCAGATCTTTTCCCTCCGCATGATCACGGAAAAGTTTTTGGCCCTAAACCAAAAGGTTTTCTGTGCTTTTGTGGATTTGGAAAAGGCGTTTGACAGGGTTGTGAGAAAGAAGTTATGGGAGATACTGCCCCGATACAATGTGAACGGACCCTTGCTACAGGCTGTAAGGTCTCTTTACCGAGATCACTCAGCCTGTGTGCGAGTAGGAGCTGGCATGTCGCCCTGGTTTGACATCCAATCGGGTGTTAAGCAAGGTTGCGCTATGTCAGCTTGGTTGTTCAATTTGTATTTGGATAGTTGTCTCCAAGGAGTGAAAGATAGTGACATGGGAGTGAAAGTAGGTGACCTTAAGGTCAATTGCTTACTATATGCAGATGATGCAGTGCTCATTGCATCATCAGAATGCAATTTGCAGGCATTGGTCACCACTCTGAAAGATGGGTGTGAAATTAATGGTCTTAACCTGAATGTAGATAAGACGAAGGTTCTGATATTTGAAAGAAATGAAGAAAGAACAGAATGTAAGATCAACGTGAATGATAAGATAATAGAACAAGTGAATGAAGTGGTATATTTGGGAAGTATGTTTAGCAGAGACGGAAGATACGAAATGGATGTGGAAAGGCGTATTGCTGCTGGTAACAGAGTCAATGGTGCTTTGACTGCATTGTTGAGACGGCAAAACGTCAGTATAGCTGCACGTTTGGCTGTACACAATGCAGTTTTGCTACCGACACTGTTATACGGCAGCCAAACGTGGGTAACACAGAAGAAGAATGTAAGAAAGATGAATGCTGTGGAGATGCGATCTCTTCGCAGAATATGCGGAGTCAGTCTAGCTGATCGAATCCGCAATGAAGAGATCCACAGAATGGCAGGTACTAGCGAAGATGTCACGGTGAGAATGAAGAAGAACGTGCTCAGGTGGTTTGGGCACGTTGAACGAATGAGTGATGAAAGAATGGTAAAAAAGATTTATATGGGAAAAGTGAGCGGTAAGAGAGACAGGGGGAGGCCTCGAGTGACCTTCGAAAATACAGTAGCTACGATACTGGAGGAAGGTCACGTAAAAAGCATGAGGACCCCCCGGAGGGCATGTATGAAGAAGTTGATGTCTGTGGCCGAGGCGAAAGAGGTATGCAGAGACCGTAGCGTTTGGCGCTCCGTCGTCTCTGGCTACCCCGCAAGGGATATGGCGTGAAGGTGAAAAAAAAAAAAAAAAAAAAAAAAAAAAAAAAAAATTATTATTTCTTGTATCTATACATCTATAAATAAAAGTGAACGTCTGTTTATAATTACAAATTGTTAGTTGTCATTTTATGAACATGAAAGTATGTAACCGTAGTGATATAAAAAAAAAACAATTTTTCAAACTTTTTTCTATTTATCTGTTTTTTCTGGTTGGCTTCTTAAAAATATATTAACAGGCCTCTAATTAGACGATAGCTGATGTTAAAAGGAGTACCTCAACCTGCTTTTAATTAAAAAAAAACTCACCGAACGGAGCCACGTGTACGGCTAGTTTATATTGTCTAAAATGGTAGTAATATAAAAATATAAATTTGTGCGTTGTAATAAATAAAGTATTTACTTTGATGTGAACTATTCATGAACAGTTGTGAACTGAACTTTGGCTTATATTCGACGTGTGGTTTGAGGTTTTGTTTCCACTGTCACATAGTTGTTTCTTATTATTATTGGATTCTATTCCAGTTTTAATGACATTGTCTTTAAAAGGAAATTTGTAATGTATCAAGTTTTTGTTACTACAATACAAATATAATCATTTCGAGTTTAGATGTATTTGAATCAAAGTATCTGCGTGCAGTGTTTGTCCTCTTTTCTTATTAAGTATTGTCAACAAAAAAAAAGTATTTCATGCTCAGGTAATAAAGGAAAAAAAATCTTGCTTTAGCAAAATATTTATTTCTATAGGCGTCCGTTTATTATTACGTTTACAATAAAAGCACCTTTATTTAATGAATGTTTATCCCTTAACCGCTCTGTTTAAAATAGAAAAATAACACAAAAAATTTGTTAATAAAATATAATTAAAATAGATTTAAGGAAGTATATATTTATTAGAGTATTATTATGCCTATAAGAGCTATATTTCGAATATTTATTTATTTATTTAATTAACGCAAAGAATTTTTAATTTCACCGCTAGTCGATGAAGAAAGTATTCTTACCAAATCTCTAGGCCTTTCAGTTTTAGAAATATCGTGGTGGGTCACTACATAGGTGAAAATCTCATATATGTAGTTATATATATATTTTAGGGTGGCTCTACGAGTATAGCGACGATGTTCGTCAGTAATATTGTTAAATATGATATATGTGTGTTTACATTTACTTGCTGTTCTAAAACTTAATGATCATAAATAAACGCGTTGTCAATATTTAAGCCGCTTAATTTTAATGCTGTTGACGACCAGATGCATCAGTCATTATCGAAATATTGTAAACATAAAAGGATATTATTATTAATAACATTGTTAGTTATAAAGCTAAAATAATATATTATTCAATGGTACCGTATATGAAGGATGATTTAAATAATTGGTTTTAGAACTTTTATTAGATTTCATTTTCAAGAAGACTCAGACAGCGAGTCAGAGACTCAGTCTAGACTAGACTCGTTATGGGTCTTGTCTTTTACTAATCCAGCTTAGTGTGCGACCGTTCTGAGGTTTGTTAGGGATTTCGGTAAGAACTATTTTGAAACTTTTTTTGTTAATATCAGTAAGAAATTTAGATCTATTTAGCTAAAAGTTGATTAATTTATTATACGAATGCTTCTTCATTTTATTATAATGAAATAATTTAAGCCTGTCTTGTATAAATCTATCTTTAATAATAATTTTACCATAGCTAACAACACAAAACAACATTTAATATTTTTATTGGTAAAACTATCAATCTGATAACCAACTAGACCACGTTGTATCGTATAAATTGATTGTGTCAATACTATTAGTTTATTTCAATGCAATGTTCAATGATTGATTAAAAAAGCCCATCAATCTAAAATCCTGTTGCCAAAAGCGTGTAATGGTTATGATATAGGCTAATACCCTGACCGCGCTTGCCCTGAAGTGAACTATTTTTATTGAACAAGTGGGGAGGGCAATAAATTTGTTTCGTTTATCGCTCTACGCGTGTTGTTGATCTAGTAATGTGTATTTTTACTTCAATGTATGTGGAATTGTTTGTCAGAAATGGGATATAGTCAATAGCTTTGTTCTGTGTATATAAATTGTGTTTGTTTTTATTTATGGAGCCTTTGTAATGGTTATTTCAATTAAACAATTACTAACAAATTAAACTGAATTTATTATTCTTTGTTTAATTTGTTTGTTTCTCTAAGGTGTCACTATTACTGAGGTCGCATGAAATTAGTTTTTTCGCCAGCCTATAAAGTTGCTTAAACAGATTTTAGGGTAGGGTGCCTTTTTTATTTGAACCAACTTTTTTTTTAATGACCGATTGAAATAAAACAAATACATAATCCTAAGGAAGTTACATAAATACAGCCGTGAAATCCGCATTCGAATTGGATAATCGGTTCTAGAGATTAGCGCGCACAATCGCTCAGATTAACAGCCAAAAATTCGTTACTAGAGACTAAGACTTTAGTAATAATTTGATTATGATGATGATGGCGATACATTACACTAGGTTTACTAAATATATGGATTACATTTCATAATTTAGATTACAATTAATTTAATCTCAAATTCAACAATTGACGTTTTAAATGCAATGGGCACGTTTATTGATTAATGGAAGAGTTTCCCTTTGCTGGAAAATACGAGCATGCAGGTAAACAGAAATGGATCGTAAACTCCAAATCGAACTTATTTTAAGTCATCTTCAATCTCTTACGTTTTTATGAGTGTCGTTTACGCGTCCGTAAATCTTTTTGTGCCATCAGTTTGAAAATCAACTGAATCTAAAATAGAAAGCTTTTTGAAATTCATTTTACTAGCAGCAATTTGAGTTGATTAGTCACTTACATTCGGTATGAAGTCTAGTGCCGAGGTTTATGCGACTTTATTAAATTAACTCATTACACCAAGAGCCACGTGAAACAGTGATAAATTGTTGAGAATAAAATATCCTTAAAATATATATTTGTTTGAAATTGTACATTTTTGTAATGTTATTTAACTTGTATCAAAGTTTAAGTTTGTGTAGCGATGTAAATGAATTGCAATTTACTGAGTTAAATTTACTCTACCAGTATATTATTTTGGCACACCGCTAAACGTGTAGGTTAATGTTCGAGTGAAACGCTGCTGTCCACCGCAGGCGTCATGTCAGAAACGTCAGCAACGGAAGTAACGTCCGGTGCACGGAACGTCGCTTGTATTCTGTTTTACTCGAGCCTCGGGCTAGATATGGTTGATCGACTTGTATAGAACAATTGGTTTAAAATGTATTTCTTTTATGTATTTTATAGATGTTTTTTTAATTGTATATTATGGTATTAAAATATTTGTAATTGATTTATAAATAGTTTTAAAAATAGTCGTATTTTTATATTTTTGGTGCTACTTTGTCGGCGCCGCCACAAATCACAATTGATCAACACTATCCTACATGGGACACATACATTTTTTCACTCCACACTGGAACGGGAATTCCAGTTCAAATTGAATTATATTGAGATTTATATCTATTCGTGAATCCCTCATTCCCATGTGCTTGAATTTAGGTGGCGATAACTTTCTCATTTCCTCGGGGTGACGTGACGGGGTCCTAATGTTTAGAACTCCCTCGTGACGCAGGGTCTGTCAGGTTACATTTTGGATTCGCTATCAATCTCTCCTGTCGCCCCTAACTTGTATATAGAGCTGTATTTTGAGAGCTGCGACCTTTGACTAATGTAGTTTATAGGATGGATGTACAAACAGGTATCGATATATAGCAATGTGTTAGTTTATTTATGATTAATTTTTTATTTTATTTTTTTTCTTCTTTTACAGGTAACTTACAGTTAATGTACACTTACACTACGTTGCGCCTAGGTAATAGACTTGGAATTGAAATTTACGTAAGTGTTGTTATTGTAACTACCTGTGCCCATGATTTCGTTTGCGTGGAATAGCTCTTTTAAAATAAAAGTAGCCCAAATTACTCCATTTTGTATTATCTATCCGCCAGTGAAAGTCCGGTTAAATTCGATTTAGCCGCTTCAATGATTATTTTTTTTATTTGTTAGTGGAACTGTTACCTACGAAATCGTAAATAAGACGAATAGCGTCTATCATATAGATTTGTCTATTCAGAGCAGCTTGCCATGAAATAGTGTTTTGAGTTGTGCCGGTAAGATGCACGACCTACTGTGATATATTGAGCGTCTCCGAGACTCGGTCTAGAATTAAATTGCTAGGATATAACATATATGTTTTAAACAATTAATAACACAGTTTTATAATAAAATTATTTATTTTTATTATCAATATTTTACATTTATATATATCATATATAAATGTAGTATTTTGTTTATTAATGGAATAAAATAATTTATCCATTTTCATTGTATGTTGCAAAGTAGTATCTTGTAAGTTGAGATGAACACTTACTTCTAGTCCAGCGACTTCAGTTTTATCCAAAGCTTTAATTTCTTTCTTTCCTCGGTTAATTAGTGTAATGGTTTTGTTTCAGCGATCCTCAATACGGATACAATGCTTTTAGAATAATTCTTTGTTTGCCAAGGGTAGGGGAGTCCTTTCTTATCAATAACACTTAATTACGATCTTTACGTTATCACAAAATGAGTAAGTTTCCTTATTGCTGTGAATAAAGAAATTTGTTTTTGTGAGAAACCATCCAAGTAATTAAAACCACTTCGTTTGAATAGATGAATATATAAGATTGCTTTTGATTTATTCTAGTTTCATTTTCCTCGTTCTGTTTTCATTAAGATGAAGTTTGTATTAAATATTAAAATAACTTTATTCCGTATCCAAAGTGTTTTATCAAAATATATTTTTCCTTGTAAATAAATACTGAACCTTCCCCTGTACAAATAGAGTTACAAGTGTTATAAACGTTGGTGTACTTTGAAAGTTGTAGAAATTATATTCGCAGTTGAAATTAGCAACAGTTAATGAGAGCTTTAACTTTTAGCGCTAACATTGATTAAAAATAACCGCAAGCTCGCCGCTCCATACTGATGGGATGGGCGATGTCCGACGGGACGGTAACGATACGACTACGTGTTGGTAACGACGTACAAACACTACTTATTATGTTGCTTCATTCTTTGTTAATATTTTTGACGTTTTAAAAAGTATTGCATTTTTTTATATTATATGTTCTAATATAACTCAAGAAATCTACGAAAGAAATAGATTTAAATGCATGAAATAAAATTTAACAAATTTTTCGCGTGTAGTTGTAACATGAGCGAAATTATATTAATCGAATAAATATACTAAATATAATGACAATTTCCTAAATTTCTAAACTCAAAAGCTCGATTACAACCACACAAAATAACAATGTGAGACGGGATAAACGAAAACACTGGAATTGTAGATGCTTATGCAAAATTGTACTAAGAGGAATAAATTTTGAATTACTTTTATCTGTATAACAAATGTTGACGATATTAAGTTTGTTATTATTAAGTGCGGGTAGTTTTATAATCTTAGTAAAATTTGATAGAATTAATATATGACATGGAATTAAACTATTTTTTATTTTTTCTTTAACTATTGTATTCAATTCGAAAGATAAAATAAAATGAAAATATTGTTATTTAAAAGTAAACGGTAATTTGTGTGTCTTTCCCTTGCTCCGCCTGAGCCATGTATCAGCACTAAGCGATGTACTATCGAAGCCTGTAACTTCTAATCAGTCGTTCGTAATAGCCTGATTGTGTACGTGTATACAATATTTATTGAGCACTTTCAAGTTTTTAGCGCGCGTTTAGTAAAGATTAACGAGATAGAGTATTTAGTTTGGTTTTTAAAAACGTTTCAATTATTATTTCTTTTATCTTTACATTTATACACGTAAATAAAATCGAAGTGACTGTTTGTAAATCCAAAATAATAGCTTTTCACTAAATGCATATGAAAGTATGTTACTTAAATTATACGTATATATTTTCTCTATTTGTTTGTCTGTTTGTTGTGGCCAGTCTGTGTTTGGATCGATTTTAACAAGTTTTTTCGTCAAGGGATAGCTGATGTTTAATTAAAAAAATATATATCCCAAGCCGCGGGCACAGCTAGTAGAGATAGTCTAAAATGGTAGTAATATAAAATATTTGTAGTGATCTATTAAATAAAGTAGTCACTTTGATGTGAACTTTTGACGAACAGCTGTGAACTAAACTTTGGCTTACATTTGATGTGTGGTTTGGAATTTGTTTCCACTGTCACTTATGTTCCTGTTTTAATGTTAAAGTTGTCATTACAAGGAAAATTGTGATGTTTCAAGTTTTTGTTAATACAATACAAATGTAATCACTATGAGTTTAAATGTATCAAGGTACTCGTAACTGCCTGCAGTATTTGTCCTCTGTTCATACTAAGTATTTACAACAACAAAAATATTTCCATGCTCAGGTAATAATAGAAAAAATAATCTTGCTATAATTATTTCTATAGGCGTCTGTTTATTATTATGGTTTTCATTAATTTAGACGAATGCTGGTAATACTTTACTAATTAGAACAACTTTGTTACCTTTTACAAAGTAATGGGCATTTTAATTAACAATAAAAGCACATTTATTTAATGAACGTAGTATTATATATTATTAGTACTTCATAACTGCAGTTATTCATAGGAAAATTGTTAAATATGAGTTTATATTTCATTACTGTTCTAACGCTTAATGATCATAAACAAAACTCATTAAATTTTGCTTTGTGAATATTTAAACCGCTTAATTTTAATGCGATTGACAACCAGATGCATCAACCATTATCGAAATATTGTAAACATAGGATTTTAATATTAATAACATTGTTAGTTATAAAGCTAAAATAATATAGTATCAATGATACCATATATAAAGGATGATTTAAATAATTGTTTTAGGAACTTTTATCAGATTTCGTTTTCAAGAAGAGTCAGACAGAGAGAGACTCAGTCTAGAGTAGACTCATTATGAGTCTTGTCTTTCACTAATCTAGCTTAGTGTTCTATCGTTCTACAATTCGTTAGGGATTTTGGTAAGAATTATTTTGATTTTGTTATTAACAATAACATCATTAAGAAATTTAGATTTATGTAGGTTATTATGTTGTTTAATTTACTATACCATACGAATGCTTCTTCATTTATTATACTGACACAGTTTAAGCCAGTCTTTGCATTAATCTATCTTAAGTACCTTTATATACTAATTTTGCTATGGCTGACATTTTAAAACAACATTATATATTTTCAACTGGTTAAACTATCAATCAGGTAAACAACTACACCACGTTATATCGAATAAATTGGTAGTGTTAGTACTGTTAGTTTATTTCAATCCAATATTCAATGATGGATTGAAAAAGCTCATCAATCTAATACTAGGAATGTATAAAATGAAACGAATCACCAGAAGCATGTAATGGTTTTAATATAGGCTAATAACCTGACCGCGACTGCCTCGATGTGAACTATTTTTATTGAACAAGTGGGGAGGGCAATAAATTTGTTTCGTTTATCGCTCTACGCGTGTTGTTTGTTGATCTAGTGATGTTTATTTTCACTTCAATGTATATAGAATGGTTTGTCAGGAATTGGATATAGTCAATATTTTTGTTCTGTGTGGATAAATTGTGTCTGTTCTTATTTATCGTACCTTTGAAATAATTATTTCAATTAAAAGATTACTAAAAATTATGCTGAATTTATTATTCTTTGTTTATTTTTTTAATTTCCTAGCTGTGTCCGCTAAATTACTAAATAATTCAACAAAACAGTTCCTTGATAATATTTTTATTGAATGTATAACAAAAGTAGTGCGGCGCATCTTATTTTAATGAAACATCTTAATCATTGCCTGATTAAAATAAAACAAGTATTAAATCCTAATTGATGTTACAACAATACATCCATGAAAATCGAATTCTATACTTATGACCGTTTCCAGATATTGGCGATCACAAATGTACAGACTAACAGAGAAAAATTAATTGTTAAAGACCCTCGGTAATGATTTGACGACAGCGACCTGTTACAGAGTTGTTATATGTATACGTTAAACTGGATAATTTGGTTTGAAATTTAATCTCTAAATCAACAATTGATGTTTAAAATTCAAAGGGCGTACTTATTGATAAGTTGAAGAGTTTCACTTTGCTGACAAATACGAGCATGCAGGTTAACAGAAATGGATCGTAAACTCCAAATCGAACTTATTTTAAGTCATCTTCAATCTCTTACGTTTTTATGAGTTTCGTTTACGCGTCTATAATCTTTATGTGCCATCAGTTAGAAAATCAACTGAATCTAAAATAGAAAAGTTATTGAAATTCATTTTACTACCACTTAATACTGTTGGAGCGTTTTAATCTTTAGGTAATGCAGCAATTTGAGTTGATTAGTCACTTACATTCGGTACGAAGCCTAGTGCCGAGGTTTATGCGACTTTATTAAATTAACTCATTACACCAAGAGTCACGTAAAACAGCAATAAATTGTTGAGAATAAAATGTTCTCGAAATATAAATTTTGAATAAAACTACTGTAGATTGGCCTATAACTTTCTAATGTTATTTAACTTGTATCAAAGTTTAAGTTTGTAAAGCGATGTAACTAAAATTTCAATTTGCTGAGTTAAATTTACGCTAACAGTATATTATTTTGGGACACCGCTAAACGTCTACGTTAATGTTTGAGTGAAACGCCGCCCGCAACCGCAGGCGTCATGTCAGAAACGTCAGCAACGGAAGTAACGTCCGGTGCACGGAACGTCACTTATATTCTGTTTTTACTCGAGCCTCGGGCTAGATATGGTTGATCGACGTGTGTAAAACAATTGGTTTCAAATGTTTTTCTTGTATGTATTTAATTGGTTTTCTTTTTATTCGTCTATTATGGTATAAAAATATTTACAAATGATTTTTTTTTTGGTTGATTTATAAATACTTTTAAAAATAGTCGTATTTTTATATTTTTGGAGCTACTTTGTCGGCTCCGCCACAAATCGCAATTGATCAACAAACCCTACATGGGACACATATTTTTTTTCACTCCACTCAGGAATGAGAATCCCAGTTGAAATTGAATTATATCGAGATTTATATCTATTCGTGAATCCTTCATTCCCATGTGCTTGAATTTAGGTGGCGATAATTTTCTCATTTCCTCGGGGTGACGTCACTCGTAATGTTTAGAACTCCCTCGTGACGCAGGGTCTGTCAGGTTACATTTTGGTTGCGCTATCAATCTCTCCTGTCGCCCCTAACTTGTTTATGGAGCTGTATTTTAAGAGCTGTGACCTTTGACTATCGTAGTTTAAGGGATGTATGTACAAACAGGTATCGATATATGATATATGTTAGGTGATGTGTGATTTATTTATTTAACTGATTTTTTCATTCTTGTACAGAGAACTTACAATTAATCTTTTACAATTACTATGTGTCTATTCAACAGTCACTTCAATATTATTTATATGTGTAGACAATAGATTGATCTCATTATTTTAGTTATAAAAACACGATCGTTTAGAGTTTCTTGAAATATTATATTAATTAAATTATCAGTATGTAAGTTAAAATAGTTTGTCGGTCATTTCGTAGATAAGACGTATAGCGTCTATCAAATAGCTACGTCTATTCGAAGCAGCTTGCCATGAAATAGTGTTTTGAGTTGTACCGGTAAGATGCACGACCTACTGTGATATATTGAGCGTCTCCGAGACTCGGTCTAGAATTAAATTGCTAGGATGTAACAGATATGTATTAAACAATTAATCATAGTCCAAATTAACAATTTAATTTATTGTTATTTTCCTTTTTTATAAAATTTATTTTACGCCCTTATTTAGTGATTATTTACATTATTTATTATTGTTTCTTGGCGTCCTATATCTCTTTGAAAAATACATGTATCAGAGATTAATCTTAACCATATTTTTATTCCAGTAATAATTTTGGTATAATTATTATAAATGCTCGTATATACATACATACTTATAGTTATTTTCTTATTAAATATATATGTATATATCACTTGCCGTTTGTCAAGGCGTCAACTCAGATGGTTTCACATCCATTGTCGACTTTTGCTACAAAATTATAAGAGTTTTCTCTTGAAAAATATTTTTACCCTTTCAATATTTTAAATTAGGAGAAGTTAAAATATCGTATATAAATGTAGTATTTTATTTACTTATAAAAATAATAATAAACAATAAAATCTTTACATGTAATGTAAATAATATTAAAGTGTCTGTTCGTATTTCTAATGTAACAGAAATACATAAGAAAGCTTATATGCATATGTTTTGCATATAAAAGTATATACAGTACTTACATAAACGAAGATGTGGGCACAGCTAGTATTAATAACTAACGATGTAATAAAATATTTCTTACTTATAAGTAAGAAATAAAATATTATAAATCCGAATGTAAGTTTGTTTGTTACGTTTTTACGAGAAAACTACTTAACCAATCATTATGAAAGTTTGTATACATATTCTAGGAGGTATTAGAAGTGACATAGGATACTTTTAATGAAAAAAAATTAGAAACATACTTATTTAATGATTCAAATGCTAGAAAAGCCGTTGATAAAAGCTGGTATTTATATATATTGTTGTCGTAAAAATTTGAAAAACCTAAACAAGATTATATAATCAAAGTCCGTCGGGTATGAATCTAAGTGGTATAGAGGGTAGTAAATATTTCTTGGAAACGGCGTTTGTGTTTTGAATTTTAATGACATTTTAAAGCGTCCCCGGCCGCGCCACCCGGACCCCTAATCCAGGAGCTTCGCCTCGCCTCGCGTAAAGTTTTCCATTATATTAGGTTTGTGTCATTTGAAATTATAGCTATGGTGAAATATAAAGCTTTGATCTAACACATATGAGAGAATGTGTATTAAGTTAGAGGATTGAGCTTGAAAACATATTCGATACATAATGAATATAATAGTAGCGTAAGTTTTATAACATCAGTTATCTGCCAGTGAAAGTCCTGTTAAAATCGATCCAGCCATTTCAGAGATATTCCGACACAAATAAAGAGACAGAGAGATATTTTAAAGTGGTTTTTTTAAATAAGGAACGTATATACTTTCTTATGCATTTAGTAAAAAGCTGTTAATATGTAATTACAAATGGACACTTCAATTTCATTTATATGTATAGATATGAGTAACTTTATAGCTTTCGAGTCATCGCATCGCGTTGTATGTGTTGGCTGGACGTGGACGACATCTCTATTGCATCTCACAGGGCAGGGAAGTGGAACAAATGGGAGACGCTGTGATATCGTAACTGTTACTTGTTATTGTTACGGATGTTACTTTGGATAAACGTCAACCGTTCACGAATTTACTGCGCCACCCCCACTTGCTTTTATTAGGTCGCTCTGCATACATTATAATAGGGTTGCAACTTATATTTTTTTTTCATATCATTTACGTTCTACCCGCATTTAAATATTTGTAAATTAATATATTTACATACAGAAAGTATTCGAGTTTTCGAGTGTTGTGTCTCGTGTGTTCAATGGGCGTGTATGTAATGCGGCGCACGAAATTAACAATTTTAATATTTTTACATTTATTTACTTCATTTATATTAAATATTTAAAATGTTTTTTTGAGTTGTGTTTGTTATATTGAATTGCAATGATTCCAAAAAGTCGGAGACACTAACATATAAGAGAGTAAATAAAAAAAAAATATCATTCAACTTTAAATTATCTGAGGCATTAAACTCTTGAAATATTAGTGAGCAACCCTAATTGTACCGGTGCGGGCGTCGAGTGCTGTTCCCATATACTGTGAATATTATTTTTAATATTCCACGAAGTTGCTTCTGAATTGTTTCCACTACGAATACACTCGTATTAGCGATGGAGTGGCTCCTACATATTATTGTAATTCCCCTCTCTCGCAATTCAACTTTAGTTACAACTAGCCGCGCCCATGACTTCGTTCGCGCGGTATATGTTTATTAAAGTAAAAGTAACTTAGACTAAGTTACTCCTTACAATATCAGCTCTCCACCAGTTAAAGTCCAGATAAAATCTGTTTCAGAGATTACACGGACCAAACAGACAATCAAAAAATTTTGTTTTATTTAAATATATACTATGTTTTCGTATGCCTTAAGTGAAAAACTGTCCATTTGGAATTAAAAACAGATACTTCAATTGTATCTATATGTATAGATTTATACAAACTTCACGTCTCTTCCAATGTTTCTACCGGTTCCAACTATATCTGATAAAGACTGCCTTAAATTTCAGAAAAGGTATTCCTAATTTAAATAGAAGAAGAAATTGTTTGATGTCTAATTATGATTATTAGTCAAAAATAAACCACAGATTAATTTGTTTGATTATAATACAATGATAAAATAACTTATAAACTCCTCCTCTTACATAACTATAATAATTGCCCTCAATGTAAAATAAATTTATCAAACTAATTCTTATCCGAGAATTTGTTCGCGAAAAGTGTACAAATATTTAACTCAAACAGAATAAATTGTCTCGAGGGCCATTTACAGATAGTAACGGCTTGTTATATTTTATTTAACGTGATAATATAATTTAATTGTATGATAGTGATGAATAAATTATATTAATCCCGTAAATTATGAGATAAAATGTAACTAGTTGCAAAAGAAGAATTACATTTTAAATAAGATATTAAATGAAATATAGAAAGAAATAAAAGTATCAGGCAAGATTGTTTATTGGCAGTACGCTTTTTTCATTTTTCTATTGTTTAATATTTGTTTCATATAACTGTAGCGCAATTGAGATTTCGCAGTGAGGGAGGGAGGACAGGGGGGGTAAGGGGGTGGGGTATTAGGTCTTTGATAGTTCGTTCAATTGTTGAGAAACTTCCCTTCTAATCGTTTTATAATAGTTTGATAAGTTAGCGCCAAAACTGCGTGCCAAGTTGTAATCAAACGGCGTTTATAACGCGCGGTATAGTTTTTAGAATTAAACGTTGGAACAATTTCTAACTCATTTTGCTACGATCCCGTTATCACGCGATGCGGTTGACTATATCGCTGTAGTAATTCAATAGGTTAGTTTGTTAGAATACTTGGTATAACCGACGAGGGTTATTTTGTTGGAGGGTGTATTAATAAGCCTCCCACTAATATGTAGTCGAAAGTTTAGGTGTTTGAGTTTCTCCATCGACGGTAAGGAATCACGCAATCAACTCAATGAGGCTTGTGAGTTTGAACATCTATACAGAGAAATAAATTAAAAGGTATTTTTGTTATTTCAAATTAACATCATTTAACTAAATAGGTATGAAAGTATATACGTACTTACATAAAAAAAAAATAAAAAAATCTGTCGTTTTGTTTGTCTGTTTGATCCAGGAAATCTCTGAAACGGCTAGGTCGATTTTTAAAGAACTTTCACGGGCGGATAGCTAATATTATAAAGAGTAACTAGGCTACTTTTTAAAAACATATTCCGAGCGAACGTAGTCGTGTGAACAACTAGTATACTAATAATGGAATATGATTGAAATACTTGAAATTAATTTAACTAGAAACATGCAGCTGGCACCATTGATATTCAGCTCACGTTTGAGCTGAGACTGTCAATAGCACAGACGTCTATATCAAAAACACACAGCTCCTTATCGTCCCAAGCGATTCTGCATAGACGATCAGAGGTTGTCGTAGTGTGGGAATATAGAATTTGGTTCATTCGTTAATATCATTTTGTAGGTAATGAAATTTTTTAGATACTTGATACGGTTGACAGTTTTTTATTTAATCTATGTTTTTCTTATTACATTTGATTTCATTCTTGCAAAGAAATAATAATAAAACTTGATGTAAGGAAGGGTTATTATCAAACATAATATCACCAATAAACCATATTGTTCCAAGATCATTTCGACGTTGGGTTCGCTGAATGGCTATTGTAATCAAACCAGCTAGCTCAGGGAATGGTTAACTCGCTTTATCTTGATCTATATTGAGAGAAACAGATCATCATGCGAAATAATATATTTCTTGATGAGGTGATGATGTAATTAGTGATTGCAATACCGAACGATTTTTCAATACCGGTATTTCGGTATTGTGTTTAAGCAAAACCGGGATACCGGTATTGATACCGGTATTATAAAAAAATTACGAATTGTCTAAAATACAAAAAAAAAAATCGAATTTTAATTACAAATAAACAAATTAAACCAAACCAACTGATTATTAATAGCTATTAACAAAAGAGAACGAATGATATTATTTGTGAAGTAATATTTTATTACAAAATGTTTACAACTTATTATATAAAATATACATTTATTTTTTTTCAGACTCTTTTTGCAAAAAATATGCTCGCAAAAACAACAGATTATCAATACTGTCGTCGCTTAGGCGCGTTCGCAGTTTACTACAAAAATTATTCGCCTTTGAAAAAGCTTGCTCAGCTTTCAACGCTTGTTGGCGGTATAGTTTTCAAAAAGTTGTACGCTTTTTGAAGATTCGGTCCTCGAACCTTATGATCCTTGAAGAAGGATACTTCTTGCAGGATTGTTTGCTCTAGGCTGCTGGTCCTTCTTGTTGTTTTGGGTCGGTTCAGCTTGACCTGGATTGCACGCTGAAGCTTCTCTTTCAAAGTTGGTTCGTTAGACTCCTGAAATCAGAAAATTTTTTGAATTAATAATTTTCATTTATCGATAATAATTGCAACTGGTTTAAAATAAAATAAACAAACAGAGATTGAATATAAATTTTTTTCAGAATTACATCATGTAATTCTGAAAGAATTTTATATTAAATTTGTACTTACTTTATTACTTTTCATTTCTGTACGTGAAGTCCTAGAAATATAAATATAAGCAATATTCTACTGTGATGAAAAACAAAAAAAATATAATACGAACGGAATGGAAAAAACATGGTTACTATTTGTCCTCAGCAAATGCTCTTATATAAGATTTTATAGCGAACTGAATACTACATTGAAGATGTATGCAAATGTAGTTCTTATTCCGTATTCTGTACGAATCTTAATGGAATGTAGTCTGCGAGGACATGCAGAACTCTTGAAAGAAGCGCTGCACAATGTAGGATGTCAGGCACAGTCCTGTCAGCGCGGGTGACATAAAAGAACTCGTCAAGATATTAATGTAAATCTCAAACTCAAGTTCCAGTTTGACCGCGTATAAAAGATTATTTTTATTTCTATAAAATGTTAGACGTTGCTAATATTAATGTCCATTATTCTGTATTCTGGTTGAGCTTTTATTGTACCGATATAAAAACTAGTTTACTGTTCTACGTGGCTAATCAAAAAAAGGGAGAGTCTACATAAAAGAATTACTGTCCCCATATATGTTTTGCTCACTAAAAGTCACTTTACGATGTTTTGTTTATTTTAATTTCCCTATAAAACATGCGAAGGCCTTTATTTTTCTCATACCAGCCGTAATAGCAGTTTCCTTTGTCATCATAATTATGTTCAAAATAATATATAAATGTATTACAAAATTTATAAATCACACTGGTAACTATCGCTGCATAAACATTAAGTTTGTCACAGTCAGTGAACCTTGCAGCGTGAAGTGCAGCAACAATGCGTCATCCACCACGCCTTGCCGCGTGCCGCTGCATAATAAGCCATCTTAATAATTCCTTTTGTTCTTACCGTCCACCCCAGATAGGATACCTTTGTTCGAGTGCCGCATTAAACGGGAATATAAAAAATAATGTAACAGGGAACAAATGGCTGCCGGCGTTCGGTCTGTTTTTGATTTAAAATTCGAATAGCATTTTGTGATCACTCGCCTGAATCTTTTGCTTTTGCCGATTCAATTTTCATTTGTGGCTTTGCTGCGGTTTTTATAATTATGCTGCGACAACTATTGTTTTGTTATACACTATTTGGTTATTATTTACTACAGCTATATACTATTTCTTTCTGAATTTGGAAAACTACCTAATATGTTTATTCCACTAAGCTGTTCTTTATAAACCTAAGTGATGTAGTATTTAAAGTTGTCGATTATGATATTGTATAAAAAAATGAACATGATCAAAATATTGAAATACATAAAAACTTAGCTCTAAGAATGTCTGCTTTTCATGGATTACAATTTACAGCTTCCAAGTAATTTTTTAAAAGCCAACAAATTTCAAACAAAAACCCGTTTTTCATTTTTGATTAAAACGTAATTGTCGTTCGAGAGAAATAAAAAAACATTTTACCAAATTTTCTTCCTACAAGTTTGAATGAGCGAAAAACATGTTTAGCGTTAAATGTCGCGTCCGGGTTTTCAACTTTTCAATGGTTCCAAATTACGTGATGTTTTTCACTTATTTGTTGTTCTGAAGGTTCTCGAGCGAAAATTTCCTTTTACCTGTGTATTTCACTTTATAACACATTGATACAATTTCAAAAGATACGTTGAAGTTTGTTTTTGGTAACAAATTTTCTTGAAAAAAAAAATAACTACAAAAAGATTCATTTCATTTTTAACTTTTAGTAGTGAAAAATAAATAAGGTTAGAAGCAAACGTAAAAGAATAAATAGCAAAATAGATTTACTAAATGTCTATAAAAGCGTTGAAGTGTGCGGTTGTTTGCTTTCTTTCTCGGTCGTTATGTATGAGTTTCTTTGAAAGTTCGAAACTCATTGAAAATACATTATATTTCTGTTAGTGCGGGATCGTGCCAATGTTGTCGCCTCCGAGTTCTGCTCAAATGAACACATAGTAATGTTATTTTTTTTCTTTTATTTTCTTTTATTTTCAACTGCTCAGTCTTTGAGACTATTGTATCTTTGTTTTAAATTTTGTTCATTTGTTTTTTTTACTGTCGTTTATTTATTTTATTTTTGTTCTTTATTTACATTCCGATCACTTAATGGTTACTATGCTAAGTGTATATAAATTCTAGGAATTATTTTTATACTTTCTTGGTTTTAAATGGATAGTAACGTATAAATAATACGAATAATTTAATTTTTATTGTAACATTTTCAATAAAAAAAACAAGTATTACACTGCTGTTTTATATATATTTTGATAAGAAAAGAAATCTTAGTTTACAACCAAATTGATTTTATTTTATTAATGATTATCAAAACACATAAGAGAGAGAGAGAGAGAGAGAGATGTATTAATAAGTATTACATTTACAATTCTTAGTACATCTAAATATATTAAAATTTGCAGATGGACATGACATAAGTGATTCTGGCTTAATCACGCCACAATCAATAATTAAGTGAACAATGTGCTCTATCATATTTTGCTATATTAATCCTATTTACAGTATGTGGTGTGTGTACGTCACTGTTAGTTTACCTAGGTTTTGTTTGTCTTCTATACCTAACTTGTGGGTCGGGACCGCATTGAGTGACGCTGGTCTCAGCTAGCAGCTGTGGAACACGGTTCATGGGACCAAGTTACGTTGGTCGCTGTGTATACCGTGAGGTATGTTTTATTCATGGCGTGACGCTCGACTGCCGCGAATAACTCCGTAATTATTGAGGTGTTCGGTGGTGTGATTTGGCCACCAAGGAATCTATCGACATTGTCGTAGGGATGACAAATATTTATCGATAAATATGTATTTGAAATTAACGTGTTTAAAACATTTCAGTATGAAATAAAGTAACGTATACTATACAATTTTCATGAAAAAGTTTTCTTTGTTTTCTTTTCAATTCTCCTTAATGTTAACATTTTTTAAAGATGTTTGTGACTTTATAGAAAAAAAAGAGCTTAACAAGTTCTTTTAGTAATCGGTGTATTTTTTCCCTGCAATATTTAAAAAGCACTTTCGAAAAACATCCGAAATTTAAAAGAGTAAATATCAAAATAAAAACATTCACAAATTTTAGTTTATCTTTCAACCCTGTACGTTGATAGGCGGGATTTTTTTATGCAAATACCTATGTTTTCATGGCTTGGATTCTGTTTGAATTCCTTTGTTTAGCTTGTAAATTTAATATGTGCATAGTTAATATTGTTTTTTATATGCGCCTCTATTTATTCTGTATTTTTTTGTGCCCCTAAATTGAGGTAGCCTTAAAGAAATATTTTGTTAATATTTTTGGATGCTTCGTATATATGACTATGGTAGGATGGTGGTCATATATCAGTGGATTACGGAACGAGGAGATGCATTGATCTCGGGTGTCTCCATCAGCTGTCCGTCCTATCGATAAGACACCGTCCTTACTAATCCAGTGCGTGATTTACATCGCATCAACTATACGGTACATACACTGAACAGATATGAGAATGTAATTTACTGCTACAGTGGATATGCTGTGATTGCCTGATTTGTAGTCCAATACTTCCCTTTGATCTGAATTGACGCCTAATTATACGAGTATTTCTGTCTCTCTTTTTAATATATAAGAAAAATATCTACTATTTTAATAAGACTAAATAATTGTTATAATTAAATCTATGGAACCATCGACGTTCTCCTGAATAACAAATGAAGTCTCTAGTCTTATGTAAACGTCAGTTCACGTGTCAAGTTAATAAAGCCCAAGTGCTGCTTAAATAAGCCTTCTGTCTCCCGTCTTTCTATTAAACGACCCGTCTTCGGGTTTCCCTGAATTAATTATGATAATCATCTTATCTCTTCTCTTGTTTAATGTTTCGAAAATTTAACGGCGAGAGCTAACATTAAATGCAATTTGACAAAAATATCATGATTATTGACTTAAGCTATATCTGTCTATTGTTTTATTAAAAGTTAATATCAAATTATGACATCATATATATATGCTATGCCTACGACTTTGTTTGTGCGGAATATGTTTCTTAAAATAAAAGTAACCTAAGGTACTCTTTATAAGGTCAGCTATGGCCCAGTGAAAGCACTATTAAACCAACCAAAGACCAAAAAGACAGACAGACAAAGAAGATTTTTTTTAATGTAAATTATATTCTTGCATGCATTTTGTGAAATGATGTCAATTTGGATTTACAAACGGACACTTCAATTTTATTTAAGTATACGCATAGATATGTATTTCACGTATTTTGATAGATCATATTACAACGTTTAAACATTAGTGCGCCGAGAGTTGAACACATTACCATTAGATTTGCATTATGCAACAATTACAAACTGAGCTTGGATTTACGTTGGCTCTAGGTATAAGAAGACCATTTAGACAAAACGTACCTATATTACGGTTGAATTCTAAATCCCGTTTTTAGATTAAACAACAAATTGCCTCGCTTAAGATAATATCACATATGTTTGTTTGAAAGTTCTCTTTTATTTTATATTTATCATTGTATCAGAGTTTTCTAGCTTCTTTTCTTCTATTTGTATTATAAATTTACACATTATGTAAAAGTTTTTAACTAAGGACTTGAATGTATGTGTATTTTTAGTTTATTGATAATATTTTGATTACTTTACTCGTAGGTTGATGGTTCAAATCTATTCCAACTGAAACTCTCATACTCACGAATATTAATAGTACTATTACATATAAATAGACAATATAAGAAATAGATTCTTCTTAGAAAAAAATATTATTATAATTCTTCAAAAATATAATAATACAATAATTTGAAATAAGATTAATTAATTTTATGTTTTTAACACTAAACCTACCAAGTACCGGTCAAATAGACCGTTCTTAAACTTTTGTAAAACTTACACATTTTTAAACGTTATAATATCGTTATCAAACTACATGACCATTCTTAGAATATGCATATAACATTTTCTACACTCTTTACTTTTAGTTATTTCCATTATTACCTGCGTTATATAATAAAATACCTTTTAATTACCGGTCAATTTGAGGGTGTGCGGTAGGTACACAAGAATTGTCGGTAGGTTTAGTGTTAATGCTACTACTTTTTAAGTCTTTAATACTAACAGATTGAGTCTTAAATACTTTTAATAAAGATTATTATTATTATTATTATCATTATTATTATTAAACAAATTTTAATATGATATCATTGTAAAGTTATAAATTTTGTACATTTCAAAACAAATTTAATAAAGGATTGTTTGTAAAATGTTTTTATAATATTTTGTTTAAAAACTCAACATAAATATTGGTCATATAGAAGAAATGTTGTCCCCAAAATGGGTTTGAAATTCCAAATGAAATTTTAGCGTTCGTTAAAATTTACAATATGTCCGAAATAAATATGCGGTGGTCGGTTATTAGGTCGTAAAAATTTCGTCTCCTCAATCCCTTCGCCCTAATGGAATTATCCCTTCGATCACTTCGAATTAATTTGGGTACGTGTAGCTTTTTAATATTACCAACCGGCGGCGATGAGTGAAATATACATTTAAAATGAGCTTACGTTAAAATTGGATGATAAATTACTTTTTAATAATTACTTTTGTTGATTAGAATATTAATTATTGATTAAGTAAGCATGTGCTTCGAATTATACGCTGCTATTTGTATTAGAATGAGGTTGTTTCAGGAACACTAATTAGTTATACGTATTTCTATATATATAATAGTATAAAAGGTATGTTTGTTTCAAGGAAACTCTTTATGGGTAATTCTGTTGAACAGGATATTTGAATTCCGTGAATTATCTCCGGCAGAGACATCGCGGTCTTGGACCTGTGATATAAATGCTGGACGCAAAATACAGATTGAGCAGTTCGTTGGTTTTTGTGATATTTCTGAGTATTATTTTCATGCTGTCCTCTTAAGTCCTCGATAATTTCACGGTAAGCGAGTTTCGGGCGTCCATCAAAGAGATTAGTCGACTTTTCGGTAGGTTAAAAATAGAAGATTTAATTATTATTATAAAATTAATATAGTTTATATAAAATCGTCGAAATGTCTGTAATTTGTTCAATATTCGTACCGAAAGATCTAGCAGGTGTTATCAAAATATAATCCCTCTCTTGATCCTAAATTAATGAAAATCGAAATGATCTTTGTACATCTTAGACGAACACGTTTTGAATCGAAATGTAATTTTAATTTCTTGGGATTTGGGATTTAGATTCAAAGATATACATATATTTTTATCAATTTTGTAATGAAAACCTACAATAAGGTGCATTATATTGTAGATACATATTCAAAGTTAATTCATTGCTTTTTTTATTCCAAACCCATTGAAGGCATAAAATGGTTTGATAATTTAATAATATTTGAAAAACAAAAAACAGAAATTCTTAATCATTTCATTAGTAGCGTGCTTAGAATGTAACTAAAAGTATCTCAAAGATTTTTTCCAGACACAATCTTCATTTTTAAGGAAAAATATTGACTACTTATAAAAGAAAAATACCATATATTATGGACTCATTTTCCCGATGTATTTATCGACAACAGTTCGAAACTAATGAGACAAAAATAAAAAAATAAACGTACAAAAATACGTCTTCAATAATATTGCCTCAAATAAAATTCGTTTTATTCTTAAAAGGCCTCTGATTATCTCAATATTTCTTGTAACATTTGTTGGTAAAAACGATTACGTTTCTAAAGAAATCAACATGAAAGGAACGTGCCCGACGTGCCCGTCGCGGACATCGGATAAATACCAAATAAAATTTCATAAATATTTTTGATATATTCACGGTCAGGCTTTTTATACTTTACCCGCGTGGCTTATCTGGATTATCTCGGGATTTCCTCCGGATTTTTTTTAACTTGTTCGCATTTGTGCGTCCGCTTATTGCGTTCTATCCGGCGCGTGATTTTGCCTCGTGGCCCCTACAAAATATTTTTATGTTTATCGTTCTCTAAAATCCTTTGAAAATTATATGACTCGTCCAAATATAACTGACGTAACTAAGCCGGCGCTCCGAGAGTAGCTCTTCATTAAAATCAAATATCCTAATGGACTTTGCGTTTGCCGGAGAAATAATAATAGCTTGAACTCTTGAACTTAAATAGACATAATATTAATTTATGTATTTTTGTTTCAGGTGATCTCTGAAGTCGAAGTTCTGAATTAGTGTGATATATGACGTTGATACAATCGAGCGGAGTAGTACAGGGGGTGTGCTAATGTTGTGATCGAGTGTTCATAAGTTATTTGTCATGGTGTTGTCATGGCTGGCGGTGCTGGCTCTGCTGCAGGTGTGCGCGGGGCTACCGGAGACGCATTACCACAATCACTTCGCTGTGCACGTACCAGCCGGCCAGAGACATGTGGATGACATTGCGAGAAGACATGGCTTTACCAACCATGGCCAGGTATTTTTATTTATCTTTAAACATATATTTTTGTCTGCATTTATTTTGCTGTAACCTATTCGAGAAAATCTCATAAGATCACGTTAAGTAATTGGGTAATCTCCTAATACATTTCGACATGCACTATTCACTTCTCGGAAGCTACACAATTCGTAAATCCAAGTTAAACTTCATACAAGATTTATTACAGCTCCGAAATTGGACATGCTATTAGAGTAACATGCCCGATAATAAATTCCAAAACCTTGAGATGTTCCAAAAATGTCTTAATGAGAATTAGCTCTGAACTCGATGTTATTTCTTGGCTTGGACGTTCATCCTGCAGACAGCCGTCCAATTAAGTTTTCTTCCGTGATTAATGACTCCAAGACTTGGTACAAAGTTAGTCTCATGTTTACTTGAAATTATGTACCGTGTGGGCGTATATTTATAAACTTTGATTTTATTATGTTAAGTAATGAGAAATATTTTGCTTCTAATATTTTATTAGTGTGCTATAAAATTTGCAACTTGAACACTAAGATTTTAGAAGACAAACTCCATATATGAATTATACACGAGATAGTGCTAAAGATAGTATCAGATGTCTGTTTTAACTCTAACATGTGGTAAATCCTTAGAGAACTTGATGCCTAGACAGGTATATTTGCTGGCTTTTCGAGGCGTTTGCATAGTTTATATCGGCTTTTGAATATCTATTTCATATTAGAATTAACATAAATACAGGTAATAAAATACATTTTTAAAATACATCTTATTTTAGTGAAATCTTGTTCATAATTCACTAAGATGCTCAGGGATTAAATAATTGCGTTGTCGACGTTGGGAATAAATTTAGTATTTCACAAACTAAGCGGGTTCTATTCAAACACTAAACCAGTCTTCGAGAGTGTCCAAACACTTGCACCGCGTCTCTTTGGCAATCGACCCTTAAGTACGGTGCATATGATACTTATAGGAATAGTCTTTTGTCTTACCAAAACATATATATATATATATATATATAAAATCCATAATAAATAATCCAAGAATTTATGCTTTTTAAAAGAGCATTAAAAATTTGAATCTCAATAGTATTTTGTATCTTGCTATATTTCTTTAACAAATAATTTATATTATAAAGATGTATCAAAAGGTCGTAGTGTGTTATTATATAGCCTATTATATAGCCTAACTTTACCCACAATATATATACATATATACAATCCGATTAGCTGTTCCAGAGACGAGCTTTTAGACAAACTAAAAACTCTTCAGCTTAATAAGAAAAAATGTAGGTTTTAGTCACTGTGAATTTTAAGAATATTTACAGTATTCCAATTTTCAAGTTCCAATGTTTTATATGTTTTTTTTTGTATTTGACATAAAACCATTTCTTTTTTATATAATGATGAATGGTTAACCTACTTTGAAGTGCTCTTTGTGCCAAGGTTACCTCACACTTCACCATAATGTACCTCCATCCCTATTATCGGAGATCTCAGTGTTGTTTTATGGAAATTATTCGTTTATTTATATGTTCATATTTTAATTACGAAGCAATTTGTGAAAACATTTAACTAATAGTGCCCTGAGGGGAATCAAACCTCAATCTTCAAGTCTATTAATAATCTATCCAAAACATTCTATTAATAGTTAATTTTATAATATATTGTATATTTTGCGTTCAGTCGGTGCGTTATGTAACTTTCTATAAACGATACACAATGGAAGGTATTAGAGAGACAACTTTGAAAGGGAACCACTTATTTTGTTGTGATAGGTTTGTTTACTTTATAAAAGTGTGGGTTTTCTTATGAAAAATACGCAGTATTTAAGTGCTATAGAAATTTTTCTATAACTTGATGTTTTTTCTTTCTTTAATATCACACAGCAACAAAAGGGACTTTAGAATAAAATATCGATCGTAAGTTTAAAACTTCTCAGCGAGTAAGTGAAAAGTGTGGAATGACGTCCCTTGAGAAGTTTCCTAGAACGCTGTTGTGTTTATGTTCACGTAAAGTCGGGAAACACTATTTAATTCAATTACCTTTGTCCTTACTCCAATTAATTACGGATTTTTAGGGCTTAAGCTAGAAGTTTTTTCTGTAAGTATTATAAAATCTTCTTCCAATTTGTAATTACCGTTTTTGCTATAATTATCATTATTTAAATTTTATTATGTAACTTAACTGTATACCCAACGTAATAAATTGCGAATTAATTGAAAAAAAAAATGTTATCTTTTCAGGATTTACAGAAGATTTGAATTGAATCTTTTCTTTAGGTATACTCTTACGAGCGATCCAATCTGTTGTTTAATAATAATTCTGTTTCAGTAATTTATTTCAATGTAATACTCGTATATAAAATAATATCCAACAAATAAAAAGTTTCTGGAAAACAAGAAAAAACACAAGTCCCAGTACTCGAATGGCTAATAAATGTTTATAAAAGGGGACCGCTAACCGACGGGTTACATTTAGCATCACGTGCGGGATCTCAAAGGCCACTCGACCCTGTATCGGGCGCTCCGTACTCACATTGTACCCGCGAGTAACATTACGCCTGTTGAACGAAATAGGGTTAACTGCTGTGAATTTATAGAATATGTAGTGTAATGTTTAGTGTTTTTTATTTTTTTTTAACCCTCCAATAAGTGCTTTGAGGTTTATCAATATAGAGTTAAAGGTTTAAGGGTTGATTTATACGTTAAAGTGAATTTAGATTTAAAATACGTTCATAATAACTAAATTGTCAAAAATAACTCATATTGAATAACCAACTTTTTTAAATATTTCTTCTTGATTTGATATTTTAATAATTGACTTAACCGTTAAAAAAGACTTAATTTAAACATTTTACTTTCCTCTACTAAGACTCGATGAATAAAACGATGTTTTGTATTATTTTTTAATCAAAATCCAATTCCGGGGTTCGTTGGGGATAGCAATATCAACAAGGGTTGGCTAATGTTCAAACTATTAACTTGTTTATCTCAGCTTCTCTCTGCTGTTCCTGGATTCAACGGAGTGGTGAGAGCATTTTGTTAGCGAGTTAACAGCTGCGTTAACTGAGTAGAATCCGAGTTGCTTTTACGGTTTTTACTCTTAATGGAGATGTTTTTAATTTGATTCTAGGAGTCGGACGTTTTTTTTTTGTTTACATTTTACTAACGCGTTGCATCTTTTTATATTTTCTATTTTCTTTTTCTTTCCTCTTTAATTTTTTCTCGTATTTTAACTAGACTAAACTAATAGGTCTAGTGATTAATAATCTCCCAATGCTTTGCCCAACGGTAATGGGTTCGATTTTTACATTGTATTTTTTTAAAAGTGATTCATAGATTGCAGTTTGAAGCCTGGATATATTCTGTATATGTTTTTTAATGTTATATAAAAAGTATAGGAAGTATTGTCTTGGTCTTTTTTAAAAAAAGAAAAATGATAATCTTGATTTTATATAAGATATCTTGCGACGCCCGAGTCAGAAAAGAAATAATGGATCAACACTAACGTAACACTCACAGTCTTCGCAATATCCTTTGAGAGAGGCAAATGTAGGAAATTCCTGTGAAAGGCAACCTGGTGACAGGTGTACTCAAATCTCTATGAAAGATGCCCCGCCTCGGGAATTACCTAATGGAGGTGTGTGTCAACGGATGGAGTCTTACGATTCTTTGTGTCTGTAATAAGCAGCGAATATGCCACCTGCCGTCGTATTTCGCTCCATTTATCATGTATATTGGAAGGTTAAAAATGTCTCCTATAGTGTCTAATGAAGTCCCAATAAAGGCTGGGACGGAAGGAACTCGACCCTTCCTCTCCCGTTGAATAGAAATGGTAGTGAAATACGAAAGTCAGTTTATTAATATATTTTAATAAATGTTTCTATTAAATTACTATGAATATCTTATGTTTTTAGGTTCACCGCTCCTTATTGTGTGTGATAGTGAGATAAAGGTCAGAGTTCAGGGTATCCCGAATACTTTAAGCGCGTTGTCGTTAAAGTTTATAAAACAAAGAACAATTTTTAATTAAAAACTTTCCCCCCGGTTATTTTTGGTGCCTTTCGTACGAAACTCCATCTTGCCTCTGAAATTAATATGTTACAAATTTTAAATGTTTATAACTTTTATAATATAGTTAGTAGTAAATTTTTCTCCATATTTTGGATCGTCTGAATTATTCAACAATACTTCATGTTACTATTTGGTTATATTTTATTGATTATCGTTCTGCGTATTGATTAATCTTGGTTACTTAACGCATTGTTGTACCAAGTTTAATTATATGAAAACGGACCCAGTGTGAAATCTGATTACGCCTAAACAAAGTTTCATCGAAGCCCCGTTATTATGTGTGTGTGTGTATGTGTGTGTGTGTGTGCGTGTTTGTGTTATTTAATCAATTGGATTAACGGGATGTAGGTCGGTCAGTGTTAAGGTACGTTCTTAATGAATATTTGCCGATTTTATTTTCGTTTTTATTAACTCGTTTGTAACATTACATTACTTTCAATTTATTATTATTATATTAGAGAAGGTTTTTTGTTATGATGATTATAATTTATACGGCTTTGTGAATACAACTTAAGTAACCGTTCTATTTAAATTAACCAATGTGACTAACGATAGTAGTATGCGTGGTTGATATACACACACACACACACACACATATATAAACGAATTTAATGCTAAGCCAATTATTGTACTCCATTAGTATTAAGGGTTTGTGACAGCGTATATGTATAGGTGTGTATATACATATAGATGACGATCCTATGTTGGATTATTATATACTTATATGATAGGATTATTATATACAAGAGATTTAGTTCGACTTCTCTCACAATATATGTATTAACAAACGTCAATTGTAACATACATTTTTTACTTACCTTGCCTGTCTATCGTCCTAAGTACTGACGAATATACACAGATTACAAAATTATTTTTTAAAATAAAAGTAGAATAAGTTATCCCTTATAACATCAGCTATACCCCAGTGAAAGTTCAGTCAAAATCGGTCCAGGCTTTTTAGAGATTGGCTGAAAAAAAGACATACATTTTTTTTTTATACAATTCTTTTAAATGAATTAAGCGAAAAGCTGTCAAATTTGAATTTCAAATAGACACTTTAATTTTATTTAATATGTTATAGTTATATTTATTTTTATTATTTATTTATATTTTAATAGTTTCGTTTTCTTAGTATAATTATTTTCATAAATTTACTGTATCTTTCCAATCTCAGTTATAATCTGTTAGTTTGCGTTAAGTTGCACTAGACTAAATACAAAATTCCACGTTCAGTGCTCCGGGGCATCATTGAGGCTTGAATTCAGTTATAACATGAGCTTAGTTTAATATTAAACCAAGCCCGCACCAAGCTGCGAACGGATGGAACTATCTCCGAATATCGTTTTCGTTAAACTTTAAAGTTGAAATTGATATTCCAAGTGTTATTTACTGCAAATTGACTTTGGTAATTCGTTTTTGTTGCTGTATATGTACCTACGTGTTCTTGATTAGTGCTTGGTTCGTATGAGCAAAGTTCAGAAGAGAAATACCTTCAATAGATGTAAAATATTATTATTATTATTATTGAGAGCAATAATTTTATTTGTTTCAATTCTAATTGCTCAATTTGTCATTTGTAATTAATATATAATTTAATTAATAAATTTATTATGATTAACTATTTAATGTATTTATAATTAATTTTAATGATTAGCGGTCATTTATTTATTATAATTAATTTATCAATTAATGATATGATTTTATAATTATATTGTATTGAGAGGATCTAAGTACGCGATAGTACCTACAGTTATCGGGTGTCAAGAATGAACTCTCAAAGATCCCAAGTTCGAGTCCTGTTGGAGTAGTTTTTTTATTAGCAGAAATATCAATAGTGTATATGACATCAATTTAGAGTAGTTGCTTTAAATAAAGATCGCTTAAGAAAATATTTATTTGGTCGAAGAACCCGTAATATTTTTTAATATTTATAATTTAGATGTGATTTATAATAAAATAAATATAACAAAATATCTCAATTGTTATTATTAATAAGTCACAAAATAAAATCGCTCCTAAATATTTATTTTCGACGTGAAAATGTTGCAAATCGAAGCCTCCGTGTATGTTATATGTAATTGAAAATTTATAAATATTTGATATTGGTGGAGTATTTATATATTATAACAATATTCACACGTACGGATTTAATTCTATTCTGTGTATTATTCGCGGCGTTGCCATGGCAACTCGTTATTTATTCAAACCTTTATATGGAATCGTGTGAGCGGAGACAGCTGCAGAATCTCTAATAACAGGACGTATGTGTGAAAAAAAAATACGCGAATATTTTATACTTATAGCACCTGTCTGTTGAGGTGTATGTGATAGGTTTACTTGTTATGTAATATTTGATTACATTTGTATACCGATTACATAAGGCTGAATGGAAGTCTAGTACATTAGGGAAGTGGGTGAGGCTAGTAATTGCTAGTAATAAGCCTAGTATTTGTTATATTATTATAAATAGTATAGTTATAGTTTTTAAACAATTATATATATATACATATATTTATATATAGTGGGTTCTTAACCTCAATATAACTGTTTTCTTTTAATCAATTTTGCCAAATCACTAAGGACTGTCAAAAAAAGTTAATAGAAAATACATACATTCCTATATATTCCGAATACATTTTACAACTCATTTCAAAATATTTATAGAAAGTATTATTTACCTACAATAAACCATGTTTGTCAACTTACGACCTTTTCACAACGTGAGTTATGAATAATTACCGACTAGTATTCACATATTATTAAATTGAAGATAAAATGTTTTTTTTTTATATTAAAATGTGTTTTAAATTAAATAAAGTTGAGTTTAATCAAGTAAATAATATATTTGATTACCTCGTTCAAACCAATCGTAGACCAACCTAACCTCTATATAACAGAAGTCTAGTCTTTACTTTAAGATTCTCTATAACCATGTATTGCATTGTGTCGTGTGAAATACATTTTTATCGCAATAAAACTTCAACGAGTCCTACATGTTTAATTATGACTATAAAAATAATACAAAAAGGAAATAAAAACACTGCAACGGTCAGGAAATGTCGCGTGTATCGCAGTAGTTCAGAATTAATGGTAGAGTTTTAATCGTAGTGAAAATTATCTGTTAGCTTTAATTATGGTGCATATTGAGTTATCGCCTCATCTGTACTTACATGGAGTAGATTGCGTTTGTTTTATTTGTGGGGTGGCTTTTGAAAATTATTTATATTTTATAGTTTATTATATATATATATAGGGTGCGTTTGGAACTCTCCAAAATAAGGCTGTTACTTGCAGTTGGAGAAAGGTTTATTTCTATAAGTGCGGTATGAAAATAGTCTTGACATTTGACGTACAAAACTGATCACTGGTATTGATTCAAATATATATATATATATATATCGCAAAACAGTGGTACACTGTTTGTTCGTTTAACAAAAGCCTTTTAACATCCCTTAATATACGGTAACGGTTCGCCGGCTCACTAAAATATCCAAATTTATTTCTAACGAAAGTATCAATATAAATTGAACACGTTGAATATTCAACGGAACAATACAATACAAAACAAAAGGTACAAAAAAAAAATAACCTGCATTTTGTATTCTTCTGTCAGGAACAAAATTTCACGTGAAACGGTTTTACGCCAAAATATATTTATCTGTTACCACAAAGTCCCGAGCGAACGCAAAATCGACGAACGAACCGAACCGAACGTAAAATATAACTACTATCCGTTGCTTATGCTTATTTTAAAGAATCTAGAGAATCAATCTACACTTATATAAATAATTTGTCTGTTTGTTCCGGCTATTCTCTAAAACGACTAGACCAATTTGAACAGGACTTTCACTGGCGGATTTCTAATGTTATAAACAGTAATTTAGCTGAAAAAAAATATTCCGCGCGAACGAAGTCGTGCGCAAAGCTAGTTATATTATAAAAGAAGTGTAGCTCCTGTATAGTTATTAATAATTAAAGCTTTAGAAATGTAATCAAATTAAATATAGTACTATTTTATTACAGCTGCGGGTTAAGTTTTCGGTACGTGGTTGGAAACGGGAATCGGGTTGGAAACGGGAATATTTTGTTGCAATTTCACTGTAACCTCGTTATCATTGACTATTCATGTCCTTCACGGTATATAAGTTTAAAAAAAATACAATTTTGTATTCGTTATATTATTAATATTTAAAATTTTAATGTTCGGTATTCATATTCATTTAAAGTTAACCTTAATTTTAATTATATTGTATTCGTTCTGAAGGTATCCGAGACGGTATTTTTTGCAAAGGAAAATGTAGTTTTCCAAAGAAACCTTTTAATGTTTCTTATATTAATCGGAAAATAGGTTAAATGCATCTTTTTTACAATTTGTATTAAAATTTATTGTGACTTCGTCCGTAAAATGTAACAATTTCTACGTTATTACCAAGGCAGTTTAAGAAAAAGATTAAATGAAAGTGTTATGAGTTTTCTGTTTAAGTAAATTTCTTTAAAAAAAAAAGAAGAAGCATTATCTACGAAAAATCTAAAATTACCATCTCACAGAAACAAAAGATACAATGTTTAAACAACAGCGGTCGTTACGAAACATCGCCCTAATGAAATGTTCCTCAATTTAATTTAGCGAACCTTTTTACAGATTCCACGTCAGATTATTATGAAACAACTTCAAAGATTATCTTATATTGATTAGAATAAGGAAACGTGATTTGATTTTTATTAACTTTTATTTGAGATTCGATGGTATATAATGTGGTGTTATGCTGGATGGATGGTATATAAGATGTGGATGAAATTGAAATTGTAATTACATTGTACTGTAATGTGGATTGGAAATTGGATGGTATAATATATAATGTGGTGTCATGCTGGATGGATGGTATATAAGTTGTGGATGAAATTGTATCCTTTTTGTTAGTAATATTACTGTAATGTGAATTAGAGATTGAAAGGTATTTAATGTGGTATAATGTTGAATAAATGGTATAAAATTAGGGTTGAAATTATATACATTTTGTTAGTAATATTACTGCAATGTCGATTGGAAATTGGATGGTATATAATGTGGTGTCATGCTGGATGGATGGTACAAAAATTATTGATGAAATTATTGTATGGTATTAATATTACAATATGGATGAAATAAGGTCATGGCGTTGTGTTTTAATAGGATATCCATTCCCCAGCCGGATAGCCGTCTCGCCGAGGAAACAAAGCTATTTCCTAGCCTCGGCCATTGTGCGTCCGCATGTATGACATTTTCTTAGAAATTTCAATGTGTTGTTCGTCGGGTCTTTTGTTGTATGTGGGCTTTGTTTTATTGTTTCATTAATTATATTTTTATATATATCTATGTTTTTTTATTATATTTAAATTTGTCGATTTAGAAAATATTTTGCATTTGTCTTGCTCTCTTTCTTTCTTTTAATGGTAATTTGACTTCTCCAAATAACTATGTTATGTATCAGAGTACGGATAATGTAATTCTATATAATATAACTAGCTTATTCCCTCCCTCTGCGCTGGGCACACTATTAATTGAATGTGAACTTAGGTTGCTATGGTAACCGTTGCTATAGTAACCCCTACCCCCGCGTTAAGTGTATAGCTGCTACAGGTTTACAACTTGGCGAAACGAAAGAAATTCTGTAAAATTTCTTCTTAGTGGACGTCTACGTCGCAAAAAAGTAACTATGTAAAATTAATTAATTATTTAAGTTAATCGGACAAAGTTAAAAGTTTTCTTTTTTGTTACACAATAGTAATAAAAATACAAAGAAATATGTCTAAAAATCTAAACCGTCCTCATTCGTATCTTGATAATTCGTAAAAAAGGGAACGAATAGCAATGCTGGTCCTGAATTTGACAGGCAAAATGTTTATTGGTCTCCTTTGTGTGAAATTGGACGGGAAGATTCAAAAAAAAAGAATGGAATTTTTTGCTTTGGGATAACGTATTGGGCGGCTTATGGAATCATTGTTATATTTTTTTGTCGTTTTTTTGCCTAAAATAACGTAAAAACATTTCTTTATAAATATATTAATTGTTGTTTAGGACTAGCCGTGCCCGTGACTTTGTTCGGGTGGTATATGTTTTTTAAAATGAAAGTAGCCTAAGTTAGTCCTTATAACATCGGCTATCCAGTAAGGTCCTGTTAAAATCAGTCCAATAATTTCAAAAAATAGCCGAAATAAACAAACAAACACACAGACAGATGGAGTAATTATTTAAATGTTTGTTTTATGTGAGTACCGCATTTAGTGTAAATATGTTTGTTTGTATACAAACAGACAATTCAATTTTGTTTATATGTATATAGATAATTTTAACTTAAATGAATTATTAAGAAAACAAACCAATGGCGCTAGTTTAAAATGTAAATACAATGAATAATTAAATGAAAGATAATTTTATTATAAAATTAACATTTATATTCGCTAGAGTTTCAAAACGAATCGACTTCGTCAACAAAATGTTAAGTGTTTAAGTCCCGATGTTGACTTTAATTTTTCGTTGAATTATAATGTCCAACTGTCTGTCTGTCTTATTTCTCGGTCCTCTTACAATCCTTTAGATGTAATTAAGTAAATCTCATTTTAACATAAAGTTTTGTCGGTTTCCCTTATTCCATCGTGCTATAGCTCTTTGAGAAGCGAAATATTGAAAATTCAATAATAAAGTTTGAATATAAATTTTATTGTTTATCGTATAATTCTAAACTAATTTAAAATTTTGTATGAAGTATTTTCTGATAATATTTTTTTACTAACAAAAATAATAAAAATGATCGACGAGGATGGGATTCGAACCCACGCGTGCAGAGCACATTGGATTAGCAGTCCAACGCCTTAACCACTCGGCCACCTCGTCGTATAAGAGGCATGCGAAATTGTGGTATCGTCTCAAACTTTCTTTTTTTTTTTATTTGAATATCCGTTATTAAAACTAGTTCTATGATCCGATATGATCAGTGTTTGATGGTTTTATTTTATAACGTTATACTAATGGTTAGCAATAGATGAAATTATTAATAAACATAACGTATTTATATAATTTTCAAAATGTATCAACTACCCAATATAATATACCATATTTACAGATAATTCATCCGAAAAAATATAATATTTTGCGTATTGCTTCAAGCTTATTCGTATTCCGAAGAAGCGTTGTAATTATTCACGAGCACCGGCACATTATTTAAGTTTTAATGTAAGCTCCATTAGGGGTGGAATATTCATTCCCTTGATGACCTCCCGAATAATAATGCTAACTATTGTTAGGTACGTGTGGCTTGAGGCCTACACTTGGACCTTTGTTTTGACTATTATATTATACTAAGATAGCTTTTAATATACGAACAATATTTTTTTAATTATTGATAAAGTTGTTGAGTTATATCCCTCAAAATATATATGTATCTGAATAAAAATAAAAGTAGAAATAACTCAGTTAAACTATACATTCCTCCAAAGTGAGTTTAACTTAAACTAAGCATAAAGTTGTAAGGTATCCATTACCTGAAATAACACGTCGTGGTGAGTGTGTCAGACGAAAACTTTTATCTTTTATCCCTGAGTTAAGAGCACTATAGAGGCCTAAGTTATGGAAGCTAAGTACTCCATAGGGAATTGTGTCTAACAAAATAGGCTAGGAGTAATGACAGTAACTTAATTAGCGGTAAAAAAAAAAATATGTATATTAATCTACATTCTCGCGAACTTTGGAACGTGTAACGAAAATAGATTTTTTTATCTCTTTTATCTCATTATTTTGATAAATAAAATGTGTAAATTCTGTGAATCAATCAATTTTATTAATTAATCTGATTGTAATCGATTTAATCATTAACTCATTGGTTTGTTTTGTTTGTGACGTCACAAAATACCGTTTACATTTTGAATGGTATCATATTAGGGTTGGCCAAATATTTGATATTTAACTTAATTATTATTTAATTAATGTTAAATTTTATACTTCACTCGAACTCCAAATGTGCAGTTTTTTTTTCTGTTGATTAAAATATATTTTTTTGTAATTTAAATTGTGGTAAAAAACAGCATATTGTTGTGGAAATTTCGTTTAAATATAATTTGGTTCAATTACAGAGCAAAATATTATTCAAAATTATATATATATATATATATATATATATATATATATATATATATATATTTATTATCATTCCTTTCATCGACAACCCTCGCGTGAGTTGATTGGCTTCTCATCCAGCGCGATTGTGCCAGTGGAATACATAATCATGTTCAACATCGCCGCCATTAAGATAATCTCCACAGCCTATACGGGCCCTATCATTGATTGCTAACCGCTTCAATGGGTGCTCCACGTGATTCAAGTCAACCGCCGAATTTGAGCCTCTTTAGCCATGCAAATGATCTGATCGATGGTCGTTACTGTTCGTATCACCGTTTCAACCAGATTATCCTGTTGGTTTTAATGGAACTGCGGAATATAACGTAGTAGATCAAGTTATGTTGGATTATTTTATAATGAATTTATGTTATATAAACTATATATTTACTGATACTTTACTATTACGCTTTGACATAATACGAGTGGCCATCGAACCTTCCTCTCGATCGCATTATTGGAGAAAGTTTTACTATGAAAACTTTATAAACCTAGCCCGTATTACGTGTGATGTGAGCATTTACGGTTCACATTCGACCGAGGGCTACAGTGTCGCGGTTGTTAAGTTTCGTAAGGGTAAGGCTTAAGTTGACGCTATAACATTCGGTATATTTAACTTTGGTACGTTTATCTAAACGTTTCCAGCGATATTATAGTGTTGAGTAATTTATTGCTCTGAACGAACATTTCGGTTAACTTGCTGATTTTTTTTTTCTTAACTGGATTATTGATAAATATTACAGTTGAATAACAAATAACAACGTTAATATTAAATTTTATTCTGTAATAAATAGTAAGCTGAAACTGTTTAATGTCACCATTAACGACACATGTCAAACACCTATAACCTGCAGTTTGTAACATGAATGCGGGTCTTATAATAAGTTGGCAAGTGTTGTAGCTATTAAAACTTATTTTAACGCGTCCGCTGCATACTCCCGAGGGTAAGTCGCTTACTCTACTGAGCACGCCGCTGGAGTAATATTTTAGCGTAACTTGCTATAAACCAAACACTGCAAAATACTACAATTCAGAGTGTTTGTTGTTAGGAAAATTTTGTATTATTTTATTACATTATTTAAATGTTGTATAAGATTTTAACTCCGTAGCTGAAATACATTCACATTTTATTTAAGAACCTATGATTAAATGGTTTGCTAGTAAGGCTTTGTGGGAATCTTAAACAGTTAATGCCTTTATCATTTCTTTCGTGCAAGGGGTAGATATTTTATTTGAAAAGAATATCGAAGAAATTTTATGTTTTCAGTACACGTTGTCGAGATTCGTGTTATGAGCAAATTTTTGCTCAAATGTTATAGAAGTTGTCATAGTACGGAAGCATAATGCATTGCAAACCCACTATTTAACAAACATCAATACAATTTATTTATTTGGTTTTCAGTAAATTAGGTTCTCTATATATCCTTTTGTTGTTTGCGAATAAACTTTTCGTATTCCTCTACATACTTGAGCCTATCCTACGCCCCTTATATTTATTGTACTCATTGTGTAGAATAGTGCTCAATTGCAAACTTACCTGCTGTTGAGTTATTTTTTTTTCCGCATTTGGGCTGATGTTTTTATTATAAAGACGTGTGAGGTCTCTGGAAATATTTACGGTTGTTAAGGAAATGTGTCCCAGTGATGTACGCGTGTCGTTTGTGTCTGAATTCCATTCTCGTTGCTATTATTTCTTGGACTCTCAACTGTTATTGATGTTGGGTTTTTTATTGCTCACGTTGTTACGAATGAAATGTGGTTGAATTTTAAGTGAGGTGTTTTATTTAGTATTTATATTGTTTTATATTCAAGAAGATCGGTTATGTAGCGAATAATATATTTGATTTTGTTATTATCAACTTCATAGATACTTTATTTAATAAATTTATTTTCAAATAGATATAATATTGTCGTTTAAATGAAATTGCTTGGAAGTTGCTTATAGATGAAAAGATTATCGTATGCAAATGCTATTTCCGTCCGTAAACTTATTTATTGAAATCCGACTCTGGCTTGGTGCTGGCAAGCCAATTTCATTTCGTTTGTTGTTCTTTCTTATTCTAGTATAAAATAGATTTAACTCAGTTATTTATTAATCATCTCTTGAGTTCTTGTGACACTAGTGATTGAGAGTGAAAAATTTTAAATCCTAAAGCATAGTATTTCCAGAACAAATATAATTGTGTGCACTAAGAATTAATTTTCAGTAAGGTTTTTATGTATTTAGGAAAAGTAAATTACCAATCATATTCATAGTATGTCATGTTTCTTTTAAAAATAATATTTTAAAAGATTTTATACAAAATGCAATCATTTTAACTTTTCTGTTCGGTGAATGCTTCCAAAGCATTATTACTGCCTCCTTGTTCCTTCGGGTTACTGGTTGTAACCAGTCCAGAATATCCCCCTTATCGTCATCCACTATTTTATTTAGTACTTTGAGATTTGAATATTCGGCTGTGGGCTCGTTATCGTTTTCATTTCAGTAAGTGCGGTTAACTGGTAGAGTAGTTAGTGCAGTGCAAATTTGCATAAGTAAATAAATGTATTTTACATTTCTGTTCGCGATGAGTTTAAATTGCAATGTTTGTTGGAACATTTTAATTATCATTATGGGTTGTTTTAATTTTGTCAACATTCAGCCACTTTGGGTGATCGTTTGTTCGGTCGCTTGTATCAATATTTTTAATGCGCTTTAATATATTGAAAGTGTAATATTTGTTCGTTTCGATACCCATACTGAGAAATAATGTTTTATTGCTATAATTGAAATGAATTTTCATGTTTCTGTCTGCAGTAACGTAATCAAAATATCAGATAATAAAATAAATGTGCCATACGAAGATATCATCCATGTATGTATTCAGTCATTCATCTTGTCACAAAATGTGTTTATAACGTCTCTAATGCGTGTACTTAGAATAAAAAATAGGGAACACAAAGCGAGTTATACGCATATTCTATTCATCTCGCACTCACTTCAGAGGGTTTTTTATACATCATTTGTCAAGCTTCAAGTTACGTGAGGATGAGACAATCCAGACTCGAGCTTCAAATTTTTATTGTAAGGAACTTAAGTGGCTTATGTTCTAGAAATTTTGGTTTGTTGTTTTTTTTATTTGTATATTTCCGACCATGAATCACTTTGTATAAGGTATTAAATTTAGATAGGTTGGTACTGTCTGATTGGTTGGTTGGTTGGTACCTATATAGGACTAATCATATACTGATATTGGTACTGATTGCATCTTTCGTGGGTTTTTGGTATCTTTGAATATATATATTCTTAAACTCTAAACTTTATCTTTTTAATACATTTATGTATCTATAGTTAATTAAATAGTTTTTGCTTCGCATTTAATATAACTGACTTTAACATTAAAAGTATAAATTAATTATAGACTTCAATTATTAATCTATTAAGTCCCACGCTTGGGAATATTCGTCTTTTCACTTGTCAAAATGGTGGAATCATATACTGTAGGGACAACTATGGCAAATTATGTGAGTTCGATACCCTCCCTAGTGTAAAAACCCTGTTCTGAATACCTTAAAGATTCAGATCGATGAAATATTTAAAATGTCATTCAATGTTATTTTATACTGGACAGGTCATTACGTGGATCTGTATTGAAAAAGAAAACATATTAAAGACATGTTTTAAGAAATTTTAATTTTATTCTACTTTCTCGCCATTATTAGATTATATATTTCGCAAGTTGGCCAAGATGTGATGTTTATTTAAATTATTTTTAGTTTATTTTTATCTATAGTTTTAATTAAGTGGTTATATAAGAGAAATCACTCAACTATCACATTTTAAATAAATTATCCGTTTTGTTGCTGTTTAAAAACAGGAATAAAAATATGTAGATTTCTTAATATATCTATTAGCTTATTGCTCATGTTTCTATTTACATCAACAAGTATAAGTACTGAAATTTTTAAATGATTTTTGACATGTCACCTTTTTTTAAATATATTTTTTTACAGATTGGATCTCTCAAAGGCTACTACTTGCTGTCTCACCACGAAGTTCACAAGCGGTCCACCGAACCCAGTCACCACCATCACCAGAAGCTGAACGATGAGCCTGAGGTTAGTAATAGTTATGAGATAAATGGCAAAAAGTATTGATGAAGTTTTAAAAGACAGTCATGTATGTAACTATATCCTATATCCTTTATCCTTTTCATTACAATAAAATATAAAAAATAACAATAATTACTTTAAAAATTCGAGTTTTATAAAAAAGTTATACAAAAATTTATATAATTATTTTAGAACAATATGAAATATCGAGGAACGACTGATATAAGTACAGTACTAAAATTTCACATTTCACAAATTGTGGCGAAAATACAACACCTTATATAAGTCGGTTGAAATGTCTGTCTTTATAAGATTTTATTATTAATATCTTTATGTGACATTTAAAGGTTACGCGTTATTCTAATATCCCACGTCTCCTCACTTTTAAACATCTCATTTGTTAACTCTTGAAGGATTGTTTGTATTTTTAATGTTCTCGAGATTGAATTTATTTATTTTTCGTTAAAATATTTTGTCCCTAACTTGGGTTTCTTTTTTCTCAAAATCTCGATTCCATATCATTATTGTTTGTTTACTTCCAGACTAGGAACCTCAGTCTATGGATAATCAAAGTAGTGTCGCGTTTTGGAATCGAACGAATTTTGCTGAAATCAACCACTAGACCGATAAGCCATACCTACATTCTTTGATTGTACTTACATAATAAGGAAAAATATTTTTGCATATTGAAGGAATTTTTAGACCGTAACATTGTTAAAGCCAGAAAATCTATAAAGAGATGATGGAGATGGAAAATTGTTTTGGAATTTAAATTAAAAAAAAATTGTGCAGTTTAATTAGTATTATTTGAAAAATGATTTAAACCATTTAATAACAGAAATCATTAATTGCCATCATTAATAAAAAGCAAATTAATTCCATTACAAGTTATCATAGAAAATCTGTTCCGTCAAAGACTTCAGGCCATTCAGATTATAGGCTTTGACACTGTGATTTCAAACAAAATAACAGTGTGTAATCTTCTAATATATCAAATTGCGATAGGACATAGCTTAGTGTTGACACTGAGAGATATTTGATAACAGAGCTGATAATAGCTAAGCTTAATTGAAACATGTGTTTGACATTGACGCTTTGGATGTGTTGCGTGGATTTCATCAGATTTATCTCGCCCCAGTAGGTACATTTAATGTCACTGAATTGCAAATAAAAATATTTGTTATTATGTGTTTTTTGTTTTTCATTATTGGTATGGATGACGTTGTGATTGATTTGGTTTAAATTGGTTAATGTTTTTTAATATATTTTTTTTTTGTTCATAGATGACATTGTACGATGGCTATTTGAATAGACTGACCTTATATGGATTATTTTTGTTCATCCCCAGATATATGTTACAGTATATGTTATTAAACTCTATCACTATTCAAGGCGAGAAAAAAATACTAAACAACCCCAATATCCCGCCCCTTCTAATAGAACGGAATGACCTTCTCGTAAACTTACGTTAGATAAGACTAATAAAGTTTTCGTTTTCATAAACAAAAGGGTTTTCTATTTTTCCTCACATGATTTGTTTATATCTGTTATTATATTTGGGCCGATCTAAGTGGGTATGTTTATGATTTAGGTTATATATTTAAATTAAAATCAAGGGTGCTTAAATATAGAACGATTAAATTCTTTTATAATAATAGGGTCTGTTGGCGCCCCTAGCTAATAACAAATTGTTATATCTTTTAAAGTAAGAAAGGAGTTAAAAGAAATAATATTTAATACGATCAATATGAAGTTTGGTTAAGTATTTAGTCTGTTTTTTAATCTGTGCTCAACTTTTTTTCTATACATTGATAAAGCTTTGATTCTTCTGCAGTCTACGTACAGTTATGTAGTTAAATTTCCATCGTCGAAATTTACCTCTTATAGAATTCTTTGTAAAATAAGAAAGAAGACGTTAAACGTTAGTAGATGGAACTTGCGGTATTGAAAGAACTCAGTAATGTTCACACTCAAACAGATTCCTATTGAATACAAAAAGTCTTAAAATATACTGTCAGTTGACTTAAGCTTCTGCATATTGACATAAGATCTGAATATGTATTTTAGCTTACCAGTATTTAACATTAAACATTTATATTAAACCTGTAATATCGAGTGAACTAAAAGTCTTTCGGGTCTATAATTCACTATCGATACGTGTATGAAGCGGAGTTAATAAAACTAGTGGGCGTGTGCCCGTTGGTCAGCCCTCCTACATCATAAACAGTCCTCTGTTAACCCCGCTTTACGCTTTACGGCCTCATAATGAAAAAGTTCGTGACTTACAATTTAATACCTTTCTCATATGTTCTGATTGTGCGGTTATATATTAAATATATCTTTTTACGTTTTAGCGAATAGTTTACAATCGTAGGAGGTTTTTTTTGGAATATCTAACGATTATTCATATTTATAATGTCTTAGAAATATGAAAGGAAAAACTCATCGCACGCACCGGATTGAATTTGCGACCTTCAGTAAAACGGGTTCCGTCGTTCTGAAAGTTGAGCTATGGTGTCATTGAACACATCGCTGAATTTAGCATCTAAAATATATTAAAATTTATTATATTGTATAGTAACATACATTTGTCGGTCTTTTGACTCGGAGACAAAGGACTAATAATTCTGTTTGTAGACTCGACGAGCTAGATCCGACCGGGATGACTTTTTTGCGTAAATCTGTTTAAACCCTTTCGTAGCCGGCCGCAGGACCTTCGTTTTATTAGTTTAGGACCTTATTACGTCGCAGTGTGTGAGCACAAAGGGGTTTTATTAAGCCTCACACGTTACTACACGTTTTTTAAACCTAAAGAGACTCTACAAAGCCTGCTACCTTTAAATTTATACATATAAATAAAATTTACGTGTCTGTTTGTGATTCCATATCAACAGATTTTCATTAAATTCATTTAAAAGAATATAAGGTACATACATAAAATGGAAATTAATTGTCAGTTTGTGTCTGCTAATTTCTTAATCGCCTGGAGCGGTATTAACAAGACTTTCACTTGCAGAGAGCTAATGTTATAAGGTGTAATTTAGGTTATTATAATAAGAAAAAACTTATTCGCGAATGAATTTTTGGGTTTTGTAATATATAACATATATGTTTGAAATTTGTATTACACTACTAGTATAAAAAGTTGTCCTGTTATGGTATTCTTAATATAAAAAAAAGTTTACATGCAAAATGTTTTATCTGATATTCTAAAGTATAAAATTGTTTCCACATTTTTTTGTTGCGATATAACTATGTTAGTATTTGACCAGCTGAATGTATGCGTCCTAATAAGCTGGGAGAACAATATGGCGGCGATGCTTTCTGACAAAAAGTTATTTTATCAACGTCTTCTCCGAGAAACGAACGCTAAAGTGGGTATTCACAATTTTTTTTAAATGTATTGCTAATTATATTTTTAAGTTAATTATTATTATTTTAGTTATTTTTATAATAAATATTGAATGTAAATAAACCAATCGAAATCAATAGCATCGTATCGGGTTAACAGACTTGTTTGTTTTAAAATAAATTCCTTTAGAAGCGTTCGTGTTTTGTTTGTATTAATCGAAAATATGATCCCAATAAAATATAGGCGCGACGTATTTCAATATACATATATTTCAAACATAAATGCGATGTATTTAAATACATAAAACCATTTGTCCGTGTCTCCGGATATAAAATGGTACGTAATATATGTAACGAACTACACAAAAGGAGCAGAGCAGCAGTTAGAAGTTTCTATTGAATTACAGCCACCGAGACCAAGACAAACAGTCCGCCGCTCCGATGTTATGTTTTTATGTTACAACTCATTATAACATTATAATTTATAATCCGTATAATAAGCTATTACTTTAGTAAATGTATTAAAAATATATATTTATAATTTTTTCCTAATGGTCAAGGACTATAATAATATATTATAATTTTTATTTTTAATGTTCAAGAAAACATAGATGTTTATTATGCAGTATAAAATGAAAATAATTATTTCTTCTCTGGTTTTCTTATTTATAAGTGAGTATTGTAGTGCCATGGCGGGAGAATGCTCGGACAAACGTGGCCATTCTCATGTAAATACGTTCTGCTATTTCCTATATGTCGGTCTTACAGTGGCTGCGAAATTGCCTCGTCTAAGTTCAACGATAATGTCTTGTTCGTTCAAATGGTATTGTTCGAGCTGCACCCACTACAGTGATGATAAAATTTTATCGATTTTTTATGTATCCGTTAGCGATTTTTAAATTTAATATGATTGTGGTAGGTTATATATTTGAAATAACTTCGTTTATGTTCAATATAAAGCATAGAAATGCATTTCTAAGGATCTGTATCATACTAAAAAGATATTTGATTAATAAATGATATAGTATTTGAATGTAGAGATTAATTTTTTTTGTGCTCTTCAAAAATTCAAACTTCACAGATATCTAAAAGACAGATACATTTCCGTGTCAACTTTGTAAATTTAGTTTAGTAGACTCAACTAAATTTAATTACTATGTTCATAACATAAAAATAACTTGTTCCCAGGTTAAATGGTTCGAGCAACAGCGCGAGAAGCGTCGGATAAAACGCGATTACAGCCCTTACGAGAGCACATTATGGTCAGAATTGTCACGACGACTACCCTTGCATCGGACCCGCCATCGGGCCATTACACCCTCGCCTTTCTTCCCAGACCCATTGTTTAAAGAGCAATGGTATTTGGTTAGTGTGGTTATTATATTACTCTATTCGAGTCTAATATTGGTTAGAATATTGAGGTGTAAAAAAATATATATATTTTATCTATGAATATTTTTAGAATGGAGGTGCCAAGGATGGTCTTGATATGAATGTAGTACCGGCATGGCAAAGAGGTTACACAGGAAAGGGTGTAGTTGTTTCAATACTTGACGACGGTATTCAAACAAACCATCCCGATCTCGCACAGAACTATGTAAGTACTTGGTATAATGTGTTATAAATTTTAATATTTTTTCATGTAGGGTATTTTATTTATATTATGAGTTAATATTTTAGGATCCTTTGGCATCTACTGATATAAACGGTAACGATGACGATCCTATGCCACGAGATAACGGTGATAATAAACATGGAACACGATGTGCTGGAGAGGTTGCAGCGGTCGCTTATAATCGTTATTGTGGTGTTGGTATCGCCTACAACGCTAGTATAGGAGGAGTTCGTATGTTGGATGGTGTTGTAAATGACGCGGTAGAAGCTAGAGCTCTAGGACTTAATCCAGATCATATTGACATATACAGTGCGTCATGGGGCCCAGAAGATGACGGAAAGACAGTTGATGGTCCAGGACCATTAGCAAGAAGGTATGTATGGTTATAAATGACAATTTACTGTAAATGACGGAATTTTTATTCTTAGATTTACATTTGTCTACAGAGCATTCATCTATGGAGTCACCAGTGGCAGACGTGGTAAAGGAAGTATATTTGTATGGGCGTCTGGCAATGGTGGTCGGCACACTGATTCTTGTAATTGTGATGGATATACAAACAGTATTTTTACTTTATCTATATCAAGTGCTACACAAGGAGGATTTAAGCCCTGGTACTTAGAAGAATGTTCTTCTACTTTAGCCTCAACATACAGTTCGGGTACTCCTGGTCATGATAAGAGTGTCGCTACCGTTGATATGGACGGGGGCTTAAGACCTGATCACATTTGTACAGTAGAACACACAGGGACTTCGGCATCTGCTCCTTTAGCTGCTGGAATTTGTGCGCTCGCGTTAGAAGCTAATCCAAATTTGACATGGAGAGATATGCAGTATTTAGTAGTTTTAACTTCACGGTCACTGCCACTTGAAAAAGAAACCGGTTGGATTGTAAATGGTGTGAAGAGAAAAGTTAGTCATAAATTTGGTTACGGTTTGATGGATGCATCAGAAATGGTTAACTTAGCAGAGCAATGGGTTTCAGTGCCCCCACAACATATATGTAAATCGCAAGAAATAAATGAAGACAAAGCGATAGAATCTTCTTACGGCTATACTTTAAAAGTGCATATGGATGTTAACGGTTGCAGTGGAACAGTAAATGAAGTGCGGTATCTCGAACATGTACAGTGTAAAATATCATTAAGATTTTTCCCACGTGGTAATCTGCGAATACTTCTAACTTCGCCTATGGGTACGACGTCATCTTTACTATTTGAAAGACCTCGTGATGTCATAAGTTCAAATTTCGATGACTGGCCATTCTTAAGTGTTCATTTCTGGGGTGAGAGAGCCGAAGGCAGATGGTCCTTGCAAATTGTTAATGCAGGTAACAGACATGTTAATCAACCGGGTATTCTCAAGAAATGGCAGTTAATATTTTATGGTACATCAACTGAGCCGGTCCGATATAGATCGAAGCGACCAGCTCAAGCAGCACCTTCATTTGCTTACCCAACCGCTGTTGACGGTTACGATGGTGCCGGGGACCCTTTTTACAACACTGACGCGTTTAATAATTACCAGAACTTTCCTTCATTATTCGCCGCCGGATCAGACCCGGAAAAGGCGGTAGCCCGTCTCGACGGACATAACGTCCCTTCACCGCATGGGGAAAATGTCCTCGCTGATAGTAATGATAAGCGCGTCATGCATGATTGTGATCCCGAATGCGATTCTCAAGGATGCTATGGAAAAGGACCCACGCAATGTATCGCCTGTAAACACTACAGGCTAGATGATGCTTGCGTATCTCGTTGCCCTCCGAGAAGTTATGCTAATCAAGGTGGAGTTTGTTGGCCATGTCATGAATCCTGTGAAACATGTGTAGGACCAGGACAGGATTCATGTTTAACATGCTCTCCAGCTCATTTATTAGTAGCCGATTTAGGTTTGTGCATACAACAGTGCCCCGACGGATACTGGGAAAATAGTGAAGCCTCCGCTTGTAGGCCATGTGCTGCTCATTGCTCAACTTGCTCGGAGAGAGCAGACGCTTGTACCTCATGTGAACATCATTTGGTCTTATATAACGGAACCTGTTCTACCTCCTGTCCTCCTTCCACGTATGAGACGGAAGATTATACATGTGCTAAATGTCATGAAAGCTGTGCAACTTGTGTGGGATCGGAAGACAATCAGTGTATAACGTGTCTCTCATCCAGTTATGTGCTTGAGGGTCGCTGTGTAACCATTTGTCCAAACGGATATTACGCTGATAAGAAAAGAAAAGAATGTATGAAGTAAGTGTTTATTATTTTTATTGTGTATTATATTATTGTGAGAAGTAAATAATTGTATAGTGTTTGTAATAATGTGCCCATTATTTTTAATTATAATATATTTTAGGTGTCCCATTGGTTGTACCACTTGCCTTGCTACATTTTGCCAGTCTTGCAATTCAAATTGGGAGTTAAACAAGAAAGGTAGATGTGTAGCAGCTGGAAATGAAAGATGCAATAGTGGAGAATTCTCTGAAGGAGGACAATGTCATCTGTGTCATAACGATTGCGATTCTTGTTACGGCGAAACTGAAGGCAATTGTCTTACTTGTCCATCACCTAATCTGCTGCAAAATCACAAGTAATTATTTCGTTTATTTTGTAAGCTATGTAGAATAGTGCAATTTTGTATGTATTAGTTTGCTTATAAGGTAATAAAAATTACATTACATTATTCTTTTCAGATGTGTATCAGAATGCAGTCGCGGATACTATTCAGAGGCGGGTCGTTGTACGCGCTGTGTTCACGGCTGTGGGGATTGTGCATCGAGACTCAACTGTACCCTCTGTACTGGAGCTCTGAGGCTTCAGTCCGGCACCTGTAGGACTGCGTGTGCTGAAGGGTGAGTCTTGTTAATTGGTTTACAGATTTTTTAATTTGATCCATGTGTTATTGGTTTGAAGTATATAAATTTATTAAATGTGTTGTTTGTTTGAAGTAAATAAAATTATTAAATACTTCATTCTACACACGCTCCCACCCACCTCGTGAGGTGCAAGAAAAGCCGTTATTCGCGCGTATATTTTAAATTTGTGTTTCAAGAACTTTAGATTGAAACTTGGTTTCGAAATTTTTAAGATATCCTAGCAAATAGAGTATTTTTCTTTATTATTCCCATTACCACATAGGTACTACGCAGACCGGGGCACGTGTTCAAAGTGTTACTTGTCGTGTCGCACGTGTATCGGTCCCCGTCGCGATCAGTGCGCCTCGTGCCCACGCGGCTGGCGACTTGCTGCAGGAGAGTGTCACCCTGAATGTCCGCAAGGTAAATTAATATTAAATACGTAAGTCTAACCGCATATGGAACAATAATTTATATGTTAATTAGCTTAGATTATTAATGTTTTAGCCATGATAAGATATTTGAAAATAATTAAAATAAGGAATCGTTCTTTATTTTATTTCCATTCGTAAGGTTTCATTATAGTATTATTGATCAATAATACCATCAAGTATAATCATTATCACACCGTCCTCAATCTAAATCATTATAGTTATATCCAGAGTATCTGTGAGTGAGTGACTGTATTTAGATCAAATGTCAGGTTGAAGTGATCTCAATTACCAGGTTTCTACAAGACCACCGATGGATGTCGTCACTGCCACCACTACTGTCGCGAGTGTGACGGCTCTGGTCCATTACACTGCACAGCTTGTCCACAACGCTTCATGTTAGATGGCGGGCTCTGTATGGAGTGCCTGGGTTCCCAGTACTTCGAAACCAGCAGTGGAGTGTGTCGATCCTGTGATGAATCCTGTCGTATGTGCTCTGGACCTGGACAGTATAGCTGTACGGGATGCTCGAGACCATTGCGTTTGGATAGGTGAGACATTCTCAATGCTTATCTTACCCTGACACTTCATTGTTAAATTTTAGGTAATTTTATGTTTTCTTGTTTATGTTTTTTTCGAATTTAAGAATATATTCCAAATTTTGTATAGTATGCTGTAAGGAAAGTGACATATCATATATTTTTTTAATTCGTCTAAATATAATACGAGTATATCTCATAGAAGCTCGACATGTAGTTATCAAATTCATTCATATGTTCCATCGGTGAATGTGAAAATTCGGAAGTCTTACCCCTTCATCCCTCGCCAAACCTGAAATTGATGCGTCTAAAAAATAAACCCCAGGAACCCGGCTTGTACGAAATAATTTTCGGATTTTTCTTGTGGACCTTTGCAATATCCGGAGACTTCATTCCATTCGTCCATTATCTACTACCGTTGCCTTTCGAATTTTGAAGGAAGGTAGGTACCTGTTTGTACTCCGGCTGCGCGTGGACATGGACAATCATGCCAGAGTCTACACCTGCCTTTACAGGTCCCATAATGGTAATGCAAAAACGGATCAACTGTTGGGCCATGTCCAGGCGTAAATTGACGACCTGCTTTCACTTTCCGAGGACCACGCCGAAGTCGTAGTCCCCGGGCAATTCAACGCGCACAATACTGGCTAGGATCACTTGCCCGACTGCGCGGGGAGATTTGTGTATAACTTTGCTCTGGCAAACAATCTGTCCCAGGTTGTTAAGAAATTCATCGTCTTTCGGACGTGGACAGCCATATGCCCTATTTGTTAAATCTTCTGCTGAATTCACATTCCGGAAAGTACCAGGTTACTGTCGAGACTCCTCTCGTAGTTTTTCTGCAAAAAAATCATCCTACGGTCTCTATTTTCGTTGGACGTTTATAAATCGAGTAGGCCGGATGGCATTTCCCCAATGGTGCTACGGACATCTGCCCCTGAGTTGACTCCAGTGCTAACGAGTCTATTTAGGTACTTCTACCTTAAAGGGCTAGTAGTCTTATAAGTGTGCCATTGTCCATCCCATTCCTAAAAAGGTGATAGCTCCCACCCAGATAACTACAGACTTATCGGCCATTGCTAAAAGACGTGGCATTTTTCTGGGTCTTCTATCGCATTTACAACGGGTAGTGTTCCGAAGAGCTATTTAATCTGATGCCTACAACCGAAATTCATCACTGCACAGCATGTCATCGCTAGCAAAATCATCCGTAAACCTGGATTCGTGGTGATCCTCTACTGTGCGGTTTTCAAGAACCTTTCTGCCTAAAATGTAGAACGAACTTTCTTGGGCAGTACTTCCCGATCGAAATGACATGGTTACCTTCAGTAATGACGTAGACTCCCACCTTCAAGGCTTCAGCCTTGTTGCAAGAATTCATGGGCGGCGGTGATTATTACTTTTCATCGGTGACCCGCAAGCTTGTTTGCCTTCCTCAGAAATATAGAAACATAGAAAAAATAAAAGTAATAAAGTAGATTTGCCAAATTTAGTGAACATTGAATACTAAAAGTGTAGGTTCATTTACAACACTATAAAAATACTTTCAACAAATAGAAGTGAATTGATATTTCTTAAAACTGTAAAGCCAAAACTAAATAAAGCTATATTCGACTCTTATTATGAACTTATAACCTAATATAAACAAAAGACATCATCAAATGTTATATTATTGCAATAATGTGCATAATTAATTTTTAAAGCAATGAAGGCATAACAGAACATCATCAAAATTATTTAAAAATAACAATAGAGTAATTTGATTATTTATATTGATTCGAGGAAAGCGAAGCAGCAAAATAAGCAATAAGTTATTATTTTTTTTTTACTAATCAGTCTTTTCACACGACCTGGTTCAGCAGCTCAGGTGTCTTGACTAAACCCTCAATAGCATTTGAAATTGCCACCAACACGACATTTAATTCATATTGATTATAAACTATCTTCAACATACCAGATGGCAGCTTCAGAACAATCTGACCATTATATTGCCAGACATTCCTCAAGCCGAGATTTTTGCGGGTTGATAGAAACAGTGTCTGTATACTTGGTTAGGTACTCACTCAACACATAAGAAGAGCGTTTTAAAGAGGCTTTCTTACTCAATATAGTTGTCTACCGTGCTGCACTGCAATACACATACAAATGTATAGTGCAGTTTTATGAAGTAAAAGGAATCATACACTTTTTATTATTATTCATACCCTTTAAGTCCTTTTTAAATAATACAAATAACCAAAATAAATGAACACCAAACTTAAAAAACCATTAATTATATATAATAAATTTAAAGCACTAGCACTTTGTTACCTTATTGAGCCTAACCTTAAAAAAAAAAACAAAAAAAAAAACAAATTATCTATTAATAAATGAAATTTAATTCTTTTCTATTTAAAAGTAATATATAATATATACACGAAAAAAATAGGCAAACTCAGTGGCTCAGTTCACAAAACCAGGAAGGACTTCCTGGTAAAGCAGATGTCGTAGTTTTAAATCTTATGTGTATAGAATAATCGGTAAATTCCTTATTAATTTTGATAGACTCAACAACCAGTGCGTCCAGTGCTGCTCCGAACGCGACGGTAACGCTACCACCCGCGACTGTTGCCATTGTGACCCCGACTCAGGTAACATTTCATAATAATTTTATTAACTGTATTGTGTTCAGATGTCTGATGTAAATATTATAAACGAGCAGTGACATTATTATATTTTGTTACATTGTTTATTTTTGTACAAAAGGTACCACCCTGTTTTCATTTGCTGGGTACAAACTTTTATTCCAATTGCCAAATTTACAGATGTTTTATTACCAATAATAACCATACAAATATATAAATACGAGTGCACTGGATTTACATTCATCATACTAGATAATTGAACCTAGGGTTTGTCAATTCAAAATTCATTTTTGCTGCCTTAATATGTTTTGAAAGGAAACCGTCTTTTTTCGTCCATAGTGTTATAGAGTGTATCTATTATTTACTACAGGTGAGTGTATTAACTCGTCGGTGGCTGTCCGTCGTATCGCGGAGTGGAGTGCGCTCCACTCTGACGAGTCAGGTCCGTCGTTAATGTCGGTGTTGGTGGCGTCGTGTGCGGTCGCAGGACTCGTTCTACTCGCCGTGGGCGTGCTCGTACACGTGAGTTATATCACATTTATTAGTTTTTGAAATGGTGTAGAAGGGAGGAAGGGGTTCTGATGACAAACGACATCTGTAACAAACAAACGACATGTGTCAATAAGGTATGGAAAATATCGGTGAATGTAATCGGGATGATTTGCGATATATCCAAAGCCTTTCATTGCGTACACCATCAAACATTACTATGCAAACTTAACCACTCTAGTGTATGCAGCGTTGCGCTTGATCTTGTTGCCTCTCACCTAAATCAAAGATTCAAGATGATTCATTTATATATTTTTTAATCGGCAGGTTGTCACCTAGAGGTGGGTGTTTCACAAGGATGTATATTTGACTCTGTTTTATTTTTACATTATATTAATGACTTGCCCTCTTTCGTAAATGGTCTCTGTGACATAGTACTTTTTGCTGATGATACCTCACTTATTTTTTTTTTGTGAGTGATAGGCCTAATTATGACGAAGTAAAGAGTAATCTGTCGCGTGTCATTCATGAGTTCGAATTTAATAATTAAGTCTTAAATTATAAGAAAACTAAATACATAGAGTTTACACTTCCTAATGTGAAAGGCAATTACAGCTTGCTCCTTAATAATGAAGTCTTAGAACTGACCGACTCATCAAATTTCTTAGGTATAACTTTAGTAAGCTCCAGTGGAACCTCTTACAAATCAAACAAACTCAGCTCGGCCGTCTTTCCAATTAAAAAATACATTTTATGGACGTTAATGTTCACTCTATCTATGTTCTCACACAAGAAACACATAGATAAAGTGAACTTACATTAAACTATTAAGAGTTAATTGATAACTATAAAGTGACAAAAAAGTTTAACTACAACAATTATATTTTTTTTCGTTACCCAACAGAAACGATCACGAAAACCGCAAGTACGTTCGAAGGGATTGGTGTATGCGGCGCTGGACGCGGACGAGACGGACGCGGCCGTACTCGCGCGCGTGCGAACACACGAGCACGAACACGAGCACACCGAGCACGCGCTCGAGTACGACGAGCTCGAGCAGGCGCCGCTAATACAACATTCCACATAACACGCTGTGATAGATGTAAGTGACCTTGAACTGTGGACGATCGATTGTAGACCGTGACCAGTCGCGTTAGAGTTCATTTTGTCGTTTACGTAATTTTGTGTATTTTTTTTTATTTAGCCATGCCATGAACGGAATTTGAACTCTACGGTTATAGAAATACGGTCCTTTGGTCCTTACTATAAGATAATAATAGGAGGAAATATAACGATAGTCGCATTTTATACATCTTAGAGGACCAGCGTTTATTTAAAATGTTATATATTTGTATATATAGCTCGAGGGGATGTTAATATAATATTAGTCAAATTAATATTGTTACGAAGATACAACCAATTATAAATAATTTAATATTAAACTTACTACGATTGATATGAGAATAAGTTTATTATATTTATTGTATAGTAAATGACGCTTAGCACCATAGAGATAAATATAAATAGACCGGGAACATTTTCATTTTTTTTTAATTCAATAGTAATTATCTCCTGAGCTCTCGATTAAGTCACAATAATTAAAAAGTGTCTCAATTTTGTAAAATATATAGATAGGTGAATTATAATTATGAACAAAATGTTCTGGATCCGAACCTGCTACCAAGTGTGGTGAGAATTTGATTCCTACGGTTTTTGTTAACTTTTATTGAAATTATTGTATTAATATGCAAAAAAATCTGAGTTTCAGACGAAAACTAATAAAATATACACTAAATAAAAATCAATAGTTAATTTTGTTCAAACATGATTTTTTTTAATCCTCTCACGAAGTCCTTTCAAGTAATTAATCAAATATTGGACCTCCCTAATTAGTTAGGTTCGTTTTACGCTGGCGATATCTTATTCGCTCTTAAGCCCTTAATCGAAGTTATATTAAAACTACTAATATATATTTATTAAAGTAACAAAAGTTTCAAGAAATAAATAAATGTATATTCAAGAAGCCATATTCGATGCTATTTTTTTATCAAAGTAAGATTTTCCCGTACGTATTTTTGTGCTCTCTCCCCACTATGACGTCACAACTTTAATTTTAACGTAGTGTCTTAATATAGAATTAATACAGAAGTTACCATAACTGTACAATATATTTTTGAAATATCCCATGTGTTAAGCAATAGTTAATGAATAAGATATAATTTTCTGTGCAATTAAAATTTTGTAGTGACAATTTGTATATGTGTTTAAAACACAATCTATTAGTGTCTTTTAATTAATATATAAATATAAATAGACCAGATGATGAAGGTTCAAATAATGTGATTTGTAATAAATTTGAACTTTAAAAAAATCCTTTCTTTTTCTTTGGTTTCATGAAATTTCTTTTTTTTATCGTCACGATACAATTAAAATTAACATCACATATGAATGTATATATATATAATTGTTGAATTGTTGTCCATCCAAGGAAACATAATAAAATGCAACGATTTTTGAACATTGTATTGTAGATTTTTTCTTCATATAATATCGGTTTGATGTTTTGTCTTCATTTAATATGTTACATTTATTTTGTATGTATTGTATTGATATTTATAACGGGTGTGATTTAGTATGTTTTTAACAAAATTTTTACTCATTTACTTGGTGTTTCTGTATGCTCTATTTTTTTATTTGTTTTTGTGGTAATATTTTTAATTAAAATTGTATTTTTGTATGGAATTCTTACGTGCAATTGATATTTATAATAAAAGCAATTCTTTGTCAAATATGTTTCATTTTATCCTTAACCATATCCCAATAAACACGTGACCTTGTTTTGACGTCATATATACATCATGTTATGTCAATTTTAGGTCTAAATTTCATAATTCTGACGTAAAAGATATTCCTAGTATGATATCTTGTAAAAGCTTTCATGTTACGAAGGTCTTGTGTAATGCTCGTATCCTACTTTTATATAAGATGAAAATCTTTTTCATAGTTCATGTGGTAAGTAATACAAATTAATAACAGCTGCATAATTGCCGTGAACAGTTGTGCTAAATAAGTATATTCAGGTATTTGCAATATAATATGTACTGCAACTTAGGTAATTACATATATTTAGATATACAGTTATTCTAAACGTGAAGGTTTTGTAAAGGTTGATAGGTGTAAGTCTGTTAGTCTTCTGTGCAAAATACTGAGTGGATTACAATGAAGCCTCACCTTAATATGTACAACGCATATTTATTATATTACTACATGCCTACGACTATGCCTGTTTATATCAGTAGTACAAAATGATGTTTTAAAAATAGCATAATTTTTTAAGCCTTTAATAGGCTTTGATTTTGTATTGAGTGAGATTTAAACTTTAATTTAACTTATTTGGTAAGGCTTGAAGAAGCTATCACCAAGTATTAATAATAATAAAATATAAAAAAGTGTCCATGGGTGAAATTGTCACTTAACGTCGCTTAATATTAAAAAAAAAACTGAATATTAGAATCATAACTATTAATATCTGTAAAAAAAGTGTTAAGAGTTTTATAGTATGAGAGTATACCGACAGATATTTCAAGTGGACAAAGTGATCTAGAAATTGTACGTTTCGTTAAATGATTAAATGAAAATATGTATTTAATTTCTCCCTAAAGTAGGTCATTAAATGTACATAAAATTATTTTATTATAATGACGTATCTTATTTTATTTCAAGTTTACAAAATCTGTATTAAATGATAACTCTGTTTTACTTTACATAAACAACAATAATAGAAGCAAAGTCGTCACATAAATAAAACCAAAACAAATTCAAATTATTTGTCCCTTTCGTAACCCTTATTATGAGGGCAATATCTGAGGGATGTTATTTACATAGTATTGTCCGCTGCATTAACATTTAGACAAATGTTGGCTTCCAAATACTTCTAATATAGAACAAACTTCTGTAAAATTCCTGTTATTGTTTGACTGTAATAACTAAAACTAACAAAATACACATAAAAACTGAAGTTATATATAATCGGGGGCGTAAAACGGTCTGTTACTTTAATTTTTACTTTTTCTTTATCTGAAAATGGAGATTTTATGCACAATTTCCTGACATTCTTGATAATTAAAAGAAAACTTTGTAAATATGTGAAATATTTGAAATAAATGCATAATATAATGTTAAAGAAACTATTATTATTTTAATTGAATGCTGTTAGTTAGTTTAGTAAAATGTTCTCAGGGAGAGGATAACTATCGCAGCGGGACTGAATGAACATTATCCCCGACTGTGAGATAAACGACGAAAGACAATTATAACAATCTATAGTTGTAATGGAAACAGAAAATGAGATCACTAACGTATTAAACTATATATATATTATATATTACTAAATAATATATATATATATATATATATATATATATTTAATCTAAAAAACCTGACATCCGATGAAACTAATGACACTATACAATGTTAACTCACACTTCAATTAAACTACATTATTAAACTTTAACATAATAAGAATGCTCATCAAACCTTCGTCTCGATTGCAGTATTAAAGGTCCTAGGAGAAGTTTTTGTATGAAAAATTTTTATACCCACCCTATATTACAATGTGTGATTAGATTATTACGTTACACATTCGACCGAAGGCTTCGGAAATACGTCTGTTCAATCTTGTAAGTCTTAACTCGATGCGATAAATAATATAGAATTTTTGTTTTTTTTTACATTTTTCCAAATGTTTCGAGCGATATTGTGTTGAGTAATATATCTCTGTTAGCTTTCTGATTTTTTTTTCTGTAATGGTTTACCGAATACTTTTACCGTATAACAACCAATGGCACCTTAATATAAAATTTTATTCATGTAGTCAAATTCGTCATTCAAAACTAATAAGTAGTAAGCTAAAACTGTTCAATGGCACCATTACCAGCACATGTCAAACATCTATAACCTGCAGTTTGTAACTTGTTTTAAAACTTATTTTAACGCGTCCGCTGCATACTCCCGTGGGTAAGTCGCTTACACTACTGAGTACGTCGCTGGAATAATATTTCAGCATAACTTATAATAAACGAAACAGTATGCACTAATGTAGTTGTTGTTAATTAATTTTATATTCTTTTACAAGATTTTATAAGTTTTAAAAGATCTTAACCCCGTAACTGCAATAAGTTCACATTTTATTCAAGAATCTATGACTAAAAGGTTTTTTTTTTATATCGGAGGAGGGCAAACGAGCTTGTGGGTCACCGTTGATATGTGATCACCGCCGCCCATGAACTCTTGCAACATCCGAGGATTCACAAAGCGTTGCCGGCCTTGGAAATAGGAATACATGCCTTTTTTGAAGGTACCCAGGTCGTATCGAACTGGAAATACCGCCGAAGGAAGTTCGTGGGAAAAAAGTCCTTGAAAACCGCACAGTGGAAGATCGCCACGCATCCAGATGATATGGATGGTAAAGGAGGCAATGGTGAGCTGTGCGGTGATCAAATTCGGCGGTAGGCATCAGATCGAATAGTTCTTCGGAACACTTCCCGTTGTAAATGCGGTAAAAGACGCACAAAGAAGCCACGACTCTACGCAATGCCAAAGAGTCCAGCCGTTCGCAGAGCACCGGGTTCCCAACAATCCGAACGGCTCTCCGTTGTACGCGGTAAAATGCTAGAAGCTAATATTGGGGTGATCCAGACCAGATATGAGAACAGTACTCCATGTGTGGCTAGGATTGAAATACTGCCTCGCTCTATTGGTCACTCCCAATTTCATGGAGGCTAACTTGGCCTTGCTCTCCAGATGACCACGAAACTGACAATCGCTCGAAATGTCGAGACCCAGTATTTTGATACTTGGCGAGGCAATGAGGGGAGTGCTCTCAAAGAGCGGTGATACGACAAATGGGGTTTTCTTAGTGGTAACCGCGCAAACTTGTGTCTTCCTCGGGATTGAACTGAACGTGGTTCAGTTCACCCCACTCAGAGACCATCTCCAGGGAGGTGTCTATTGAAGACACAAGTTTCTTTCAGCAATCATCGACGTTTTCTCGAGAGAGACCTGCACGACTGGAATATACCGCATCCCTAGTGCTGTCATCCGCATAATAATGTATGTTGGGAATATCCAACATATCATTGATGTGCAGGAGAAACAGAGTTGGGGATAGCACGCAGCCTTGGGGTACACCAGCGTTCACAGGCTTTAGGTCCAAATAAAAACCGTCGAGAACAACCTGTTTGCTAATAAGGTTTTGGGCGAGCCTTAAAAAGTTGACGCCTTTATTATTTCTTCTGGTACAAAGTGCAGATATTTTATTTGAATAGAATATCGATGAAATGTTATGGTTTCAATACACTTTATCGAGGTTCTTATTATGCGCGTTATATCACAGAAGTTATCATTGTATTGAAGCACAATGCGTTACGAACAAATTATACTGACAAATATTAATACAATTTATGTGGTTTTCAATAAATCACATTCTCTATATATCTTTTTGTTGTTCGCGTATAAGTTTTTCGTATTCCTCTACACACCTGAGCCTATCCCCTCATATTTATCGTACTCATTGTGTAGAATATTGAGGAGCTGAGAACATATAGCGCCTCCTGTTGCGTTATGTTTTCGTACGCATTTGGGCTGATGTTTTTATTATAAAGACGTGGGAGGACTCCAGAAATATTTACGGATGTAAAGGAAATGTGTCCCAGTGATGTACGCGTGTCGTTTGTGTTTGAATTCCATTCTCGATGCTATTATTTGTTGGGCTCACAACTGTTATTGATGTTAGGTTTTTTATTGCTGACTTTTTACGAATGAAATGTGGTTGAATTTAATAAAAGGTGTTTTATTTCTATTATATTCAACGAATTATATCAAACGATATTATTTTTATTACAAGGACCTCAAGTGACTCATATTCTATAAATTTATGTTTGTTTATTTCTTTATTTATTGTCTCATCAGAAATGAATTTGTACGGGTTATTGAATTTGATTAGTAAGCAAAAGATAATTGTCTTGTACTTGTATACGACTAACCATGTCAGTAGAATAAAGTCGACTTGTATATAATCCATTAATTTAGTCATATTCTAGACGCTGTTACACGAAACGGTCGGGATAATATATGTTACAAGTCACCATGTTTTAACTTCGATGAAAGTAAGTTAAATAAACCATATAAGTTCAAAAATAAGAAAAAATAATTTAATAAAATAGGTGAACACATTATTTTGTATATGTAGTAATAGTGTCTGTTTCTTCAAGAGAATATTTTTTAAAATATGGTTTTATGTACAGGAATAGTAGTTGTAGTAACAGTATTAATAGTTTTTCATTTAATTTAAATAATACTCTTTAACTACATATAATAATATGTGAATATTAATATATGAAATATCAAATGTGATATGTACTTTATTGCAGCTTTCATGAAACACTAAGCCGGTATTTGTAGCAGATGAAGATTATAGGTTCCCTGTGTGAGGTAACTTGTAAGTTCGTAAGTCGAATTCTATGAATGGAGCTGCAAGTGCTTCGGCAAACTCGGTACGGAGGGATCATCCTGTGGGTGATTGTATCTTTAATTGAGTCGTTTCTAATAATAATAGTTCTATTAACGAACCAAACTTAAATGGGAGTAGGTATTACTCTTACACTTACCGTGCTGTCTTATTGAAATAAAAAACCTTTTTTTACTGGCAGTAAAAGTAAATAATAATAAATATTGTAATGACCGCTTGAAGTAACAATAATATATATATATATATATATATATATATATATATATATAGTCGTTAATTATTTTATTGTTAGAGAGACTGTAATACTATTTTATTGGTTAGTTATAATACATACGTTTCGTATTGTATAAAAAATTTATTATTTTTCATCATTCTGGTCATAAATTTATTAAAACTAAATCAACGGTCCATTTTAAATAAATATCGCGATGCAATGGAACCGCTAGAGGAGATTTTTTTTTCAGATATAACGCGTAAATTGCTTTCTTTTATATATTTTTTGTTACAGCTCTCGATTGGATTTCAAACTGTATCTAACTACAATCGTTCCACTTTTCAGATGCTATTCTAAGCTGAATAAAATAAATGTTAAAGTAAAAATCTTTCATTATTTGTTTTATACTTTGTAAATGGTACTTTTTTAACGGTATTTGGTAGTAAAAATGCTTAATTTTTAAGAGATTTCAATAAAAATTATTTGAATTAAAGTACTTATACAATATTAGGTCAACTTTTCTCTTGAGTTAATAGGACTGATATTTAGATTACGATAAAGTTTAATTGTAGCATTTAAATATATGGTTTATTATAAATATCGTAATTTACATAATCAGTCAATGCTACCATTATGATTTATCAAAGGTGTTGATTATGTAATTACCCAGAAAATACAGATGTATCTGAAATGAAAATAAAAGTAGAAATAATTCAGTAAACTACACATTCCTCCAAAGTTTAGTATGTTTGAGTATACACTTAAACTAAGCATAAAGTTGTAAGGTATCCATTACTTGAAATAACACGTCGTGGTGAGTGTGTCAGAAGAAACTTTTATCTTTTATCCCTGAGTCTAGAGCACTATTGAGGCCTAAGTAATAAAAGCTAAGTACTCCATAGGGAATTGTCTCACAAAATAGGCTAGGAGTGCAGACTTTAACTTAGTTAGTGGTCAGAAAATTAAATATATATATATATGTATATATATTAATAATCGAAATTTTTGCGATCTTTGAAACGTGTAAAACAGATATTATTTATTTTTTTGATAAATAAAATGTGTAAATTCTGTAAATCAATGAATATTGTTTAATTATTCTGATTGTAATCGATTTAATCAGTAACTCGTCGATTTGTTTTGTTTTGGATATCACAAAATACCGATTACGTTTTGAATTGAATAATTTAAGGGTTGTCTAAATATTTGAAATTTAATTTTATATTATTTTATTAACATTAAATTTAATATTTCAATCGATCCCAAAACATGTAATAGGTAATAATGTAATTTTTTTTTCTGTCCATTAAATATTTTTAAAAGTAATTAAAATCTTGGTAAAAAGCAGCCTATTCATGTCATATGGTAGTTTGCTCTGAAAATAGTATAATTTGGTTCAATTACAGAATATAATATTATTCAAAGTTATATTCATGTACTTTTTTATTATTATTCCTTTCATCGACAACCCTCGCGTGAGTTGATTGGCTTCTCATCCAGCGCGATTGTGCCAGTGGAATACATAATCATGTTCAACATCGCCGCCATTAAGATAATCTCCACAGCCTATACGGGCCCTATCATTGATTGCTAACCGCTTCAATGGGTGCTCCACGTGATTCAAGTCAACCGCCGAATTTGAGCCTCTTTAGCCATGCAAATGATCTGATCGATGGTCGTTACTGTTCGTAACACCGCTTCAACCAGATTATCCTGTTGGTATTAATGAGACTGCGGAATATAACGTAGTAGATTAAGTTATGTTGCATTATTTTATAAATGAATGAAACTATAGAATGTAGTTAACATTACTCACTTTACTATTAAATCTTGACGTAATATGAGTGGCCACCAAATTTTCGTATCAATAGCATTTTTAGAAGTCGTCGGAAAAAATTATACCCAGCCCGCATTTACAATGTGTGATGTGAGCATTTACAGTTCACATTGGACCGAAGGCTACAGAAACATGACTGTTAAGTTTTGTAAGGGTAAGGTTTAAGTACACGATAAAATTTTGTATTTCCGACTTTGGTACGTGTGCCTAAATATTTGGAGCGATATTGTAGTGTTGGGTAATTTATTGCTTTGAACATTTAGGTTATAATGCTGATTTTTTTTTCTGAACTGGTTTACTGAATGAAATTTACAGTTTAATAACCAATAGCACGTTAATATTACAATTTATATTTATAGTCAAATTAGTCGTTCAAAATTTTGATAAATAATAAGCTAAAACTGTTTAATTGTACCATTACCAGCACATGTCAAACATTTGCAGCTTTTAACATAAATGAGGGTCTTATAATAAGTTGGCAAGTGTTGCAACTATTAAAACTTATTTCTACGCGTCTACTGCATATTCCCGAGCGTAAGTCGCATACACTACTGAGCACGTCGCTCAAATAATATTTAGCATAACTTGCAATAAATCAAACACCGTACACTAAGGTTTGCTAGTAAAGCCTTAAACAGTAGCCTTAGTTAGCATTAGTTGACGCCTATATTATTTCTTTAGGTTGGTTTTAAAGACCAGACATTTATTTTAATTTCGAAAAAATTTTATGTTTTCAGTACACTTTGTCAAGGTTCTTATTATGCGCAAACTTTTCAAATGTCTTGGAACTAAGTTGCCATTGTAGTGAAGCACAAAGCATTGCGGACAAATTATACTGACAAATACAATTTATTTGATTTTCAATCATTCAGGTACTCGATATATCCTTTTGTTGTTCGCGAATAAGTTTTTCTTATTTCTTTGCTGGGGCACGTTTCTACACACCTGAGCCTATACTACGTCCTTCATATATATTTTACTCATTTTATGAAATAGTGAGTAGTTGCCTCTACTGCCTCCTAGTTCCTTCAGGTTACTGTTACATCCCCGTTCACTGTTTTGTTTAGTACTTTGAGGTTTAAATATTCGGCTGTGGGCTCGTTATCGTTTTCATTTCAGTAAGTGTGGTTAACTGGTAGAGTAGTTAGTGCAGTGCAAATTTGCATAAGTAAATAAATGTATTTTACATTTCTATTTACGACGACTTTATATTACAATGTTTGTTGGAACATTTTAATTATCATTATGGGTCGTTCTAATTCTGTCAACATTCAACCACTTTGGACAATGGTGTGTTTTGTATTTTGTCTCAATATTTTTAATATGGTTTAAAAAAAAACTATATCAAACTTAACTTTAATTTGTAGCAAATATATTGTACCAAATTTAAAGATTATTCGTCCAAAAAAGTATAATATTTTGGTTATTGCTTCCAGCTTATTTGTAGTCCAAAGAAGTGTTGTAATTATTCATGAGCACATTATTTAAGTTTTAATGTGAGCTCCATTAGGGGTGGAATATTCATTCCCTTGATGACCTCCCGAATAATAATGCTAACTATTGTCAGGTACGTGTGGCTTGAGGCCTACACTGGGTACCTTTATTTTGACTATTATATAGGGGGACAGTTTTTAATTAGAAAAACCTATATTTTTTAATTTTTTTCATCGGTTTTATAATGTATGGCTAAAACTGTTGATTATATATATAACCCGAAAAAGAGATATCTCTGAAATAAAAATAAAATAGTCATATCTCACGTAAATCTCACATGCCTCGAAAGTTTAGTATGTGTGAGTATACATTTAAACTCAGCATACATTTGTAAGGCATCCATTACCTGAAAAAACACTTTATTGCGAGTGTGTCAGAAGATAACTTATCTTTTATCCCTGAGTCTAGAGCACTATTGAGGCCTAAGTAATAAAAGCTAAGTACTCCATCGGGAATTGTGTCTAACAAAATAAGTCAAGAATGCAGACAGTAACCTAAATAGCGGTAAGAAAATTATATGTATATTTGGAACTTTAATTTTGATATATAATGTGTGTCAATTCTGTAAATCAATTAATATTGGGTAATTATTCTGATTGTGATCCTAATCGATTTAATCATTACCTCATCGATTTGCTTTGTTTGTGATGTCACGATATACCTTAAACGCTTTGTATGGCATAATTTTAGGGTTGTCTAAATATTTGTATTTGTATTTCACTCGATCCAAAAATATGTAGATTTTTTTCTATCCATTAAAATATTTTAACAGTAATTTAAATTTTGGTAAAAAAAGCAGCATATTCATGTCCCACAGTTGCTGCTAGTTATGGTAGTTTGCTCTGAAAATAGTATAATTTGGTTCAATTACAGAATATAATATTATTCAAAATTATATTCATGTACTTTTTTATTATTATTCCTTTCATCGACAACCCTCGCGTGAGTTGATTGGCTTCTTATCCAGCGCGATTGTGTCCGTGGAATACATAATCATGTTCAACATCGCCGCCATTAAGATAATCTCCACAGCCTATACGGGCCCTATCATTGATTGCTAACCGCTTCAATGGGTGCTCCACGTGTTACAAGTCACCTGTAGTTCAAGTTTTTGGTATCTTTTAATATATATAATTTTTAAGCCCTAAATATTATTTTAACTGAAGTTCCACGCTGTGCACGCTTTGACGTGTGTAAATAGTTGAATTTTATTAAAGCAATGCATCATGTACTCTCGTAGTAACGATGGCAAGTGATGACATCCGAGTTCAATACCCGCCCGCAACATAATATAAAAAAAAAAAACATTAATATTAAGGTGTAACAACCCTGTTTTGAACACCTTAAAGATTCAGATCGATGAATGTTGCAAGTTATCATAGAGAATCTTTTCTGTCGAAAACTTATCACCTAATGCCATTCATACTAGGCTTTCGCTTTGACACTGTGTTTTCAAACAAAATAATAGTTTGTAATCTTCTCGTATACCAAATTGCGATAGGACATAGGATAGCTTAGTGTTAACATTGCGAGATATTTGATAACAGAGCAGATAATAGCTAAGCTTAATTGAAACATGTGTTTGACATTGATGCTTTGGATGTGTTGCGTGGATTTGATTAAATATATCTCGCCCTAATATATATAATAAAACTTAGCAAATAGACATTTTATATTTAAATATATACTGTTAAACACTATCACTATTCACGGTGAGAAAAAAATACTAAACAACCCCAATATCCCGCCCCTTTTAATAGAAAGGAATGACCTTCTCGTAAACTTATGTTAGATAAGCCTCATAAAATTTTCGGTTTCATTATTCTTTAATAAAGAAACAAAAGGGTTTTCAATTTTTTCTCATCTGATTTGTTCGTATCTGTTATTAAATTTGGACGGTCTAGGTGGGGATGATTTTGATTTAGGTTATATATTTAAATTTGAATCAATAGTACTTAATTATATAACGAATAAATTTATCAACATGGGTCAGTACTCCAACCTGCGAGCTCTGGGATTCTTTACTTGTAATAAATAAAGGTATAAACTTAAGAACATAATATTGATTCTAAAGTTTATTAAACTTTCGTTTAAGTTTATTAAAAGTTCAAATATGAAATATATCATTACATTGGATCGAGGAAACATACCTGCGCTTTGTTTGAATACCGAAGTTCATTAGAGCTTGCTAATAGACTAATAAACATTGAGATGATTGATCTAGGTTTATAAAATCTGTATATATCTAATATAATTATATCTGGTTATTATTTAATCCTAATTAGTAAAAAAAGTTTTTATGTTTCGTTGTTTGAACAACAATCATGTAAAAAGTGCATGAATAATATGATTTTGAATATAATTTTCAACATCAGTAAACGATGACTTGGAAAGGGACCTTCCTCTTTTAATACTCAAAACCTACGCGGAATAAAAATTCCCGAAATCGTTGATTTGTCCGCTTAGAATGAAACAACGTTTTGGTATGATTTTTTTGCAGCGGCATAGTTGCCAGAGAGTGACAAAGATCACTTTTTATCCTAAAAAAATCCACTGTTCTTGTTATTGACTGATTTTCGACATGTTCAATAAAACAGCCATAGAGTAATGGAAGCAAAACAAATGCTATATTAAATAACAGATTAACGTCTTTTGAACGAAAAAAAGGAAGTAAAAAAAATGTCAATTTGAGGTTAGGTTACGTATTCAGTCCGTTTTCAAATTTATGCTCAAAAATAGTTATATACATTATTAATAAATTGAAAGTTGTGCTCACTGTATGCAGTTAAACTCTCACAGTCAATAGTTACCTTTCAAAGAATTCTTTGTAATATAAGAAAAAAGACGTTTAACGTTAGCGGTTGGAACTTGCGGTATTGAAAGAACTCAGCAATCTTCACACTCAAACAGATTCCTATTGAATGCAAAAAATTTTAAAATATACTCTAAGTTGACTAGCTTCTGCATATTGACATAAGATCTGAAAACTTATTTTAACTTCACAGTATTTAAGATAAAACGTTTACATTAAATACGTAATAACTACTGAACCAATAGTCTTTCGGGCCTATAATTTAATGTCAATACGAGTATCAAGCGGGGTTAATAAAACTGTTGTGGTGGTGTGGTGTGATGGTAGTGTGCTCATTGGTCAGTCCCCAGTCACTGGTTATAATATTATTTTATTCAACTCTGACTTTGGTAAGAATTTATAGGTGATAAAAATGATATATATTTTATATTCTCCATTCTTAATATATATATATATATATATATATATATATATATATATATATATATATATATATATATATATATATGAATAATTATAGTAAGAAAGGATATTTTAAGACTGAGGTGCCAAGGATGTTCTGAACGTGAATACAGCGCCGGCATGGCAAAGGAGTAACAGGAAAGTAGTAGTGGTGTCAATACCTTACAACGGTATTCAAACAAATCATCCCGATCTCGCGCAGAATTATATAATGTGTTAAAATTTAAATATCTTGTCATGTAGAGTCATTACTTCATATTATAAGAGAATATTTTTAAATTCTTTGGCATCTACGGATATAAAAGGTAACGATCACGATCTTATACCACGAGATAACGGTGGTAAAAAACATGGAATACAATTTGTTGGAGAGGTACAGCGGTCGCTTATAATTGATATTGTGGTGTTAGTATATATTACAACGCTAGTATAGGAGGAGTCCGTATATTGAATGGTACCTACTATAAATCATCATCATATTGATATATACAGTGCGTCGTGAGTCCAGAACATGACGGAAAAACAGTTGATGTTCCAGGACCATTAGCAAAAAGGTATGTTTAAATTTACATTGGTCTATAGAATTAGCAATAGTAGATGTATAGATCGACATACTGATTATTGTAATTATTATTATTATGAAAGAATAAATAAACAATATTTTTACTTTATTGTTACAAGTGCTACAAAAGGAGGATTTAAGCTGTGGTATTTAGAAGAATGTTCTTCTATTTTAGCCTCAACATACAGTTCGGGTACTCCTGGTCATGATAAGAGTGTCGCTACAGTTGATATAGATGGGGGTTTAAGACCTTATCATTTTTTTACAGTAGAACACACAGAGACGTCGGCATCTGCTCCTTTAGCTGCCGGAATTTGTGTACTTGCGTTAGAAGCTAATGTTTACAAGTTATTTTTTTAATGCAGTGTTGGAAGTGATTACTGAAACTCAACAGCTTATTTTTTTTTTCACATACCTACTGGAATATAAACTCTCTCACATTATGCTACTTTACAAACTTAATGACTATGGCTAAACTAGAAGACATTATGGAACTTCACCAAAATATGGTACTTTCAATAAGTAAGCGCATGTCAAATTTTCGAAGAAGTATTTGGGTTTACCTTCTCTAAGTCTAACAAGCCAAGTATAGATAAACTCTCAACTGAATTCAAAGAGTTAAAAATTTCTGTTTGGGATATCCTTGGGATATTAAAGTCGTCACTATGAACTTAGCCGTGCAGATTGATGAACTTGACAACTAGTCTCGCAAAAATGTTCTTTGGTTTGAAGGTATTGAAGAAGCTGAAGGTGAAAATTTATTGTTCACTGTTTTAGACACTGTTCAGGTTTTGATGGACCGGTCTGATATTCAAGCAATTTCTGTACTCCACTGTCACCGATTAGGCATTAAACAACCAGACCGTTGTCGACCTATTTTGGTGCGTTGCAATGATCTTATTTTATTTATATTGAATGTCGTATCTTATTTTATTTACAGTTTACAATATTGTCTTGTTTATTTTTCTTTACGTAAAAATAACAAAAATAGAGGCATAGTCCTCACAAAGAATAAATTAGAAAAAAAAAGCCAAAACAAATTCGAATTCTCTGTCCCTATGTAACCCTTATTATAAGGGATGTTATTTGCATACTATTGTCCGTTGCATTAACATTTAGACATATGTTGGCTAACAAATACCTGTAATGCAAAATGTTTTGGGCTCAGGTCGAGATATACTGTACTGTGGTAGGGAACGTACCACCGTTTTGTGTGTTATATAAGTATTATTTTTCATAATTTTTGTTACTACAATTAATATGTTTATTTTGTAATTAATATAACATTTGACGGATCATTCATGATCAATATAAGTACAATCAGGCTTTTTTTGGCATGCGACTTTTTCGACCTAGCTGACCATCTTGGTTGTCATCTGACATTGATAAAAAATAGCAATACTTATCATTATATCCGACTGCGAGATAAACTACAGATAATCTATAGGTGTAAAGATAACAGAAACAGAAATTACGAACGTGCTAAACTACATTTTATCTATAGAACTTTGATATACGTGAAAGGAATAAAACTATACATAGTTACTTACTTACACTTTACTATTAAACCTTGACATAATAAGAGTGGCCATCAAACCTTTATCTCGATACTGTTAGAGGTTTTTGGAGAAAGTTTTTCTATGAAAAGTTTTTATAGCCAGCCCTCATTATAATGTGTGATGTCAGCATTTACGGGCCACATTCGACCAAGGGCTTCAGAAATGCGTTTGTTAATTTTTCTAAGGGTAAGGCTTAAGTTGACGCGATAAGTTTTAGTATTTTCAGCTTTAGAATGTTTGGAGCGATATTGTAATGTTGAGTAATTTATTGCTCTGAAAGAATATTTCAGTTAACTTGTCGATTTCTGAACTGTTTTACTGAATAAATTTTACAGTTTAATAGCCAATAGCTCGTTATAAATTTTATTCGTATCATCAAATTAATCGTTGAAAACTGTAATATATAATAAGCTACGTATGTGCAAAAGTACCATTAGCAGCATGTCAAACACCTAAATCCTGAAGTATGTAACTTGCATGTCTTATAATATGTTTGCAAGTATTGCAGCTATTAAAACTTATTTTAACACGTCCGCTCCATGCTCCCGAGGGTAAGTCGCTTTAATTACTGAGCACGTCGCTGGAGTAATATTTTAGCATAACTTGCAATAAACCAAACACTAAACACTACTATACCGTATTGAGTCTTTGTTGTTAGGAATATTTGTATTGTTTTATTTCTTTGGTGCAAAGTGCAGATATTTTATTTGAATAGTATATCTAAGAAATTTTATGTTTTCAATACACTTTGTCAAGATTCTTGTTGTTCGCAAACTATTCAAATATCAAAAACGTTTGCAACACACACTGCATTGCGAACAAGTTATACTGACAAAAAATCAATATAATTTATTTGGTTTTCAATAAATCAGGTTGTAAATTTTTCGTATTTCTTTGCTGCCGTACGTGTCTACACACCTGAGCCTATCCCACGCCCCTCATATTTATTGTACTCATTGTGTAGAATAGTGAGCAGTTGCGAACTTATCGCGCCTAATGTTGTGTTATTTTTTTCTCCGCATTTGGGCTGATGTTTTTATTATAAAGACGTATGAGGACTTTGAAAATATTTACGGATATTAAGGAAGTTGGTCCCAGTGATGTACGCTAGCCGTTTGTGCCTAAATTTTATTATCGTTGCTATTATTTGTTAGCTCTGAACTATTATTGACGTTGGATTTTGTGTTGCTGACATTTTTACGAATGAAATTTGGTTGAGTTTTATGCGAAGTGTTTTATTTAGTATTATATCTTTTTAGTAGTATATCTTTTAGAATATAATTTATATATATTATATTCAAAAAGATCAGGTAATAATAGATTGATAATTGGTAGATATTTTATTTAATAAAATGATATTTACATTAAAAAAGATATATAATTTTGTTATTTAATTTAAATTTATTTAGTCAGGGAAATTTCACGGAAATTACGATCGAAATTGCTTATTGATGAAAAAATTATCGTATGAAAATGCTATTCGCATCCGTAAACATATTTATTAAGATCCGACAGTGGCTTGGTGTGCAGGCTAATTTAATTTGGTTCGTTTTTCTTTGTAGTCTTTCTAGCATAGAATTGATTGAACACACTGTTTCTTTATTTATTTATTATCTCTTAGGTTTTTTTGACCCAACGGCTTAAGAATGGCAAATGGAAAATAAATTATTCAACAAAGCATGTTTTAATCGAAAAGTATACTATTTAAAGAACAAATATAATTGTGAGCACTAAGTATTTATTCTCAGTAAGGTTTTTATATATTTATGAAAAGTAAATCACCATTTATATCTATAGTATCTTATAATTTGTTATTATATAAAAATAATATTCTACAAAATTTATCTATAAAATGCAATCATTTTAACTTTTATGTTAAATAATACATATAATTTTCAACTTTTTTTGGCGGTAGGTGCAAAAAAAGTTAACATATCAAGTTTTTTCTCTCTTCTAGTTTTATAGTATTTAATTGGAAATATTCTCCTATATTAGTGATAAGTGTTATATTATTCATTAAGAAGTGCAAGGGATTATTATTCATCAATAATAACTTACATGTGCTGTGTTTTTTAAAATTGCACCAACCTGCTGGCTCTACACTTATCTCTCATCACTTAAGCACATATTACATAATGGCAAAAATAGAAGATATTGTTGAAATTCACAAAAACATTGCTGATTCACTGGGTAAGCGTATGACTGCCTTTGAAGAAAAACTTTTGTCTTCACCTTAATCGTCGGACATGAATAAGCCGAGTCTTGAAAGGCTGTTATGTGACTATAATGAATTTAAAACTTCAGTATGGAACATCCTTGGGCTGCTGAAGTCTCTTATTCACAATGTTGCCGCTCAAATTGACGATGTTGACAACCAGACAAGAAGAAACGCCTTACTGTTCACTGGGATTGAAGAGAATGAGGGAGAAAATTTGATCTCCACAATTCTAAGCACAATTCAAGTACTCATGGGCCTTTCAGATGTGCAACCTTCAGCCATTCAGCAGTGTCACCGTCTTGGAGCAAGATCTGATGGGCGGGCACGGCCTATACTTGTCAGATTTACCGACCTCAACATCAGAAATCTGATATTTAATAATAAAAGGGCACTCAAATCTTCGTCTGTCGTTATAAATGAGTTTTTAACAAAGCCCCGTCAGGATATGTTTGCCAGAGCTAGAAAACATTTTGGGATGACAAATTGCTGGACACGCAACGGTGCTTTATTTATTAAGCTGCCAAATGGTGAAAGACTGCGTGTCGCCAACTTGGAAGTCCTGGACGATTTAATTTCAAAGCACCCGTTGTCTTCATCCTGTTCTACTTCGAAATCGCTCACAACGACATCCAAAACCAATGATTTAAATAATCAGCCGCAGCTCCAGCATAAGGTGACTCCAGTTTCAGTCACGAAGTCAAGTATGCGACCAGTCACTCGTAAGCATACAGTGAAAAAAGTTTAATATCATAAGATAGGTATAACTTTTAAATGTTCATTTTTGTATAGTTCACTATGTTCTTTACCACTTTTAACACTTTTAAATACATTCACATTTACATTCGAACCGAGTCAAGTTCTAATAATTTGTTAATATTTCATTAGCATTTTAACAACTTCACATTGTTATTGACAACATATTGTTTTTGATAATTTTATAATGCAATGTTTTAAACTTTTTGCTTTCTGTCAACTGTCATAAGATATGTCATTATAAAATTGAAGTAATAGTGAGGCAAAGGCTTAAAATCATACAGCCGTAACGTTAAGTCACTGCACATGTGTCAACGGAACTTGACAGTATACGATATACGTAATGAATTAGTCTTTAATTGGTTTTTATCTTATTTTTTTTCCTCTTTTTCACTGTTATTATCGGGAATGTAATCTTTGATTTTGTGTGGTTTTTTTTTGTACATTTTTTTTGTGATATTTTATTCAATTTGTTTGCTTTTATTTTTGTTGTGATTTTTAAAATTATTTTACTTAATTGTTATTCTCATTGTAATGGCCGCCAGCAGGGTGTGCAAGAAAGCAAGTTCTTATTTTTATATATAAAATTTTCAACACCTTTAGTTTTAACATAATTTATTTATTAAAAGTATTTACTTATATATTTATTTTACATTTCATATATATATATATTCGTCTATTTATTAAAGTTACATGGATTCTAGCTCCAATTCATATCACACGGCTGATGAAAATAGTTCCTTTGAAAGTCTTGATAACGAATCTGCTTCTTTAAATCAGTTATTATCAAACGAGTTGGAACCATTCCGAAATAACTTCAATATCTGTCACATTAACGCTCAAAGTATTCCTGCGCATCATTCTGATCTCCTCAATACGTTCAATCTCAATTCTGTCCACGCTGTTCTTGTCTCCGAATCTTGGCTCAAACCTTCTCTTACTTCTACTTCATTCTCTCTCCCCGACTTTACCCTGATCAGAAATGATTGTATTGGTAAAGGCGGTGGTGGCGTTTGCATTTATCTCCGTAATCACATTCCCTTCAGAATTGTATGTCAATCACCTTCTCTTGTTTATGACTCTCCGGAATATTTATTTCTCGAAGTAAATATTGGGATAAAAATAGTCATTGGAGTTGTTTATTCTCCTCCGAACATTAATTACTTCTCGATAATTGAGTCTATCCTTGAAGAATTACTTTCCTATAGTACACATCTTGTAATCATGGGCGACTTTAACACCTGCTTGCTCAAACAGAACTCCAGATCAAATCGCTTGCGTCACCTAGTGGAGTCCCTTAACTTAGAAATTTTAAATCTTAGTCCAACACACCATACTACCACGTCATCAAGTCTTTTAGACCTTATTATCTGCTTGGACACTAAACATATATGTAAATTTGGCCAATTACAAGCTCCAGGTTTTTCGCACCATGATTTAATATTTATTTCTTACAGGGCAAAAGTGCCTAAAAACAAAACTAATTACCTGATGCTCAGAAACTTTAACAATATTGATAGACCCGCTATTATTTCAGACGCTTCTATAATTGAATGGGCAGCAATAGAAGATTTAGGAACCATCGACGAAAAGGTTACATTTTTTAACAAACAAATTTTATCTCTTTTAGATCAACACGCCCCTCTTCGAAAAGTAAAACTGAGCCATCGTTCTGCACCATGGTTCAATAACGATGTTAAAAAAGCTATGGCAAAGAGGGACCATGCGTTTCGAAGATTCAAAGCTGACCGCTCCGAATTGAACTGGACTGTATATAAGGCTGCCAGGAACCGGTGTAATCAATTATGTCGTAACCTTAAACGCCGCTATATCCACGAAAAATCTTGTGCCTCTGTGTCAGAAACTTTAAAATTTCTTAAAAGCCTGGGTATTGGTAAATCTCAAAATCTTTTAAATTTCTCTTTTCCTAACATAAATCATCTCAATCAACATTTTTCTTCCGTCGCTGTACTTGATCCCAAAATTAAAGCTGATACACTTTCAGTTATCCATTGTTTGCCTAAACCCGACATTCCAATTTTTAACTTCTCACCTGTCAACGAGACCGAAGTAAGGAAATATTTATTAGCTATTACATCTAAGGCTACCGGTTGTGACGGAATCAATCGTATAATGATAATGTTCATTATAGACTCCATCATATATCCTATCACCTACCTCATAAACTTCTCCTTATCCTCTGCTACTTACCCTGATCTATGGCGTAAGGCTCTTATTCTCCCACTTCCAAAGGTCTCCAACCCTTCTTTACCAACCCACTATCGTCCTATTTCAATACTCCCATTTTTATCTAAAGTCATTGAATCTGTTGTTCATTCCCAACTTTCCCAATTTCTTAATAAATACAATCTCTTTGACCCGTTGCAATCAGGTTTCCGCATTGGGCATAGTACAACTACCGCTTTATTGAGTGTTACTGAAGACATTAGACATGGCATGGAAAATCAACTTGTGACCGTTCTTGTGCTGATTGATTTCAGTAATGCTTTTAATGCTGTAGATTATGACCTCCTACTATCGTTGCTGTCCAAGTGTAATGCTTCGGTCTCTGTTAACAAGTGGTTTTCCTCTTATCTTCGAGGACGCAAGCAGGCAATTCGCACTGATGAGGGCCTTTCCGATTGGTGCGAGGTGGTTGCTGGCGTCCCTCAAGGCGGTATTTTGTCTCCTTTACTGTTTTCTATTTTTATCAACTCCATTACTTCTAATTTTAACTGTAAATATCATCTCTACGCTGATGACTTACAGCTTTATATACAGACTGGAGTAAATTCGATCGCATCCGCAATATCCTCACTTAACACCGCTCTGGACAGCCTATCACATTGGTCTAAAAATTATGGTATTGAAGTCAATCCTTGTAAATGTCAAGCAATCACTATAGGTAGCACACGCCAACTGGCAAAGATTGACTTTAATTCCTTACCAAATGTTATTTATAATAATAGTATAATACCGTTCACATCTAACGTCAAAAATTTAGGAATATTTTTAGATAATTCTCTTAGTTGGAATGTCCATGTTAGAGAGCTATCAAGAAAGTTTTATAAAACACTTCACCCCTTGTTACGGCTTAAAAATTTTCTCCCTTTCAATGCGAAATTACAGGCAGTGAACGTATTGTTATTGCCTATTCTCGATTATGCAGATGTGTGCTATTTGGACGCCAACGAAGATCTACTTAATAAGCTTGAACGTTTACTTAACACCTGTATTCGTTTCATTTTCGGCCTGCGTAAGTTCGATCATGTTTCGAATTTTAGATCCAAATTAAATTGGTTGCCTATTCGCTCTCGCAGGAATGTCAGAATCCTGTGTCTACTATATTCTCTTTTGTTTAATCCTTCCACTCCTTCGTATCTTAAATGCAAATTCTCTTTCTTATCTGATTCACATGACAGATCACTCCGCTCTTCTAGCAATTTATTGCTCAGTACTCCTCTTCATCGGTCTGGTTTTGTGTCCAACTCGTTTGCTGTTACTGCAGTTCGACTGTGGAATGAATTACCCGAGTCTCTTAGAAAAGCCCGGTCTCGAGAGACCTTCAAACGTCAGGTGAAAGATTTTTATTTTACCAAAGAATAACACATCCAATCTTTTAAAAATATACATAATTATATATAACTTATATCATTTATTATATTATATTTCCATATCAATATTATCAACACTTTTTATTTGTATTTTTTTTTATTTTTGTTTCTTTTGCACGCCTACGGACTTCTTCTCTTTCACATCCTAAGGTTGGCTGGTAGAGAATGCCTATTAGCATTAAGCCCGCCTTTTGTACACTATTTTTATATTGTGCAATAAAGAATTAAATAAATAAATAAATAATATTTCATCGCTAAGTCGCTGAACGCTTCCAAAGCATTATTACTGTCTCTTAGTTTATTCGGGTTACTGGTTACATCCCCGTCCACTGTTTTATTTTGTACTTTGAGATTTAAATAGTCGGTTGTGGGCTCGTTATCGTTTTCATTTCAGTCAGTTAACAGGCAGAGTAATTAGTGCAGTACAAATTTGCATAAGTAAATAAATATATTTTATATTTCTATTTACGATGAGTTTAAATTACAAGTTTTGCTAGAACATTGTCATTATTATTATAGGTCATTTTGATTTTGTCAACAGTCGCTTTGGGCGATTGTATCAATGAATCGAAAGTTTTAATAGCGGTTTAATATATCGAAAGTGTAGTATTTTATTCAGCTCAACACCGATATTGAGAAACAAAGTTTTATTGCATTGGTGTTTAATTTTTTTCACTATAAATGAATTTGTATGAGATATTAAATTTTGATAAGTAGACAAAAACGCTTATTGGAATCGGGTACTTGTATAGAACTAACCAATGTCAGTTGAATAAGCTAGACTAGAATACGATCCTATTAAAGTCCTAGAGCATAATGTCAATGTAATGCCATAAGTCGCCATGTTTCAACTTCGATGAGATCAAGATAAATAAAATCAAAAAGAATAATAATCTAATAAAATAGGTGAAATGGACAAAAGAATAGTAGAAACAGTTTAATAGTTTATTTTATTTAAAATTTCTTAAATTTAAAACGTAGCATATTTTTTCAAATATAATTAGTTTTTTAATGCCTAGTCATCAGTAATTAAGCATTGGGCGGTGCTGAGAGTTTTCGAGGCTTTATATTAACACCGAAGGCTTTGATGCAAAATGAGGTTGCCTTTACTTCTTTTTAAGTCTTGAGTTAAGGTAGTTTCCAAGAGAAGTATTGTAGTGGAGTGTAGCGTTAACGCCGTATTTAGTTTTGTACATATTATGTATAGTAAGTATATAATTGAAGTCTATGTATAGATTAAATGTTAAAACTACATATTTTTTGCTATTTCTAATCAGGTGCGCTTAAAAATATTACACTATAAATTTCAGTGACCCCTGTTCGTAGTTTGGTCATTTTAAAAATGTACCTTGTTTTTTTCATTAATTACTTTATATTAATTCATAGAACATATCCTTTTTAATATGACAGGGTATTATAAACTATGATAGCGCCTTATTATTTTTATAACTCATTTATAATATGAATTTTCTCATAATAATAAATGATTCATATTTCATAGAAATATGAATTATTAAACATATTACTTAACAATAAGTTAACCACGGTTTTTTAAGTTTTTTAATCTTATATCTTAAAATAATGTTTTTTAATATTAATTAATGTAATATTGTATAAAGTATATTTGTACCTGCACTGTATCTTCAGTTAAAACAAAACAGTAAATTTAAAAGTTACAAGAATACTTTCGAATTTTAATTTATATCATACACTACACTATGACAAACATAAATGACATATGAAACATAAATGAAAATGACCTTGAAGCTTGCTGAACTAGAAGAATGACTCGGCTGACTTTGACAAACGTCTTGAAGCTGCAAGAACTTTATCAAATTCAAGTCTACTGCAGTTGGCAGAAGTATTTAAAGTTTCCAGAGATATGTATCCAATATGCTGGACTTGCTGCACCGTCAGTCTCGAGACTGTTCTAAAGTAAGTGTTCTAAAGAACTGTTCTGGAATACCGAAAAGTAGGAACTTTTCGGTATTCCAGAGGACGAAGTAGAGGTAAAGCACAAGATACTAAATTTTATCCAGGAAAAAATGGGCCTCCCAAATATTTCAATTGATTCCATCAAGCGCGGCCAAAAAACTGGGAAGTCTCAATAATAATCGCACAGACCAGTTCTTATTATATTATTCACTTCCGAGATCTCAATACCAAAGCCGAGGTCCAAAGCTAAGTTGAAAGATTTCGGTGTTACAACATCCGGTGTTCCTTACTAAAGTTAGGCAGGCCATTCACAAAAAAGTCAGGAAGAACTTTGGTATGAATAATGTATAAGCTCTCGATGGGATGATACCATTAGGTCTCCTGGTGGCTGCCATGATTAGATCATTTGTGAGGAGTAACTCGATGCGTTGATTTAAAGTATCCAGGCGCCATCCCCGCTGCAGAATCGATGGCACTCTTCAGAACAGTACACAACATGTGGGTGGCGGATATCAAGAGTCACGTTGCAAGACATCGACCTCTTTCTTCTTTAATTCTGATCTTCAGTACGCATTACTTTTAAATTATTTTTTCTTATTTAATATGAATCGTTTGTACTACAACATATACCGTACACATACCGTACAACACAGCTCCATACCTAACCTAATGCTACAGCCTGAAATTTAAGGAGTCACTTTGTGAGGTGGTACACATTTTTAATATTAGATGACAAAGTTGCACGAGAATACGCAAGGGGTTATAATTCTATGCTTAACTTATTCAGAGGCCCACTTCGAGAGATGAGTATGGAAATAAAAAAGGATACATCTTACAAGTATCATCAACGGGATGAAAACATATACTTCGTTAGTTATCTAAGATGAAAACATTTCATTTTTTATCATACGACCTCATTAACGCTGTCTCGAATTTATTTATTACGTAGTTTTTGATTTAGATTTATTTTGAATTAGTATATATTTCTCCATTTTGTTTTCATCTTGTCTGAATATCTAAAATATGTTTTATATGTCTTGTTACCTTTTCTCTGATATCCTAAGTCTTAGAAACGTAAGTGAATACAATTTATTCATTATACGCTTTAGGAGACATGAAAAAGGGTGTTTTGGACGTGAAAGGAATACGATGACCCTTCAACGGAACCCTTTCTTAAGTGTTTAATTTTTATAGATTTAGTAATTTTTTGTAAAGTAAAAATATTTTTGTATCCCAAATTCGTCGTGATATATCTTTATTTTACTATAATTTACTCATAATTAATATACTATGTATAGACATTCATATTTTATAATAATATACCTTTAGATAGAGTTTTATTTACTTACTCACTTAATAAATAATAATAAACAATATAGGTGCTCTGTGGCATACATTGCACCTATTTTATTAAAACTAATTTACGTATTTAGCTAGCACATATTATATATCCATATATATATATATTGGATACATTATGTAACCAGAGAATCAAATGCTTTTCAGCAATCTTGTTCACGGGAAGAGTTCACGAGATGTTGCTGTCCGACTTTCGAAGTTAAATCCGTGAAATAGTTTTATTTTATGTATTGTTAACGAATATCTTTGAAAATATATTTATATTACAAAACGTGATGTTTGAATTTAAAAAGAAAAAAAATATATATATATATATTAGGTACTATGAGATGTAAAATATTTTTTCTTTCCTTAGACTCCACAGTACGCTAGAAATAGGTCAAGACATATTTCCATTTCAATGTAAATCTTACAATCCTAGCTCAGAGATAAAGTGGAATTGACGTCCTTTCGCGAGTTCACCGCAATATTAGATTATATGGAAGAGAGACCAACAGATGTCCGCCGAGACTCGGAACGGACATGAGATGTGCATTTTTACTTTATACTTTAGATATACGAGAGGAGAATTGTCTTCAGAACTAGTGATTCAGATTATAACTTTTCGTTTTATATGCAGCTGGAGTCGTTGGCATAGCTGGAATGTTAATATGTTTATATATTAACAAAAAAAATAATCATGAACTAGAATCGTCTCTGCGATTCCTGTCCATGTGTGTCAATACTCGCCTTGTTATAGCAAATACTTTTACGTCCTGTTAACTATTTCTGGATGTATTACTTAGAATTTTTTATAATTTATAATAGAATAATATTGTAAATTTACTACCGAATTTCCGCTTATAAATAACAGGCTAGGTTCCTGGTCTAAGAGACGTAATAGACGGAGGGTTGACTTATGCTTCTTGAGACATGCCTTAATTGTTTCTTATCTCTCCAAACTGTCTTGGGATTAGTTTGGACTAATTTAATAATTGATTCTTCCTTATTCTATGAGAGATATATATTATATAGGTATAAGAAAACTTAAAAGGATATTTCTGAACAGTATAAGAAACACATTATATTTTCTGGTAAGCTCAGGTAAGCTTAATGGTTTAATTAATAAGATAAATTTACTTATAATACATTGATGAATAAAGCATATAAAAATTGTAACCTTTCCAATTTAGTATTTGCTTAAGCAGTGGGTCGCTTTAAATAAAATATCCAATTTAATATTTAGGACACAATTTATTAATTCTTAATATGCCAGCTAAACTCAGCGGTGGGTCACTTGAGATAAACAACTAAAATACTTATATTGAATAAGATCCTTAATATTAATCTCTTAAATTAAATTCATAGGCGCCACTGGCAATGGACAAGTGAAGACCTATACACAGTCCCCTTGTCTGTCAATACAAGAAGACTGCAGTCAAACACTGATTCTTCAAATAATTAAATTTTTAATGTAGAACATTTATATATAAAGTAATACATCATCAGACAATATTTTACCGAGAATCAGGCATTTAAGACCAGGTAGACCTCACACGCAGCTACAGTTACAGCAACAAATCAGGAAGCAGGACATGCAGGTCGACGTACCGAAGTTACACGTATGCACGAGGTAAAGATTTATTATAAAGAAAAAACCTCCTTATGGAGGAAAAAGGTCTCACAGGCATATAGCCTATCTCGATTCCAATTGTCGAAACAGGATAAATGCATATGTCCCTCAAATGAACCTTTAAACTGACTCGGAAATGACAGCAATACGAATTATGGTTCATTCAAAATATTTAATCAACCCTGTTACACAATAAAATTAAAAGGATCAACGCCTTATAAGCATTATTAAGAACACAAATTACAACAACACTCATCGGAGGCTAATTGAATAAGAAATATCGGGAGTGCTCCAAATAGAAAAGAACTAGAAAGGTCGTGACGTTGAATTATAAATAACCAATAAGCGAATAGTGTGACTACACCACGCAGAACGTCATACTGAGTACTGGTCAATTCTTTAATATTAGAAATGATAATAATTGATTTAGTAATATTAAACAAAAGAACTGAATGACTTTGGAAACAATTTATATTACTACAGAAATGCAATTTCTACGAAATAAAATACGCACAAATGAAAAAAATATTGCAAGAGAAACGAAACAAGTATCAGTGTTTCTTTAAAGATATTTCCGGAGCTATAAGATCAAGTTCTATGAACAATATTATATTATGCTGTCACTTCAACGTTCTGCTGAGTAGTTGAGGGGACGATTTATTTTCCGTATCTCTATTGATACAAACTTGAATGTTTAGAATTTTATTTTATACTAGTTGTCCCCACGAGTTCGCTCGAAATATGTTTTTCAAAATAGAAGTAACCTAAGTTACTCCTTATAACAGTAAAAGTCATGTCAAAATAAGTTCAACGTCAAAGATTAGTCGGACCAAACAAACTGAAAAAAGACAAAGAAAAATTTAATTTTTTCGTGAAATCGAATTACAAACAGACACTTTAATTTTATTTAAATATAATATGAGTATATTATATCTAGGGTAGTGAAAGTTACTTTCTGTATGTTATAACAAATAATTTATAAATTAATTACACTTAATTGTTGTACATAAGTTTAAATGAAATTCATAGTGCTCCAATGCTCTTCATTGATCATGTCTTCCAAATAGGATTCTGTACCAGTTTGATGCATAAACTCTCTTTTGAATAAATGTCTCAGAACAATATACGAATATATGAAGATAGATTCAATATCAAAATCATTTCGACACTTTTTTACGAATACATATATTTTATATTAAATCTGTGGGGTATTTTTAACTATTTTACATCTATTCAGTTTTTATGAACATTGTCATTCATCGGAAACCTAGTAGTGAAAGTGAAAAAAAAAACCTCCAACTCGCAATAAAAATTAATAATTGAAGATTATAAATCGAGATAATAAGTGTCTTATTTCTTAAGTTGGACTAAACCGTACATGTCTAAAAAATGAAATCATATCTAAAAATATGCCCTACTCTGGTACACTTGAATTATTTTTGGATGTTAAAATTGTTTGTCTGTCCGTTTGAGCAAATATTTAAAATTATTAAACTGTATCAATAAAAAAGTGTATTCATATATTTAATAATACGGCTATTGTTTATATATACTATAGCTTATATTTCTATAAAAAAAAATAATATATTTATTACAAAGATTCATTATAAAAACGTTTATTATCACTATATTGTATTTAATCTTGATACTAGATTAGTTCGTGTTATGCAAACAATTATTATCTTTAATAACCTTATTTTTACAGTATATATTCCTGTAAATAGTTTTATGATATGCATATACAACTGTGACTCGATTGAACCAATAAAGTAGACATAGTTGAATTCCTGTCACCTGTCAATTTTCTGACGTGAACACCAAAATATACAAAAACTGAACTCCCTTCAGTCCTCTGAAGTCGTTTTACATCATATTATTATTTAATTTCATATCTTTGGATATATTCTTTAGGTTTAAATATAATTTTAAGTTCATTAAACATTTATGTATTTCTAGTTTAGTAAATAAATACATATTTCTTGAAATTAAACGGTAAAATTAATTAAAGATAAATATTTTTAATTTCCATATATGTAAATGTTTATTATGCAGTAAGAAATGAAAATAATTATTTGTACTCTCGTTTTCTTATTTATAAGTGAGTATTGTAGTGCCATGGCGGGACAATGCTCGGACAAACGTGGCCATTCTCATGTAAATACGTTCTGCTATTTCCTATCTGTCGGTCTTTCAGTGGCTGTGAAATTGCCTCGTCTAAGTTCAACGATGACGTCTTATTCGTTCAAACGCCAAGAATGGTATTGTTCGAGCTGCACCCACTCCAGTTTTAATAAAATTTTATAGATTTTTTATGTGTCCATCAACGATTGTTAAATTTAATGTGCTTGTGGTATACTAAATATTTGAAATAAGTTTTTTATGTTTAAAACATAAAAATTAATAAGGAAATCTATTAAACCCTATAAGAAAGATATATTTTCCTATTAATTGATATAATTTTTTCAGATAAATATTAAAAATTATATATTTTTTATAATCTTAATAAACAATATACGCAAAACGTAAACGTAAACGTTTAGTTAATATGTCTATAACATAAAAATAACTTCTTCTCAGGATAAATAGTTTGAGCAACAGCGCGAGAATCGTTGGATAAAACGCGATTACAGCCCTTACGAGAGCACATTATGATCAGAATTGTCACGACGGCTACCCTTGCATCGGACCCGCCATCGGGCCGTTACACCCTCACCTTTCTTCCCTGACCCATTGTTTAAAAAAGCAATGGTATTTGCTTAGTGTAGTTTGACATTTTATTCAATAAAAATGTAATGTATATATGAATATTTTTAGAATGGAGGTGCCAAGGATGGTCTTGACATGAATGTAGTATCGGCATGACAAAGGGGTTACACGGGAAAGGGTGTAGTTGTGTCAATACTTGACGACGATATTCAAACAAACTATCCCGATCTCGCACAGAACTATGTAAGTATTTGGTATAATGTGTGAGAAATTTAAATATTTTGTTATGTAAAGTATTTTCTTCATATTATATGTGAACATTATAATGATGTTGATATTATTTGATACAGTTTCAGTGAGATCTCAATTTGGTCATTACGTGTTATGTATGGGGTGAATATTGCAAATTCCTACCATGTTACAACATTCAAACAATTCCAACCCTAAATTAAAGGTTGAAATATTTGAATCGAGAGTCAACCATATTAATATATTAGTTAAGCAATTTGCAAATTCTTGTTCAGAAATATTTATATCAAAGTATTTATCTGTTAATGTTAATTTTATTTTATAATTTTATTCATTTAACCGGTTATTAAATTTAAAATCGCGTAGTTAAATAAACTTAATTAGCTACAAAGCTTAATGTTTGTTTCAAAATATATATTATCGTTTGCGTATTACATATCAAATTAAATTCATTTATATTTAGAATTAAAATATAATATATATATGAAACAAATTAAGCAAACTGTATACAGTGGCTTAGTTGACAAAGTACCAAAGGTCTATTTTTATATCTTATTTGTATACATTAATCGGTAAATTTTTTATTAATTTTAATAGACTCAACAGCCATTGCGTCCAGTGTTGCTCCGAATACGACAATAACGCTACTACCCGCGATTGTGGCCCCGACTCAGGTAACATTCATTATTATCTTCATTAAAATTTATGCATATATATGTTTTGTTTTGTAAATATTATAAACGAAAAGATTAGTGGTAGTAGTAGTAGTAGGTAGATAGGTAGGTAGGTAGGTAGGTAGGTAGGTAGGTAAGTAGGTAGGTAGTGGTAGTAGTAGGTAGTGATTAGTAGTGGCATTAATATATATATATATGAGTATATATCAAAAACGTACCATCTTATATTCATTCGCTGAGTACAAACTTTCATTTCAATTGTCAAATGTTTCATCATCGATAAGAACCATAGAAATATATAAATACGAGTTCAATTGATTTAAATTCAGCATACTAGATAATCGAACCTAGGATTTGTTAATATAAAATTCATATTTATGTCCTTAATATGTTTTTAACGGAGAACATGTATGGCGTCCATAGTGTTTGTTATACAGTGTATTTATGAATTACCACAGGTGAGTGTATAAAGGTGTTGGTGGCTCTCCGTCGTATCGTGGAGTGGTGTGGAGTGGTGTGCGCTCTTCTCTGACGAGGTCCGTCGTTGGCTTCGGTGTTGGTGACGTCGTGTATGGCCACAGCATTCGTGCTATTTGCTGTGGGCGTGCTCGTATACGTGAATTGTAACAGGTGTGACGAGGTGTGGTGTGCGACGTTTGTGAAATAGTGTAGAAAAGAGGGAGTGGGTCTGATTGCCTAACGAAATCTGTAGACTTCAAAAAGAGGGAAAAAGATTTCTGATGACGTAGGTGTGAAATCGTCAGCTAATAATATCTATTTTTAAGGCTAAAATATTATGAAAGAAGTCACTGAATGCAATCGGGGTGTTTTGCGATTTATCTAAAACCTTTGATTGCCTAGTCTATCAAACATTACTATGCAAACTTAACCGCTATGATGTAGGTAACGCTGCGCTTGATCCTGTTGCCTCTTACCTAAATCAAAGAGTCCAGATGGTTTACTTAAATGTTTTTAAACCGGCTAGTTCATACCTAAAGATGAGTGTTCCGCAAGGATCTATTCCTGACCCCTCTTTTTTTAAATTTTTTCTTCATAGGATTTGCTCTTTTTCATAATTAATTTCTGATTTTGTATTGAATGAGAGTTAAACTTTAATATAACTGATTAGTTATATTAAAGTTTAATTGGTAAGACTTAAATACTTAATGCTGTTACAAAGGATTAATATTAATAAAATATTATGAAATAGGCGTCCATGGGTGAAATTCTCACTCATCGTAGTAAAATGTATTAAAAAACTGAATATCAATTAAAATTATTAATATCCGTAATGAAAAGAGTTTTAAGAGTTACATAGGATAGGAGTATACTGACTAATATTTCTGAACAGGGACGAAGAGACCTATAAATTTTACATTTCGACAAATGATTAAATGAAAGTATATTTTTTTTAGTTCATCTTCGAAGTGGATTATTCAATTCATATAAAAGTATTTTTTTATTATAAAGATGTTTCTTACTTTATTTTAAGTAAAAAACTATATTAAATAAATATCTTTATTTTACTTTACGTAAATACAACAATAGTAAAAGCATATCAAATTCAAATTCTCTGTCCCTTTCTAACCCTTATTATGCGGGCAATATCTAAGGGATGTTATTTGCCTTGTATTGTCCGCTGCATTAACATTTAGACAAATATTGCCTTACAAATACCTCTTACACGAAATGGTTTATGCTCGGGTCTCTATGTTGTTAGTTCTGTGGTGTCTTCTTACACTTTTTTGAGTATTATATAATCACTAGTAAGCATAATCTTTATTACAACACAATATTGCATTTTGACGAATGATTTATGATAAAAAATAAGTACAATCAAGCTACATTTTTAAACTGTAATTTTTCATGCAATTTTTCGACCTCGAAACATAAAAATTACACGAAAAATCTCACATTTTTACAACAATACATTACCAGTAGGTAATTCAGTTTATTTATTAATTAAACGTAATTGATAATCTAAATTATTGAGAATCAACCTCAGACCAGTGTGAATAAACATAGAGAAAGAAATCTTTTCAAAATTCCTGTTTTTATTTGACTATAAAATAATTAAAACTGAACCAAAAGACAGATAGTAACTGAAGCTATATCCAATTGCGGGCGTAAAAAAATGTCTGTTACTTTAGTTATTACTTTTTTTCTACCTATTTTACTGAAACTGAGTGCAAAAGTCACTAAATAATTTTAATTGAATGCTTTTAGTAGGTTTACTACACTACACTAAATCAGCGAGACTAAATGGACAGTATTCATTCAGTAGGACAGTAAAATAAACGTTGAAAGATAATTATAACATTATATAGTTGTAATTAAAACCGGAAATGAGGTCACGAACGTACTTAAAGTTACAGGTCCGTGAATAAAGTTTTTTTATGAAAAGTTTTTATAGCCAGTCGACATTACAATGTTTGATGTGAGAATTAACAGACCCTATTAAAAGAGTGGTGGCTGTTAGCTTTTGTGAAAGTAAGGCTTTAGTTGTAGCGATAAGTTTTAGAATTTTTGACTTTGGTACCTTTGTCTAAATGTTTGGAGCGATATTGTAGTGTTTATTGTTTCATTTCTTTAAACGAAAATTTCGCTAAATGTACTGGATTTTTTCTGAAATGGTTTATGGAATATTTTTTTCATTTTAATAACTAATAGCATGTTTATATTAAATTTTATTTGTTTATTCAAATTCGTCATTCAAAGCTGTGATAAGTAATAAGCTAGAGCTGTTCCAATAGCAACATTAGCAGCATATGTCAAACACCTGCAATTTGTAACTTGTCAAAGTTCTCGTTATTCGCAGACTTTTTAAATGTAATAGAAGTTATCATTATTGTAAAGGACATAGCGGTGCCAACAAATTATACTGACAAATACCAATACAATTTCTTTGCTTTTCAATAAATCAGGTTCTCAATATATATTTTTGTTGTTCGCGTATAAGTTTTTCGTATTCCTTTGCTGGAATATATTTCTACACACCTGAGCCTATTCTACGCCCCTCATATTTAATTTTCTCATTGTTTAGAATAGTAAGTACTAGTAAGTAGTTGCGAACTTATCGTGCCCAATGTTGCGTTATTTTGTTCTACACATTTGGGTTGACGTTTTTATTATAAAGACATGTAAGGACTCTGGAAATATTTACGGATGTTAAGGAAATGTGTCCCAGTGATGTACGCGTGTCGTTTGTGTCTGAATTCCATTCTCTTTGCTATTATTTGTTGGGCTCTCAACTGTTATTGATGTTGGGTTTTTTATTGCTTTCATTTTTACGAATAAAATTTTGCTTAAACTTTTATGAAGTGTTTTATTTACTATTTATATTATATTTGAAAATATCAGGCCCTGTTCTTATAAAAGTCATAGATACTTTATTTAATAAATTTAATTTATAAAAAATATATACTGTTGTCGATTAATTAAATTTTATTTGATTAGGGAAATGTAATGGAAATTACGAAGCGCGGGAGTTGCCGCTTAATAAAAAAGTATCTTGATTGATTTAATTGAATAATCCAACAGTGGCATGCTTGGTGCTGGCAGGCCAATTTCATTAGGTTTCTTTTTGTTTGGACTCTTTCTACCATGGAATGGAATTAACTCAATGTCATTTTATTTATCATTTTTTGAGTTTTAATGACACAAGTGATTGAGAGTGGAAATTATGTATTTTAACATCATTTATTTAGCAAAGCCTGTTTTAAATCAAAAAGCTTACAATTTTAGGAATGATATACATATTATGTACATTATGTGCACTAAGGATTTATTCTCAGTAACGTATTTATATATTTGTGAAAAGGAAATCACCACACAAATTTAAATCTTTTAACTTTTAAATATTAATTAACACATATTATCATGGATAATTTATCGCTGAAGTCGGTGAGCGTATCTAAAGAATTATTACTGTCCCCTAGTGCCTTCGGGATACTTCCTATCTGCATCCTCGTCCAATGTTTTAATATTAACATTCAGCTACTTTGGACGATCGTTTGTTCAGTCACTTGAATCAATATATTAAATGCGATTTAATATATTGTGTAATACGTGTATCAACACCGATACTGAGAAAAAATGTTTTATTGTATTAATTAAAATGTTTTTTTATTAACATCCATGTATGTATTCAACATGTTTCAAGTCATTCATATTCACACAAAATTTATTTATAACATTCTAATGCATGTACTTAGAATAAAAAACAGAGAACACAAAGCTAGTTATACGCATAGTCTCAGAGTATTTTTTATACGCCATTTGTCAAGATTCAAGTTACGTGAGGATGAGACAATCGAGACTCCGAATTTTTATTACAAGGACCTTAAGTAGCTTATACTCTATAAATTTTTGTTTGTTTATTTCTTTATTTATTTCCTCATCTTATAAGAATTTGTATGGGTTATTAAATTTTGGTAAGGAGACAAAAAATACTTGTCTGGTCCTTGTATAGGACTAACCAATGTCAGAAGAATGAAGTCTACTAGAATATGATCCTATTTAAGTTTAGTTATATTCTAGACGCTGTTACATAAAACGGTCAGGATAATATATGTTACAAGTCACCATGTTTCAATTTCAATGAAAGTAAATTAAACAAACCACATATGTTCAAAAATAAGAAATAAATGTTCGATAAAATCGATGGAACACATTATTTTGTATCAGATATATATTGAATGAAGTGTCTGTTTATTTAAGTGCTATTATTTTTTAATATGATTCTATGTATAGTGATAGTAATTAACACTATTAATATTTTTTTATATAAAATAAATGTTGTTGTTGTACACATATTAACCGGAGTTAAGGTTAATATGTGTAATATTAATAATAATAATTAATATTAATACGTGATATGTACTTTTTTGCGGCTTTCGTGAAACATTAAGTCGGTATTATCAGTGAGGGCTGACAACTGTATTTCTAACAGATGAAAATTATCGGTTCCCTATGTGAAGAAACTTGTAAGTTCTCAAGTAGAAGTTCTATGAATGGAACTGAAACTGCTTCGCCAAACTCGGTACGGAGGGATCATCGTGTGGGTTATTGTATCTTTAATTGACCTATCTCTAATAATAATAGTTTTATTAACATTATATAATTCGTTTTTCTCCATACATTTGTGTATCTGTAGATTAATAAATAGTTTTTACTTCATAATTAATATGAATAACTTTAAAATTAAATTGTTAAATTAATCAAAGATTACAATTATTGGTCTATTTAAAATCTACGCTTGGGAATATTCGCCTTTTCACTTGTGAAATTAGTAGAATTGTAATAAACCAATCGTGTAGATAAATTGGTTTAATATTGAAATTGGACGGTAATGGGATGGTAAAGAGGGGCTGAATATCTTTAGAAAAGGCAGGATGAGAGCCTTACGCCATAGATCGTATATATGTTGGAAGAAAATAAAATTTAATGATGTGTGTAAGAGCAGCGGTGACAGAGTATATGATAAGCATTAAGAAGTAATACAATTTACACCGTCACAATCTTTATGGGATTAGTTATTATTGCTAATAATCGTTTCTTAACTAAGAGGGAAGAGATGAAAAAAAAGAATATTGGGAATAGGCAGACAGTAAATATCTGAAAGAGTCGAAACTTTTTTTCTGTGGATCAATAACGGTAGTTAAATGAAATGGTGGTTGAGGTTATTGAGATATAATGAAGGAAGGTTTTGGAAACTATGAAATTTGCCAATGCCAATGCTTTATTAAAATACCGGTTTAATGTTGAGCGGTCATTTTAAAACTTTTGGAAAGCCGAGTCTCTTTTGGTAAGGACCCTCCTAACGTATTTATTGAACCAAGGTGCTGAGCGTTGATTGAGTTTAACTTTGTGTAGATGCTATTAAAGTTAAGTTTAAGGCACTTAGGTTTAGTTTTAGACACCTTAGCTTTGTAAGACAGGTAACTCTTGTAATAAAGATAGACAGATAACTCGTGTAATATAGATAGATAGGTCGGCAATGGATAGGTAAATCGTAGTGCAAAAATGCAGGTGTTGTTTGTTTGTTGTTTGTTGTGTTGCAGCAAACTGACCGAATTTGAAATCATTAGATCTAGCAGTTTTGAAGAGCAACCAGTATGGTGAGTAGGAGTTAGTTTTGAAATGTTCAAATTAAGAGAATCAACAAGTTGGTGCAATTGAACAGATCTGGAGTAGTTTTTTAACAAACAAGTGTTAAAGTCACCCATAACTATATGATGTATGCTATGTGAAAGCACCTATTCGAAAATTAATATTATTATACATCCTAAATGTAAGACTAAGTTTGTATGTTTTGCTGTTTGTTCGTCAATCACGCAAGATGCGCTGCATGAATGTAGATATAATTTTGAACATCGCTAGACGACAACCTAGAATGGGATTTATATATCGTTGATTTGTCCGCTTTCAACGAAAATGAAATGTATTGGTTTTATTTTTTTTCGAAGCGGCATCGTTGCCCGAGAGTATCTAAGACTAGTTTTTATTCTAAAAAGGTATGCAGTCCCAGTTATTTATTAATTTTCAACACTTTTCTTTCAAACAGCCATAAAGTAACGAAAGTAAGACAAACGCAAGTTTTTTAATAAATTACATTGATTATTCCAAAAAGTACTTTAACAGGTTCACAGTCCAAGCCAAATCATAAGATATGACCCCCAAGTCCAAGTAGGTTTTTGTGATATTTGTGTCAGTTTAGATCTCAGAGGATATGTAATGTATAAATATATATAAAAAAACCAAACGGTTTTTTTTTATTACAGCAGCCCACATACGGGCTGTGGACTTACAAGGACTAACTTTTTACCGCTGGTTGTATAAGTCTCACAGCCCATGATATGGGCTGTTATTTTTTTCCGATTATTCTTGTGTTTTTATTTGTTTTTTTTAACTAAAATGTTAACACATCCTATAAACTATTTATAGAACTATCCTTCGATGTATTTTTCCACTCTGGCAATACTTCAAGTGTCACTGTCTGTAGTGTCAATGTCAGACATCAATCAAAACCATATTACGTAGTTATTGTATAAGAAGAGTTGTCATAAAGAAGAGTTGAAGTTGAAGTTGAAGAAGAGTTGAAGTTGAAGTTGAGTTATTGTATACTCTTTCAAAGAGAATATAAAGACTCTTTGACCATATGGTTTTTGTTTGTCGGTTAGAACTTTTGTTATTTGGTCAAGGTTATAGTTGTTGTTATTTTTTATTTATAATGAGTCAAAAGTACACGGACGAGCAGTTGCGGAAACTTTTAGAAAGTAGTGACTGCGAAGAAGAAAAGTCCTCGAGTTCGGATGAGGACAGTAGTGTAGACGAAACGGAAAATTTGTCAAGTCAACATGATGACTTGGAAAATAGTGTCCGCTTATGCGTTGGAAGTGAAGAGCCGATTGAATATGATAATGATGATAGTGTAGCTGATCCGGACTTCGTGCCAAATTCGCCGGAATCAAATGTAAGTTACAATGACATTACTAGACCAGTGATTAGGCGCAGCCCCAGTATTGGCGCTTCTGTGACTCGTCGAAATATTTTCTCCCAATCATCATCATCACCAACCGCCCGACGCAGTTGCAGTCCAATGATCCCCAGCAGCCCCGTCGCTGCGTGTTCATTAGAAGGTACCCATCGCCGTCCCACTTCTGTAACTCGTCAAAATATTGACTCCCAACATTCATCGTCACCAACCGCCCGACGCAGTCGCAGTCCAATTAATCCCTGTAGCCCCGTCGATGGATCTTCGTCTGAAGCTGATGCTGATAGAAGTGGAAATGGTAGGCCACATTATGAACGGGTCCTACAAAGTCAAGACGAACGAGAAGGTTGGGTTTACAGAGTCCAGCCATTATCGCGGCAACCATTACTTTCTCAAGATTTTATTCGAACTGAAAATATACCTGACGATGCGAATTTGTATAGTCTATTCCGCACAATAGTCGATGACAATGTGCTGAACTTGATGACGGAACAAACCAACATTTATGCCGAACAAACTATGGCTTCTAATCCAAATGGTCGGATGTCTCGCTGGAAACCTGTTGACAACGCGGAAATGCAAAAATTTCTTGGCATTTACATGTTAACTGGAATTATCAAGTTTCCTACACTGGAATCGTACTGGAAGACTGATCCTTTCTTTTATTATCCTTTGATGCACAAACTAAACATGTCATATAACCGTTTTGTGACAATCTTGCGTTGTTGGCATTTTGTTGACAATTTGGCTGAAAGGGACCCAAATGATCGGTTGTATAAAGTACAGCCATTGATAGACATTGTTATAGATAATTGCAGAAAACTCGTTACTCCCAGAGATTGCGTTGTCGTTGACGAATCAATGGTGCCATTTCAAGGTCGATTACTTATGCGACAATATAATCCGAGCAAAAGTCATAAATACGGCATGAAAATTTACAAGGCTACGACCGATGACGGATATGTCTGGCAGTATAAGGTTTATACTGGACAGGATCCACAGTATCCTGGTTTGGACAAACCAGGAAGCGTAGTAGTTCAGCTTTGTGAGAAATTACTTGGCGAAGGAAGAATTATAATAGCTGATAACTTTTACACAAGTGTCCCATTGGCGGAATATTTGCTTCGTCATAAAACTGATCTTTGTGGCACTTTGCGCAGGAACCGTAAAAATCTGCCTCAGTTGGTCAAAAGCAAAAAACTCAAGAGAGGTGAGCAAATTTCTGCTCAACGCAATAACATAACTGTACTCAAGTGGAAAGACAAACGAGACGTACTGATGATATCTACGTTTCATGGCGATGAACAGGCAATGTCTTCTGGTAGAAACCCACGTTTGAAACCAAATATGATACTGGAGTATAACCAAAGAAAAAAAGGCATCGATCTCGCCGACGAACTCGCCAGTTTTTATTCTCCAATTAGAAAGACCCTTACGTGGTACAAAAAGATCGCAGTTGACGTACTTTTTGGCGTGGCCTTGATAAATTCTATTTATTTATATAACAAATTGAACCCTTCACAGAAGTGCTCAATTTTACATGCCCAAACAGACATAGCAAAAAAACTAATTGACCTAAATGAAACACACGTGTCAACAAACCTCCTGCGATCACAGCAATCTTCAAGCAGTGTGTCAAGCTCATCACGAGAAACAACAGCAGCTCAACATTTCCTTCAAGAACTGGAAAACAAGAGACGTAGATGTGCGGGATGTTACAATTTACATCGTCAGAATGGTGAAACACCAAAGGCTGCCACTAATAAGGCAAAGAAAGTTTCGACGATTTGCAATACGTGTTTGAAGCCTTATTGCCTAAGTTGTTTTACACAGGCGCATACTTAGAGATTTAGTTTTTTTTTTTATCTTATTAACCTTATTCTATTGTTTTTGTCACATTTTTATTGAGTAAATAATTAAAATATACATTTTTTTTGGTTTTATTTTTATTTTCTGCAGTTTTACATAAAAAAAAGGCTGATGTTCATGTCCCAGCACTTTTTTGATAGCTTATAGTTTGTTCTATCAAGTCCACTTTTGTAAGCTCCAAACCTAACGAGTCCCACCTCACAAAACAGTATAGACGGTGTACGGGTAAACAGCCCACATATGGGCTGCGGACTGGTTGCTGTGGGTAGTCCACAGCCCATATGTGGGCTGTGGACTGTGAACCTGTTAAATTTATGAAATACAAATTAATCTAAATATTCTTTACAATGTCTTTTTTTCAGCCAAGAAACGAAGTAAAAATTAATATATAAATTCAATACCATCAATACGAAGTTTGGTGAAGTGTTCAATTTGTTTTGAAATCTGTACTCAAAAAGTTTTATATACATTGTTAACGCATTGAAACTTGTGCAAACTACACACAGTTATGCAGTTAAACTGTCAAAAGTTACCTTACATAGAATTATTTGTTAAATAAGAATGAATGCAAATACTTTAAAAGTATACTGTCACTTGACATAAGTTTTTGAATATTCATATGCGTATTTTAACTTCACAGTATTTAATATGAAACATTCATATTAAACACGTAATACCGAGTAAACTAAAGCCTTTCGAGCCTATAATTTCTTATCGATACGAGTATGGAGCGGAGTTAATAAAACTAGTGGGCGTGTGCCCGTTGGTCAGCTTTCCTACATCATAAACAGTCCTCTGTTAACCCCGTTTTACGCTTTACGGCCTCGTAATAAGGAAGTTCGTGACTTACAATTTAATATCTTTTTATATGTTCTGATTTTTCATCTATTTATACATTGAATATGTATTTTTTTAAGTTTAGTGAATAGTTTATAATCGTGAAAAAATTTTCTTTGAAACATGTTATAATCATATATATTTCTAATGTTTTAGAATTATGGAAAGAAAAATTCATTATCACAGACAGGAGCCGATCCAGCAAACTTTAGGAAAACTGTTCCGTCATTCGTGAATTTAAGCTACTGTGCCGCTAAGCACATCGACGAATCCAGCAGTTCCGAATTCGCAGTACCATTCATTTACAATCCTCGTTATAGTGACGGCGACATTTCTAAGGCTGGTATTGAAACTCCTAACCAATATTTTAAATAATATATAGAATAACATTCTTTAAAATTTAATAAAGTCTGAAATATGTTTATGGGCAATCTCAAACATTATCTTTTTAATTTGTGTACTTAAATTTGTCTGGCTTGAAGGAAATTAATTAACTTATAAATTATTATATTGTATAGTAACATACATCTAATCGCATCACACATAAAAATAAAATTGACTTGTCCGTTTATAATTTCAAATCAACAGGTTTCACTAAATCAGTATAAAAGTATATACGGTACGAACAGTCTCTGAAACGGCTAAAGCGATCTTAACAGGACTTTAACTGAAGGAGATCTAAAGTTATAAGGAGTAATTTAGGCTACTTTAATTAAAAAATCATATTTCGCGCAAATGAAGTCGCGAAATAAGCTGGTTTGTAATTTATAAAATTTATGTTTGAAATTTGTATTATTAGTTGTATAAAAAATACTCTTGTTATGGAATTATTAACATAAAAACAAACGTGTAAATTCAAAATGTTTTATCTGATCTTCTAAAGTGTAAAGTTGTTTCCACAATTTATTGTTGAGAAATAACTATGTTAGTATTTGACTGCTGAATGTATGTGTCCTAACAAGCTGGGAAAACAATATCGCAGCGACGGTTTCTGGCGAAAAAAGTTATTTTATCAACGTCCTCTCCGAGAAGCGAACGCTATAACGAATGTTCCCAATATTTTTTATATGTATTGAATACTACATAAAATAAACGATTTATTAGTTCAGAATATTATAACTGTTTGATCAAATTATTATTATTTTAGTTTTTTTTTTGTAAAAAATACTGAATAGAAAATATCACAATTATAATTGATAGTCTCTTATCAGGTTATATGTTACGAGTAGTTTTAAAATAAATTTGTTTTATAAACCAAACACGATCTGTTTGGAATATTAATCGAAAATATAACCCAATAAGAAAAGACGCTGCATACTTTAAAAAAAATATATTTTAAACATAAATGTGATGTATTTGAATACATAAAGCATTTGTCCATGTCTTCAGTAAAATGGAACGTAATATATGTAACAAACTGCACAAAAGGAGCAGCACGTTAGAAGTTTCTATTGAATTACAGCCACCGAGACCAAGACAAACAGTCCGCCGCTCCGATGTTTTTATGTTACAATTCATTATAATCCTTATAATACGCAATTTTTTTAAGAAATGTATTATTATTGTTATATAACGAGTAAATTAGGTTATTTATTTGAAAGATAATATTTTTAAAATATAATGTTTTTCGTAATAGATCCTGATCTATAATAATAATGTTTCATAATATTTGTTTTCAACTTAAAAGTAAATACAGATATTAATTACGCGGTAAGAAATGAAAACAATGATTTCTAGCCTCGTTTATTTATTTATTAGTGAGTATTATTTAAGCACCATCTCACTCTTTAATATTATTAGTGCGTCCATTCAGCCACCAGACACTCGAGCCACTCAACACCTATTAATCGAATTTAACTAAGGTAAATCTAAAATTCTCCTTTGTGTACTCTACTGTTTCTCTGCTATTTTAAATTATTTTTTTCTTTAGAGACCGTATTACAAAAATTTATTCTTTATTACTATAATTCTATTATTGTAAGTATTTTTAATAAATGCATGAATAATTACCGCAGAAAAAAAACTATTAAACTTATCTGAAGCATGCAACTTGCAGGTACTGCCTCCTAGTGCTACAAACTATTCCAGGCAGTGAACCCTCTCTTCTTGACCTTATTATGGCATCTTCATCAAATTTTGTTTTGAAACATGATCAGTACTTTGCTGTTACATTTTATTATCATGATTTGATTTATCTTTCTTTTAATATATAATACGTCCTCCAGAAAACAAACCCGTAGTGGGTTTGTAATGCAATCCTTCATTATTCTACTTGGCTTGGCATTGCTGCAATCTAGGGCAGAAATTTTCGATAACAGCTTTACATGTTCTTTTGAGATGTTTTAGATTTCTCCAAAGAAAAAGATCCAGGGGGGTAAATCGAACGACTCGTTAAGGACAGCTCGAGATATTATTGGGCCAATAATATCTCGAGCTGTCCTTAACGAGTCATTACATGTATGACAAGTGGCTCCATCTTGTTAAAACCATGAGCGTTGATTAGAATCAGCAAAATTCTGCGGCACTGGAGCAAAAAAGTTTTGTAACATGGTAATATACCGCCCGGAATTCACCGTAACCGCATGTCCTCTTGAGTCTTCAAAAACGTATGGACCCATAATGCCTCTTGCTGATAAAGCAGCCCATACTGTGACTTTGGGTGAATGCAGGGATTTTTGATGGTTTAATTTCCGATTAGTGTCACTCCAATAACGACAATTTTATCTATTATCATGCCCATTTAGGTGGAAGTGTACAAAAACTATAACATTTTTTTTCTTCATATAAAAATAACAAAAATATTAAAGACATAGTCCTCACAGAGAATCGATTAGAAATAAAACAAATTCAAATTCTCTGTCAAGTTATTAGGGCAATATATGAGGGATGCAATATATGCATAGTATTAACATTTAGGCAAATATTGACTTACAAATATATTTAATACAAAATGGTTTGTGCTTGGCGACCCGAGCCATCCGACCCGACCCGATGTTGTTAGTCCTGTCGCGTCCCAACCAATTTTTTTGCGTGTTATATAATTATATTTTTGCATATTTTTTATTGCTACAAATAATAGTATGTGTTTTTACTAGTATTTACACGTGACATTTTCGACTTACCCACCCTTCTGACAATAATAAAAAAGACACGAAAAAAATCAAACATTTTTGTACAAACAGACTTAATTATTACGTTCATTTATGGTAGTTTAATTAATAATCAAACTTAATTGATAATCTAAATTATAAATAAACATACAGAAACAAAGTTTTTCAATATTCCTGTTTTTGTTTGACTGTAAAAAAATTAAAACTGAACCAAAAGACTATCTGTATTTTGGTTCAGTTTTAATTTTTTTACAGTTAAGCTATATAACTTTTTTTAAACAGTCATCTATTTCCTATTTACATTTCAAGTGATCAACCTTAATTAAAAGTCAGTAAGAATGGATATTTTATATTGTTGAACCCTTCAAAGTCAAAACAAACGTCTCACCTTCGTAGAAAAACCGAAAAAGTATGTACAAGAATTAACGTAAGATGAATTAAAAATATTTTTTAAACGATCCGAACATTAAAATTCAAAGGTCGTTTTTCTCTGCAGTGGTCCAATGGAGCTGGCAGGAGGGACTATTTTTATACCATACTTATCCAAATAAATCCTTTTTTAAAGACACTCTGCAACTTAACATAAGACTACGAGGATTCCATATGCGTCCTGGTCTGAGAAGAACGGCACAAAAAACATGGCCGGGTTTTTTTTTATTATGAACACTGTTTCTACTTCTTCTTCTGTCACTGTATTTAGCAAACAATTATTTTGATAAGCTAGCCTAATGATTAGTTAATAATAAGAAAAAAGAAATCTGTGGCTAGGCAGATGACCTGTCACCGCAAGCAGCACCCGTTTAGTTTACTAGCTAATGACTAAAATACAATTCATTCCCAGGATATCCTTAACGTAATCTTATATAATAGCTTTTACTTATTAAATTCCTGTTATATTTATGAATATTTTGAATTTATTTAGTAACAATTTTAAGGCTTCACTGGGGAGTATATTGTAAAAGCGTATACAATTAACCCTGAAGAAATTATCTATTTTTTGGAGCCTAGCGATAGACGTATTTTTTATAGCAATTTTGTGTACGTACAATTTTTATTGAATTTATCTATTTTTTTGTCTACTTAAATTAAATTTTCATAAATATATTGATTGCACAGAGTTGTAACTTTTAATTAAATTTTAATTCTTAAATTTTAATTCTTTGAATTTATTTTTTAATGATTCTCAGGGTCTCATGTTGTCGATTGCTCAACACTGCATTAAAAAGCTAGTATCCATATCTGATGCATTACCCCATAATAGTATGACATGATACTGTAAGGTAGCTAAAGTAAACTATTCTAGGTATTTCAACATTTATCAACTGGTTTATTTTTTAAACCGCGTAGGTAGAACTAAGTCTGTTCGACACATCATATATATGAGGACCCCCCATTGCAATTTTGCATTTAAGGTAATGCCTAAAAAAACAGTAGAATTCACTTAATCCAGTTCCTTATATAATTGTATATCGGTCTTGACTATTTTCACATTGGGTAAGGTAATTTTTTTTTTTCATTTAGTAAGAGATTATTGGCGTTGTGGATTTAGTTCTTTCCTTTATATAAATATGTACCAACTTACTTGATTAGATATTAAGTCACAAATATCTTATATTTAAACTTTTCAAATATCTAAGAAGTTATCATTGTAGTGAAGGACAATGAGTTGGGAACAAATTATATTGCCAAAGGTCAATGCAAAACTCAATAAATCTGGTACTCTATATATCCTTTTGTTATTATCGAATGACATGTTCGTATTCCTCTACACACCTGAGGGCTACGGCCCTCATATTTATTGTACTCATTGTGTAGAATAGTGAGCAGTTGAGAACTTATCGCGTCTAATGTTGAGTTATATTTTACTTTAGTAGCCGTGTGAGGACTCTGGAAATATTTACCGATGTTAAGGAAATGTGTCCCAGTGATGTATGCGTGTCGATTGTGTCTGAATTCCATTCTTGTTGTTATTATTTGTTGGGCTCTCAAATGTTATTAATGTTGGATTTTTTATTGCTACCTTTTTTACTTATAAAACTTACGTAAACGTTACGTATTGCGTAAACATATTTTTTGTGATTTTGATGCATATTTTGCTAATGAAGTCGGTTAGCACCTCCAAAGCATTACTACTGCCTCCTAGTTCCTTCGGGTTACTTCCCAGTCCGCTGTTTTCTCGCTCCTTATCGTTCTCATTTCAGTAAGTACGGCTAACTTATATGGTAATTAGTGCACTGCACATATGCATAAGTGAATAAATATATTTTATATCTCTGTTTAAATTACATTATATTTTCATTTTCTCAACAGTCAGCCACTTTTGAAGATTGTTTGTTCTCGCTTATATCATTATTTTTAATGCAGTCTAATTTATTGAAAGTGTAATATTTCGTTCAAGACATTTAATGAGAGATATTGTTTTATTGCAATAATTAAAATAAATTATCACATATTTTTCTAAAGTATTGTACTCAGAAAATAATAAAATAAATGTACCATACAAAGATACCATCCATGTATGTATTGAACATTTTTCATGTCATTAATCTTGTCACAAGATGTGTTTATAATGTCTCTAATGCGTGTACTTAGAATATAAATTAGGGAACACAAGGCGAGTTATACGCATTTCCTCATCGTTCATCTCGCAGTCACCTCAGAGCATTTTTTATACACCATTTGTCAAGCTCCAAGTTAGATGAAAATAAGACAATCCAGACTCTAGCTTTAAATAATGATTATAAGGACCTTAAGTGGTTTATGTTCTTATAAAAATATTTAGTTTGTTTTGTGATTTATTATTGATATTAAATTGAATTTTCTTTGAGTTGAGTTTCTTTTGGAGATTAAATTGAACGAGACTCAGGCGACACAAGTTTCTTTTGATACTCGTCGACGTTTTTTCTAGAGATACCTGCACGACTGGAATATACCGTATCACCAGTGCTGTCATACGCATAACAATATATGTTGTAAATATCCAACATATCATTGATGTACAGGAGGAACAACCGATTAACCATGAAGAAAGTCATATTGCTGATCACTTATCAACTGGCGATTTTCAAGATACTTTTGGAGCTGTCAATTGATAATGCTTTCGTAATTGCAATAGGTCCATAGTTAGCTGGACCTGAGCTATCACCTTTGTTAGGGTTCGGATGGACAAGGGTGCACTTCCATGAGGCCGGGACTACAGCTTTAAGGTAAGAGTACCGAAATTGACGATTTAAAACTAGAGTCAACACAGGAGCAGATGTTCGTAGCACTAGTGAGAAAATGCCATCTGACACACTGAACTTGTGGACGTCCAAGGAAAATAGATATTTTAATGGTGGATGGTAGCCAGTGTCTTCCCTTGCTCATCCAAGGTCAAGTTTGAGTAAAAAAAATGTACTCATCGATTCTCGTTTGCCGTGTAAGCCCCCTGGCTTCTGGTCCCTACCAGAACTCGCGTTTACCAGGCGGGTTGCCTTGCTGTTGTTCACTAATTTGGCCGACATGCTTAAATTTTGTTTTAACGGTTTGCCATTTGAAGAATATGGTGGCACGATTATATTTCCTCTTCAGAACTCTAGAGTTCGGATCCTTCGTGACTAATGCATTAGTCAAATATTGCCAGCTGCTGCAATCCTGATAGACTCATTAAGCTGAGGCCAAGGTCTGCCACCAAGTGGTACCACAGAGTATGGTACAAATAATTTCATCCCCGGTTGTATCACATCAGCTACAGCCGCAGCACGGTTACTGGAATCACTGGAAGGCAAACAAACCCGTTTCCCTTGGGTAGGATGCAAAAAAGTATTTTTTTTTCAAATAAACTGTTTTTTATTGTAATTTAACAACAAAATTATTTTTGATTCCCATTTAATTTGGTGGAAAAAAATAATAAAATATACACTTCAACTAATATTAAATACTGAAACACCGACGCTTGCATATTAACTCTAAATATACAGAACATATGTATGTATGTATGTACATATAACTGTTAATTATTTCATTAAGAAGATGTTAGCATCATTATCATATGTTAATCAGAATAGATACCAATGTATCTTTATTATTAAACAGTATATATATATATATATATATAAAATCATAAATCATGCGACATCTGGATTGTTAAGTATTTTAAAGCGACATATTGATCTCGAGTTAGTTCTATTTTTTCATCATTCTAGTCATACAATTATTAAAAAACAAATCAACGATCCATTAAAAATAAATATCGCCATGCAAATAAACCGCTAGAGGCGTTTTCTTTTTTTTCTGAGCGTAGGTATAACGCGTAAATTGCTTTTTTTTATATACTTTTTGTTACAGTGCTCGATCGGATTTCAAACTGCACAATATCAGAAAAATCTAGCTACAATCTTTCTACTTTCCACAAATTATTTTTAGTGTATAAATCTTTTATGTCTTCATTTTTTGTTTTATTATTTTTATTAAATTTAAAAATAATAAAACAAAAAATGAAAATGTTTTATTTCGTACTGCAATGCCTAATTTTCAAAAGACTTTAATGACAATGTTTGAAATGAAAGTAATTATATAAATATACTTGTCACTTACCCGTATCTGTTAAATTAATAAGACATAAATATGTCTAAATAGATCAGAACATAACTATTACGATTTGAATATATGTTTAATTATGAATAATAATATTTACGTATTAGGTCGATGACTAAAATATTAAAGTTATAATATATTTTAAAAGTTTATTTCATGTAATCTTTCTTCAAAGATTTTTTTTTAATTCCACGTTGTCAGTAATTAAGCATTGGTCAATGCTGAGAGTTCTCGAGCCTTTGTATAAACCTCGAAGGCTTTGATGCAAAATGAGGTTGCCTTCACACGACTTGAGTTAAGGTTGTTTTCAAGAGGAGTAGTGTAGTGTAGAAGTGCGTTAAGACCGTATTTAGTTTGGTGTGTTGGTAGTATGTTTTACTACATATTTTTTGCCATTTTCTATTCAGGTGAAAATATTACACTATAAATTTTAGTTATCTTTGTTCGCAATTCCTTCTTTAAAAAATGCCGTTCCTTTTTATTTATTCAGATCCTCTCCTTTTCACTTATTTCTTTACATGACATTATAAGTTATGAGAGAACCTTATTTTATTTGTTTAAATTATTTAACATATGCATTTTACAAAACATTTTAATTACATAGGACAACAGATACCACGTTTTTTCTTTTTAATTCTACTTACAAAAATATGAATTATTACATTATACATATTACAAAAAATAGATTTCTTCCTAAGCACTGATCTTCAGTACGCGTTACTTTGTGATTTATTTAGCTTACAAAAGATAAATCTCTTGACAACAACATGTACACCGTACAACACAGCTTCAAACAGCCTAATGTTAAAGTCTGATTTCTATAAGTCACTGTGTGAGATTGTATGTATTTTGTATATGACATGAAAAGGAATAATCAGACAAAACAAGGGGATATACTACTATGCTTAAGTCATTTAGATGCCGACTACGAATGAGGGTAGAAATAAATAAGGACACATCACACAAGTGTCATCAACGAGATGAAAATACTTCGTTAGTTATTTAAGATGAGACATTTCATTTGTTTTTCATACGACCTCATTAACGCTGTTTTGAATTTATTTATTTCATAGTTATTGAGTTAGATTTATTTTGAACTAATATTTAATTATCTCTATTTTGTTTTTATCTTTTCTGAATATATAATATGTCTTGTTACCTCTCTCTCTCTCTTTTCTCTTAGATTCTAAATCTTAGAAGCGTAAGTGAATACAATTTATTCATTATACGCTTAAGAAGATATAGAAAAGAGATTTTGAAAATTAAAAGAATGAGATGACTCTTCAACGAGATCCGTTCTTAAGTGTTACATATTATTTTTTATAAATATACAAAGGTAATCTTTAGAAACGAGAAAACATTTTTATTTTACGTTAAATATATATTTAATGATCTTTAATTAACTCATCATTAATATAATAGATATAGATATTAATATTTTACAATAAAATATCGTTAGATAGTTCATTTACTTACTCGGTAAATAAATAGTAAGTCTAACCTAATACAAACTGTCAATATACAATCTTTGAGAGCAATTCAGTCAGTTGGTGGTTTGGGACAAATTTAGATCACTACTGCTGTTGGTAATAGTTGGTCGATCGAATAAAATTAATATTGAATACATATTGTTCTTATGATTCCATTTAATTTATTTAGATTTTTATCTTTCTTTAAATTACATTTAAAAAGTACAATGCATGAATATTAAAATAAAACAATTTTAAGTATTTAACTCACATATATTGTTAACATTTTATTATTAATATATATTTAATTTAACCCAAAGTTAAAAAACATTTCACAAATCTTGTTCACGGAAAGACCAGGTGTAGTTATCAGATACCTTTTAAGTTACATCTTTTAAAAAGTTTTTTATTAAAATCTGTACTATTTGGAAAAATCTTCGAAAACTTGATGTATTATGGATGTATGAACTGAAAAACAATAAAATCTTATATATGTTATATATTTCCATTTCAATATAAACCTTACAATCCTAGCTCAGAGGCAAAGTGAAATTGACACGCTTACAACAATATTAGATTATATGGAGGAGAGACTGACAGATGTCCGCCGAGACTCTGAACGGACACAAGATGTGCATTTATATTTTATATTTTAGATATACGGGAGGCAAATTGTATTTTAGTATCACTGTTAGATTATAACTTCTCATTTTATGTACATACTTGCAAATATTGACAAATATGATATTTATAATTTTTCGTATTATGACAAAAAATATTAATGAACAGAAATCGAATCTGTGACTTCTAATTTATAATATTATTGCTCTATGCAATTGTGTCAGTACTCACCTTGATATATCAAATATTTATACATTTCGGTTAACTGGTTCACGATGTGTCACTTATACTTTTTTATAATTTATATTAGAATAATATTGTAAAGTTACAACTGAATTATTACTTATAAATAATACACTAAGTTCTATATAATTATTACTCTTGAGTACTGTAACCGTCATGTTAGTGGATTACGGGACGTTGTAGAGGGAGGGTTGCTTTATGCTTCTTGAGACACGCATTAATTGCTTCTTCTCCTATATTATCTTTGGACTGTCTTCAGATTAGGTTTTGCATTGATTCTTTATTATTGTCTGAGAGATACATTTTTTAGTAAGGAAACTTAATAGATTATTTTCATACATATCATTCTTTGTAAGCTCTGGTAAGTTCTTAATGGTTCAACTAACAACATCACGTTACTCATAACAAATTGATGAATTAAATATGAACAAAATATTATAAGTGAATCGAAATTTTAAAGGAGTATAACTATCTAACTACTCCTTTAAACATATTTCCAGAGCAAGAAGATCAAATTCTTTGAACAATATTATATTCGATAAAAACGTTTATAAATCTTCACAATATCACTTCAATGTTCTGCAGAGCCGTTTCAGGACCTGTTATAAAAACAGTTGAGAAGACGTCTTGTTTTCCCTATCTCTATTGATACAAAGCTGAATGTTAGAATTATATTTTATTGTTTTACGTAAGTATCAGGTTAGTCTTACTTTTTAACATACTTTCTCAACTTTATTATAACGTAGTAGAAAGAAGACGGTCATTATATTAAGATATAATAAATATTTGGTTAAATAATTTTTAATGAAATTCATATTGTTTCAATGCTCTCCATCGATCTTGTTTTCCAAAGAGGCTTCTTTACCATATATTATTGTTTTCCTCTGAAACAAAAAAAAGATAACTAATAAAAAGCTGACCATATCATTAATTGCATAGTTATTAACCTGCTTAAGTATTAAGCCCACTTATCGACTTAGTCGTGACCCGACCTGACCTGAAATAACCTTTGTCACTTGACATCTAAGTCTAAGCTTATCAAAGATATAATAAGATTTCTTTCTGTAGTGCATTATACCCAGAAACCTGGTGCTGCCATCGCAATAGCCTGGAGATGATATTCCTTATTGTTTATTTATACGCCTCACCCACACTAGCTTAAATGAGTAATAACCTTTTATTTCACGAAAGATGTGGAAACTATCCTAAATAATTCTGCCACTATCCTTTTATCAAAAGATTTCTAAAACCAGCCACTGGCCTCGTGTCAACCTTCGTTGTTATTGTGTGTTATTAGAATTTCTACCACTTTTTGGATAAGTGTTGTAGGATGGAAGCAAACTTTTATTTTTGTCTCTGATCTGACTCTTTTCGCACCCTCGGGAAGATATTAAGCGGTCTTATTTTTAGTTTTTTTTAAATTAAAGCAATATATTTACATTAAGATGATTCATTGTACATCTTCTAGGAGTGTCAGGAGTACCTATTTTGATGCTATATCTATCGAAATAAGCCCTCCTGTAACGAAACTAGTTTTTTTTAATTAATAGATTTTTAATAGATTTACTTACAATCGTATTTAAATTTATAACTATTTAAATTCGTGTTAATATTTTTATTCTGGTAATTATTTGTTTTTAAATTGTTTTCTCAGAGGATGACAACGATAAAAAATAGGGTATTATATTTTTGGAAATACCCAAAAACATGTCATATACATACTATGTAGATATTGTTTCGTGAGCTCGTTACTTATTTGGTAATTTCTTGTAGTTATTTTTTGTGATAATTTATTAAAGAACTTTTATTTATATTTACAAAATATTCAAAATAATGTTAATGGGGTTAACGAATTGTGAAGCAAGAAATATATTTTTATATCGGTAATGTTAAAAGTGTTAAAATATTCATATAATTCATATAATTTAATTTGTATTGAATTAATATTACAATATTGAATGAATTTTTCTCATTACATAAGTTATGTTTCAAAATATTTAAGTTGATCTCTGGGATACCGTCCCAGTACCAAGGTTGAAGGTTCAATTCCTCAGTGGTGACGATTTTTTATTGTATATATTTATATATCAATAAGCATGGTACGCCTAATATAAAACGTAAACTAAGACAATATTTACTCCGCCTACTTATTCTAGACTTGAGATAGACTTTGTCTATTATATATATCTTAATCTAAATTTGAGAGAGACTCTACCTCTTTACTTAATCCAATTTTTATATAGCAAGAGATTGAAAAGGACTTTATTAATTTACCATGTAGTGTATAAGTTATAAACTTGTTTACTTCAAGTTACGTAACAGATTGTAGACTTTGGAAATTTAGTATTAAAGTTGAAAGTTTTATTAGTTACGTTCAATTAACTTATAAAACAATCTGAGTCTGTGTATCTTTAAATCGATATTATTTAGACGAAATATAATTGATAAAAGATTAAAGATTTTATATAATTAAAGAAAGTTATTTTTTTTCTTTTAATTTTATTTAAATTTAAATTCTCAATAGAGAAATGCTCAGGTTCCTTAAGAACGTCCATAGTTATTTTAATAATTATCAAACTTATATAAGATTTAAGTTGTAGTAAACACATAACATTAATACTATTAATTACATTATGTTTCTTTATTAAATTCTCCTAACGAAAACGTTAGTGAAAATATTAGTCAGTACTATTTGTTACATTTTATTGTTTTCATATTTAATTATATTACTATTTTGTATTATTATTAATCACACTTTTTTGTATTTTTTTAGTAATTATAAATAAACATGTATTTAACGTGTTCTTTTCTTCAATAAATAATTATTATATTACTTAAAAATCAAACGGACCATTATCTAGTCGTTGCTAGAATAAGAGGTCTGTTTGCAGGTTGGCGCAGCCGCACAACGTGTCCTAGCTTGGAATCGAATTACCGCATAAGAAGCTGGAAGCTTCAAGATCCACCGATCAGAGAGGAATATCAAGAAAGGGTTTCCAAGAAGCTTCAAAGCTGTAATTCTGAAAATGAAAGTGTTGAATGCTGGCAGAACCTTAGGAATGGTATGGTGAAAGTAGCGACAGAGGTATGTGGTAAAAGGAAAAGAGGTTTTAGTAAAAAGCGCGATGAATGGTGGGATGATGAAGCGAAAGACGCCGTGGAGTTAAAGAAGAAAGCATGCTGAATTATAAAGGCTTGGGTGAGGATAAAAGTATGAGAGAGATAAGAAAAAGAGAGTACAAGCTGCAAAAGCACAAAACGAAAGCACTTATAAAGATGAAGCGTGAAAATTCTGAGAGTGTAAGGGATGAAAGGTTGACGAACAACTTTCGGGAAAACACGAAGCTTTTCTGGCGAGAAGTTAGTGATTCCCGGGGTTGTTCGGTAACCTGTAGAATGAAAGGGGTGCTTTCGAAGAGTAGTGAAGTTTTAACAGAGCCAGCACACGTTTTGCAGCGGTGTGCGGAATTCTAAAAGGAGACGTATGAATGTGAGGACGCCTCGGCCTCGAGTGCCAGAAATTCTGAGTCCCGATGTAGCCGATGGTGAAATCAGTTTGGAAGAAGTAGAGAGCGCGATTCGAAGTCTGAAATGTGGTAAAGCTGCGGGAGCAGATGAAGTTAGTGCCAAGATGATCAAATATAGTGGGCCACGCGTCTTGGACTTGTTCTGGTTTTTGTGCAATTTATGCTGAAAATCAGGGCAGGTCCCAGGCGATTGGCGAGGTGCAGTCATCGCACCTTTGTATAAAGGCAAAGGTTCACAAGGACTGTGCAAGCTATTGGGCTATGAGTTTGAATAGCTTGGGCAGTAAAGCTTATGCTAAAAACTTAGCGAGAAGAATACAAGAGAGATCTGAAAGGCTGTTGTGGGAGGCACAAGGAGGTTTTAGACCTGGAAGAGGGTGTATAGATCAGATCTTTTCCCTCCGCATGATCACGGAAAAGTTTTTGGCCCTAAACCAAAAGGTTTTCTGTGCTTTTGTGGATTTAGAAAAGGCATTTGACAGGGTTGTGAGAAAGAAATTATGGGAGATACTGCCCCGATATAATGTGACCGGACCCTTGCTACAGGTTGTAAAGTCTCTTTACAGAGATCACTCAGTCTGTGTGCGAGTAGGAGCTGGCATGTGAATTGAAACAAGAGAATGAAGTGGTATATTTGGGGAGTATGTTTAGCAGAGACGGAAGATATGAAATGGATGTGGAAAGGCGTATTGCTGCCGGTAACAGAGTCAACCTTCAAAAACACAGTATCTATGATACTGGAGGAAGGTCATGTAAAAAGCATCAGGACCCCCCGAAGGGTATGTATGAAGCGGTTGATGTCTGTGGCCGAGGCGAAAGAGGTATGCAAAGACCGTAGCGTTTCGCGCGCCGTCGTCTCTGGCTACCCCGCAAGGGATATGGCGTGAAGGTAAATAAATAAATAAATAAATAAAAATCAATTGTTTTTTATTAACATTTATAATTTCGTCAAAGTTCATTCGGGAAATACCTTGGGTATTTGCATCTTCACTGATTTATATTTATTTTAGCTTCAAATGAGTTAGCTTTAATTATATTTCGGTGTTGATAAAATAATATTCAACAATTAACTTATTTGTATATAATATTATTATTTCGCCGCAACTTTACCGAAAGACTCAAATGGTAGTTGGCTCTGCATAAAATTAAAAAAATATATATCCTACCGTAAATTTAAATAAATATATATTTTTTACATTCGTTACTTAGCTGGTAATATTAACAAGTTGTGAGCGAGTGAGTGTAAGTTAGAATCGTTAACAGGTCAGTGAACAAGATCTCCAGTTTTTTCTTATGCAATCGGCTTTTGCCTGAAATTGAGGATACTGAAATGTATATTGCATAAAAATTGCAGATATATTTCAAGGTATTTAAGCCTGTATAACGTTTAAAATGTAGACCCAAAGGCACATAGCCGCTTGCATTGAGTGATTTATTGTAACACTATACGTTGACATAAAGTAAATATCGATCAGAGGGAAAGCTATGTTGCACGTTATTTATGATCATTTTTCGTTGGTTTGTCTACAACTATGGTTTATATACACTACACAAGTTGTTTAGATAATAATAAATAATATATTTATTACAAATATAATTTATAAAAAGGTTACATCTATTGCGTGTTTAATCTTTATCGGTTAGTTTTGGTTCATGAAAACAATCATTTTCTTATATTTATAGTATATTCGTACACCTGAGGGCTACGGCCCTCATATTTATTGTACTCATTGTGTAGAATAGTGAGCAGTTGAGAACTTATCGCGTCTAATGTTGAGTTATATTTTACTTTAGTAGCCGTGTGAGGACTCTGGAAATATTTACCGATGTTAAGGAAATGTGTCCCAGTGATGTATGCGTGTCGATTGTGTCTGAATTCCATTCTTGTTGCTATTATTTGTTGGGCTCTCAAATGTTATTAATGTTGGATTTTTTATTGCTACCTTTTTTACTTATAAAACTTACGTAAACGTTACGTATTGCGTAAACATATTTTTTGTGATTTTGATGCATATTTTGCTAATGAAGTCGGTTAGCACCTCCAAAGCATTACTACTGCCTCCTAGTTCCTTCGGGTTACTTCCCAGTCCGCTGTTTTCTCGCTCCTTATCGTTCTCATTTCAGTAAGTACGGCTAACTGATATGGTAATTAGTGCACTGCACATATGCATAAGTGAATAAATATATTTTATATCTCTGTTTAAATTACATTATATTTTCATTTTCTCAACAGTCAGCCACTTTTGAAGATTGTTTGTTCTCGCTTATATCATTATTTTTAATGCAGTCTAATTTATTGAAAGTGTAATATTTCGTTCAAGACATTTAATGAGAGATATTGTTTTATTGCAATAATTAAAATAAATTATCACATATTTTTCTAAAGTATTGTACTCAGAAAATAATAAAATAAATGTACCATACAAAGATACCATCCATGTATGTATTGAACATTTTTCATGTCATTAATCTTGTCACAAGATGTGTTTATAATGTCTCTAATGCGTGTACTTAGAATATAAATTAGGGAACACAAGGCGAGTTATACGCATTTCCTCATCGTTCATCTCGCAGTCACCTCAGAGCATTTTTTATACACCATTTGTCAAGCTCCAAGTTAGATGAAAATAAGACAATCCAGACTCTAGCTTTAAATAATGATTATAAGGACCTTAAGTGGTTTATGTTCTTATAAAAATATTTAGTTTGTTTTGTGATTTATTATTGATATTAAATTGAATTTTCTTTGAGTTGAGTTTCTTTTGGAGATTAAATTGAACGAGACTCAGGCGACACAAGTTTCTTTTGATACTCGTCGACGTTTTTTCTAGAGATACCTGCACGACTGGAATATACCGTATCACCAGTGCTGTCATACGCATAACAATATATGTTGTAAATATCCAACATATCATTGATGTACAGGAGGAACAACCGATTAACCATGAAGAAAGTCATATTGCTGATCACTTATCAACTGGCGATTTTCAAGATACTTTTGGAGCTGTCAATTGATAATGCTTTCGTAATTGCAATAGGTCCATAGTTAGCTGGACCTGAGCTATCACCTTTGTTAGGGTTCGGATGGACAAGGGTGTATTTAAATTTATAACTATTTAAATTCGTGTTAATATTTTTATTCTGGTAATTATTTGTTTTTAAATTGTTTTCTCAGAGGATGACAACGATAAAAAATAGGGTATTATATTTTTGGAAATACCCAAAAACATGTCATATACATACTATGTAGATATTGTTTCGTGAGCTCGTTACTTATTTGGTAATTTCTTGTAGTTATTTTTTGTGATAATTTATTAAAGAACTTTTATTTATATTTACAAAATATTCAAAATAATGTTAATGGGGTTAACGAATTGTGAAGCAAGAAATATATTTTTATATCGGTAATGTTAAAAGTGTTAAAATATTCATATAATTCATATAATTTAATTTGTATTGAATTAATATTACAATATTGAATGAATTTTTCTCATTACATAAGTTATGTTTCAAAATATTTAAGTTGATCTCTGGGATACCGTCCCAGTACCAAGGTTGAAGGTTCAATTCCTCAGTGGTGACGATTTTTTATTGTATATATTTATATATCAATAAGCATGGTACGCCTAATATAAAACGTAAACTAAGACAATATTTACTCCGCCTACTTATTCTAGACTTGAGATAGACTTTGTCTATTATATATATCTTAATCTAAATTTGAGAGAGACTCTACCTCTTTACTTAATCCAATTTTTATATAGCAAGAGATTGAAAAGGACTTTATTAATTTACCATGTAGTGTATAAGTTATAAACTTGTTTACTTCAAGTTACGTAACAGATTGTAGACTTTGGAAATTTAGTATTAAAGTTGAAAGTTTTATTAGTTACGTTCAATTAACTTATAAAACAATCTGAGTCTGTGTATCTTTAAATCGATATTATTTAGACGAAATATAATTGATAAAAGATTAAAGATTTTATATAATTAAAGAAAGTTATTTTTTTTCTTTTAATTTTATTTAAATTTAAATTCTCAATAGAGAAATGCTCAGGTTCCTTAAGAACGTCCATAGTTATTTTAATAATTATCAAACTTATATAAGATTTAAGTTGTAGTAAACACATAACATTAATACTATTAATTACATTATGTTTCTTTATTAAATTCTCCTAACGAAAACGTTAGTGAAAATATTAGTCAGTACTATTTGTTACATTTTATTGTTTTCATATTTAATTATATTACTATTTTGTATTATTATTAATCACACTTTTTTGTATTTTTTTAGTAATTATAAATAAACATGTATTTAACGTGTTCTTTTCTTCAATAAATAATTATTATATTACTTAAAAATCAAACGGACCATTATCTAGTCGTTGCTAGAATAAGAGGTCTGTTTGCAGGTTGGCGCAGCCGCACAACGTGTCCTAGCTTGGAATCGAATTACCGCATAAGAAGCTGGAAGCTTCAAGATCCACCGATCAGAGAGGAATATCAAGAAAGGGTTTCCAAGAAGCTTCAAAGCTGTAATTCTGAAAATGAAAGTGTTGAATGCTGGCAGAACCTTAGGAATGGTATGGTGAAAGTAGCGACAGAGGTATGTGGTAAAAGGAAAAGAGGTTTTAGTAAAAAGCGCGATGAATGGTGGGATGATGAAGCGAAAGACGCCGTGGAGTTAAAGAAGAAAGCATGCTGAATTATAAAGGCTTGGGTGAGGATAAAAGTATGAGAGAGATAAGAAAAAGAGAGTACAAGCTGCAAAAGCACAAAACGAAAGCACTTATAAAGATGAAGCGTGAAAATTCTGAGAGTGTAAGGGATGAAAGGTTGACGAACAACTTTCGGGAAAACACGAAGCTTTTCTGGCGAGAAGTTAGTGATTCCCGGGGTTGTTCGGTAACCTGTAGAATGAAAGGGGTGCTTTCGAAGAGTAGTGAAGTTTTAACAGAGCCAGCACACGTTTTGCAGCGGTGTGCGGAATTCTAAAAGGAGACGTATGAATGTGAGGACGCCTCGGCCTCGAGTGCCAGAAATTCTGAGTCCCGATGTAGCCGATGGTGAAATCAGTTTGGAAGAAGTAGAGAGCGCGATTCGAAGTCTGAAATGTGGTAAAGCTGCGGGAGCAGATGAAGTTAGTGCCAAGATGATCAAATATAGTGGGCCACGCGTCTTGGACTTGTTCTGGTTTTTGTGCAATTTATGCTGAAAATCAGGGCAGGTCCCAGGCGATTGGCGAGGTGCAGTCATCGCACCTTTGTATAAAGGCAAAGGTTCACAAGGACTGTGCAAGCTATTGGGCTATGAGTTTGAATAGCTTGGGCAGTAAAGCTTATGCTAAAAACTTAGCGAGAAGAATACAAGAGAGATCTGAAAGGCTGTTGTGGGAGGCACAAGGAGGTTTTAGACCTGGAAGAGGGTGTATAGATCAGATCTTTTCCCTCCGCATGATCACGGAAAAGTTTTTGGCCCTAAACCAAAAGGTTTTCTGTGCTTTTGTGGATTTAGAAAAGGCATTTGACAGGGTTGTGAGAAAGAAATTATGGGAGATACTGCCCCGATATAATGTGACCGGACCCTTGCTACAGGTTGTAAAGTCTCTTTACAGAGATCACTCAGTCTGTGTGCGAGTAGGAGCTGGCATGTGAATTGAAACAAGAGAATGAAGTGGTATATTTGGGGAGTATGTTTAGCAGAGACGGAAGATATGAAATGGATGTGGAAAGGCGTATTGCTGCCGGTAACAGAGTCAACCTTCAAAAACACAGTATCTATGATACTGGAGGAAGGTCATGTAAAAAGCATCAGGACCCCCCGAAGGGTATGTATGAAGCGGTTGATGTCTGTGGCCGAGGCGAAAGAGGTATGCAAAGACCGTAGCGTTTCGCGCGCCGTCGTCTCTGGCTACCCCGCAAGGGATATGGCGTGAAGGTAAATAAATAAATAAATAAATAAAAATCAATTGTTTTTTATTAACATTTATAATTTCGTCAAAGTTCATTCGGGAAATACCTTGGGTATTTGCATCTTCACTGATTTATATTTATTTTAGCTTCAAATGAGTTAGCTTTAATTATATTTCGGTGTTGATAAAATAATATTCAACAATTAACTTATTTGTATATAATATTATTATTTCGCCGCAACTTTACCGAAAGACTCAAATGGTAGTTGGCTCTGCATAAAATTAAAAAAATATATATCCTACCGTAAATTTAAATAAATATATATTTTTTACATTCGTTACTTAGCTGGTAATATTAACAAGTTGTGAGCGAGTGAGTGTAAGTTAGAATCGTTAACAGGTCAGTGAACAAGATCTCCAGTTTTTTCTTATGCAATCGGCTTTTGCCTGAAATTGAGGATACTGAAATGTATATTGCATAAAAATTGCAGATATATTTCAAGGTATTTAAGCCTGTATAACGTTTAAAATGTAGACCCAAAGGCACATAGCCGCTTGCATTGAGTGATTTATTGTAACACTATACGTTGACATAAAGTAAATATCGATCAGAGGGAAAGCTATGTTGCACGTTATTTATGATCATTTTTCGTTGGTTTGTCTACAACTATGGTTTATATACACTACACAAGTTGTTTAGATAATAATAAATAATATATTTATTACAAATATAATTTATAAAAAGGTTACATCTATTGCGTGTTTAATCTTTATCGGTTAGTTTTGGTTCATGAAAACAATCATTTTCTTATATTTATAGTATATTCGTACACCTGAGGGCTACGGCCCTCATATTTATTGTACTCATTGTGTAGAATAGTGAGCAGTTGAGAACTTATCGCGTCTAATGTTGAGTTATATTTTACTTTAGTAGCCGTGTGAGGACTCTGGAAATATTTACCGATGTTAAGGAAATGTGTCCCAGTGATGTATGCGTGTCGATTGTGTCTGAATTCCATTCTTGTTGCTATTATTTGTTGGGCTCTCAAATGTTATTAATGTTGGATTTTTTATTGCTACCTTTTTTACTTATAAAACTTACGTAAACGTTACGTATTGCGTAAACATATTTTTTGTGATTTTGATGCATATTTTGCTAATGAAGTCGGTTAGCACCTCCAAAGCATTACTACTGCCTCCTAGTTCCTTCGGGTTACTTCCCAGTCCGCTGTTTTCTCGCTCCTTATCGTTCTCATTTCAGTAAGTACGGCTAACTGATATGGTAATTAGTGCACTGCACATATGCATAAGTGAATAAATATATTTTATATCTCTGTTTAAATTACATTATATTTTCATTTTCTCAACAGTCAGCCACTTTTGAAGATTGTTTGTTCTCGCTTATATCATTATTTTTAATGCAGTCTAATTTATTGAAAGTGTAATATTTCGTTCAAGACATTTAATGAGAGATATTGTTTTATTGCAATAATTAAAATAAATTATCACATATTTTTCTAAAGTATTGTACTCAGAAAATAATAAAATAAATGTACCATACAAAGATACCATCCATGTATGTATTGAACATTTTTCATGTCATTAATCTTGTCACAAGATGTGTTTATAATGTCTCTAATGCGTGTACTTAGAATATAAATTAGGGAACACAAGGCGAGTTATACGCATTTCCTCATCGTTCATCTCGCAGTCACCTCAGAGCATTTTTTATACACCATTTGTCAAGCTCCAAGTTAGATGAAAATAAGACAATCCAGACTCTAGCTTTAAATAATGATTATAAGGACCTTAAGTGGTTTATGTTCTTATAAAAATATTTAGTTTGTTTTGTGATTTATTATTGATATTAAATTGAATTTTCTTTGAGTTGAGTTTCTTTTGGAGATTAAATTGAACGAGACTCAGGCGACACAAGTTTCTTTTGATACTCGTCGACGTTTTTTCTAGAGATACCTGCACGACTGGAATATACCGTATCACCAGTGCTGTCATACGCATAACAATATATGTTGTAAATATCCAACATATCATTGATGTACAGGAGGAACAACCGATTAACCATGAAGAAAGTCATATTGCTGATCACTTATCAACTGGCGATTTTCAAGATACTTTTGGAGCTGTCAATTGATAATGCTTTCGTAATTGCAATAGGTCCATAGTTAGCTGGACCTGAGCTATCACCTTTGTTAGGGTTCGGATGGACAAGGGTGTATTTAAATTTATAACTATTTAAATTCGTGTTAATATTTTTATTCTGGTAATTATTTGTTTTTAAATTGTTTTCTCAGAGGATGACAACGATAAAAAATAGGGTATTATATTTTTGGAAATACCCAAAAACATGTCATATACATACTATGTAGATATTGTTTCGTGAGCTCGTTACTTATTTGGTAATTTCTTGTAGTTATTTTTTGTGATAATTTATTAAAGAACTTTTATTTATATTTACAAAATATTCAAAATAATGTTAATGGGGTTAACGAATTGTGAAGCAAGAAATATATTTTTATATCGGTAATGTTAAAAGTGTTAAAATATTCATATAATTCATATAATTTAATTTGTATTGAATTAATATTACAATATTGAATGAATTTTTCTCATTACATAAGTTATGTTTCAAAATATTTAAGTTGATCTCTGGGATACCGTCCCAGTACCAAGGTTGAAGGTTCAATTCCTCAGTGGTGACGATTTTTTATTGTATATATTTATATATCAATAAGCATGGTACGCCTAATATAAAACGTAAACTAAGACAATATTTACTCCGCCTACTTATTCTAGACTTGAGATAGACTTTGTCTATTATATATATCTTAATCTAAATTTGAGAGAGACTCTACCTCTTTACTTAATCCAATTTTTATATAGCAAGAGATTGAAAAGGACTTTATTAATTTACCATGTAGTGTATAAGTTATAAACTTGTTTACTTCAAGTTACGTAACAGATTGTAGACTTTGGAAATTTAGTATTAAAGTTGAAAGTTTTATTAGTTACGTTCAATTAACTTATAAAACAATCTGAGTCTGTGTATCTTTAAATCGATATTATTTAGACGAAATATAATTGATAAAAGATTAAAGATTTTATATAATTAAAGAAAGTTATTTTTTTTCTTTTAATTTTATTTAAATTTAAATTCTCAATAGAGAAATGCTCAGGTTCCTTAAGAACGTCCATAGTTATTTTAATAATTATCAAACTTATATAAGATTTAAGTTGTAGTAAACACATAACATTAATACTATTAATTACATTATGTTTCTTTATTAAATTCTCCTAACGAAAACGTTAGTGAAAATATTAGTCAGTACTATTTGTTACATTTTATTGTTTTCATATTTAATTATATTACTATTTTGTATTATTATTAATCACACTTTTTTGTATTTTTTTAGTAATTATAAATAAACATGTATTTAACGTGTTCTTTTCTTCAATAAATAATTATTATATTACTTAAAAATCAAACGGACCATTATCTAGTCGTTGCTAGAATAAGAGGTCTGTTTGCAGGTTGGCGCAGCCGCACAACGTGTCCTAGCTTGGAATCGAATTACCGCATAAGAAGCTGGAAGCTTCAAGATCCACCGATCAGAGAGGAATATCAAGAAAGGGTTTCCAAGAAGCTTCAAAGCTGTAATTCTGAAAATGAAAGTGTTGAATGCTGGCAGAACCTTAGGAATGGTATGGTGAAAGTAGCGACAGAGGTATGTGGTAAAAGGAAAAGAGGTTTTAGTAAAAAGCGCGATGAATGGTGGGATGATGAAGCGAAAGACGCCGTGGAGTTAAAGAAGAAAGCATGCTGAATTATAAAGGCTTGGGTGAGGATAAAAGTATGAGAGAGATAAGAAAAAGAGAGTACAAGCTGCAAAAGCACAAAACGAAAGCACTTATAAAGATGAAGCGTGAAAATTCTGAGAGTGTAAGGGATGAAAGGTTGACGAACAACTTTCGGGAAAACACGAAGCTTTTCTGGCGAGAAGTTAGTGATTCCCGGGGTTGTTCGGTAACCTGTAGAATGAAAGGGGTGCTTTCGAAGAGTAGTGAAGTTTTAACAGAGCCAGCACACGTTTTGCAGCGGTGTGCGGAATTCTAAAAGGAGACGTATGAATGTGAGGACGCCTCGGCCTCGAGTGCCAGAAATTCTGAGTCCCGATGTAGCCGATGGTGAAATCAGTTTGGAAGAAGTAGAGAGCGCGATTCGAAGTCTGAAATGTGGTAAAGCTGCGGGAGCAGATGAAGTTAGTGCCAAGATGATCAAATATAGTGGGCCACGCGTCTTGGACTTGTTCTGGTTTTTGTGCAATTTATGCTGAAAATCAGGGCAGGTCCCAGGCGATTGGCGAGGTGCAGTCATCGCACCTTTGTATAAAGGCAAAGGTTCACAAGGACTGTGCAAGCTATTGGGCTATGAGTTTGAATAGCTTGGGCAGTAAAGCTTATGCTAAAAACTTAGCGAGAAGAATACAAGAGAGATCTGAAAGGCTGTTGTGGGAGGCACAAGGAGGTTTTAGACCTGGAAGAGGGTGTATAGATCAGATCTTTTCCCTCCGCATGATCACGGAAAAGTTTTTGGCCCTAAACCAAAAGGTTTTCTGTGCTTTTGTGGATTTAGAAAAGGCATTTGACAGGGTTGTGAGAAAGAAATTATGGGAGATACTGCCCCGATATAATGTGACCGGACCCTTGCTACAGGTTGTAAAGTCTCTTTACAGAGATCACTCAGTCTGTGTGCGAGTAGGAGCTGGCATGTGAATTGAAACAAGAGAATGAAGTGGTATATTTGGGGAGTATGTTTAGCAGAGACGGAAGATATGAAATGGATGTGGAAAGGCGTATTGCTGCCGGTAACAGAGTCAACCTTCAAAAACACAGTATCTATGATACTGGAGGAAGGTCATGTAAAAAGCATCAGGACCCCCCGAAGGGTATGTATGAAGCGGTTGATGTCTGTGGCCGAGGCGAAAGAGGTATGCAAAGACCGTAGCGTTTCGCGCGCCGTCGTCTCTGGCTACCCCGCAAGGGATATGGCGTGAAGGTAAATAAATAAATAAATAAATAAAAATCAATTGTTTTTTATTAACATTTATAATTTCGTCAAAGTTCATTCGGGAAATACCTTGGGTATTTGCATCTTCACTGATTTATATTTATTTTAGCTTCAAATGAGTTAGCTTTAATTATATTTCGGTGTTGATAAAATAATATTCAACAATTAACTTATTTGTATATAATATTATTATTTCGCCGCAACTTTACCGAAAGACTCAAATGGTAGTTGGCTCTGCATAAAATTAAAAAAATATATATCCTACCGTAAATTTAAATAAATATATATTTTTTACATTCGTTACTTAGCTGGTAATATTAACAAGTTGTGAGCGAGTGAGTGTAAGTTAGAATCGTTAACAGGTCAGTGAACAAGATCTCCAGTTTTTTCTTATGCAATCGGCTTTTGCCTGAAATTGAGGATACTGAAATGTATATTGCATAAAAATTGCAGATATATTTCAAGGTATTTAAGCCTGTATAACGTTTAAAATGTAGACCCAAAGGCACATAGCCGCTTGCATTGAGTGATTTATTGTAACACTATACGTTGACATAAAGTAAATATCGATCAGAGGGAAAGCTATGTTGCACGTTATTTATGATCATTTTTCGTTGGTTTGTCTACAACTATGGTTTATATACACTACACAAGTTGTTTAGATAATAATAAATAATATATTTATTACAAATATAATTTATAAAAAGGTTACATCTATTGCGTGTTTAATCTTTATCGGTTAGTTTTGGTTCATGAAAACAATCATTTTCTTATATTTATAGTATATTCGTACACCTGAGGGCTACGGCCCTCATATTTATTGTACTCATTGTGTAGAATAGTGAGCAGTTGAGAACTTATCGCGTCTAATGTTGAGTTATATTTTACTTTAGTAGCCGTGTGAGGACTCTGGAAATATTTACCGATGTTAAGGAAATGTGTCCCAGTGATGTATGCGTGTCGATTGTGTCTGAATTCCATTCTTGTTGCTATTATTTGTTGGGCTCTCAAATGTTATTAATGTTGGATTTTTTATTGCTACCTTTTTTACTTATAAAACTTACGTAAACGTTACGTATTGCGTAAACATATTTTTTGTGATTTTGATGCATATTTTGCTAATGAAGTCGGTTAGCACCTCCAAAGCATTACTACTGCCTCCTAGTTCCTTCGGGTTACTTCCCAGTCCGCTGTTTTCTCGCTCCTTATCGTTCTCATTTCAGTAAGTACGGCTAACTGATATGGTAATTAGTGCACTGCACATATGCATAAGTGAATAAATATATTTTATATCTCTGTTTAAATTACATTATATTTTCATTTTCTCAACAGTCAGCCACTTTTGAAGATTGTTTGTTCTCGCTTATATCATTATTTTTAATGCAGTCTAATTTATTGAAAGTGTAATATTTCGTTCAAGACATTTAATGAGAGATATTGTTTTATTGCAATAATTAAAATAAATTATCACATATTTTTCTAAAGTATTGTACTCAGAAAATAATAAAATAAATGTACCATACAAAGATACCATCCATGTATGTATTGAACATTTTTCATGTCATTAATCTTGTCACAAGATGTGTTTATAATGTCTCTAATGCGTGTACTTAGAATATAAATTAGGGAACACAAGGCGAGTTATACGCATTTCCTCATCGTTCATCTCGCAGTCACCTCAGAGCATTTTTTATACACCATTTGTCAAGCTCCAAGTTAGATGAAAATAAGACAATCCAGACTCTAGCTTTAAATAATGATTATAAGGACCTTAAGTGGTTTATGTTCTTATAAAAATATTTAGTTTGTTTTGTGATTTATTATTGATATTAAATTGAATTTTCTTTGAGTTGAGTTTCTTTTGGAGATTAAATTGAACGAGACTCAGGCGACACAAGTTTCTTTTGATACTCGTCGACGTTTTTTCTAGAGATACCTGCACGACTGGAATATACCGTATCACCAGTGCTGTCATACGCATAACAATATATGTTGTAAATATCCAACATATCATTGATGTACAGGAGGAACAACCGATTAACCATGAAGAAAGTCATATTGCTGATCACTTATCAACTGGCGATTTTCAAGATACTTTTGGAGCTGTCAATTGATAATGCTTTCGTAATTGCAATAGGTCCATAGTTAGCTGGACCTGAGCTATCACCTTTGTTAGGGTTCGGATGGACAAGGGTGCACTTCCATGAGGCCGGGACTACAGCTTTAAGGTAAGAGTACCGAAATTGACGATTTAAAACTAGAGTCAACACAGGAGCAGATGTTCGTAGCACTAGTGAGAAAATGCCATCTGACACACTGAACTTGTGGACGTCCAAGGAAAATAGATATTTTAATGGTGGATGGTAGCCAGTGTCTTCCCTTGCTCATCCAAGGTCAAGTTTGAGTAAAAAAAATGTACTCATCGATTCTCGTTTGCCGTGTAAGCCCCCTGGCTTCTGGTCCCTACCAGAACTCGCGTTTACCAGGCGGGTTGCCTTGCTGTTGTTCACTAATTTGGCCGACATGCTTAAATTTTGTTTTAACGGTTTGCCATTTGAAGAATATGGTGGCACGATTATATTTCCTCTTCAGAACTCTAGAGTTCGGATCCTTCGTGACTAATGCATTAGTCAAATATTGCCAGCTGCTGCAATCCTGATAGACTCATTAAGCTGAGGCCAAGGTCTGCCACCAAGTGGTACCACAGAGTATGGTACAAATAATTTCATCCCCGGTTGTATCACATCAGCTACAGCCGCAGCACGGTTACTGGAATCACTGGAAGGCAAACAAACCCGTTTCCCTTGGGTAGGATGCAAAAAAGTATTTTTTTTTTCAAATAAACTGTTTTTTATTGTAATTTAACAACAAAATTATTTTTGATTCCCATTTAATTTGGTGGAAAAAAATAATAAAATATACACTTCAACTAATATTAAATACTGAAACACCGACGCTTGCATATTAACTCTAAATATACAGAACATATGTATGTATGTATGTACATATAACTGTTAATTATTTCATTAAGAAGATGTTAGCATCATTATCATATGTTAATCAGAATAGATACCAATGTATCTTTATTATTAAACAGTATATATATATATATATAAAATCATAAATCATGCGACATCTGGATTGTTAAGTATTTTAAAGCGACATATTGATCTCGAGTTAGTTCTATTTTTTCATCATTCTAGTCATACAATTATTAAAAAACAAATCAACGATCCATTAAAAATAAATATCGCCATGCAAATAAACCGCTAGAGGCGTTTTCTTTTTTTTCTGAGCGTAGGTATAACGCGTAAATTGCTTTTTTTTATATACTTTTTGTTACAGTGCTCGATCGGATTTCAAACTGCACAATATCAGAAAAATCTAGCTACAATCTTTCTACTTTCCACAAATTATTTTTAGTGTATAAATCTTTTATGTCTTCATTTTTTGTTTTATTATTTTTAAATTTAATAAAAATAATAAAACAAAAAATGAAAATGTTTTATTTCGTACTGCAATGCCTAATTTTCAAAAGACTTTAATGACAATGTTTGAAATGAAAGTAATTATATAAATATACTTGTCACTTACCCGTATCTGTTAAATTAATAAGACATAAATATGTCTAAATAGATCAGAACATAACTATTACGATTTGAATATATGTTTAATTATGAATAATAATATTTACGTATTAGGTCGATGACTAAAATATTAAAGTTATAATATATTTTAAAAGTTTATTTCATGTAATCTTTCTTCAAAGAATTTTTTTTAATTCCACGTTGTCAGTAATTAAGCATTGGTCAATGCTGAGAGTTCTCGAGCCTTTGTATAAACCTCGAAGGCTTTGATGCAAAATGAGGTTGCCTTCACACGACTTGAGTTAAGGTTGTTTTCAAGAGGAGTAGTGTAGTGTAGAAGTGCGTTAAGACCGTATTTAGTTTGGTGTGTTGGTAGTATGTTTTACTACATATTTTTTGCCATTTTCTATTCAGGTGAAAATATTACACTATAAATTTTAGTTATCTTTGTTCGCAATTCCTTCTTTAAAAAATGCCGTTCCTTTTTATTTATTCAGATCCTCTCCTTTTCACTTATTTCTTTACATGACATTATAAGTTATGAGAGAACCTTATTTTATTTGTTTAAATTATTTAACATATGCATTTTACAAAACATTTTAATTACATAGGACAACAGATACCACGTTTTTTCTTTTTAATTCTACTTACAAAAATATGAATTATTACATTATACATATTACAAAAAATAGATTTCTTCCTAAGCACTGATCTTCAGTACGCGTTACTTTGTGATTTATTTAGCTTACAAAAGATAAATCTCTTGACAACAACATGTACACCGTACAACACAGCTTCAAACAGCCTAATGTTAAAGTCTGATTTCTATAAGTCACTGTGTGAGATTGTATGTATTTTGTATATGACATGAAAAGGAATAATCAGACAAAACAAGGGGATATACTACTATGCTTAAGTCATTTAGATGCCGACTACGAATGAGGGTAGAAATAAATAAGGACACATCACACAAGTGTCATCAACGAGATGAAAATACTTCGTTAGTTATTTAAGATGAGACATTTCATTTGTTTTTCATACGACCTCATTAACGCTGTTTTGAATTTATTTATTTCATAGTTATTGAGTTAGATTTATTTTGAACTAATATTTAATTATCTCTATTTTGTTTTTATCTTTTCTGAATATATAATATGTCTTGTTACCTCTCTCTCTCTCTTTTCTCTTAGATTCTAAATCTTAGAAGCGTAAGTGAATACAATTTATTCATTATACGCTTAAGAAGATATAGAAAAGAGATTTTGAAAATTAAAAGAATGAGATGACTCTTCAACGAGATCCGTTCTTAAGTGTTACATATTATTTTTTATAAATATACAAAGGTAATCTTTAGAAACGAGAAAACATTTTTATTTTACGTTAAATATATATTTAATGATCTTTAATTAACTCATCATTAATATAATAGATATAGATATTAATATTTTACAATAAAATATCGTTAGATAGTTCATTTACTTACTCGGTAAATAAATAGTAAGTCTAACCTAATACAAACTGTCAATATACAATCTTTGAGAGCAATTCAGTCAGTTGGTGGTTTGGGACAAATTTAGATCACTACTGCTGTTGGTAATAGTTGGTCGATCGAATAAAATTAATATTGAATACATATTGTTCTTATGATTCCATTTAATTTATTTAGATTTTTATCTTTCTTTAAATTACATTTAAAAAGTACAATGCATGAATATTAAAATAAAACAATTTTAAGTATTTAACTCACATATATTGTTAACATTTTATTATTAATATATATTTAATTTAACCCAAAGTTAAAAAACATTTCACAAATCTTGTTCACGGAAAGACCAGGTGTAGTTATCAGATACCTTTTAAGTTACATCTTTTAAAAAGTTTTTTATTAAAATCTGTACTATTTGGAAAAATCTTCGAAAACTTGATGTATTATGGATGTATGAACTGAAAAACAATAAAATCTTATATATGTTATATATTTCCATTTCAATATAAACCTTACAATCCTAGCTCAGAGGCAAAGTGAAATTGACACGCTTACAACAATATTAGATTATATGGAGGAGAGACTGACAGATGTCCGCCGAGACTCTGAACGGACACAAGATGTGCATTTATATTTTATATTTTAGATATACGGGAGGCAAATTGTATTTTAGTATCACTGTTAGATTATAACTTCTCATTTTATGTACATACTTGCAAATATTGACAAATATGATATTTATAATTTTTCGTATTATGACAAAAAATATTAATGAACAGAAATCGAATCTGTGACTTCTAATTTATAATATTATTGCTCTATGCAATTGTGTCAGTACTCACCTTGATATATCAAATATTTATACATTTCGGTTAACTGGTTCACGATGTGTCACTTATACTTTTTTATAATTTATATTAGAATAATATTGTAAAGTTACAACTGAATTATTACTTATAAATAATACACTAAGTTCTATATAATTATTACTCTTGAGTACTGTAACCGTCATGTTAGTGGATTACGGGACGTTGTAGAGGGAGGGTTGCTTTATGCTTCTTGAGACACGCATTAATTGCTTCTTCTCCTATATTATCTTTGGACTGTCTTCAGATTAGGTTTTGCATTGATTCTTTATTATTGTCTGAGAGATACATTTTTTAGTAAGGAAACTTAATAGATTATTTTCATACATATCATTCTTTGTAAGCTCTGGTAAGTTCTTAATGGTTCAACTAACAACATCACGTTACTCATAACAAATTGATGAATTAAATATGAACAAAATATTATAAGTGAATCGAAATTTTAAAGGAGTATAACTATCTAACTACTCCTTTAAACATATTTCCAGAGCAAGAAGATCAAATTCTTTGAACAATATTATATTCGATAAAAACGTTTATAAATCTTCACAATATCACTTCAATGTTCTGCAGAGCCGTTTCAGGACCTGTTATAAAAACAGTTGAGAAGACGTCTTGTTTTCCCTATCTCTATTGATACAAAGCTGAATGTTAGAATTATATTTTATTGTTTTACGTAAGTATCAGGTTAGTCTTACTTTTTAACATACTTTCTCAACTTTATTATAACGTAGTAGAAAGAAGACGGTCATTATATTAAGATATAATAAATATTTGGTTAAATAATTTTTAATGAAATTCATATTGTTTCAATGCTCTCCATCGATCTTGTTTTCCAAAGAGGCTTCTTTACCATATATTATTGTTTTCCTCTGAAACAAAAAAAAGATAACTAATAAAAAGCTGACCATATCATTAATTGCATAGTTATTAACCTGCTTAAGTATTAAGCCCACTTATCGACTTAGTCGTGACCCGACCTGACCTGAAATAACCTTTGTCACTTGACATCTAAGTCTAAGCTTATCAAAGATATAATAAGATTTCTTTCTGTAGTGCATTATACCCAGAAACCTGGTGCTGCCATCGCAATAGCCTGGAGATGATATTCCTTATTGTTTATTTATACGCCTCACCCACACTAGCTTAAATGAGTAATAACCTTTTATTTCACGAAAGATGTGGAAACTATCCTAAATAATTCTGCCACTATCCTTTTATCAAAAGATTTCTAAAACCAGCCACTGGCCTCGTGTCAACCTTCGTTGTTATTGTGTGTTATTAGAATTTCTACCACTTTTTGGATAAGTGTTGTAGGATGGAAGCAAACTTTTATTTTTGTCTCTGATCTGACTCTTTTCGCACCCTCGGGAAGATATTAAGCGGTCTTATTTTTAGTTTTTTTTAAATTAAAGCAATATATTTACATTAAGATGATTCATTGTACATCTTCTAGGAGTGTCAGGAGTACCTATTTTGATGCTATATCTATCGAAATAAGCCCTCCTGTAACGAAACTAGTTTTTTTTAATTAATAGATTTTTAATAGATTTACTTACAATCGTATTTAAATTTATAACTATTTAAATTCGTGTTAATATTTTTATTCTGGTAATTATTTGTTTTTAAATTGTTTTCTCAGAGGATGACAACGATAAAAAATAGGGTATTATATTTTTGGAAATACCCAAAAACATGTCATATACATACTATGTAGATATTGTTTCGTGAGCTCGTTACTTATTTGGTAATTTCTTGTAGTTATTTTTTGTGATAATTTATTAAAGAACTTTTATTTATATTTACAAAATATTCAAAATAATGTTAATGGGGTTAACGAATTGTGAAGCAAGAAATATATTTTTATATCGGTAATGTTAAAAGTGTTAAAATATTCATATAATTCATATAATTTAATTTGTATTGAATTAATATTACAATATTGAATGAATTTTTCTCATTACATAAGTTATGTTTCAAAATATTTAAGTTGATCTCTGGGATACCGTCCCAGTACCAAGGTTGAAGGTTCAATTCCTCAGTGGTGACGATTTTTTATTGTATATATTTATATATCAATAAGCATGGTACGCCTAATATAAAACGTAAACTAAGACAATATTTACTCCGCCTACTTATTCTAGACTTGAGATAGACTTTGTCTATTATATATATCTTAATCTAAATTTGAGAGAGACTCTACCTCTTTACTTAATCCAATTTTTATATAGCAAGAGATTGAAAAGGACTTTATTAATTTACCATGTAGTGTATAAGTTATAAACTTGTTTACTTCAAGTTACGTAACAGATTGTAGACTTTGGAAATTTAGTATTAAAGTTGAAAGTTTTATTAGTTACGTTCAATTAACTTATAAAACAATCTGAGTCTGTGTATCTTTAAATCGATATTATTTAGACGAAATATAATTGATAAAAGATTAAAGATTTTATATAATTAAAGAAAGTTATTTTTTTTCTTTTAATTTTATTTAAATTTAAATTCTCAATAGAGAAATGCTCAGGTTCCTTAAGAACGTCCATAGTTATTTTAATAATTATCAAACTTATATAAGATTTAAGTTGTAGTAAACACATAACATTAATACTATTAATTACATTATGTTTCTTTATTAAATTCTCCTAACGAAAACGTTAGTGAAAATATTAGTCAGTACTATTTGTTACATTTTATTGTTTTCATATTTAATTATATTACTATTTTGTATTATTATTAATCACACTTTTTTGTATTTTTTTAGTAATTATAAATAAACATGTATTTAACGTGTTCTTTTCTTCAATAAATAATTATTATATTACTTAAAAATCAAACGGACCATTATCTAGTCGTTGCTAGAATAAGAGGTCTGTTTGCAGGTTGGCGCAGCCGCACAACGTGTCCTAGCTTGGAATCGAATTACCGCATAAGAAGCTGGAAGCTTCAAGATCCACCGATCAGAGAGGAATATCAAGAAAGGGTTTCCAAGAAGCTTCAAAGCTGTAATTCTGAAAATGAAAGTGTTGAATGCTGGCAGAACCTTAGGAATGGTATGGTGAAAGTAGCGACAGAGGTATGTGGTAAAAGGAAAAGAGGTTTTAGTAAAAAGCGCGATGAATGGTGGGATGATGAAGCGAAAGACGCCGTGGAGTTAAAGAAGAAAGCATGCTGAATTATAAAGGCTTGGGTGAGGATAAAAGTATGAGAGAGATAAGAAAAAGAGAGTACAAGCTGCAAAAGCACAAAACGAAAGCACTTATAAAGATGAAGCGTGAAAATTCTGAGAGTGTAAGGGATGAAAGGTTGACGAACAACTTTCGGGAAAACACGAAGCTTTTCTGGCGAGAAGTTAGTGATTCCCGGGGTTGTTCGGTAACCTGTAGAATGAAAGGGGTGCTTTCGAAGAGTAGTGAAGTTTTAACAGAGCCAGCACACGTTTTGCAGCGGTGTGCGGAATTCTAAAAGGAGACGTATGAATGTGAGGACGCCTCGGCCTCGAGTGCCAGAAATTCTGAGTCCCGATGTAGCCGATGGTGAAATCAGTTTGGAAGAAGTAGAGAGCGCGATTCGAAGTCTGAAATGTGGTAAAGCTGCGGGAGCAGATGAAGTTAGTGCCAAGATGATCAAATATAGTGGGCCACGCGTCTTGGACTTGTTCTGGTTTTTGTGCAATTTATGCTGAAAATCAGGGCAGGTCCCAGGCGATTGGCGAGGTGCAGTCATCGCACCTTTGTATAAAGGCAAAGGTTCACAAGGACTGTGCAAGCTATTGGGCTATGAGTTTGAATAGCTTGGGCAGTAAAGCTTATGCTAAAAACTTAGCGAGAAGAATACAAGAGAGATCTGAAAGGCTGTTGTGGGAGGCACAAGGAGGTTTTAGACCTGGAAGAGGGTGTATAGATCAGATCTTTTCCCTCCGCATGATCACGGAAAAGTTTTTGGCCCTAAACCAAAAGGTTTTCTGTGCTTTTGTGGATTTAGAAAAGGCATTTGACAGGGTTGTGAGAAAGAAATTATGGGAGATACTGCCCCGATATAATGTGACCGGACCCTTGCTACAGGTTGTAAAGTCTCTTTACAGAGATCACTCAGTCTGTGTGCGAGTAGGAGCTGGCATGTGAATTGAAACAAGAGAATGAAGTGGTATATTTGGGGAGTATGTTTAGCAGAGACGGAAGATATGAAATGGATGTGGAAAGGCGTATTGCTGCCGGTAACAGAGTCAACCTTCAAAAACACAGTATCTATGATACTGGAGGAAGGTCATGTAAAAAGCATCAGGACCCCCCGAAGGGTATGTATGAAGCGGTTGATGTCTGTGGCCGAGGCGAAAGAGGTATGCAAAGACCGTAGCGTTTCGCGCGCCGTCGTCTCTGGCTACCCCGCAAGGGATATGGCGTGAAGGTAAATAAATAAATAAATAAATAAAAATCAATTGTTTTTTATTAACATTTATAATTTCGTCAAAGTTCATTCGGGAAATACCTTGGGTATTTGCATCTTCACTGATTTATATTTATTTTAGCTTCAAATGAGTTAGCTTTAATTATATTTCGGTGTTGATAAAATAATATTCAACAATTAACTTATTTGTATATAATATTATTATTTCGCCGCAACTTTACCGAAAGACTCAAATGGTAGTTGGCTCTGCATAAAATTAAAAAAATATATATCCTACCGTAAATTTAAATAAATATATATTTTTTACATTCGTTACTTAGCTGGTAATATTAACAAGTTGTGAGCGAGTGAGTGTAAGTTAGAATCGTTAACAGGTCAGTGAACAAGATCTCCAGTTTTTTCTTATGCAATCGGCTTTTGCCTGAAATTGAGGATACTGAAATGTATATTGCATAAAAATTGCAGATATATTTCAAGGTATTTAAGCCTGTATAACGTTTAAAATGTAGACCCAAAGGCACATAGCCGCTTGCATTGAGTGATTTATTGTAACACTATACGTTGACATAAAGTAAATATCGATCAGAGGGAAAGCTATGTTGCACGTTATTTATGATCATTTTTCGTTGGTTTGTCTACAACTATGGTTTATATACACTACACAAGTTGTTTAGATAATAATAAATAATATATTTATTACAAATATAATTTATAAAAAGGTTACATCTATTGCGTGTTTAATCTTTATCGGTTAGTTTTGGTTCATGAAAACAATCATTTTCTTATATTTATAGTATATTCGTACACCTGAGGGCTACGGCCCTCATATTTATTGTACTCATTGTGTAGAATAGTGAGCAGTTGAGAACTTATCGCGTCTAATGTTGAGTTATATTTTACTTTAGTAGCCGTGTGAGGACTCTGGAAATATTTACCGATGTTAAGGAAATGTGTCCCAGTGATGTATGCGTGTCGATTGTGTCTGAATTCCATTCTTGTTGCTATTATTTGTTGGGCTCTCAAATGTTATTAATGTTGGATTTTTTATTGCTACCTTTTTTACTTATAAAACTTACGTAAACGTTACGTATTGCGTAAACATATTTTTTGTGATTTTGATGCATATTTTGCTAATGAAGTCGGTTAGCACCTCCAAAGCATTACTACTGCCTCCTAGTTCCTTCGGGTTACTTCCCAGTCCGCTGTTTTCTCGCTCCTTATCGTTCTCATTTCAGTAAGTACGGCTAACTGATATGGTAATTAGTGCACTGCACATATGCATAAGTGAATAAATATATTTTATATCTCTGTTTAAATTACATTATATTTTCATTTTCTCAACAGTCAGCCACTTTTGAAGATTGTTTGTTCTCGCTTATATCATTATTTTTAATGCAGTCTAATTTATTGAAAGTGTAATATTTCGTTCAAGACATTTAATGAGAGATATTGTTTTATTGCAATAATTAAAATAAATTATCACATATTTTTCTAAAGTATTGTACTCAGAAAATAATAAAATAAATGTACCATACAAAGATACCATCCATGTATGTATTGAACATTTTTCATGTCATTAATCTTGTCACAAGATGTGTTTATAATGTCTCTAATGCGTGTACTTAGAATATAAATTAGGGAACACAAGGCGAGTTATACGCATTTCCTCATCGTTCATCTCGCAGTCACCTCAGAGCATTTTTATACACCATTTGTCAAGCTCCAAGTTAGATGAAAATAAGACAATCCAGACTCTAGCTTTAAATAATGATTATAAGGACCTTAAGTGGTTTATGTTCTTATAAAAATATTTAGTTTGTTTTGTGATTTATTATTGATATTAAATTGAATTTTCTTTGAGTTGAGTTTCTTTTGGAGATTAAATTGAACGAGACTCAGGCGACACAAGTTTCTTTTGATACTCGTCGACGTTTTTTCTAGAGATACCTGCACGACTGGAATATACCGTATCACCAGTGCTGTCATACGCATAACAATATATGTTGTAAATATCCAACATATCATTGATGTACAGGAGGAACAACCGATTAACCATGAAGAAAGTCATATTGCTGATCACTTATCAACTGGCGATTTTCAAGATACTTTTGGAGCTGTCAATTGATAATGCTTTCGTAATTGCAATAGGTCCATAGTTAGCTGGACCTGAGCTATCACCTTTGTTAGGGTTCGGATGGACAAGGGTGCACTTCCATGAGGCCGGGACTACAGCTTTAAGGTAAGAGTACCGAAATTGACGATTTAAAACTAGAGTCAACACAGGAGCAGATGTTCGTAGCACTAGTGAGAAAATGCCATCTGACACACTGAACTTGTGGACGTCCAAGGAAAATAGATATTTTAATGGTGGATGGTAGCCAGTGTCTTCCCTTGCTCATCCAAGGTCAAGTTTGAGTAAAAAAAATGTACTCATCGATTCTCGTTTGCCGTGTAAGCCCCCTGGCTTCTGGTCCCTACCAGAACTCGCGTTTACCAGGCGGGTTGCCTTGCTGTTGTTCACTAATTTGGCCGACATGCTTAAATTTTGTTTTAACGGTTTGCCATTTGAAGAATATGGTGGCACGATTATATTTCCTCTTCAGAACTCTAGAGTTCGAATCCTTCGTGACTAATGCATTAGTCAAATATTGCCAGCTGCTGCAATCCTGATAGACTCATTAAGCTGAGGCCAAGGTCTGCCACCAAGTGGTACCACAGAGTATGGTACAAATAATTTCATCCCCGGTTGTATCACATCAGCTACAGCCGCAGCACGGTTACTGGAATCACTGGAAGGCAAACAAACCCGTTTCCCATGGGTAGGATGCAAAAAAATATTTTTTTTTTCAAATAAACTGTTTTTTATTGTAATTTAACAACAAAATTATTTTTGATTCCCATTTAATTTGATGGAAGAAAATAATAAAATATACACTTCAACTAATATTAAATACTGAAACACCGACGCTTGCATATTAACTCTAAATATACAGAACATATGTATGTATGTATGTACATATAACTGTTAATTATTTCATTAAGAAGATGTTAGCATCATTATCATATGTTAATCAGAATAGATACCAATGTATCTTTATTATTAAACAGTATATATATATATAAAATCATAAATCATGCGACATCTGGATTGTTAAGTATTTTAAAGCGACATATTGATCTCGAGTTAGTTCTATTTTTTCATCATTCTAGTCATACAATTATTAAAAAACAAATCAACGATCCATTAAAAATAAATATCGCCATGCAAATAAACCGCTAGAGGCGTTTTCTTTTTTTTCTGAGCGTAGGTATAACGCGTAAATTGCTTTTTTTTATATACTTTTTGTTACAGTGCTCGATCGGATTTCAAACTGCACAATATCAGAAAAATCTAGCTACAATCTTTCTACTTTCCACAAATTATTTTTAGTGTATAAATCTTTTATGTCTTCATTTTTTGTTTTATTATTTTTAAATTTAATAAAAATAATAAAACAAAAAATGAAAATGTTTTATTTCGTACTGCAATGCCTAATTTTCAAAAGACTTTAATGACAATGTTTGAAATGAAAGTAATTATATAAATATACTTGTCACTTACCCGTATCTGTTAAATTAATAAGACATAAATATGTCTAAATAGATCAGAACATAACTATTACGATTTGAATATATGTTTAATTATGAATAATAATATTTACGTATTAGGTCGATGACTAAAATATTAAAGTTATAATATATTTTAAAAGTTTATTTCATGTAATCTTTCTTCAAAGAATTTTTTTTAATTCCACGTTGTCAGTAATTAAGCATTGGTCAATGCTGAGAGTTCTCGAGCCTTTGTATAAACCTCGAAGGCTTTGATGCAAAATGAGGTTGCCTTCACACGACTTGAGTTAAGGTTGTTTTCAAGAGGAGTAGTGTAGTGTAGAAGTGCGTTAAGACCGTATTTAGTTTGGTGTGTTGGTAGTATGTTTTACTACATATTTTTTGCCATTTTCTATTCAGGTGAAAATATTACACTATAAATTTTAGTTATCTTTGTTCGCAATTCCTTCTTTAAAAAATGCCGTTCCTTTTTATTTATTCAGATCCTCTCCTTTTCACTTATTTCTTTACATGACATTATAAGTTATGAGAGAACCTTATTTTATTTGTTTAAATTATTTAACATATGCATTTTACAAAACATTTTAATTACATAGGACAACAGATACCACGTTTTTTCTTTTTAATTCTACTTACAAAAATATGAATTATTACATTATACATATTACAAAAAATAGATTTCTTCCTAAGCACTGATCTTCAGTACGCGTTACTTTGTGATTTATTTAGCTTACAAAAGATAAATCTCTTGACAACAACATGTACACCGTACAACACAGCTTCAAACAGCCTAATGTTAAAGTCTGATTTCTATAAGTCACTGTGTGAGATTGTATGTATTTTGTATATGACATGAAAAGGAATAATCAGACAAAACAAGGGGATATACTACTATGCTTAAGTCATTTAGATGCCGACTACGAATGAGGGTAGAAATAAATAAGGACACATCACACAAGTGTCATCAACGAGATGAAAATACTTCGTTAGTTATTTAAGATGAGACATTTCATTTGTTTTTCATACGACCTCATTAACGCTGTTTTGAATTTATTTATTTCATAGTTATTGAGTTAGATTTATTTTGAACTAATATTTAATTATCTCTATTTTGTTTTTATCTTTTCTGAATCTATAATATGTCTTGTTACCTCTCTCTCTCTCTTTTCTCTTAGATTCTAAATCTTAGAAGCGTAAGTGAATACAATTTATTCATTATACGCTTAAGAAGATATAGAAAAGAGATTTTGAAAATTAAAAGAATGAGATGACTCTTCAACGAGATCCGTTCTTAAGTGTTACATATTATTTTTTATAAATATACAAAGGTAATCTTTAGAAACGAGAAAACATTTTTATTTTACGTTAAATATATATTTAATGATCTTTAATTAACTCATCATTAATATAATAGATATAGATATTAATATTTTACAATAAAATATCGTTAGATAGTTCATTTACTTACTCGGTAAATAAATAGTAAGTCTAACCTAATACAAACTGTCAATATACAATCTTTGAGAGCAATTCAGTCAGTTGGTGGTTTGGGACAAATTTAGATCACTACTGTTGTTGGTAATAGTTGGTCGATCGAATAAAATTAATATTGAATACATATTGTTCTTATGATTCCGTTTAATTTATTTAGATTTTTATCTTTCTTTAAATTACATTTAAAAAGTACAATGCATGAATATTAAAATAAAACAATTTTAAGTATTTAACTCACATATATTGTTAACATTTTATTATTAATATATATTTAATTTAACCCAAAGTTAAAAAACATTTCACAAATCTTGTCCACGGAAAGACCAGGTGTAGTTATCAGATACCTTTTAAGTTACATCTTTTAAAAAGTTTTTTATTAAAATCTGTACTATTTGGAAAAATCTTCGAAAACTTGATGTATTATGGATGTATGAACTGAAAAACAATAAAATCTTATATATGTTATATATTTCCATTTCAATATAAACCTTACAATCCTAGCTCAGAGGCAAAGTGAAATTGACACGAAACGAAACGAAACACAATATTAGATTATATGGAGGAGAGACTGACAGATGTCCGCCGAGACTCTGAACGGACACAAGATGTGCATTTATATTTTATATTTTAGATATACGGGAGGCAAATTGTATTTTAGTATCACTGTTAGATTATAACTTCTCATTTTATGTACATACTTGCAAATATTGACAAATATGATATTTATAATTTTTCGTATTATGACAAAAAATATTAATGAACAGAAATCGAATCTGTGACTTCTAATTTATAATATTATTGCTCTATGCAATTGTGTCAGTACTCACCTTGATATATCAAATATTTATACATTTCGGTTAACTGGTTCACGATGTGTCACTTATACTTTTTTATAATTTATATTAGAATAATATTGTAAAGTTACAACTGAATTATTACTTATAAATAATACACTAAGTTCTATATAATTATTACTCTTGAGTACTGTAACCGTCATGTTAGTGGATTACGGGACGTTGTAGAGGGAGGGTTGCTTTATGCTTCTTGAGACACGCATTAATTGCTTCTTCTCCTATATTATCTTTGGACTGTCTTCAGATTAGGTTTTGCATTGATTCTTTATTATTGTCTGAGAGATACATTTTTTAGTAAGGAAACTTAATAGATTATTTTCATACATATCATTCTTTGTAAGCTCTGGTAAGTTCTTAATGGTTCAACTAACAACATCACGTTACTCATAACAAATTGATGAATTAAATATGAACAAAATATTATAAGTGAATCGAAATTTTAAAGGAGTATAACTATCTAACTACTCCTTTAAACATATTTCCAGAGCAAGAAGATCAAATTCTTTGAACAATATTATATTCGATAAAAACGTTTATAAATCTTCACAATATCACTTCAATGTTCTGCAGAGCCGTTTCAGGACCTGTTATAAAAACAGTTGAGAAGACGTCTTGTTTTCCCTATCTCTATTGATACAAAGCTGAATGTTAGAATTATATTTTATTGTTTTACGTAAGTATCAGGTTAGTCTTACTTTTTAACATACTTTCTCAACTTTATTATAACGTAGTAGAAAGAAGACGGTCATTATATTAAGATATAATAAATATTTGGTTAAATAATTTTTAATGAAATTCATATTGTTTCAATGCTCTCCATCGATCTTGTTTTCCAAAGAGGCTTCTTTACCATATATTATTGTTTTCCTCTGAAACAAAAAAAAGATAACTAATAAAAAGCTGACCATATCATTAATTGCATAGTTATTAACCTGCTTAAGTATTAAGCCCACTTATCGACTTAGTCGTGACCCGACCTGACCTGAAATAACCTTTGTCACTTGACATCTAAGTCTAAGCTTATCAAAGATATAATAAGATTTCTTTCTGTAGTGCATTATACCCAGAAACCTGGTGCTGCCATCGCAATAGCCTGGAGATGATATTCCTTATTGTTTATTTATACGCCTCACCCACACTAGCTTAAATGAGTAATAACCTTTTATTTCACGAAAGATGTGGAAACTATCCTAAATAATTCTGCCACTATCCTTTTATCAAAAGATTTCTAAAACCAGCCACTGGCCTCGTGTCAACCTTCGTTGTTATTGTGTGTTATTAGAATTTCTACCACTTTTTGGATAAGTGTTGTAGGATGGAAGCAAACTTTTATTTTTGTCTCTGATCTGACTCTTTTCGCACCCTCGGGAAGATATTAAGCGGTCTTATTTTTAGTTTTTTTTAAATTAAAGCAATATATTTACATTAAGATGATTCATTGTACATCTTCTAGGAGTGTCAGGAGTACCTATTTTGATGCTATATCTATCGAAATAAGCCCTCCTGTAACGAAACTAGTTTTTTTTAATTAATAGATTTTTAATAGATTTACTTACAATCGTATTTAAATTTATAACTATTTAAATTCGTGTTAATATTTTTATTCTGGTAATTATTTGTTTTTAAATTGTTTTCTCAGAGGATGACAACGATAAAAAATAGGGTATTATATTTTTGGAAATACCCAAAAACATGTCATATACATACTATGTAGATATTGTTTCGTGAGCTCGTTACTTATTTGGTAATTTCTTGTAGTTATTTTTTGTGATAATTTATTAAAGAACTTTTATTTATATTTACAAAATATTCAAAATAATGTTAATGGGGTTAACGAATTGTGAAGCAAGAAATATATTTTTATATCGGTAATGTTAAAAGTGTTAAAATATTCATATAATTCATATAATTTAATTTGTATTGAATTAATATTACAATATTGAATGAATTTTTCTCATTACATAAGTTATGTTTCAAAATATTTAAGTTGATCTCTGGGATACCGTCCCAGTACCAAGGTTGAAGGTTCAATTCCTCAGTGGTGACGATTTTTTATTGTATATATTTATATATCAATAAGCATGGTACGCCTAATATAAAACGTAAACTAAGACAATATTTACTCCGCCTACTTATTCTAGACTTGAGATAGACTTTGTCTATTATATATATCTTAATCTAAATTTGAGAGAGACTCTACCTCTGTACTTAATCCAATTTTTATATAGCAAGAGATTGAAAAGGACTTTATTAATTTACCATGTAGTGTATAAGTTATAAACTTGTTTACTTCAAGTTACGTAACAGATTGTAGACTTTGGAAATTTAGTATTAAAGTTGAAAGTTTTATTAGTTACGTTCAATTAACTTATAAAACAATCTGAGTCTGTGTATCTTTAAATCGATATTATTTAGACGAAATATAATTGATAAAAGATTAAAGATTTTATATAATTAAAGAAAGTTATTTTTTTTCTTTTAATTTTATTTAAATTTAAATTCTCAATAGAGAAATGCTCAGGTTCCTTAAGAACGTCCATAGTTATTTTAATAATTATCAAACTTATATAAGATTTAAGTTGTAGTAAACACATAACATTAATACTATTAATTACATTATGTTTCTTTATTAAATTCTCCTAACGAAAACGTTAGTGAAAATATTAGTCAGTACTATTTGTTACATTTTATTGTTTTCATATTTAATTATATTACTATTTTGTATTATTATTAATCACACTTTTTTGTATTTTTTTAGTAATTATAAATAAACATGTATTTAACGTGTTCTTTTCTTCAATAAATAATTATTATATTACTTAAAAATCAAACGGACCATTATCTAGTCGTTGCTAGAATAAGAGGTCTGTTTGCAGGTTGGCGCAGCCGCACAACGTGTCCTAGCTTGGAATCGAATTACCGCATAAGAAGCTGGAAGCTTCAAGATCCACCGATCAGAGAGGAATATCAAGAAAGGGTTTCCAAGAAGCTTCAAAGCTGTAATTCTGAAAATGAAAGTGTTGAATGCTGGCAGAACCTTAGGAATGGTATGGTGAAAGTAGCGACAGAGGTATGTGGTAAAAGGAAAAGAGGTTTTAGTAAAAAGCGCGATGAATGGTGGGATGATGAAGCGAAAGACGCCATGGAGTTAAAGAAGAAAGCATGCTGAATTATAAAGGCTTGGGTGAGGATAAAAGTATGAGAGAGATAAGAAAAAGAGAGTACAAGCTGCAAAAGCACAAAACGAAAGCACTTATAAAGATGAAGCGTGAAAATTCTGAGAGTGTAAGGGATGAAAGGTTGACGAACAACTTTCGGGAAAACACGAAGCTTTTCTGGCGAGAAGTTAGTGATTCCCGGGGTTGTTCGGTAACCTGTAGAATGAAAGGGGTGCTTTCGAAGAGTAGTGAAGTTTTAACAGAGCCAGCACACGTTTTGCAGCGGTGTGCGGAATTCTAAAAGGAGACGTATGAATGTGAGGACGCCTCGGCCTCGAGTGCCAGAAATTCTGAGTCCCGATGTAGCCGATGGTGAAATCAGTTTGGAAGAAGTAGAGAGCGCGATTCGAAGTCTGAAATGTGGTAAAGCTGCGGGAGCAGATGAAGTTAGTGCCAAGATGATCAAATATAGTGGGCCACGCGTCTTGGACTTGTTCTGGTTTTTGTGCAATTTATGCTGAAAATCAGGGCAGGTCCCAGGCGATTGGCGAGGTGCAGTCATCGCACCTTTGTATAAAGGCAAAGGTTCACAAGGACTGTGCAAGCTATTGGGCTATGAGTTTGAATAGCTTGGGCAGTAAAGCTTATGCTAAAAACTTAGCGAGAAGAATACAAGAGAGATCTGAAAGGCTGTTGTGGGAGGCACAAGGAGGTTTTAGACCTGGAAGAGGGTGTATAGATCAGATCTTTTCCCTCCGCATGATCACGGAAAAGTTTTTGGCCCTAAACCAAAAGGTTTTCTGTGCTTTTGTGGATTTAGAAAAGGCATTTGACAGGGTTGTGAGAAAGAAATTATGGGAGATACTGCCCCGATATAATGTGACCGGACCCTTGCTACAGGTTGTAAAGTCTCTTTACAGAGATCACTCAGCCTGTGTGCGAGTAGGAGCTGGCATGTGAATTGAAACAAGAGAATGAAGTGGTATATTTGGGGAGTATGTTTAGCAGAGACGGAAGATATGAAATGGATGTGGAAAGGCGTATTGCTGCCGGTAACAGAGTCAACCTTCAAAAACACAGTATCTATGATACTGGAGGAAGGTCATGTAAAAAGCATCAGGACCCCCCGAAGGGTATGTATGAAGCGGTTGATGTCTGTGGCCGAGGCGAAAGAGGTATGCAAAGACCGTAGCGTTTCGCGCGCCGTCGTCTCTGGCTACCCCGCAAGGGATATGGCGTGAAGGTAAATAAATAAATAAATAAATAAAAATCAATTGTTTTTTATTAACATTTATAATTTCGTCAAAGTTCATTCGGGAAATACCTTGGGTATTTGCATCTTCACTGATTTATATTTATTTTAGCTTCAAATGAGTTAGCTTTAATTATACTTCGGTGTTGATAAAATAATATTCAACAATTAACTTATTTGTATATAATATTATTATTTCGCCGCAACTTTACCGAAAGACTCAAATGGTAGTTGGCTCTGCATAAAATTAAAAAAATATATATCCTACCGTAAATTTAAATAAATATATATTTTTTACATTCGTTACTTAGCTGGTAATATTAACAAGTTGTGAGCGAGTGAGTGTAAGTTAGAATCGTTAACAGGTCAGTGAACAAGATCTCCAGTTTTTTCTTATGCAATCGGCTTTTGCCTATTTCCCTGTAGGATACTGAAATGTATATTGCATAAAAATTGCAGACATATTTCAAGGTATTTAAGCCTGTATAACGTTTAAAATGTAGACCCAAAGGCACATAGCCGCTTGCATTGAGTGATTTATTGTAACACTATACGTTGACATAAAGTAAATATCGATCAGAGGGAAAGCTATGTTGCACGTTATTTATGATCATTTTTCGTTGGTTTGTCTACAACTATGGTTTATATACACTACACAAGTTGTTTAGATAATAATAAATAATATATTTATTACAAATATAATTTATAAAAAGGTTACATCTATTGCGTGTTTAATCTTTATCGGTTAGTTTTGGTTCATGAAAACAATCATTTTCTTATATTTATAGTATATTCATGTAATAAGTTTGTCTTCACGCATATTCAACTGTAACTCTATTGAAGCAATAAAGGAAAGAGTTGAATTCCTGTCACGTGTAAAATTCTGCCGTGAACACTAAAATATGCAGAAACCGAAATCCCTTCAACTCTTGGAAGTCGGTTTATAACATATAACTATTATAGTTTTTTTGGTATTTACCAAAAAATATATAAAACTATACATATATATACTATTTAAGCTCTAAATATTTTAGCTTTTTTAAACATTTATGTAGTGAATAGATTTTAATTCTTATAAAAGTTGTTGTTTATTATAACTATCATTTATCGGTTACATTTTTCGGTAGGTCTGTTCTAGTAGGTGCCTTTTCAATTGTCCTTTTAGTAGAGTACTAGTAATTGTAAATGATGGTATCCGAGTTTGATATCCGCCCTTAAGTTCACAAGCGATCCACCGAACCCAGTTACCACCTAGAGAAGTGAAAGTGAAGTTACAGTGTGAAATATCGACATATTGCTGAGATAAGTATAGTATTCAAATTAAACATTTAATAAATCGCCATGTTGTCTTGAAAACAAAAATTAAAAAAAATGTTATAGAATATGAGACAAAAATACGACTTGTTTATATAAGAAATTTTATCGAAAAGTTTATTCACCTCTTATAAGTCGGTTAAAAATGTCTATCTTTATCTCATTTTATTATTAATATCATCTTTATATGACATGTAAGGGTCACGCGTTATTCTAATATAGCATGTCTCGTCACTTATAACAAATCTCATTCCTAAACTGTTGAAGGATTGTTTGTAACTATTAAACTCAAGGTCAAATATGTTTTTTCGCCCCGATATTTATTAACTTTTCTTTCTTTTTAAATAAAATCTTGATTTTATATTATTATTAATGGTTTCCTTTCAGATAAAAACGACGGTCTGTGAATAATACAAAGCAGTGTCGAGTTTTGAAATTTAACGACTTTTACTCAGCAGCATTATTGTATTTACGTAATAAGGAAAAATATTTTCCTGTGACAGTGGTAATGGCAGCAAAAGCTAGGAAGAGAGTTATACATATAAAAGGAGAGTTATACATATAAAAGAAACATTCGTATATTCTTATACATATAAAAGTAACATACGTATATTCTTTTTCTTCCTTTCATTCGTGGCTCGAGAAAACTGATTGTCTTATCTAATGCACGTTTTCAGGAATATGCCTCACTAAGTTTTGGAATTACATTTTTAAGAAAATTATTATTTGGATTTACTAAATTAGGTAATAATAAAAACATTTAATCGCCATTATTAAAAAAAAAAATCATAAAAAATCTGTTCCGTAGAAAACTTGTCACACAACGCCATTCAGATTATAGGTTTTCACTTTGACATTGTGATTTCAAACAAAATAACGGTATGTAATCTTCTCTTATATCAAATTGCGATAGGACATAGCTTAGTGTTAACATTGCGAAATATTTGATAACAGAAGGGTAATTAATAGCTGAGCTTTATTGAAACATGTGTTGGACATTGACGATTTGGATGTGTTGCATGGATTTGATCAGATGTTTTTCATTGTTCGTTTAGATAACGTTGTGCTTCGGTACAAATTTATTAACAATTTTTAAATAAAATGTTTTTTTCTTTTGTTCACAGATGATATCAGTCTATTCAAATAGGAGTTGTACAATGTCATTGTACGACTCCTGTTTGAATAGAATGACCTTATATGGATTGTTTTCTTTCATTTCCATATGTATATATATGTGTGTGTTCCAATATAAGTAGTTAAAATCTATCACTATTCAAGGCGAAAAAAAAATACTAAATAACCCCAATATCCCGCCCTCTTTAATAGAAAGGAATGACCTTCTCGTAAACTTACGTTAGATAAGCCTAAGAAAGTTTTCGTTTTCATAATCCTTTAATAAAAAACAAAAGGGTTTCCTATTTTTTCTCATGATTTGTTTGTATCTGTTATTAAATTTGGGCCGATTTAAGTGGGTATTTGTTTTTAGCCTGCCTGCGAGCCTGCCACCTCTATATTCTTTAGTATTTATATTAATTAAAAGAAAAGACAATAGTTTAAGAACATAATTAGTAACTTGATTAAGTTCAAACATAAAATATCTAATTACATTTGTTTGAGGCAACATACCTACTACTTTACACTTTGGATACCGAAGTGCATTAGAGCTTGCTAATAGACTAATATACACTGAGATGATTGATCTAGCTTTATAAGATTTGTATACATATATAAATATAGTAACATTATATATATATATATATATATATATATGTAACATAATTATATCTGATTATTATTTTACATCATAAATATAAAAATAAGTTTGTATGTTTTGTTGTTTGTTTACCAATCATGAAAGAAGTGCATAAGTATAAGTGCATAAGTATAAGCATAAGTGTATAGATATAATTTTGAAAATCAGGAATGGCATCGGGCTTCTTTAATAATGCAAATCTACGCGAAATAAAAAAATCCTGTGGGATAAATCCTGTATTGGTATGCTTTGGCTGAAATAACGTATTGATATGATTTTTGCAACGGCATATTTGCCCGAGAGATAATATAAAATAGGTAATTCCATTAGAGCAAATTTTAAATTTTATATATTTATATTCATATCAAATATATCGAGCTAATATTTGTCAATTTAAAATAATTCCTTCCTTTCACTTCCTGACACTTCCAATTGATGTACATATGTGGCAACTGGAATTAAAACAAAGTGGAAAATATATAATAAATAAATACATAGTGTATTTATTATTTCCCACAGACGGACGGACGGACAGCCAACGACAAGGTCATACTTAGTATGACGGTGTCGGTGGCTGTCCTTTGTATCGAGGAGTGGCGTGCGCTTAACTCTGACGAGTCAGATCCGACTTCAACGACGGAACATAAATGGTATTGTCTGCATTGACTCATGCTAGTCGCCGAGAACGTGCTCGTAGACATGAGTTATATTACATTCACTAGTTTGTGAAATAGTGTAGAAGGAAGGGAGCGGAGCTGAAGACAAAATATTTCTGGTGACGTAGGAATGAAATCAGTGGCTAATTAGATGTATTTTGAAGGAATATGCTACTATATAGAATTAGATTATATATTTACTAGTTAGGAAAAGTATCAAATTTTTTGTTATCCAATAAAAATAATCACGAAAACTGCAAGTAATTATCCGCAAGTATATTAATATATGATAATTAAAAAGTTTTGTAAAATATATAGATAGGTCTATTATAAGTATGAACAAAATGTTGTGGATTCGAAACCAAAAATAATAGAGGCGTAGTCCTTAGAGGGAACCTATTAGAAATAAAACCAAAACAAATTCAAAGTCTGACCCTTTGTAGTCCTTAATATGAGGGCAATATCTCGCTATTTGCATAGTATTGTTCACTGCATTAACATTTAGACAATTGTTGGCTTACAATACTTTGGCCTTTAAAACAAAATGGTTTTTGCTCGGTTTGTCAAGTTGTTAGACCTGTCGTATCCCTTACCACCTTTTTAGTATGTTATGAAATTTTATTTTGCTTTCATTTGGTTACTATAAACAATATTACACATGAGAAATTATTTATGACTAAAGATAAGTACAATCAGGCTTTATTTTTTACCAGTATTTTGCGACTTTTTTGATCTACCTACCCATCTGGTTGTCATCTGCCAATAATAGAAAGCAGATGAAAAATCTCAAACATGTGATCTATACAGCAAGACACGTGTACAAAAGTCAGTAACAATGTATATTTTATAAAAAGTTTTTGGGGGATATTGCAATAACATACTCTTGACGTTTAAAAGAATATTTTGTATACGTGTGACATATTTAAACATAAAATATTTTGATAAAAGTTCATAATATAATAATACGATATAAATATTAAATGCTTTTAGTAGGTTTAGTAAAATGTTCTCAGGGAGAGGATAACTATCTCAGCGGGACTGAATGAACATTATCCCCGACTGTGAGATAAACGATGAAAGAAAATTAAAACAATCTATAGTTGTAATGGAAACAGTAAATGAGATCAAAACTCTATAGAAGCTTGATACCTGATCAAAGGAATGAAATTATATAATGTTAACTCACACTTTACTATTAAACTTTGACATAATACGAGTGTCCATCAAACCTTCATCTCGATAGCATTATTAGAGGTCCTCGGAGAAAAGTATTTTTATGAATTTTTTTATAGCCAGCCCATATTACAATGTGTGACGTGAGCATTTACGGGCCACATTGGACTGAGGGCTCCAGAAATGTGGTTGCTAAATCTTGTAAGGATAAAGCTTAAGTTGACGCGATAAGTTTTCGACTTAGGTATGTTTTTCTTAATATTTCGAGCGATATCGTAGTGTTGAGTAATTGATTACTCTGAAAGAAAATTTCGGTTAACTTGATATAAAGTTTTTTTACTTTACTGAACATAATTTTACACTTTAACAACCAATAACGTGTTAATGTTAAATATTAATTATATAGCCAAATACCTTGTGATAAATAATAAGCTAAAACTGTTCAATAGCATTATTAGCAGCACATGTCAAACACCGATAACCTGCAGTTTGGGCATAAGCCCAAACTTATAAAGTTTTAATATTTGGCAATTTATTTTAATGCGTCAAATGCGTAAATATCAAGAAAAATATGTTTTTAAAAACTTCCTCAAGGTCCTTGTTATACGCAAACTTTTCAAATATCGCGTATAACTTTTTCATTTTTTACACACTTGATTCTGTCTTACATCCCTTATATTTATTGTACTCATTGTGTAGAATAGTGAGCAGTTGCGAACTTATCGCGCCTAATGTTGCGTTATTTTTTTCTCCGTATTTGGGCTGATGTTTTTATTATAGAGACGTGAGAGGACTCTGGAAATATTTTAGGATGTTAAAGAAATGTGCCCCAGTGATGTACACGTGTCGTTTGTATCTGAATTCCATTGTCTTTGCTATTATTTGTTGAAATGAAATTGTGGTTGAATATTGAAATGTGTCAGAAATTATGGATCGCGGGGGTTGCTTATTGATGAAAATATTATTTAGTGATTAAATGCTATTCGCATCCGTATACATATTTATTAAGATCCGACAGTGGCTTAGTTGCTGGCAGGCCGAGTTCATTTGGTTTGTTTTTCTTTGGACTCTTTCTACCATGGAGTGGATTTAATTCATTGTTATTTTATTTATCATCGCTTGAGCTTTGTGACATGAGCTTTAGAGTGAAAAAAAATAAGCATTTTAAAATAATTTGATTTACAAAGCAAGTTTCAAATTGAAAGCGTACCATTTCAAGAACAGATATAATTATGTGCCTAAGCCTATTTTCTCATTATTATTCTATATATTTATGAAAATTAAATCATCATTCATATACTTAGTACGTCATTATTTCTTAAAAAAACACATATTTCAAAAGATTTCTGTACTAAAGGCAATCATTTTATAATAACTTTTTTGTTAAATAATGCATTTTATTTTTTTTTTTTTATCTCACCATAAATGAATTTGTACATTATTAAATATAATACGCACATAAAAAATCATTTGTGGAAGGCTGGTTCCTGTGTAAGATAAGCCAGTGTCACAGGTCACCAGGAATTTATCATTATCTTTGCTTAAACTGAACTCGCTTAGTTTTTCCATTACATTATTACTGGGGCCTAGTTCCTATGGGTTACTGGTTACAGGTTACATTCCCGTCCACTGTCCACTTATTTCGCACTTTGAGATTTTGATATTCAGCTTTGTGCCCGTTATTGTTCTCATTAAAGTGTATATAGCTAACTGTTAGTGTAGTTACTGCGGTGTAAATTTTTATATATAAATAAATGTATTTTACATTTCTTCGCGATGTATTTAAATTACAAAATTTGCTGGAATATTTTAATTATCATTATGGGTCCTTCCAATTTTGTCAATATTTAACCACTTTGGACGATCATTAATTTTTACACTTGTATGAATATTTTTAATGCGGTTCATATATATATATATATATATATATATTTGTTCGTTTCAACACCGATACTGAGAAATAATGTTATGATGCAAAAATAAAAACGAATTTTTATGTTTCATTCTGTAGTATTGTAAACTGAATATAAGATAATAAAATAAATGTACCATACACAGATATCCATGTTATATACATACATATATTCAATGTGTTAGTCATTCATCTTCTCAGAAATGTATTTATAACGTCTCTAATGCGTGTACTTAGTGTAAATAGGGAACACAAAGCGAGTTATACACATATTATCCTCGTTCATATCGCAGTCACTTTCGAGCAACATTTTTACATCATTTGACAAGCTTTAAGTTACGTGAAGATAAGACAATCGAGACTCTAGCCTCAAATATTTACTGTACGTTAAGTGGATTGGATATTCGAAGTTTTGTTTGAAGAAAATTGTAAATTTTGATAAGTAGACTAAAACACTTGTCTGGTACTTGTATAAGACTAACCAATTTCAGTAAAATAAAGTCGACTAGAACACAATCCTATTTTAGTTTAAGTTATTGGCGGTGTTGCATAAAACGGTCAGGATAATGTATGTCACAAGTCACCATATTTCAATTTCAATGAAAGTAACATAAACAAAATAATAATAAAATAGGTTAAACGGACATAAGGAGATAAAAATAGTTTATTTTATAATAAAATGTTTCTTTGAAGATACAAGTTACAAGATTTACATAATATATTTAACATATACGAGTATATATATTTTTTCAAATAGCGTTAAAGTTTTTTATTTGCTAGTCGTCAGTAATTAAGCATTGGACAGCTTAATTACTGACGACTAGGACAGCTAAACAGCTAGCTGAGTTCTCGAGCTTCGTATAAACATTGAAGGCTTTGATACAAATTAAGGTTGCTTTCACACGTCTTGAGTTAACATTGTTTTCAAAAGAAGTAGTGCGTGAAGACTGTATTTATTTTTGTATGTTGCTAGCATATATTATGTATAGTAAATAAATAAGTGAAGACAATGTATTGCTTAAATGTTTGAACTACATATTTTTCTATTCAACTGTACATGAAAATATTACACTATAAATTTCAATGACCCTGCTCGCAGTTACCTTCTTTTAACAAATTTAATAACTTTTTTCTTTATATTTATTTATGTCTTTCTTTTTCAATATGACAGGACATTATATATTATGAGAGCACCTTAATTATTTTATAAATCTTTCTCAGGATATTTTATTTATTAAACCAATAGACAACACGTTAAAGTATTATAATATTACTTAAGGAAATACAAATTATTAAACATATTACAACGATATAAATTTCTTTCTAAGTCCTGATCTTCAGTACGCATTACTTTTTGATTTATTTTTCTTATTCAAAATTTCTCTCTTGACAACAACATGTACATCGTACAACAAAGCTCCATACCTAATTTAATGCTAAATCCTGATATTGAAGAAGTATCTCTGTGACATTGTACCCATTTTAAATATGACATGTAAAAGTTTCATCAGACAAAACAAGGGGATATAATTCTATGCTTAAGTTATTCAGATAACTGACTATGAGGGATAGGGATAGAAATAAAAAGTCTCACAAGTATCATCTGCGAGATGATACTTGTGAGATTAAAGATAATTTTTTTCATTCGTTCTCATTAACACTGTTTTGAATTTATTTATAACGTCTCGAACGAATCTCTCTGAATATTTAATATTTTTCTTAACCTTTCTCTTAGATCCCAAATCTTAGAAGTGAAAGTGAACACAATTTATTTATTATACGACTAAAAAGACATGAAAAAGGGTGTTTTGGACTTGAAAAGAATACAATGACTCTTCAAAGGGACCCTTAAGTGTTAACTGAGGCAATATATAGTAATGTGAAAACATGTTTATTCCACGGCAAACATATTTTTAATTATATTTAATTTACTCATCATTCATATAGTAGGCATATACATTAATATTTTATAACTATATACTTTTAGATTGAGTTTCATTTTCTAATTTTATAAATAGTAACTATAATCTAACAATGCCAGTTGCAATTTAAAATATTTGAGACCAATTCAGGCAGATGGCGGCTTGCGACCAATTTAGGCCAATACTGTTAGTTGGTCGATTGAATAAAATTAATATTGTATACATAATACTCTTATGATTCCATATAATTTGTTTATTCTCATTCCGTATTAAACTAATATATATTCATTACATTTAAAATTTAAACCGCAGTTCAAAATGCTTTTCAGCAATCTAGTTCACGGGAAGCCGAGATGTAGTTGTCAGGCATCTAACCTGTAGTACTCGTTAAAATCTTCGAAAACGTATGTATCTTAGAAAACATATGACATAATTTGGACGTATGAATAAAAAAAATTGTATTGCCTTTTATATTCGGGTGAGTAAGTAAATAATTGTATCTATAAATATTTTTAATTATCTATATTTAAAGTGTTCTATTAGTTGTACCACTTGCCTGACTACATTTTGCCAATCTTGCAATTCAAATAGGGAGTTATTAAGAAAGGAATATGTGTACCAACAGGAAATACAAGATGCAATAGTAGAAAATTCTCTGTAGGAGGACAACATCATCTATGTCATCATCAATATCTATACACAGATGATGATTGCAATTCTTGTTAAGACGAAACAAAAGGCAAATGCCTTACTTGTTCATCTGATAATCTGCTATAAAAACACAAATAATATAGTTTATTTATATTATACGTTACATTGAATAGTACAATTTTCAACGTTTTAATTTGGTTTATAAGGCAATGAAAATAATATTATATTATTTTTTTAGATGTGTATCATAATGCAGTCGCTGTTCAGAGCTGTTGGGATGGTGCATCGAAGCTCAACTGTACCCTCTGTACTGGGGCTTTGAGTCTTCAGTCCGGCACAGATTGGACTGCGTGTGCTGAGGGGTGAGTGGATGTTAATCTTTTGCATTGATTTAAAGATTTTTGAACACGAGATTTTAATTTTTGATTGGGCTTGTTTGAAATATACATATATATTGAATACTTCAATCTGCAATCGGTAATCTTAACCCTAACAAAGGCTTTCATCCACCTCTTGGGGTTCCAGAAATGAAATCCGTGAAAATGATGTCCGTGTCAATAGTATATAGTACAGTATTTTTCTTTCTTCTTGTCTCATCTCATATCACTATCTAGGTACTACCGGGGCACGTGTTCTAAGCGCTACTTGTCTTGTCGCACGTGTATCGGTCGTCGTCGCGACCAATGTACCTCGTGCCCACGCGGCTGAATGTATAGTTGAAATTTAAGAATTAGGTTTAACATTTTGTATGTTATCAAAAGTGATATAAAATATACATATATGTTTTTTCATGAATTCATTGCTTAATATATTATTACTTAATTACTTAACTTCAAGCCATATCCCTTGCGGGGTAGCCAGAGACGACGGAGCGCCAAACGCTATAATATATATTAAATATATAATAATAATAATATATTGCTTATATATTATATATCATTATATATCATTTATGTAGTCCTACATTTTGTTTTGTCTTTTATGGGAACAATAATTACTACCCCTTTATGGATATACCATAATTGTTACGTCAGAACTATAACGATTATTAAGGTTTCGAATACACTAACAGGCAATCTAGAGGTCAACATCTATACAATGTTCACTCAAAAATTACAACATTTGATACAATTTCGGTGAGATCTCAATTTGGTTATTAAATGTTATGTATGGGGTGAATATTGCGAATTCCTCCCTTATTACAATATTCTATCAATTTCAACCCTTACAAAAAGGTTGAAATATTTGAATCGACAGTCAACCATATTAATATATCTGTTAAGCAATTTGCAAATACTTGTTCAGAAATATTTATATCAAAATGTTCGAGCTGCTAACGTAAAATTTTATTTTGTAACTTTTTTATTTAACCGGTTATTATATTTAATACCGCGAAGTTCATTAAACCTACAAAGTTTAATGTTTGGTTAAAAATATATAATTTAATTAAAAAATATTTAATTACTTCATATTAAGAAGTTTAAATGCGTTCTGAAATTTCATTGTATTAAATTGTTTTTTGAATATGATTTTTGTGTTTGAGTTTCAGGTGAGTTTTATTTTCAGTAAGTTTATTATTATATTTTTTTACTTGTTATTTATTAGTCTATATGTTGTTGTTGTTTATTAGTTTATAGTATGTAGTAATATCTTTGTTAAAAGAAAATTTGATAATTTACATTTTTTTATGTATCGTTCTCTTCCAGCTAGTAGGTATATTATAGGTGGTAAAAGCTGACTCGAGCGAGGAAAGACCACCCTCTTACAGAAAATCGAAGTGTAGTAACCAAAATTGGGTTATATTCTGTCGGTGAGAGAAAGAATCCGGAAGCCTAATCCAACGCCCTCTTATTACATGAAAGCATTCATCATAAAACTATACCCCAGGAGGATACCTGCTCTGATGAAGCCGGAGAACTCTTTCCGGAGCAACATCGGAGGATTGATACTCTGATTTTTCTCGGGCAGCCAGTCGTATCTAGGGCGGGCAAAATATCGCATTTTATGTTTTTTGAGTACAAACGACGGCAAACAGCGGTACCCCGTCACTACTTGAGCGGCCACCATCTCACGTATTTGCCACATTTCGGTGTTCGGCTTATTTTAACGCGGTGAGCTCCCCTACCCCTCCCTCAAACCGACCGAGCCACTTCTAGACAACCTTCTATACCGAACTGATAGCAAGCCACAATCAGAATTAAGAAGTGCTTATCCTCGAGTGCTTGAGCCAAGTCGGCCTTGTTGTTTTTGACAGAGACACAGATATCTCAATCTGGTGACACAGTCAGTATTATACTAAAGTATTATACTAAAGGTATAAACTTTACTTTGAAGAATGGTCTGTCACAGCTAGGAAAGACGGCTATTCGTCTACCGCACGTGGACAGCCATATCCATAGCTCTCTATGTTGGTTCTTTTGCTGACTACACATCCCGGAAAGTATGCGACCGAACGCGTATGGCACTACAAGTCCGTTGATTTATTTATTTATTTTTATTTATTTATATTTTTCCACTTTGAATTAATACCAGTGATCACTTGTGTAGGTAAGTCAAATAGGAATAACAGGAGGGTCTATTTTGATACCAAACTTATCGAAATTAGTCTCTCTGTAAAGACACCTTCCAGGTTAAAATAAGGCTACGAAGGTTCCAAATTCACTCTGGTCTAAGAAAAACTACACAACAGGCTGAAATTTTTTTAATCCGGTCACTGTTTCACAAACGTCAATATATTTAGTGAATAGTGTATGAACAACTACAACTATCCAAATCAATTCAATAACCTGACCTAATGATTAGTTAATAATAAGAAAACGAAATCCATGGCTAGCAAGACGACCAGTTACCGCAAGCAGCACTCGTTCCTGAGAATAACGCTAGGATCAGCCATCACTCATATTGCCATATTTGAGGGAAGGGGTAACTCGTCGCCCTCCGCTACCGCAAGTATTACCTACTAAGGGAGCGGTGTGATACAGTCAGTAGAAAGTAGATGTAATAAAAGCAACAAACAACGTCAGAAAAAATTGCGTAGGTTACTACAGGGTGGGCCAAAAATTTTTGCACTTTTGAAACATGTCTAGAAATAAAAGTACAAATGTTATTTTGTTTATGATTTATTTAACGTAATTATCATTTATTAAAAATTATTTTTTAAAAATTAAATCGTTGAGATGTGCTTCGTCTCGTCGTTGGCACTCCTGCAATCGACTACATAAACTTTGGAAAACTCGTTGACACATGCTGCGAGGAATCGCGGCTATCTCCTCGTGGATGTTTTCTTTTAATTGGGATATGGTCGTCGGTTTATTAAGGTATACTCGACTCTTCAGATCCACAAGAAAAAATCGCAAGGTGTAAGGTCCGGGCTTCTGGGAGGCCATGGGATATCGCCTCTGCGATAAATCAATTTGTTAGGAAACATTTCTTTGACCACCGGTAAAGTCACGTTTGATGTATGGCATGTTGCTCCATCTTGTTGCATCCAAGTCCAGCTATTGTATCCTTCAAATTCATGAAACTGTGGTGTCAAAAACTCTAACAACATTTTCACGTATTCCACTGAGTTCACAGTTACGTTATTTCCTTGATTATTTTCAAAAAAGTATGGACCGATTATGCCCTTTGCGGATATGGCAGCCCACACTGTCGTTTTTAGTGAATGAAGAGGCTTTTGGTGTTTATAGTGAGGGTTTTCCATGCTCCAATATCGACAATTATGTTTATTTACGTGACCATTAATGTGAAAATGGGGCTCGTCCGTAAACAATACATTCTCAAGGCTAGAGAATCGCTCCAGTATAATGTCAGCAAATAACTTGCGTTGAATGTAATCGTTTGGTTTCATCTCCTGTACAATTTGAAGCTTATATGGGTGCAGTTTAAGGTCCAAATACAAGATTCGCCGCAGACTAGTTCTTGGTATAGCAAGAGCCGCCGACCGCTTACGCGTAGATGATTCTGGATCGTCCCTTACAGAAATTTCAACCTCCCGAATGTTCTCTTCGCTTCTTCTTGAACGTGGTCGCCCAGTTTGTTTAATATTCGTTGTCGATCCCGTTTGCTCAAACTTTTTAACCCAAGCTTTAATTAAATTAACACTTGAACACTCACTTACACGGTGTAATCCGTATTCAACTCTAAAGAGGCGTCGTACAGTAACGTAGGAATCGTTGTTTTTGTAAAATTGTTTTACGCAAAAAGCACGCTGTTGTCCCGTGAAGCGCCCCATCGTGACTAAAATTGCATTAAACGACGCACAATTCCCCGCCACTCGCACGCCCCTTGCTCTCACGGTTTTGGAGAAATCAAGTGTTGCTATTTGCAAAAATTTTTGGCCCACCCTGTAGTTAATCGCTAAAATACAACTCATTCCCAGTCCATACAATCACTGAGGTAATCCTTTACACTATGATAACTTTTACTAATCAAATTCCTTTTAATGAATATTTTTAATTAATTTAGTGACAAATTTAGGGTTACACTAAGCGTTAAGGGGAGTTTATTGTAAAAACATATACAAGTGACTCTAAAGGAATTACCTATTTTATGGAGCCTGGTGATGGACTTAACAAGATTATTTTTATTTCTAATATTAATTTATAATAATAATGTTCTAATTTTAAATTCTTTGAATTCATTTTTAATAACTTTCGGGGCATCTTGCCTATTGTAGATTGCTCGAACAGCCCTTTTTATCTCGATAGCATTAAGAGGTCCTCGAAAAAAATATTTTTAAGAAAAGTTCTTATAGCCAATCCGTATCACAATGTGTGATGTGAACATTTACGAGCCATATTCGTCCGAGAGCTCCAGAAATACGGCTGTTAAGTTTTGTAAGGGTAAGGCTTAAGTTAAAGCGATAAGTTTCAAAATTTTGGAATTTGGTTGGTACGTTTGTCTAAATGTTGCGAGTGTATATTGTAGTTGTGTTGAGTAATTTATTACTTTGAACGAATATTTCGGTTAACTTGATATAATGTTTTTTATTTTACTGAAGATAATTATACAGTTAAAGAACCAATAATATGTTAATATTGAATTATAATTTTATAGCCAAATTCCTCGTGATAAATAATAAGCTAAAACTGTTCAATAGCTCCATTACCAGCACATGTCAAACACCTGAAGTTTGTAACATGAATGGGTCTTATAATAAGTTGGCAAGTGTTGCAGTTATTAAAACTTGTTTTAACACGTCCGCTGCATATTTCGGAGCGTAAGTTGCTCACACTACTGAGCTTATCGCTTGTGTAGTAATTTAGCATAACTTGCAATAAACCAAACTCTATACAGTACTATGTTCTAAGTCTTTGGTGTTACGAATATTTGTTATTGTCATATTAGATTCATAAAAAGTTTTAAAATATATTAACCCTGTAGCTGGAATACGTTGACATTTTAATCAAGAATCTTTGATTTAATGGTTTACTAGTAAGGCTTCGTGCAAGCCTTTAACTATGGACGCCATTTTTTTTTTGGTAAATTGCAAATATTCTATTTGAATAGAATATCCAAAAACATTATGTGTTGAACATGTTTCGTGTCATATATCTTCTTTTCCGGAGAGAGACCTGCATGGCTAGAAAATAAGACATCCCCAGTGCTGTCATCCTGTCGTCATTGATGTGTAGGGTTGACAGAAGCGAAAGAAGCCCCTTGTGCTATATACGATCAAAGGCTTTTGCCATATCCAGACTAACTACCAGATCCTCCCTTGCTTTCAATAACCGCTGCCCAACGGTTCTTAAAATATGAAAGAAGATCACCAGAAAATTGACTATAACGAAAGCCATGTTGCCGGTCATTGATCAACTGGGGATTTTTGAGTTACGTTACGAGCTTGTGTCTGATGATTCTTTCCATTACTTTGGAGAAAAGAGACGTAATGGCGATTGGTCTGCAGTTAGCTGGGTCCGATACCTTTGACCGTAACCTTTTGTTAGGGATCGGATGGACAAGGGCACAGTTTCATGAGACCGGGACTAAGCCTTTAAGACAGGAGTACCGAAATAGAAAATTTAGCAATAGAGTCAACTCAGGGGTACATGTTCGTAATACCATTGGGGTTTCTTCCCTTGATCATCCAAAGTCCATTTTAAGTCAAAATGAGTGCCCAAAAGATCGGCTTTTTCTTTTCCCGTGTAGGCCAGGGTGTCATTCTTAGTGTACAACAGCGGTAGGAACTGCTGTAAAAAAATCCTAAAGATTTACCATATATTAATCAGAATAGATTGAGTATTAAATTACCATTTATAATTTATAAAATCAAAAATCATGCAGCTTACGGATCGTCAAGTCTTTTTAAGTATCAGATTGCTCTCGAGTTAGTATTATTTTTTAATCATTTTAGTCATATAAATATTAAAAAACAAATTAACAGTCCATTAAAAATAGATATCACAATACAATGAAACCGCTAGAGGCGTTTTTTTTTTATTTCAGAGTGTAGGTATAATGTGTAAATTGCTTGTTTTTCTTTATGTTTTGTTTCACTGCTCGATCGGATTTCTAATTGTATAATATCAGAAAACTCTAGCTACAATCGTTCTACTTTCTACATGCTTTTCAACGCTAAATTAAATTAGTTTTGGAGTAAAAATCTTTTATATCTTCATTATTTATTTTATGGTTTTTAAACGGTAATATTTGTCGGTAATTTTAATGAGATTTTAATAAAAAATTATTAAATGAAATTACTTGTATAAGACGAAGGTTCCGATATTTGAAAGAAATGAAGAAAGAACAGAATGTAAGATCAACGTGAATGGTAAGATAATAGAACAAGTGAATGAAGCGGTATATTTGGGAAGTATGTTTAGCAGAGACGGAAGATACGAAATGGATGTGGAAAGACGTATTGCTGCCGGTAACAGAGTTAACGGTGCTTTGGCTGCATTGTGGAGACGGCGAAACGTCAGCATAGCGGCACGTTTGGCTGTACACAATGCGGTTTTGCTACCGACGCTGTTATACGGCAGCCAAACGTGAGTAACACAGAAGAATAATGTAAGAAAGACGAATGCTGTGGAGATGCGATCTCTTCGCAAAATATGCGGAGTTAGATTAGCTGACCGAATCCGCAATGAAGAGATCCACGTAATGGCAGGAACTAGCGAATATGTCACGGTGAAAATGAAGAAGAACGTGCTCAGGTGGTTTGGGCACGTCGAGCGAATGAGTGATGAAAGAATGGTAAAAAAGATTTATACAGGCAAAGTGCGCGGTAAGAGAGACAGGGGGAGGCCTCGAGTGACCTTCGCAAAAACAGTATCTATGATACTATAGGAAGGTCACGTAAAAAGCAGGAGGACCCCCCGGCGGGCATGTATGAAGAGGTTGATGTGTGTGGCCGAGGCGAAAGAGGTATGCAGAGACCGTAGCGTTTGTCGCTCCGTTGACTCTGGCTACCCCGCAAGGGATATGGCGTGAAGGTGAGTAAGTAAGTAAGTACTTATATAATAATACTTGCCACTTTTCTTTTGAGTTTCAAAAGTTTATTTTATCTAACCTTTCTTAAAAAATACAAATGATGGCATTTTCATAATATATTTATTTCTCTTATCAAAATATAACATATATTTTTTCAAATAGTATTAGAGTTTTTTTAATACCAAGTAGTCAGTAATTAAGTGCAATTCTGAGAGTTCTCGAGCATTTGTATATACACCGAAGGCTTTGATGCAAAATGAGGTTGCCTTCACACGTCTTGAGTTAACGTTGTTTTTAAGAGAAGTAACGCGTTAAGACCGTATTTATTTTTGAATGTTTGTAGTATATATTATGTATAGTAAGTGTATAAGTGAAGTCAATATATAGCTTAAATAATTTAACTACAATTTTTTTTCCTATTTTGTATTCCGGTGTAATTGGAAATATTATGCTATAAATTTCAGTCACAGCTGTCTGCAGTTTCTTCTTTTTAACAAAAGTACTACTGTATATTTATACATAGATTCTTTCTCTTTTAATACGACAGGATATTATAAATTATGAAAGAATCTTAATTTATTTGTAAATCATTTAAAATTTTCATTTTATCAAAATATTTTATTATGTAATCCTACAGATATCATATCTTCTTATATTTTATACTACTTAAAGAAATATGAATTATTATATTACACATATTACACGAATAGATTGTTACCTACTCGTAAGTAGTGGTCTTTATTACGCGTTACTTTGTGATTTATTTAGCTTAGTAAAGATTTATCTCTTGACAATAACATGTAAACAGTACAACACAGCTTCATATCTAACCTAATTCTAAAGTTTGGATATTCAGAAGTCACTCTGTGAGATTGTATGCATTTTGTATATGACGTGAAAAAGTTTCATCAGACAAAACAAGGGGATATAATTCTATGCTTAAATTATTCAGATACAGACTTCGAGAGATGGGGATAGAAATAAAAAAGGATACATTTCACAAGTATCATCTATGAGATGAAAATATATACATCGTTAGTTACTTAAGATAAGACATTTCATTTTTTTTTCGTACGAACGCATTAAGGCTAATTTGAATTTATTTGTTACAAAATTATTGACTTAGATTTATTTTGAACTAATATTTTATTATTTTTATTTTGTTTTTATTTTTTCGGAATATTTATATCATCTTATTACCCTTTCTCTTAGATCCTAAAACTTAGAAGCGTAAGTGAATACAATTTATTAATTATACGCTTAGAGAGACACGGAAAAGGGTGTATCGGACGTGAAAATAATACGATGACTTTTCAACGAGACCCTTTCATTAGTGTTAGATATTATTATTTAAGTTTATTCAAAGGTAATCTTTAGTAAAGAAAAGATATTTTTATTTCACGATAATATATCTTTATTTATCTTTAATTTACTCATCAATTATATAATAGATACAAATGGCGGGTGGAGACCAATTTAGATATATTTAAATATTGTTTGATGGTTGGTGGATTGAGTAAAATTATTATTATGTACATAATGTACTTATGAGTCCATATAATTTATTTAGTTTTTTATCTTTATTTAAATTACGTTTCAAAAGTACAATGTAAATATAAATATTTAAATAAAATTTTTTGAAATACATATTTATCTCGCATATATTGGTAATATTTTTAATTTATCCCGACGTTAAAATACTTTTCAGCAATCTTGTTTACGGGATGACAAAAAAGAGCTGTCAGACGCCTACCAAAGTAAATCCCTGAAATAGTTTTATTTAAATCTCTATTACTCCCAAAAATCTACGAAAACATGAGTATCTTAGAAATCACACTATGCTTTACGATGTATGCATTTAAAAAGAAAGAAATCATATATATATTATTCTTTACACCTTAGACATATGAGAGGCAAAATTGTATTTCAATACCACTTTTAGATTATAAATTTTCATTTTATGTACAGACGTGCATTTTGACAAATAGGATATTTATATTTTATTACGTATATATACTTAACAGCTTTTTTTTTTAAAGAGTAAGTTACATATCATCTTTTATAAACTCTGGTAAGTTCTTAATGGTTCAACTAACAATATCATGTTACTTTTAACAAATTGATGAATTAAATATGTAACAAATGAAGAAAATATTATATGTGAATCGAAATTTTAAAGGAGCACAAATATTTAACTGCTCCTTTAAACATATTTCCAGAGCAAGAAGATTGAGTCCTATGAACAATATTATATTGGATAAAAATGTTTAGAAATCTTCACAATACTGTCACTTCAACGTTCTGCTAGCTAGTTTCAGGTTCTGTTATCAGACTCAGTTGAGGGGATGTCTTATTTTCCGTTTCACTGTTGATACAAAGTTGAATGTTTAGAATTATATTTTACGTAACTTTCTTAACATTATTATTATAATGTTGAAGAAAGAAGACGTTCATTATATTAAGATATAATAAATATTTGGTTACATAAGTTTTTATGAAATTCATATTGCTCCAATGCTCTCCATCAATCTTCTCTTCTAAAGAGGCTTCTTTACCAGCTTGAAGCCTTAACTCTCGTCTGAATAAATTTCTCAGATCAATGTTGTCTGACAATCCGCTGAGGAATATATGACGATAAATTCAATTTTAATCATATTGAGACATACGACACATACACACATGTATTTTATATTATATCTGTGGGATAATTGAGTTTTTATATTAATATTAGCCGTGTATATAAAAATCTTAAGGATTAGAAATGCAGATAAAACACATTATTGTTTTCCTCTGAAACAAAAAAAAGATGACTAATAAGAAGCTAACCATATCGTTAATTGCATAGTTATTAACCTGCTTAAGTATTAAGACTACTTATCGACTTAGTCTTGACCCGACCTGACCTTAAATGACCTTTGTTACATAATATCTAAGTCTCAGTTTATCGAAGAGATAATAAGATTTCTTTCTGTAGTGCATTATAGCCAGAGACGTGGTGCTGCCATCACAGTAGCCTGGAGACGATCTTTCCAAATGTTTGTTTATGTGCTTTACTTACACTAGCATATATGATTGATAACCTTTTATTTAATGAAAAAATGTGGATATCGTCTTACATTTTTCAGCCCCTATCATTGTATAAAAAGATTAGAAAAAAAAGCTGCTGGCCTGATGTCAACCTTCGTTGGGATTGAGTGTTGTTAGAATTTCTACCACTTTTTGGATAAGTGTTGTAGGATGGAAGCAAACTTTTGTTTTTGTCTCTGATCCGACTCTTACCGCACTCTCGGGAATATATGGAGTGGTCTTATTTGAAGCTTTTTATATAAAAGAAATATATTTTTATTAAGATCATTAATTGTACATCAAATAGGAATGTCAGGAGTGCCTATTTTGATATCATATCTATCAAATAAGCCCTTCTGTAAAGAAACTAGTTTTTTTTTAACAATTGATCGTTTCTTAATAGACTTACTGTTATTCATATTTTAATTTATGACTATTTAAATTCGAGTTAATATTTTTATTCTGCAGTATCGTCTATTTTGAAAAATTCTGAAATCTGAATCCCCTTATCAGTTCACGAAAAGTAACTATTTGTTTTAAACTCGTTTTCTCAGAGTATAGGAACGATAAAAAATAACGTATTATATTGTTTGAAAATACCTAAAATCTAAAAAATAAAAAATAAATAAAATCTAAATATTGTTTCGTGAGCTCGTTACTTATTTGGTAATTTCTTTTAGTTATTTTTTGTTATAATTTATTAAAAAACTTTTATTTATATTTACAAAATACTCAAATTAATTTTAATGGGATTAACGAAATATGAAGCAAGAAATATATCCTTATATCAGTAATGTTAAATATATGTATGATATATGTACATATAGCTAAAATAAAACATAAGGTTAGACGTTATTATCAATTTCCTCTGTTTATTTAATCTAGTCTTGAGATAGACTGTCTAATATGTATATCTTAAACAAAAATTGAGATCGACTCTTTACTTAATTCAGATTTTATTTAGCAAGAGACTGAATAATATAATAAAATAAAAAAATTATGAACTTTATTAATTTACCATGTAGTGTACAAGTTATAAATTTGTTTACTTCAAGTTACGTAACAGATTGTAGACTTTGGAAATTTAGTATTCAAGTTGAAAGTTTTATTAATTACGTTCCATTAACTTATAAAACAATCTGAGTCTGTGTATCTTTAGCGTGGTTTTATTTATATGATTTATAATTGATAAACGATTTAAGAATTTATGTAGTAAAAGAAGGTTCCTTGAGAAAGTACATAGTTATTTTAATAATTATCAAACTTATATTAGACAAAAGTTGTAGTAAAGATATTATATTAATTATATTAATTACATTACGTTTCTTCATTAAATTCTCCTAATGACAACGTTGTTGAATATATTAGTCAGACTATGTTTTAATATTATATACTTTATTTAATATTTAAATTTATTTAAGCTTGAAATAAGTTAACGTTAATCACACTTTAATAGAAAAGTCGACATATTATAGGCTGAGATAAGTACAGTATTCAAATTTCACATTTAATAAATCTGCGTGTTGTCTTGAAATTCTAAATTATGTTATTTTAAAATAACTTTTATAAGATACTAGCTTATTCCCTTCCGCTTCGTTGGGTATACTATTATGTTTGGATGTGAACTTTGGATGCTATGGTAACTTTTGTAATATTAGCCGTTGTCATCGTAACCGTTGCTATGTTAATCCTTGCTATAGTAAGTGTAACTCCTACAGGTTTAAAATATGGAGGATTGCAAAAAGTTGAAATCCGTTGGGATAGGAATTCCGCAAAATCCGTTCTTAGTGGACGTCTACGTCACAAAAGAAGTAAATATGAAACATTTTAAGTTAATCGGACAGATAGTTTCGGAGATTTCGTGATGAGTCAGTGAGTGATAAATCGCTCATATATATATATATATATAGATGAGACAAAATTCCGACTTGTTTAATAAGAAATTTCTTTGAAAAGTTTAATTACGGTAAAATATTCTATATATAAAAATACAACACCTCTTATTAAATACAATATTAAAAATGTTTATCTTTATTTTATCTTATTGTTAATATCATCTTTGTATGACATTTAAAGATTACACGTTGTTCTAAAATCGGACGTCACATGACTCTCATATAAACTGTTGAAGAATTACTTGTATTTTTATTATTTTCACGGTTAAATATATTTTTCGCTCAAATATTTCTTATCTTTTGTTTTCTCCATCCTAAAATCTTGATTTTATATTATTACTCATGGTTTCCTTCCATATTAAGAACGACAGTCTGTGAATAATACTAAGCAGTTTCGCGTTTTGGAATCGAACGACTTTTGCTCAGCAGTATCTTTGGTTGTACACACATAATAAGGAAAAATATTTTTAATAAACTGCATTTTTATTGTCCTGTGACAGAGGTAACGCAAAAGCTAGGAAGAGAATTGTATATATAAAAAGGCTTTTAGCATCATGCAATTATACCTCAATGCTTCTTCTTCCCTCCATTCATGGCTCGAGAAAACTCTGATTATCTTATGTAATGCATGTTTTCAGGAATGTACCTCATTAAGTTTTTGTTGAGAAAATTGATGATTTGTTTTGGAATTACATTTTTTAAGAAAAGGACGCAGTTTAATAAGACTTATTTGGAATAATTAAATTGAGTAATATCAAAGATAACTAATTGCCATTCTTAATTGAAAAAATATCACGGAAAATCTGTTGCTTTCGAATATCACATAACCCCATTCAGATTATAGGCTTTCGCTTTGACGCTGTGATTTCAAACAAAATAACGGTGTGTAATCTTCTCGTATATCAAATTGCGATAGGACATAGCTTAGTATTAACATTGCGAGATATTTGATAACAGAAGGGTAAAAGCTAAGCTTAATTGAAACATGTGTTGGACATTGACGCTTTCGGTGTGTTGCGTGGATTTGATCAGATATGTCACTTAATTGCAAAATATAAATATTTGTTTTTATGTGTTTTTTGTTCTTCATAACTCGTGTAGATGACGTTGTGATTGATTTGGTACAGTATATGTTGTTAAACTCTATCACTTTTCAAGGCGAGAAAAAAATATTAAACAACCCCAATATCCCGCCTCTTCTAATAGAAAGGAATGACCTTCTCGTAAACTTACGTTAGATAAGCCTCATAAAGTTTTCGTTTTCATAATCCTTTAATAAAGAAACAAAAGGGTTTCCTATTTTTTCTCATCTGATTTGTTTGTATCTATTATTAAATTTGGGCCGATCTAAGTGGGTATGTTTTTAATTTAGGTTATATACTTAAATTTTAATCAAGCGTGCTAAAATATCGAACGACTAAATTTAATATTTTTCGTTTATTGATTCGTACCAACGACCTCTTTGATTCTTTAGTATTAATATGAAATAAAAGAAATAGACAATAGCTTAAGAATATAATATTGATTTTAAAGTTAATTGAACTTGATTAAGTTCAAACATGAAATATCCAATTACATTCGATCGAGGACACGTACCTACACTCTGTTTAAATACCGAAGTATATTTGAGCTTGCTAATAATAAACATTGAGATGATTGATCTTACTTTATAAAATCTGTTTATATTTATAACATAATTATATCTAATTGTTACATCTTAAATATAAAAATAAGAGCTGACCGAATCCGCAATGAAGAGATCCACAGAATGGCAGGTACTAGCGAAGATGTTATGCTGAGAATGAAGAAGAACGTGCTCAGGTGGTTTGGGCACGTCGAACGAATGAGTAATAAAAGAATGGTAAGAAAGATTTATACAGGAAAAGTGAGTGGTCAGAGAAACCGGGGGAGGCCTCGAGTGACCTTCGAAAACACAATATCTACCATAATGGAGGAAGGTCACGTAAAAAGCATGAGAACCCCCCATGTATGAAGAGGTTGATGTCTGTGGCCGAGGCGAAAGAGGTATGCAGGGACCGTAGCGTTTGGCGCTCCGTCGTCTCTGGCTACCCCGCCAGGGATATGACGTGAAGTTAAATAAATAAATAAATATATATATAAAAATAAGTTTCTATGTTTTATTGTTTGTTTACCAATCATGAAAGAAGTGCATGAATTTAGATATAATTTTGGAAATCAAATCTACGCGGAATAAAAATTCCCGTGGGATAAATCCTTGATTGGCCTACTTTGGATGAAATAACATAATGGTATGATTTTTTGCAACGGCGTAATTGCCCGAGAGGTAATATAAAATAGGCAATTCCATTAGAGCAAATTGTAAATTTTAACATATTTATATTCATATCCAATGATCGAGCCAATATTTTTCAATTTAAAATAATTCCTAAAATAAAATCTTTAATATAATTTGCAAATTAATTTTGAACATATTGGTAAATGGGCCACTAAATATTGACGTTTGTGAAACAGTGATCCCAGTAATGAAATATCAGGCTGAGTTTGTTGCAAGGTTCTTCTCAGATCAGAGCGAGTTTGGAAGCCTCGCAGCCTTAATTTACGTAGGAGAATGTCTTTATAGAAGGACTTATTTTGATGAGTATGGTATCAAAATAGGCCTTCCTGACACTTCCTTTTGACGTACAAAGTAGCAATTGGAATTGAAACAAAGTGGAAGATTTATTATAAATACATACTTGACTATGTCTGGTACGGTCTCTTAGTGTATTTATTATTTTCTTTAGGACACACGACGGACAGCCAAGGACAAGGTCATACACTCAGTATGCCGAGTCAGATCTGTTGTTGGTGTCGGTACAAACACCGATTTAACAGAACACCGATAGAACACAAATAGTGTTGTGTGCATTGACTCATGCTAGTAGCCGAGGACGTGCTCGTAGACATGAGTTATATTACATTCACTAGTTTGTGAAATAGTGTAGAAGGAAGGGAGCGGAGCTGAATTCAAAATATTTCTGCTGAGGTAAGAGTGAAAACGGTAGCTAATTAGATCAATTTTGAAGAAAATTAACGATTTATAAAATTAGATTATATACTTACTAGTTAAGATGATTATCAATATTTTTGTTATTCAATAAGAATAATCTCAAAAACCACAAATAATTATCTCCTGAGCTCTCAATTACATCAAAATAATTAAAGTGTCTCAATTTTTTTAAATATAGATAGGTCAATTATAAGTATGAACAAAATGTTCTGGATTAAACCAAAAATAATAGAGGCGTAGTCCTCACAGGGAATCTATTAGAAATAAAACCAAAACAAATTCAAATTCTGTCCCTTTGTAACCCTTATTATGAGGGCAATATCTCGCTATTTGCATAGTATTATTCACTGCATTAACATTTAGACAAATTTTGGCTTACAATACCTTTGAAACAAAATGAGTTTTCCTTGATTCACCAAGTTGTTATATCTGTGGTGTCCCCTACCACCTTTTTTGTATGTTATATAATTTTTATTTTGTTTTAATTTGGTTACTACAAATATATAAACAAGATTACACTTGAAAAATTATTTATGATCAGAAATAAGTACAGTCAAGCTTTATTTTTTACTATTATTTTTCGACTTTCTCGACCTATCTACCCACCCTGGTTGTCATCTGACAATAATAGAAAACAGATGAAAAATCTCAAAAATGTGATGTGGTGTGTGCAGCAAGATCCGCGTGCAGAAGCTAGTAACAGTGGAGAGTTTATAAATATTATTTTGGGGTACTAACAAGTAATCTTGATATTTAACACAATAGTTTGTAAACGTGTGAAATATTTTAACATAAAATATTTTGATAGAAGTTTACAATATTAAAGATGATGATGAAGTATTAAAAAAATATTCTTATTTTAATTGAATGTTTTTAGTAAGTTCTGTAAAATGTTCTTAGGGAGGGATAACTATCTAAGCGGGATTGAATGAACATTATTCCCGACTGTGAGATAAATGGTGAAAGACAATTATAACAATCTATAGTTGTAATGGAAACAGAAAATGAGATCACGAACGTACTATAATATATTTAGCTATACTTTATCTATATAAACTTGATACTTGAAGAAACGAATGAAACTATATAAAGATTAACTCATACTATACCATTTAATTTCGACATAATACGTGTGTCCATCAAACCTTCATCTCGATAACATTATTAGAGTACCTCGGAAAAAAGAATTTCTATGATTTTTTTTATAGCCAGCCCATATTACAATGTGTGATGTGAGCATTTACAGGCCACATTCGACCGAGTCCTCTAAAAATGCGGCGGATAAGTCTTGTAAGAGTAAAGCTTAAATTGACGCGATAAGTTTTCGACTTTGGTACTTTTGTCGAAATGTTTCGTGCGATATTGTAGTGTTGGGTAATTTATTTCTCTGAACATTTATGTCGGTTAACTTGATATGAAGTTTTTTTTATTTAACTAAACATAATTTTACAGTTTACCAACCAATAATGTGTTGTGTCTGTATTTACTACGTTATGAACAGTATTTATGATATATATAATATAACTATATCTATATATAAAAGGAAGAAAAACAAAAATCTATCCATAATATAGAGATCAAATAGAAAAAAACACTTGGAAAAAAACACATGAATTTATTCTTATAATTTTTTATGAGCTTGAACACTTATTATTAACTTTTTATTATATTTTCAGTCTTCGGTAAACCCTAGGCTTTTAAGAACTTTTATAATTCATTGGGTTAGGTACTGCGAGTCAAAATTGTCACTGACCCTGAAACAGGTAGTCTTCATGAAACGGGCCCAACGGTGGTTGGTAGTACACTGTACAGCTCGAATTTACGTGGGCGCCAAACCACCTTCAGAGTGAGCAGAGTAGCTACCTCAACAATTAGAAATTCCCATTTGAGTGTCTCACACTCATGTGTCGCGTTATAGGTTAAATATGAATTATATAGCCAAAAACCCCGTGATAAATAATACGCTAAAACTGTTCAATAGCATCAACAGCAGCACATCTCAAACACTTATAACCTGCAGTTTTTAACCTGAATGCGGGACTTAAAAGTTTTAATAGTTGGTAAGTGTTGCAGCTATTAAAACTTATTTTAACGCGACCGGTGCTTACTCCCAATGCAAATAGCTCACAGTACTGAGCACGTCACTGGAGTAATATTTTAGCGTAACTTGCAAGAAATCGAACACTGCAAAGTATTATACTGTTTTGAATCTTTGTTGTTAAGAAAACTTTGTATTATTTTATTAGATAGCTTAAAAGATCTTAACCCCGTAACTGGAATACGATATAAAGTCAAGAATCTCTGAATAAAAGGTTTTTATTTATATCCTTTTGTGCTAGTTGCAAAAATTTTATTCAAATAGAATATAAAAGAAATTTTAAGATAACTATATACTTCGTCAAGGTTCTTGTTATTCGCAAACGTTTCAAATATCAAAGAAGTTATCATTGTAGTGAAAGAAAATGCGTTGCGATCACATTATATTATATTTACATTATATTGACAACTAGCAATACAATTTCTTTAGTTTTCAATAAATCAGGTTCTCTTTTCTTCCTTTTATTTGCGTATACCTTTTTCATATTTTTACACACCTGATTCTGTCTTACACCCCTTATATTTATTGTACTCATTGTGGGGAATAGTGAGCAGTTAACTTATTGCGCCTAATGTTGCCTTATTTTTTTCTCCGTATTTGGGCTGATGTTTTTATTATAGAGACGTGTGAGGATTCTGGAAATATTTACGCATGTTAAGGTAATATGTCCCAGTGATGTACGCTTGTTGTCCTTGGCTGAATTTCATTCTTGTTGCTATTATTTGTTGGGATTTCTATTGTTATTGATTTTTTTGTTTTTGCTGTAATTTCGAATTTTTAATCAAGTATTTGATTAAATTTTCATATTATATTCGAAAGTTTTATTAAATACAATGAGTAATAATATTGTCCTTATGAAATTTATAGATACTTTATTTTATAAATTGAATTCATAAGAAATATAAACTGTTGTTGTTTATTTATTTTTTTCTGGTTAGGCAAATGTCTCGGAAATTACGGATCGCGGGAGTTGCTTATTAATGAAAATATTATTGCATGATATTATAGTGATTAAATGCTATTCGCGTCCGTAAACATATACATCGATATCCGATAGTGGCTTAATGCTGACAGAATAAGTTCATTGTAGAATGTGTAGAATGGATTTAACTCACTATTATTTTATTTATCTTCTCTTGAATTTATGTGACATGAGCTTTAGAGTGAAAAAATTAAGTATTTTAAAATAAATTTGAAAGCGTACCATTTCAAAAACAGATACTTGTATAATTGTGTGCCTAAGCCTTTATTCTTATTAATTATTTTATATATTTAGGAAAAGTAAATAACCATTAATATTCTTAGTACCTCATCATTTCTTAAAAAAACATATTTTAAAAGATTTATGTACTAAATGCAATCATTTTAACTTTTCTGTTAAATAATGCATTTTTTATTTTTTCTGTATCTCACCACAAATGAATTTGTACAATATTAAATTAAATACCTAGACAAAAACTCATTTGTGGGAAGCTGGTGCCTGTATAGGATAAACCAGTGTCATAGATTATCAGGAATATCTTCTATCTATCTTTGCTTATACTGAAGCTTAGACTGAACTTGCTTATCTTTTCACTACATTATTACTGCCTCCTAGTTACTTGGGGTAGTAACCAGTAACCAGTAACTACTTATATCCCCGTCCCCTGTATTATTTCGCACTTTGATATTTTGATATTCGGCTGTGTGCTCGTTATTGTTCTCATTAAAGTGTGTATGGCTAACTGGTAGTGTAGTAAATGCAGTGCAAATTTTCATAATTAAATAAATATATTTTACATTTGTTCACGATGAGTTTAAATTGCAATGTTTGCTGGTATATTTTAATTATCATTATGGGTCGTTTTAATTTTGTCAACATTCAACCACTTTGGGCAATGGTTTGTTTTGACGCTTGTTATATTCCTATATACTTGTGTTTATTAATTAAATATTTCTTATATTCTTATTTGTTATAAAATTGTTAAATTCGCATTTAGTATATTCTCACGAACCGTGGAAACGCTGATTAGACACAGGTGCATTGTATCATGTTAATATCCCAGAATGTAATATCTGAAACCCTTGTTTGTTACATTTATTTCTCTGTATCCTTTTAATTATAATGTCATTTTATATTCATTCTTGTTTCCAACTTTGAGCGAGTATCACGTAGTTTGTAATTTAATTATAATGATTAAATTTTAAGTCAATAAATTTGTATTCTTTTGGATCCTCCGGTTGTGACCGACGTAATTCGCTTGTATCAATATTTTAATGCGTAATATTTGTTGTGTATATTGAAAGTGTAATATTTGTTCGTTTCAACACCGATAGTGAGAAATAATGTAATGATGCAAAAATTTAAATGAGTTTTCATGTTTCATGTAACATGTCACTCAACTTGTGTCTTTAGGGGATTGAACTGAATGTGGTTCAGTTCACGCCACTCAAAGATCATCCCCAAGGAAGTCTCTATAGAAGACACAAGTTTCTTTCGGCACTCGTCGACGTTTTCCCGAGAGAGACCTGCACGGCCGGAATATACCGCATCCTCAGTGCTGTCATCCGCATAACAATGTATGTTGAAGATATCCAATATATCATTGATGTGCAGGAGGAACAGAGTTGGGGATAGCACGCAGCCTTGGCGTACACCAGCGTTCACGGGCTTGGGGTCCGAGAAAAAACCGTCGAGAACGACCTGTATGCTCCGCCCAGAGAGGACGCTGGTGATCCACTTGCATGAATTCTCAAGGTAGGAGTACCGAAATAGACGCGTTAGCACTGGAGTCAACTCAGGGGCACACGTTCGTAGGACTAATGGAGAAATGCCATCCGGCCCACTCGACTTATGAACGTCCAAGGAAAATAGAGACTGCCTAATAGTTTTCTGCCGAAAAACTATTTCCGGCATTGAGCTCTGACACTATATATAGATAGATAGATAGATAGATTATAGGCGGTGTCTTCCCCTGGTCGTCCAAAGTCGAGTTGGAGGCGAAAAGAGTGCCCAAGAGATCGGCCTTCTCTTTTGCCGTTTGGGCCAGAGAGTCATTCCCCATGTGCAACGGCAATAGGGACGGCTGGCTAAATTTGCCCAGAGTGGCCATTGAAAGCGCCCAAAATTTGCGCGTGCCAGGCGGGTACTTACATTTCAAATGTCCGTGACAATAGTATATAGTACAGTATTTTTTTTCTTCTTGTCACATCTCATATCACTATCTAGGTACTTATATATATATATATGTTTAATAGGTTCATTTATGTAATCCTATATTATGTTTTGTCTTTTATGGAAACAATAATAGCTTCCCTTTTATGGATATACCATAATTGTTACGTCAGAACTATAAACATTATTGAGGTTTCGATAACACTAACAGTCAATTTAGAGGTCAACATAATGTTCACTCAAATGTTACATCTGATATTATTTCAGTGAGATCTAAATTTGGTTATGAAATGTTATGTGGAATGAATAATCCAAATTCCTCCCTTATTACAATATTCTATCAATTTCATCCCTTATAAAAAGGTTGAAATATTTGAATCGAGAGTCAACCATATTAATATATCTATTAAGCAATTTACAAATTCTTGTTCAGAAATATTTATATCAAAACGTTAACGTTAATTTTATTTTGTAACTTTTTTAATTTAACCGGTTATTATATTTAATACCGCGGAGTTGATTAAACCTGCAAAGTTTAATGTTTGGTTAAAAATATATAACTTAATTAAAAAATATTTAATTATTTCATATTTAGAAGTTTAAATGCATTATATGAAATTATTTCATTGTATGAAATTATTTTTTGAATATAAGTTTTGTGTTTGAGTTTCAGTTGAGTTTAAATTTCAGTAAGTTTATTATTATATTTTTTACTAGTTATTTATTAGTATATATGTTGTTATTGTTTATTAGTCTATAGTATGTAGTAATATCTTTGTTAAAGGAAAGTTTGATAAATTTTCATTTTTTATACGTATGTATCGCTTCCAGCTAGTAGTTATATTATAGGTGGTAAAAGATGACTCGAGCGGGGAAAATCCACGCTCTCACAGAAAATCGAAGTGTATTAACCGAAATTGGGTTATATTTTGTCGGAGAGAAAGAATCCGAAAGCTTAACCCCAACGCCCTCGTATTAAATGAAAGCATTCATCATAAAAGTATACCCCAGGAGGATACCTGCTCTGATGAAGCCGGAGAACTCTTTCCCGAGCAACATCGGAGGATTGATTCTCTGATTTTGCTCGGGCACCCCGTCGTATCTAGGGTGGACAAAATATCGCATTTTATGTTTTTTGTGCACAAACGACGGCAAACAGCAGTACCTCGTCACTACTTGAGCGGCCACCATCTCACGTATTTGCCACACTTCGGTGGTCGGCTTATTTTAACGCGGGGAGCTCCCGCCCCAACCGACCGAGTCACATCTGGATAACCTTCTTCACCGAGCTGACAGCAAGCCACACTCAGAATTAAGAAGTCCCGAACTGGCTCACTCCGCTTGAGCCAAGCCAGCCTTGTTGTTTTTGACAGAGACGCATATATCTCAACCTGGTGACAGTCTACCCATTATACTCTAGGTATAAACTTTGCCATGGAAAATGGTCTGTTACAGCTAGAAAAGACGGATATTCGTCTACCGCACGTGAACAGCCATATTCATAGTCCTCTATGTTGGTTCTTCTGCTGACTACATATTCCGTAAAGTACCAGGTTACTATCGCGATTCCTCCAAGGCCCTTTGGTTATTGCTTGTGTAGTGCCCATTTAACGTCCGGCTCGCATAAGGCCTGCGACCCAACGAGTATGGCACTACGACACAGTTGATTTATAAGTTTATTTTTATTTATATTTTTCCACTTTGAATCAATACTAGTTATCACTTATGTACGTCAAATAGGAGTAGCAGGAGGATCTATTTTGATATCAAACTTATCGAAATTAGCCCCTCTGTAAAGACATCTTCCAGCTTAAAATAAGGCTACGAGGGTTCCAAATTCACTCTGGTCTAAGAAAAACCACACAACAGGAGGGATTTTTTTATTCTGATCACTGTTTTACAAACGTCAATATATTTATTTGAATAGTGTATGAACAACTACAACTATCCAAATCAATTCAATAACCTGACCTAATGATTAGTTAATAATAAATAAGTCGCCATTCGCTACCGCAAATATTACCTACTAAGGGAGTGGTGTGATAAAGTCAGTAGATAGTAGATCTAATAAAAGCAACAAATAGTGTCAGAAAAAATTGCGTAGGTTACAAGTTAAGCGCTAAAATAAATCTCATTCCCAGTCCATACAATCACTGAGGTAATCCTTTACACTATAATCACTTTTACTTATCAAATTCCTTTTAATGAATATTTTGAATTTATTTAGGGACAAATTTAGGTTTCACTAGGCGTTAAGGGCAGTTTATTGTAAAAACATATACAAGTGACTCTAAAGGAATTACCTATTTTATGGATCCTGGTGATGGGCATAACAAGATTATTTTTATTTCTAGTTTTAATTTATACTAATAATGTCCTAATGTTGAATTCTTTGAATTCGTTTTTAATAACTTTCGGGGCATCGGGCCTATTGTAGATTGCTCGAACAGCCCTTTTCATCTCGATAGCATTATTAGAGGTCCTCGACAAAAATATTTTTAAGAAAAGTTCTTATAGACAGTCCGTATCACAACGTGTGATGTGAGCATTTACGAGCCCTATTCGTCCGAGGGCTCCAGAAATACGGCTGTTAATTTTTGTAAGGGTAAGGCTTAAGTTAAAGCGATAAGTTTCAGAATTTTGGAATTTGGTTGCTACGTTTGTCTAAATGTTGCGAGTGATATTGTAGTTGTGTTGAGTAATTTATTACTTTGAACGAATACTTCGGTTAACTTGATACAATGTTTTTTATTTTACTGAACATAATTATACAGTTAAAGAACCAATAACATGTTAATATTAAATTTAAGTTTTATAGCCAAATTCCTCGTGATAAATAATAAGCTAAAACTCTTCAATAGCTCCATTACCAGCGCATGTCAAACACCTGCAGTTTGTAACATGAATGCGGGTCTTATAATAAGTTGGCAAGTGTTGCAGCTATTAAAACTTGTTTTAACACGTCCGCTGCATACTTCAGAGCGTAAGTCGCTCACACTACTGAGCTTGTCGCTTGTGTAGTAATTTAGTGTAACTTGCAATAAACCAAACACTATACAGTACTATGTTCTAATTCTTTGGTGTTTGGTGTTGTCTTATTAGATTCATAAAAAGTTTTAAAATACATTAACCCCTTAGCTGAAATACGTTGACATTTTAATCAAGAATCTTTATTTAAATGGTTTACTAGTAAGGCTTCTTGCAAACCTTTAACTATGGACTCCATTTTGTTTTTTTGGCAAATTGCAAATATTTTATTTGATCCAAAAAAAAATTATGTATTGAACATGTTTCTTGTCATATATCTTCTTTTTCCGAGAGAGACCTGCATGGCCAGAAAATAAGACATCCCCAGTGCTCTCATCCTGTCATCATTGATGTGCAAGATTGACAGAAGCGAAAGAAGCCCCTTGCGCTATATAAGATCAAAGGCTTTTGCCATATACAGACTAACTACCAGATCCTCTCCCTTGCTTTCAATAACCGCTTCCCAACGGTGCGTAAAATATGAAAGAAGATCACCAGCCAATTGACCATAACGAAAGCCATGTCGGTCGTTAATCAACTGGGGATTTTTGAGTTACGTTACGAGCTTTTGTCTGATAATTCTTTCCATTACTTTGGGAAAAGAGACGTAATGGCGATCGGTCTGCAGTTAGCTGGGTTCGATACCTTTTACCGTAACCTTTTGTTAGGGATCGGATGGACAAGGGCACAGTTTCATGAGACCGGGACTAAGCCTTTAAGATAGGAGTACCGAAATAGAAAATTTAGCAATAGAGTCAACTCAGGGGCACATGTTCGTAATACCATTGGGGTTTCTTCCCTTGATCGTCCAAAGTCCATTTTAAGTCAAAATGAGTGCTCAAGCGATCGGCTTTTTCTTTTCCCGTGTATGCCAGGGTGTCATTCTTAGTGTACAACAGCGGTAGGAACTGCTGTAAAAAAATCCTAGATATTTACCATATATCAATCAGAATAGATTTAGTATTAAATTACCATTTATAATTTATAAAATCAGAAATCATGCAGCTTACGGATTGTCAAGTCTTTTACATCCGATTGCTCTCGAGTTAGTATTATTTTTTAATCATTTTAGTCATACAAATATTAAAAAACAAATTAACAGTCCATTAAAAATAGATATCACGATACTTTATGTTTTGTTTCAGTGCTCGATCGGATTTCAAACTGCATAATATCAGAAAACTCTAGCTACAATCGTTCTACTTTCTACATGCTTTTCAACGCTAAATTAAATTAGTTTTAGAGTGAAAATCTTTTATATCTTCATTATTTGTTTTATGGTTTTTAAACGGTAATATTTGTCAGTAATTTTTACGAGATTTTAATAAAAAATATTTAAATGGAAGTACTTATATAATAGTACTTGCCACTTTTCTTTTGAGTTTCAAAAGTTTATTTTATCTAATCTTTCTTAAAAAATACAAATGATGGCATTTTCATAATATATTTATTTCTCTTATCAAAATATAACATAAATTTTTTCAAATATAAAAAAAACTGTGATAGAGGTTTTTTTTAATACCAAGTAGTCAGTAATTAAGTGCAATTCTCAGAGTTCTCGAGCCTTTGTATATACACCGAAGGCTTTGATTCAAAATGAGGTTGCCTTCACACGTCTTGAGTTAACGTTGATTTCAAGAGAAGTAGCGTGTTAAGACTGTATTTATTTTTGTATGTTGGTAGTATATATTATGTATAGTAAGTATATAAGTGAAGTCAATATATAGCTTAAATAATTTACATTTTTTTTCCTATTTTGTATTCCGGTGTACTTGAAAATATCTATTATATAAAAATGAATCGCAAAATGTGTTGGTAAGCGCACAACTCAACAACGCATGGACCAATCTTAACAATTCTTTTTTTTAAATATTCCTTGAAGCCCAAGGATGGTTCTTACGGCGAGAAAAAATCGAATAATTTCCAGGAAAACCCTAAAAGAGCCCTTTTCTTTTTCCTATACAAATATTTTAAATATAGAATAAATAACTAAATGTAGAGCCAATTTGAACTGTATTGTTATTCAATAAAGTTTATATTAAATTACAAGCACTCATTGTTATCTAAACAATTTAGGTATGTTGCTAACGTCGAAGAGTCAATTCGCGCTTTATTGTCTCTCCACAAAGTTCAAATTCAATCAAATATATGTATGTGCAGGTTCACGCAAAAGTGATAATATCGTGAACCCGACCAAATTGAAAAGTCAAAAAATTTAAGAGCTATAGATTTGATTGGCCTTGGAATATTCTTTCTTTTGTTTTAGTTTTGGAATGCGACATAAATTGTCATCAGTTTTCACGTCATTGCATCTGTCAAACAAACCGCATTAAAAAGCGTTTATAATATTGAATAATTAATTTTGATTGTTTTATATCGTGTTTTGTGCAAAGTGTTTTAATACCTGTGATTAATAATTATTGCATGTGACATAATTTAGTGAGTATATTCGATATGCCTCCTATAAGACGAAGTAATTTAGGTAGAAGAACCCGAAATGCTACAAACCAAACTAATTACCGATCTTATCATACTGCACAAGAACGTGACGACCGAAAAGAACGTGAAAGAATTCGTATATCACGAACGCGGGAAGCGAGAGCGAGAGATTCAACCAATAATCCCGAAAGTTTGAATCGAGCTGCTTTCAATTATGATTTGTCAATTGACTACAGTAACCACCAATGTTTTACTATTGAATCTATGAACTTGGTTTGCTCTCATTGTAAGGCAAATGATGCCAATGGATTGTGTTGCGCAAATGGGAAAGTGAAATTGATACCATTGGATCTACCACCAGAGCCATTGTACTCATTGGTTTCAGGAATAGAACCAGATTCCATACACTTTTTGTAAAATATCCAACAATATAACAATTGCTTTCAAATGACGTCATTTGGGGCAACAAACGTAGTTCGGGAAAATTTCATGCCAAATTTTAAGGTAGGTATTATAGAAGTTAATCATTTTTATTTTAGTGAACAAAATTTCCTGTTAATTAAGTAAAGGTGTGTCATTAACCTTCAGTTCCTTAATCTCCAAGAAATATATTACTTAGTCATAATATTATTTGGTGATTCAGTATTAGCAATACTTTTATTATTTTGAAACACAATATAATTTTTTATGATGGATATTAGTTACAACTAATTATTACATATTGACATACCTAAGCATATCAATTATAAATTGGGGATTCAAATCAGGAGACAGATATACTTTTTACGAACAAATATTATTTATATTTGACAAAAATCATTTTTTTTAATTTACAGATACAAGGCAAACTATATCATAGCGCAAGTTCACTGTTACCAGTATCAGATAGCAATTACAAATTTCTGCAAATTTATTTCATTGGCAATTTACCACAAGAAATTGATATGCGTTGTTCAAATAACAATTCAGTAAAGAGGTCTATTGTAGAACAATTACAAACTTTATTTCATGAGTACAATCAATTGATTATGTTGTTTAAAACTGCACTGGATCTGATGACATCTGATAATCACAAAATTGTAATCAGAGCTGATAAAACACCTGTTGGCCAACATGCAAGACGTTTTAATGCACCACCTATTGATGAAGTTTCCATCGTAGTAGTTGGAGAAAACTTGGAATCCCTTGATATTGTTTTACATCGTCGGAATGATCAATTACAACGTATAAAGGAAACACACCGCTCATATGACGCCTTGCAATATCTCATTATATTTTGGCAAGGTGAAGATGGCTATGATTTCTCAAACAAGATGATAAATCCCATTACAGGTAATAAAAAATATTCGTTTAGCAAGGAGATATAATATCAGTCACTATATTATTATTTTTTATTTTCAATGTTATGAAAACAAAAATCTATTTTCAGGTTCTAAAACCAACAAAAAAGTCAGTTCAATGAACTATTATTCCTACCGCCTAATGATGACAATCACATACTCAAACGTCGGCGATTATATCACAAGTATGTTATAGACATGTATGTTAAAATTGAAATGGAGAGATTAACATTCATCAGGTTGAATCAGACAAAACTCAGATCTGAAGAGTATATTCACCTTCGAGATGCGATTAATACTCATGGTAATGCACAGAATCTTAGTCAAATAACTATTCTTCCAGCAACATACATCGTAAGCCCTCGACATATGCATGAATATGCTCAAAATGCCATGTCATATGTTTGTCATTATGGTACAGCAGATTTGTTAATCACATTTACATGCAATCCACACTGGATAGAAATAGACACAGCCAGAGTCTTTATATAAAAGTTGAAATCTTTAATGGATTTCATTGTGAAACATTATGTGTTTGGAGAGACACGCCGCTGGATGCATTCTGTGGAGTGGCAGAAACGGGGATTGCCACATGCACATATTTTGATTTGGTTAGTTGACAAGATAAAGTCAAATGAAGTTGATGCAGTAATAACAGCTGAAATCCCTAATGTAGAAGTAGATCCTTGATTGCATGAGGTAGTTATCAAAAACATGGTATTGACGGTTATCCTTTGTATCGTCGCCGATCGACAGCAGAAAATGAAAGATCAACCATTGTCAAATTAAATCAACAAGATATTGAAATAGATAATCGCTGGATTGTTCCATATTCACCCATTTTATCAAAGACCTTCAAAGCACACATCAACGTTGAATCTTGCCATTCAGTAAAATCTATTAAATACATTTGCAAATATGTAACCAAAGGGAGTGATATGGCTGTGATTGGTATTAATGCAGAGAATTCCAATGATGAAATTACCCAATACCAAATGGGTCGCTATGTTAGTAGTAATGAAGCAGTTTGGCGAATATTTTCTTTTCCTATTCATGAGAGACACCCTACTGTTGTTCATTTAGCTGTGCATTTAGAAAATGGACAAAGAGTATATTTTACAGCACAGAACGCAGTAGATAGAGCTGTACAGCCACCATCTACTACATTAACCAGTTTTTTTGAGACATGTCAAAACGATGCTTTTGCTCAAACATTGTTATATTCTGAAATGCCAAAATATTATACTTGGAATCAATCCTCAAGGAGATTTATACGACGGAAACAAGGAAAACCAGTTACAGGATACCCAGATGTATATTCTACCGATGTGATTGGTCGAATTCATTCAGTACATCCAAGCAATGATGAATGTTTTTATTTACGACTGCTATTAGTCAATGTACGTGGCCCAACATCGTTCCAACATGTACGAACTGTTAATGGTGATTTGTGTGGATCATACAGAGAAGCTTGCCAACGTTTGCGATTGCTAGAAAATGATGCTCATTGGGATCAAACTCTCAATGATGCTGTAATATCATCACAAGCTCATCAAATACGAACATTGTTTTCTATAATCATATCTACATGCTTCCCATCAAACCCAAAGGATTTGTGGATCAAGTACAAAGATAATATGTGTGATGATATTTTGTATCAAATACGGATTAGAAGGGGAAATCCAAATATACAAATAAGCGAAGAAATTTACAATGAAGTATTGATTTCAATTGAGGACATGTGCTTGATGATGTCAAACAAACTATTATTTCAATTAGGACTGGCCGCGCCTGATCGTCCAATGCATAATGCTTTTAACCAAGAGTTGCACCGAGAAAAACTATATGATCTCAACACTTTGAAAGAATTAATTCAAACAAACCTTCCACTATTCAATGAACAACAGGGTATGTATTTGATACACTTATGAAAGTAATAAATGATAAAAGAGGAGGGATTTACTTCTTAGATGCACCTGGTGGTACAGGAAAAACTTTTTTGATTTTATTGATATTAGCAACAATTCGCTTACAAAATGAAATTGCGCTTGCACTCGCTTCGTCGGGAATCGCAGCAACTTTGCTTGAAGGTGGTAGCACAGCTCATTCAGCACTAAAATTGCCATTAAACATGCAAAGCAACGAAACTCCAACCTGCAACATTTCGAAGAACTCTGCAATGGCAAAGGTTTTGCAGCAATGTGAATTGATTGTTTGGGATGAATGCACTACGGCACTTAAAAAATCTTTGGAGGCTTTAAATAGAACCTTACAAGATCTATGGAGCAATCATAACCTATTTGGTGGTGCAATGATTTTATTAGCAGGAGATTTTCGTCAAACATTGCCAGTGATTCCCCGATCAATTACTGAAAATACTTATATACGTTTTATTTCATTTTTCTTTATTTCATCGGTTATTAACCTTATGTTAATAATAATAGTAATAAATAATTAAATTTCTCCACGTTTTGTCATTGAAGCACCCACTTTGTAAATATTTGTCACCTTTACGTTCCCACTATCCCTTTAGATTATTTTTCAATCAGGTTTGAACCTTATGTTCCCCTCTTAGTTTGAAGCCCTCTAGAAGACATCCCAATCGGGGTTTTAGTGCGTCTCAAAAGGGTGGCCAAAGTTCGTGGAAGCGAAGATACTTAGGTCATCCGAGCTGACCTTTTTCTTTAATTCTCCTGAACAGAACCGTCACCATAATGATAGGGCTATATGTGAGGGTCAGCAGAGTAAAAACATCTTAAGGTCGAAATATAAACTGCCACATTCCAAATCTATTTGACAGAACGAAGTCTGCCGAGTTGTATAAAAATTGTTGTATTTATTATAAAAAAGTATTTTTTTTCATTTTTCATAATTTATCTTTTAAAATTTAAATGTTTTGAGTTTAACTTATATTATATGGATTAGTAAAACCACCAAATATTTTTAATTATGAACATCTTATTAAAATGATAAAGTAACATATTAAAAAAAGGATAATTTTAGGATTTATCTATCATATTATTTAAAATATTAAATGATAAAAAAAAATCCACCAGAATGCTTAATATATATAAAACACGTGTCACGTTGTTTGTCCACGATGAACTCCTTAACTACTTAACCGATTTTAATAAATTTACACACCACGTACAGTTGACCTAACTTAAAAGATAGAATAAGTTTCAACTCAATTCATAGTCGCCATATTATTTTATTGCAAATTTTTTGTTCATTATTTTGCAGTTACCTCCTAACAATTCTAAAAGATGGCGGATATCTATTGACTGAATTGAGTAATTACGAATGAGGTATCTATCCTACCTACCTTATTCGTAAGTTTAGTGTTCCAAGTTATTTACTAAAAACTTTGTAATATACAAATAGTGTTATAAATTTGGATAAAATTTAAAAAATAATTATAATTATTTTGTTTTGTTTTTTGCTTAATATCGACTGTAAGAAAACATTATGGTTTTCATGAAAGATGTACTCTGAAGGTTACCCCTTGAATAGTTCACTACAATGTAATATATCAAAAACAATAGTCACAGCAACGCGTGACCGGGTCTGCTAGTTATACTATAAATTTCAGTGACCGCTGTTTGCAGTTTCTTTTTTTTAACAAAAGTAGTACTTTATATTTATTCATAGAATCTTTATTTTTTAATATGACAGGACATTATAAATTATAAGAGAACTTAAATTTATTTATAAATATAAAACTTGCATTTTATCAAAATATTTTACTTACGTAATACCATAGATGTCACATCATCTTATTTTTAATACTACTCACAGAAATATGAATTACTATAGTACACATAATACACAAATAGATTTCTTCCTAAGTACTGATCTTCAGCACGCGTTACTTTTTGATTTATTTAGCTTAGTAAAGATTTATCTCTTGACAACAACATGTACACCGTACAATACAGCTTCATATCTAACCTAACGCTAAACTCTGGATATTCAGAAGTCACTGTGTGAGACTGTACGCATTTTGTATATGACAAGAAAAAGTTTCGTTAGACAAAACAATATATGGGATATAATTCTATGCCTAAGTTATTCAGATGCCGACAACGAGAGATGAGGATAGAAATAAAAAAAGCTACGTCTCACAAGTACATCTTCGAGATGGAAATATATACTTCATTACTTATTTAAGATGAAACATTTCATTTGTTTTGCATGCGACCTCATTAACGCTGTTTTGAAATTACTTTTTTTAATTTATTAGATTATATAATACTAATATTTAACTATATTCATATTGTTTTTAACTTTTCGGAATATTTAATTTCAGTCTTGTTAGATACTAAATCTTAGAAGCGTAAGTGAATACAATTTATTTATTATACGCTTAAAGGGACATAAAAAGTGTGTATCGGACGTGAAAATAATACAATGACTCTTCAACGAGACCCTTTCTTTAGTGTTAGATATTATTATTTATGAATACACGAAGGTAATCTTTAGTAAAGAGAAAATATTTTAATTCACGATAAATGTATCTTTGTTTATCTTTAATTGACTCATTATTAATATTATAGATATAGGCGGTTTGGAACCAATTTACATATATTTAAATACTGTCTGATTGTTGGTGGATTGAGTATAATTAATATTGTGTACATAATGTACTTATGATGCAATATAATTTATTTAATTTTTTATTTTTCTTAAATTTACGTTCCATAAGTGCAATGTATGATTATTTAAATAAAACTATTTTAAAGTACTTATTAATCTTGGGTATATTTATTACATTTTTAATTTATCCCGACGTTTAAATGCTTTTCAGCAATCTTTTTCACGGAAAGAGGAAATGTAACGTAAACCGTAAAGTGCAAGTAAAATCCGTGAAATAGTTTTATTTAAATCTGTAAGACTTCCGAAAATCTTCGAATAATAAGTATCTTAAAATCATATGATGCATTATGAAGTATGAATTTAAAAAGAAAGAAATCATGTATATTTCTGTGAGATAATAATTTTTCTTTCCGTACATTCCACAAATAGGTCAAGCCATATTTCCATTTCAATATAAATCTTACAATCCTAGCTCAGAGGCAAAGTGAAATTGACACCCTTCAGCGAGTTCACCGCAGTATTAGATTATATGGAGGACTGACTGACAGATGTCCGCCGAGACTCGGAACGGACACAAGATGTGCATTTGTACTTTACACCTTAGACATACGAGGGGCAAAATTGTATTTCAAAACCACTGTTAGATTATAACTTTTCATTTTTTAAACACACGTGCAATTTGACAAATATGATATTTATATTTTTTGTATTATAACAAGTTAGAATAAACAGTAATCGAATCTGTGATTTGTTTTGTGATTGAAGTTTTGCTTGTGCATTATAGACTAAGTTATTACTTTAAATAATTATAAATCTTAAATACTGTAACCGTCATGTAAGTGACCCGCTCCTGGACTACGCGAAGTAATTTTTATACTTCTTGAGACACGCATTAATTGTTTCTAAACCTATATTATATTAGAAGTGTTTAGAGATTAGGTTTTGACTAATTTAATAATTGATTCTTCCTTGTACTATGAGAGATATATACTTTATTATATATATATATATATTACTAATATACTTAACAGGATATTTTCTTAACAGTGTAATATACATATCATTCTTTGTTAGGTCTAGTAAGTTCTTATTCGTTCAATTAACAATATCACGTTACTCATAACAAATTGATGAATTAAATATGCAACAAATGAACAAAATATTATAATGAATAGAAATTTTAAAGGAGTATAACTATTTAACTGCTCCTTTAAACATATCTCCAGAGCAAGAAGATCGAGTTCTATGATCAATACTATATTGGATAAAAACATTTAGAAATCTTCACAATACTGTCACTTCAACGTTCCGCTGAGTAGTTTCAGCTTCTGTTATCAGACACAGTTGAAGAGACGTCTTATTTTCCGTATCTCTGTTGATGCAAAAGGATACAAAACTTGAATATTTAGAATTTTATTTTGCGTAAAGGTTTACTAGTTAATTACTTTGTCAACATTATTATAATAAATAATTTATAAACTAATTATACTTAATGGTCAACTAATATTTATAATATCGTAAGATATAATAAATATTTACTTACATAAGTTTTTATTTTACATTAATTAATATTTTATTATTAATACCTCCATAAATTGGGAAATTATAAAACTTAGAAGTGAATTGAATATCTACAAAATTTCATTGAAATCCAATCACATATTAGCGCCAACGAATATTGTGACACTGAATTTTTGTATACATAAAAATATATGTAAGATTGATGGTTCTATCTATAATAATAGAAATTACATTAAAAAAATCTATTCTTTTTTGCAGGTGAAATATACACGGCTTTAAAAATTGTTAATCTGTTTATAAGAAGAAATCTCTAAAACTGATAAAACTGGACCTATAAAAAAGTGTGTTCGTCCATTTATTAATAAAATAAAACATTATTCCTATGAAACATAAAAAATAAATCTTATAAGAACTACATTCTTAATTATTAAATTATTACCCTGCTAAGTATTAAGCCTAATAATCGACTTAGACGTGACCCGATCTGACCTCAAATGACCTTTGTCTAAGCCACTGAGCTCATATTGAAGGGATAATAAGGTTTCTTTGAGTAGAGCATTATACCCAGAGGCGTATTGCTGCCATCACATTAGCCTGGAGACGATTTTCCTAAATATTATTTGTGCGTCTCACACACTAGCATGTTGATTTATAACCTTTTATTTAATGAAGGGAGTTTTCATATTTTTTATTGTATCTATGTGTGTTCAATACTTTAATGTGTGTGAAATATATTAGTGTGTGTGTTAAATCAAACTGTTAATGTGAATTATTTATTTGTTATTTATCTACCATAATTGTTATGTTATGTGTAAAATATGGGTTCGAATGTAACATACACATATACATATCAATTATAATTAACAGTATCAACGACAATACAGTTAGTGGTTTTGCGGTCCCAAGATGAAGTAATAAATTAATTTGATCTAAATAGATCGGAGACAATTATATGTATGTAATAATGTATGATGTGTGTAGGATGAATAAACTAAACAAATGAAATCAAATTATGAGAAATTATATTTATAATAGCAGTGTTCAGGACTTCGTTCGCGCAGAGTTTACTTTTTAAAATAAAAGTTGTCTACGATAAGATACTTGTCGATTTTTATTGTATTTTTTTTGTAGTAATTTTTCTTTTAATATATTAACAAAAAATATTTATAATTACAAATTATTACAAGATTTTTAAAGAGATTAACCAAATACAGAACACTAGTTTTTATATTGGTAACATTTTGTGGGCTGAAATCCATTTATTAATTAGAACATAGACTTTATTATTTTATCCTATAGGGCATAAGTTATAAAATTGTTTATTTTAAGTTACGTAACTGATTGTAGACTTTGAAAGTTCAGTATTCAAGTTGAAAGTGTCGTTAGTTCCGTTCAATTGACTTATGGAACGACACGACTCTGTGTATCTTTATCGCGGTTTTATTTCGACTGAATATAATGTTATATAAATGATTTAAGAATTTAAATTTAAAAAATATATATTTTTGTTAGGCTTTAAACTTTCATAAAAGATTCTCAGATTATTTTCGCTCCCTCAGATTATTTGAGAAAAAATATAGTTATTTTATTACCTATCCAATTTATATTAAACTAAAATTGTAATTACATGAATATAATTATATTCATACATTAAATGCTTCTAAAAATATTAGTCAGCCATTTCTTTTACCACACTTACTATAATACACTTTATGTTATAGTTAAATGAAAGTTAAATAACTTTAGTTTTAGTATAGTAAATATTATTAAACATATGATATTGAAAGAAGTTATGTTTAATCACACTGCGTTATAGATAAAGTTACATTCAACAATTAACATGCATATATGTATTATTATAACAACAGGCAGCAGCAGCAGATCAATCTAGCTATATAGAACCAAGTTTAATTCCTAACTTTACTTACTTACGGGTTTAATGACAAAGTTGTTTAAAAATGGCAAATCAAATTACATTGTAGTTGCATATAACTTATAAATTTTAAGCTTTCAGGTAATAAATAACGAACCTAATCTGACAATTGCAGAAAATAACAATATACTTTATTCACCTACGTTTAATTTATAGAAAATAGAAAAAAACTACCAAATAAATAAAAAAATTAAATAAAAAAAAAACCAATAATTTTATATAACAATAGCGACAACTTCCAAACGGTTATCTGCAATACCAGTAATTCTGGTAATTAACTAAAATAAGACATCAAATAATATTTAAAGAACTAAGCAAAAAGAAATATACTAACTAGAAATGTTTCATAAAATAAATTTGAATCGGTCTTGAGGTATAACCTTAATAGGTTCGCCACAACTGCACCGAAAGATCTAAATGGTAACCGACTCTGCATAAAATTAAAAATAAATTATTCTACCGTGAATTTAAATTAATATATATATTTTACACTCGTTACTCCTCTAGTAATATTAACAAGTTGTGAGCGAGTGAGTGTAGGTTGCAATCGTTAACAGGTTAGTGAGCCGGAATCTCCAGTTTTTTCATATGCATTCGGCCTTCGTCTTATCTCCCCGTCGCATATAGTAGCATATATGTAGTATACAATTTGTAGATATATTTCAAGGCATTTACGCCTGTATAACGTTTAAAAATAATATTCCCAGAGGCACATAGTTGCTTGTATTGAGTGATTTATTGTAACACTGTACGTTGAAATAAAGTAAATATCGAACAGAATGGAAGCTTTATGTCACGTTATTTATGACCAGTTTCGTTTGTTTGTCTACGATTATTGTTTATATACACTATACAAGTTCTTGATGTAATAATAATATAATATTTATTATTTTAAACATTATGTATTTGTAGTTTAGTGAATAGATTTTTATTTGTACTTAATTTATTGTTTATTATAATAAAAAACTTTAAGGTTCATAAAAAAATATTTTTTTAGTCTATTCAAGTAATCGCTTCTTTTCAGTTGTGAAAAGAGTAAAATCTTTAAAACAATTGTTCTTTTAGCAGAGCGATGGTAAAAGTAAGTGATGGTATTTGAGTTCGATACCTGCTTCCAATAAAATAAGAAAACCTTCAAAAATATTTAGGTGTTCAATAGTTACAACCCTGTTCTGAATATTCTAATTTATTGTAAGGTATCTTAATTTTAATATACCGAGATAATTTTCATACCACTTTCAAGATAGTGTTTTTTTATTATTTTTATATTCACTCGTTTGCTCTTTTCGTTTTGTGGTTTTAATAGATTTTTCCAATCAAACACATTTTCAATAAGCTTTCCAAATTGTTGGTTTTAGAAAAAGAGGAATGAAAAGGCGTGCTTTTCTAAATATTTTTATTTAAATATTGCTCATAATTTTAATTTAAACCAACTAAAAACAACGTCTGCAATTTTAAAGTATGCATGATTTATCACACCTCTTCAAGAATAAATTATTGTTTGTTACAGATTGGATCTCTCACAGGCTACTTGCTGTCACCATTAAGTTCGATCCACCGAACCCAGTCACTCCCAGCACTAAAAAAAAGTATCTTAATAATAACCGTTTTATTAAATAGTTATACCATAAAGTGTTAGTACTATTTTAGAACAATATGAAATGTCCTGACGTTTGGCTGAAAATAGAAAAGTATTCAAATTTCACATTTAATAAATCTCCATGTTGCGGCTAAAATACAAAAGAAGTTATGAATGCTATAAAATCACACATACATCACCTTTTATAAGACCGTTTAAATCTTTATCTCGTTTTATTATTAAGATAATCTTGTTACTTATAAAAAATCTCGATTGTAAACTGTTGAAAAACCTTCTTATTTTTTTTGGTTCCCAAGGTTAAAAGTACTTCTTTTTTGCCAAAATACTTTAATCCTTATTTTTATTTCTTTATTCCTAAAATGTCAATTTCATATCATTATTGGATCCACATAAGAAATTTGTTGACTCAATTAGTTCTTACATTACATTGTTAAGGAGCAAGCTACAATTTTGAATATTTGCATTAGGAAGTGTAAATACAAAATTATTAATTTCAAACCAATGAAGAGCCCGTGTCAGAGTACTAACACGTGTTCCGAAGAACTATTCGATCTGATGCCTGCCGCTGAACTTCATCACTGCACAGTGCGTCATCGCCTCCAGTACCACCCGTACCACCTGGATGGGTGACGATTTTCCACTGTGCAGTTTTCAATTACCTTTTTTCTTCGTACCACTCGAATGTGGAACGAACTCCCTTCGGCAGTATTTCAAGATCGATACGACATGGGTAGCTTCAAAAAAGACGTTTACTTTCTTCTTAATTCCAAGACCGGCAACGCTCTTGTAATTCCTCGCATGTTACTAGAGTTCATGGGCGGCGGTGATCACGTATCATGTGACCTGCAACCTTGTTTGCTCTCCTCTTACATAAAAAAAAAAATTGAACGTTGGAAAACGGAAACTTGCAGTATTGAAGGAACTCCACACGCATTCAAACAGATTCCTATTGAAAGCAAATACTTTTAAAATATACCCTCAGCTGACTTAAGCTTCTGCATGTTGATATATTTATTTATTTACTATTTATCTATTTATTTATATCTTTTTCAATTTGAATCAATACAATGATCACTTGTGTACGTCAAATTGGAGTGGCAGAAGAGCTTCATTTGATACCATACTTATGGAAAAAAGCCCTTCTATAAAGACACTTTCCAACTTAAAATAAGTGTATGTGTGTGTACCACACGCGGCCTGGTCTAAGAAGAAACATACAATAAATTCAGAGGGTTTTTTATTATGTTTCCATAATATTTCATATAAGATCTGAATACGTATTTTAACTTTACAGTATTTTACATAAGCATTTATATTAAATACGCAGTACCGAGTAAACTGAGAGTCATTCGATCCTATAATTCACTATCAATACGAGTGTGAAGCGGGGTTAATAAAACCAGCAGGCCTATGTCCGTTGGTCAGTCTTTCTACTACCTCATAAACAGCCCTCTCTTAACCCCGCTTTACGCTTTACGACCTCGTAAAAGTTCGTGACTTATAATTTAATATCTTTATCATATGTTCTGATTGTGCGTCTGGTTGTATGTGGTATAAGTATTTATTTTGTTTATTGAATAGTTTGTAACTATGGAAGTATTTTTTTTAGAAGATGTAGCGATAATTTACATTTCTAATGTTCATGAAACGAGCAGTGGTAAATTCACAGTAACATTTATATATAATCGTCTTTGTCCTGACGGATTCGAAATCTTTCTGGCACGTACCCAAAACATAACCAATGCCTCTTAGCAATATCGAATAACACTATTTTAAATTTAAATAAGTATAAAGTGGCTAAATATATTTATAGACAAATATTATCTTTCTAATATGTGTATTTAAATTTGTCTGGCTCGAAAGAAAATGCTAAATTTTAAATAATTTTGAAGTATTTAAAATATGTAATAATGTATTATATTGTATAGTAACATACATCTTTTGCTCCTTTGACTTGGAGACAAAGGATTAACTTTCTGTTTGTAGACTTAACGAGGGAGATCTGACCGGGATGATTTTTTTGCATAAATCTGTTTTAACCCTTTCGGAGCAGGCCGCAGGACCTTCGTTTTATTAGTTTAGGACCCTATTACGTCGCGGTGTATGAGCACAAAAGGGTTTTATTAAGCCTCATACGTTACTACACGTTTTTTAAATGACTTAAAGAGACTCTACCGAAGTCTACCATGTTAGGATTACTTTTAGAATTACTATTACAATTCCATAAATTATCTATACATATAAATAAATTTAAGTCTTTTTAGTTGCTTTTCATTAATTCCATATAAAAGTATATACGGTGCATACATAAACTGCTCATCTCTGAAACGGCTAGAATGATTTTAACTTTTAATATATTCCATTCGAACAAAGTCGTGTGCATAGCTAGTTTATAATATATTAAATTATGTTTGAAAATCGTATTATGAGTTGTATAAAAAGTAGTTTTGTTATGATATTATTAACAAACGTTATTAATATAAACAAAAAGTTTACATACAAAATATTTTATCTGATATTCTAAAGTATAAAGTAGTTTTTACAATTTTTTGTTGCGAATTAACTATGTTAGTATTTGCACAGCTGAATGTATGTCTTCTAACAAGCTCGGGAAAACAATATGGCGGCGACGTTCCCCGGCAAAAAATATATTTTATCAACGTCCTCTACGAGAAGCGATCGTTATAACGAGTGTTAAAAATATTTTTATATTAATTGAATACAACATTAAATAAATTATTTCCATTATTAAGTCAAGATGTTCATCCTTTTTTATTATTATTTTAGTTATTTTTATTTAAAATACTGAATAGAAAAAAATCCAATTAAAATTGATAATATCGTATCGGGTTAAATAATTAGTTAGTTTTAAAATAAAATTGTTAAGAAGAGATCGTGTTTGGTTTCTATTCATCGAAAATATGACCAAAAAAAAATTTATACCGCATATTTTAACCATAAATGCGATAAATTTGTATATATAAAAGCATTTGTCCGTGTCTTCAGTAAAACTGTACGTAATATATGTAACGAACTGCACAAAAGGAGCAGCACGTTAGAAGTTTCTATTGAATTACAGCCACCGAGACTAAGACAAACAGTCCGCCGCTCCGATGTTATGTTTTTATGTTACAATTCATTATAGCTTTACTATTTGTAATCCGTTTAATTCGTTCCGTTTAATTTAATTAGTATTAATTTAATTAATATTACTTAATTAAATGTATTATTGTTATTATATGACTAGTAAATTGATAAAAAATATGCCATTTATTTAAATGATAATATTTTTTAAAATATAATGTTTTTTTATAATATATATGGCCTGTAATAGTATGATAAAATTTTTGTTTTAAATGTCTTCTGTGTCTATCTATCTGTAAAAAAGTATTCTCCAGGACCAGGTACCAGCTTTGACAAAGCCGGAGAACCCCTCCTCGAGCAAAATCGGGGGAATGATTCTTGGCAATATCTGGCTACAAAGCTATCGCCATTACATCTCCTCTCTCCAAAATAATGGATCTCGCCGGTTGATCAATGATCGTCAATATGGCTTTCGTCATGGTCGATCGGCTGGTGATCTTTTATTAGATATTACGCACCGTTGGGCAGCGGTTTATGGTACAAGGGGCTTCTTTCGAAGCTTCCATCCTATAGGCTTCCCGAGAGTTTATGCAAGTGGGTTATCACCTTTCTCACTGAGCGGAGCATACGTTCTTATTATAGTTATTTTCGACGGTTTTTGCTTTGACCCGAAGGTCGTGAAAGCTGGTGTATCTCAAGGCTGAGTGTAGTCACCAACTTTGTTTTTCAACCTGCACATCAATGATATGTTGGTTATTTCCTACATACACTGTTATGCATTTATGCAGCACTGGAGATGCGGTATATTCCGGCCACGCAGTGCTCTCTCGAGAAATTTTCGACGAGTGCCGAAAGAAACTTGTGCCTGCTATAGAGACCTTGCTGACGATGATCTCAGAATGGGGTGAACTGAACCATGTTCAGTTTAATCCCCTTTAGATATAAGTTTGCCCGTTTATCATTAAGAAAACCCCACTTGTTGTATCACCACTGCTTGCGAGGACTCCTTTCAATGTTTCGCCAAGTATCACTATACAAGGTCTTAATATTTCGAAAGATTGTCATGTCATCATGTCATCTGGAGAGCTAAACCAAGATGGCCTCAATGAAATTGGGAGTGATCAATAAAGCGAGGCAGTGTTTCAAGCCTGATCAAAGATTTGCGCTCTGTAAGGCGCAGGTTCGGCCATATATGGAGTGCTATTCTCATCTCTGATCCGGATCACCCCAATATCAGCTTCTATCATTTGAAATTCAGAAATATTTATTTAGGCGGACAAAACGCAAAGTTACAATTGATGTGACTAAAATGCAGAAATTCTGTTTTCAAAAAGAAAAGTTGAAAACTAACCGAGTTACTATGATACTCTTCCATTACCAAGCCATAAATAAATTTTCCTTTACACATTCAAAATAATACTAATTATTTTTGAATTAATGATATTTATAGACAATACCTTTGCAGTAGTTACATTATACAACATTGAGCCAACAGGTATAGAACTGTTAACACGATAGTTATAGCTAGATCACCCTATACGAATGAAAAATGTTGCTCCAATTTTTATTTCCAACCTATAACAAAATATCGTTTCATTACGTCTAATCGAAAAACAATAGTATTTCCCTTTGTTTGGTATTTCATTTTATCGGATGTGTAATTTTTCAAATGATTTTTTGCTAAACCCAATTTAAATCTTCCATTTTATTAACAGGAAATATTCAGGAATTGATATAACAATAAAAAATACAGCTTCAAAAAATAAAATACACAAATGTATTTTATTTTAATCAGACTATGTACTCGTATATTGTACATTTACCTATTACAAAACACATATTTCAGGATATTGGTTAAGTTGATTAATTAAAAAAAAGGTTAGAGATAATTTAAAAATAAATACTCAATGTGGATCCGTTTCCAGAAAAAGAGTCATATATAAAATAACTCATTATAAAACCTATGTAATTTAAAACCCTTCAAAGTCAAAACAAATGTTTGACCTTTGTAGAAACAAATGAAAAGTTATAAGGATTCAAAGGTTTTAATTAGTATAATTAACGTGGCATGAATTAAAAATATTCTTAAAATATTCGGAACATTAAAACCCAAAGGTCTTTCCTCTGCAGTGTTCAAGTTGACAAAAAAGGTCGTAATTTGTCTCTTGGAAGGCCGGGGCAATAATGATGGCACAATTTGAACACAAAAGTTTTGGACGCTGTCTATATGTTAATGCCAAATGCAATACTAAAAGGGTATTGAAAACGAATAAAGTGGGTTCGTGAATATAATATCAAATATTTGACTTTTAAATATCTGAATTCAAATCAAGAGGTGCGTTTCTTTGTATGGATATCCCTTTTAGCGTTTAGATTATCCAGCGCTAAATTATAAAATATAATTCATTTAATAAAATTCAAATGAGGTTTCATTATTTTTTATTAAAATAGTTCAGTGTAATATATAATTGGTATTCATAATATCTAACAATTTAAATGATATTGACGGCTTTAGAACTTATTTGTAGTTACGAAAAAAACTGTTTTAATTGTTCCCAAATAAAAGAAAACTGCTGAGACTTACCTAAATTAGATTAAATTTACCGATTTTGGTTGAAAATAATTTAAAGAAAACTCATGTTATTAAACTGATAATAGTTTTGCAATTTCAAAAGTATATTTGCGAATATTATTTAAGTTGACTGTTGTTTATACAAAAAATAATGCAAAATAAAATTTATACTTAATATACACAAATATACAGAAATAATTATATCTACATTTATTAAATTTAAAAGCTTTTATTTTATATCTATTGTTTGTATATTTATATTTATTTATTGTTAAATAGAGTAGAAATACAAATTGTTGTGGTTTTCATTTTATTTCTCGATAATAAATAAATAAGAAAATATATGTTGTTTTACAATACTTATATTAATGAATTATATAATAAAGTTGGGTTGAAAGTTTTACTACATCGTATTAAAATCAAACATTAAATGTCAAAGACGCTTCATATGAAGATATATTCTAGTCCACAAAAATGAAAGGATAAATTGATTGATGAAAATGAATAATTGTTATTGTTAATTTACATAAATATTTAATTTTTATTTTGCATTTACGCCACAGATAATAAAAACAAATGGATTCTTTATTATATGACGTTAACGTTTGACCATCCTAGAGCTTATTGTTACACCTTTTCCATCTTATTGCATTTACTAAAAAGAGACGAAATAATCTATTGATTATCTGGCTTCGGATTACAGTTTATGTTTTTTCTCTAAAAAATCTGACCAGCTATGATACTTTCAATTGCATAAAATATGTTTGTTAATTTATTATTATTTTGCAATTTTTTTCGTTCAGGTTTGTAAATACTCAACCTAATCAAACTTAATTCATTAACTGACCGCTTCAGTCGGACTGTCGAGGTGGTCCGTCCAGTCCTAAGGGACTGGATGGAGAGGGAGTGGGGGTCGCTCACCTTCCGGCTGACGCAGGTGCTCTCGGGAAATGGTTGCTTCGGGAAGTACTTGTGTCACATGACCGGGAGGGTAGCGACCACAGAGTGCCACCACTGCGGCTGTGATGAGGACATGGTGCGGCATACTCTGGAGGAATGCCCTGCATGGGGCCAGGACCGCGTGACTTCATCGCAGCCTTGGGGACTTACCTCTCACTGCAGACCGTCGTCCGGTCCATGCTACGCAGTACAAAGGAGTGGATAGCGGTTCAGTCCTTCTTCGAAGAGGTTGTTTCGCAGAAGGAAGTGGCGGAGAGGGAATGGAATGTGAATCATAATCATCATGTGTAAAAATTGAATTTATTTCCGCAGTAATTTTAAGATCGATTACTACTATAAAACAGTTAAAACTGAACTAAAATACAGACAAAAACTGCGCTACATACTATATGGTGGGTTATTACTTTTTTAAACCTTATTCTGTTTCCTATCCACATTTCACGTGATTGAAACAGCGTACAAAAGCCAGTAACACAGTAATAATACATTCTTTACAGTTAAAATAACTCTTTGTAAGCGTATGAAATATTTTGAGATAGGTGCAAACATAGCAGGTGATACCTACTTGAAGAAGAGTTGAATACCAAACAAGCAACATCTCACATTACAAAGACATTGATAAATGTAGTAAACTATTTTTATAACTTATCTAGATATAAAAGCCTACAGCCGGAGGACATAAAAATAATCATAACTTTAGAAAGAAACATATACAAACCGTTTTACAATTTTATGTATTTGTTTGAAACAATTTAGACAAATTCAAAATACAGATAGCAATTAAAGGGTATGAAAAACATTCTTGTTACATTAGGTATTATTATTCTCAAGAAGTATTCCGTTTCCTCTAAACGTTTCTCTAAATAAAATATGCAAATATAATTAATAACTAAGTTTTATCAATTTTTTTGGCATAGTTATTTGATTAGGTTAATATTTTAATTTCAAATATCTTAATAATATTTTTCAGAATCTCTGAACTAGATGTATTAGTGGGAAACGAAAACATTATACAGGGTGGGCCATGAATTAGTTAACATTTGAAAAAATCGTATAAAAAAAACCATTTAACATATTTTAGAAATAGTTTATTTACGAGAAAGTTAATTAGTTGTAATTTATTTTTTAAAAATTATTTCGTCTAAATGACCACCGTTTCGGTTTTTGCACTCATCTAAGCGAGTCCTGAAGTTTTCGAATACTCTTCTGCAAAGGGACCGCGAGATCGCCGATATCTCTTCGATGATTTTTTCTTTAAGTTGACGGAGTGTATTCGGTTTATCAATGTAGACACGACTCTTTAAATAACCCCATAAAAAGAAGTCTGCTGGGGATAGATCTGGACTTCTGGGCGGCCATGGGATGTCACCTCGTCTGGAAATCAGCTTTTCCGGAAACATTTCTTTGACCACCGGCAAGGACTCGTTCGATGTGTGACACGTGGCTCCATCTTGTTGAAACCATGTGTTACGATTATAGCTAGCAAATTCCAGTAGCATCGGTGCTAAAAACTCCTGTAACATTTTCACATACTCGGCAGAATTAACAGTAACTGAACGGCCTCGAGAATCTTCAAAAAAGTAAGGTCCGATGATTCCTTTTGCTGAAATTGCAGCCCATACAGTTACCTTAGGAGAGTGAAGTGGCCTTTCATGTTTAGCTTTGGGATTTTCGCTGCTCCAATACCTGCAATTTTGTTTGTTTACATGTCCATTTAGGTGGAAATGGGCTTCGTCAGAGAATAAGATATATCTCGGCATATGACTTACGCAAATTTAAATCATTAGGGTTTAGTTCTTGCACTATCTGGATCTTATATAGATGTAATTTCAAATCTAATTTCAAAATACGGCGTAATGATGTGCGGGATAATCCTAATTCAGCCGAACGTTTGCGCGTCGATAAATCTGGATCACGTCGAACAGAAGCGGAAACTTGCTGCACGTTCTCTTCGCTTCGAGAAGTCCGCGGGCCGCCGGTTTGTTTCACCTTTAGTGTAGATCCCGTCTCTTCGAACTTCTTCACCCATTTCTTTATTAAAGGAGCACTTGGACACTGACTTAAGTCGTTTAAACCATATTCAACGCGAAATAAGCGTCTCACAGTAATGAGCGAAAAGTTGTTTAAATAAAACTGTTTCACACAGTAAGCGCGTTGTGGCCCCGTGAAGCGATCCATTGCGACTAAATTTCCAAGAAGCGAGCTATTGCCCCCGCCCGCGCCCGCGCCCAGCGCGGCAATAGTTTACGTGGTAAGTTACATTTAAATGTTAACGAATTCTTGGCCCACCCGATACTTAAAAAAGTCTCGACAAGTATGCATACGATGGCAATATTTAATAGTAGGATATATATAATAAAAATTATTGTCATAAATTATAAATGAATGCTTTTACTAATGAAATATCAGTTCTTAGGAAAGGATAACTATCTCAACGGGACTGAATGAATATTATCCCCGACTGCGAAATAAATGGTGAAAGACAATTATAGCAATCTATAGTTTATAATGAAGACAGAAAGTGAGATCACGAACCTACTTAACTATATTTAGCTATATCTTATCTGTAGAAACTTGATACCTGATGAAACTATATAATGTTAACTTACAAATCACTATTAAACTTGGACATAATACCTGCGGCCATCAAACCTTCGTCTCGATAGCATTATTAGAGGTCCTCGGAGAAGTTTTTCTATAAAACTTTTTATAGGCAGCCCGTATTACAATGTGTGTGTGCATTTTCGGGCTATATTCGATTGAGGGCTTCAGAAACGCGGCTGTTAAGTTTTGTAAGGGTAGGGCTAAAGGTGACGCGATAAGTTTCAGAATTTTGGACTTTGGTACGTTTGTCTAAATCGAACGATATTGTAATGTTAAATTTTCAGGAACGAACTTTGTTTTTTCTGTATTGTTTTCACTTTTCTCGGTTGGATGGAGGATGTATGGATGTCTGTCTGTGGACAAGAAAAATTTTCATTACTGTCGAGTTACTGCTGTTTATAATTTACTGATTTAGTTTATTTTCATATTTAATTATATTACTATTTTGTATTATTATTAATCACACTTTTTTTGAAATTTTTAAGTAATAATAAATAAACTTGTATTTAACATTTTCTGTTCTCCAATAAATAATAATCATTTTACTTAAAAATCAATTGTTTTTTTATTAACATTTATAATTTCGTCAAAGTTCGTTCGGGAAATACCCTAGCTATTTGCATCTTCATTTATTATTTATTTCTTTCACTGAACGAATATGTTACTTAACTTGCTTGATTTTTTTTCTAAATTAGTTTACTGAATTAATTTAAATTTTATTTGTATGTCCAAATTTCTCATTCGAAACCGTCATAAATAAGCTAAATCTGTTTAAAAGCATCTAATAGCACTAGCAGCGCATGTCAAACACCTGCTGTGGCATACTGCCGAGCGTAAGTCACACTACTCACTACGCTACTGCGCACGTCGTTGGAGTAATATTTTTGCATAACTTGCAATAACCTAAATACTACTGTATCTATGCAGTTCTGAGCATTTGTTGTTAGAAAAATTATGTATTGTCCTATTAGATTCATTAAGAATTTTATAAGATATTAACCTTGTAGCTGGAAAACGTCACCATTTTATTCAACAATCTAAGATTAAGGGAATTGCTAGTAAGGCATTGTGTAAGCCTTAAACATTTGACGCCTTTATTATTTCTTTGAGAGCAAAGTACAGATATTTTAATTGAATAAGAATATCGTAGTAATTAATTAAATAAATATAATTTCTTTGGTTTGGTTGAATTTTATAAATTCAATTTATAAAAAATGTATGATGTTATATTATTAAATTTTATCTGGTTAGGGAAATTTCTATAAAATTACGGATCGCGGAAGTTGCTTATTAATTTAAAAATTATCGTATGAAAATGCTATTCGCATCCGTAAACATATTTTTGAGATCCGACCGTGGCTTGGTGCTGGCAGGCCAATTTCATTTGGTGTGTTTTTGTTTGGAATCTTTCTAGCATGGAATGAATTGGAATCACTGTTATTTATTTAGTTATTATCTCCTTGAGTTTTAGTGACAAAACAGCTTGAGAATGGCAAAATAAGCTATTTTTACATAAATTATTTAACAAAGTAAGTTATAAATCGAAAGCGTATGATTTCAAGAAGAGATGTAATTGTGTGCACGAAGGATTTATTCTCAGTAAGGTAAATTACCATTCATGTTCATAGTATCTCATAATTTCTTACAAAAGTTACATTCTAAAAGGATTCTATATGAAATGCAATCATTTTAACTTATATTTTTGAAAAATGTTATTACCTTGACTTATTTAGTCCCTTCGGGTTACTGGGTACATCCCCGTCCATGGTTTTTTTTTTACTCTGAGATTTGGATATTCGGCTGTACTCTCGTTGTCGTTTTCATTTCGGTAAGTCCGGCTAACTATTAGAGTAGTTAGGAATGTTAATTTGCATAATTAAATAAATGTATTTATACATTTCTGTTCACCATGAGTTAAAATTACAATATTTACTGGAACATTTTAATTACCACTATGAGTTGTTTTATTGTTTTAACTTATAATTTTTGGTAAAATTATAGCAATTAATACTATGTACGGCATATCTAAACTATATAAAAACTAATATCTGTCATCGATTTTAGATTTTAGAAAGTTATTATACGTACATAATATTATACTTAATAATAAATTTATTGTAGCTTGTATGAAAACATTGAAGAGCTTTTAATGCTACCAACATTAAACCGGTATTATCAGCGAAGGTTGAAGACTGTATTAGTAACAGGTGAGGATTATCGGTTCCCGGTGTGAAGATACTTGTAAGTTGTAAGTCGAAGCTGCAAGAATAAATGAAGCTGCAAGAGCTTTGGCAAACTCGGTACGGAGGGATCTTCCTGTGGGTGATTGTATCTTTAATTGACTCGTCTCTAATAATAATAGTTCTATGAACAAACTAACATAAATGCGAGTAGGTATTCTCTTCTACTTACCTTTGTGTAATGAAAGCTTTTTTGAAATAAAAAACTTTGTATCAAATAACGACAAGTAATAGTGTTTTAAAGTGTTGTTTTTTCAGTATTTAGTACATACGTAATAAATATATTCTTGTTTATGGACCGGGAATCTAATCCGGGCCTTCAACGTGGCAGGCGAGCATCTATCACTGAAACATCGATGCTTGCAAATTACGTTTGAATATATATTAATACTATCATGGTTTAATCGGAACACATTATTTTAGTAATATACCATCAAAATAATGCCAATTACGGATTGTTAAAAATCTTATCGTCAGATTGCTCTAGATTTTGTAATATTTTTTATCATTCATCTTAAGTACGCTTTTTGATTTATTTATCTCAGTAAATATTTATCTCTCGACAACAACATGTACACCGAACAACACAGCTTCATATAGCTAACCTATTGTTAAAGCCTGAAATTTTAGTAGTCGTTATGTGTAATTGTACACATTTTGAATATAATTCTATGCTTAACTTATTCAGAGGAACACTACGAGAAATGAGGATAGAAATAAAAAAGGATTCATCTCCCGCGTATAATCAACCTGATGAAAATATATACTTCGTTACTAATTTAAGATGAAAACATTTCATTTCATACAACCTCATTAACGCTGTTTTTGATTTATTTATTACGTAGTCATTGATTTAGATTTATTTTGAATTATTATTTAAATATCATTTTATAATTTTCTGAATATTTATATTTTTGTTACCTTTTCTAGATCGTAAATCTTAGGAGTGTAAGGTAATACAATTTATTCATTATACTCTTAAAAGGACATGAGAAAGGGTGTTTTGGACGTGAAAAGATGACTCTTCAACGGAGGTAATCTTTAGTAAAGTGAAAATATATGTATCTTTTTTATAATTTATTAGAACCAATTTTAAAAAATTTGGTCGATGTAATAAAATTAATATTGTATACATAAAACACAAATAATTATTTTGAATTTATCTCTCTTTAACCTATTTAAATAAAACTGTTTTACGTGTTTAACTCGTATGGATAGATTATATTTTAAATTTAACCCGACGTTCAAATTCTTTCCAGCAATCTCATTCACGGAAAATGTATCTGTGAGCACTTTTAGAGTAAGTGTTTAAAAAAAATAACCTTTACTACTCGCGAAAATCTTCGAGAACATACGTATCTTAGGGAATATATGATGTATGAATTAAATACATCTATAAATATGATATGTAAAGTGTTTTTTTTTCCGTATATCAAACAGTACGTCACAAATAGGTCAAGAAGCCATATTTCCATTTCAATATAAATCTTACGATCCAAGCTCAGAGGCAAAGTGAAATTGACCTCCTTTCGCGAATTCACCGCAATATTAGATTATATGGAGGAGATGCGGACAGATGTCCGCCGAGACTCGGAACGGACACAAGATGTGCATTTATACTTATATTTTAGATATACGAGAACAAAATTGTATTTCACTGCCACTGCATACGCAGACGTCACAGCTGTGCAAATTTTGGCAAAAATTGAAATTTTAAGAGTACCTTGATATTATTAAATTAACCTTTAAGAACTTACAAGAAAATATAATAAGTAGATAAATACTATGTAGAAAATATATTACTTAGAGATTGTAATAGAATATTTTATGATATATACCTATAAATAAAAAATGTATATATCTCAAAGGATAACGAGGAGTCGATTAAAATATTAGTCCTAACTAATCTCAAAACTGTTCAAATATAATACAGGATTAGAAAAAAACTAAATAGATTCTTTATGTAATTACCCTACATACTTTCTTATGCATTTAGTGAAAGGCTGTTAATTTGGAATTACAAACAGACACTTACAAACTTCATATATGTTATTATTGCCTAAAGACATTTCTTATAAGAGGATATAATAAATATTTATTTACATCGGTTTAGATGAAATTCATATTGCGCCAATGCTCTTCATAGATCATGTCTTCCAAAGAGGGTTCTGTACCAGTTTGATGCATGAACTCTGGTTTACATAAAATTTTTAGATCAATATACGAAGATAAATTAAATTTCAATCGTTTTGATACATTATTACGAATTTTTATTATTATTGTATATTAAATGAGGGTTTATTAGTTTTAAACTTTATATTAATACTAGTTATTGCCCGCGACATCCGCTGCTTTATGAATTAAAATGTAATTAACACTACTATATATAAGCAAGTTATGGAACTTAAAAGTGAACTAAATCGTTTATTTATAAAAAACAAAATTCGATAAATACATTAAGTGCGTTCATCCTTTTAATAATAATATACCATTATTAATTTCCTATGAAATATAAAAGAATTGTAATAAGAACCTATCCACATTCTTAATTATGAAATTATGAAATCGCTTACGTATTAAGGGTACTTATCGACTTGGACCTGACCCGACCTGGCTTTAAATGACCTTAGTGAGATGTCATCTAAGCCTGACTCATATCGAAGGGATAGTAAGGTTTCTTTAAGTAGAGCATTATACCCAGAGACGTGTTGCTGCCATTACATTAGTCTGGCGACGATCTTCCAAAAGTATTTATTTATGCGTCACCCCCACACTAGCATGTTGATTTACAACCTTTTATTTACTGAAGGGTGTTTTCATATTTTTTATTGTATCTATGTGTGTTAAGTATCTTAGTGTGTGTGAAGTATTTTAAATTTTGATTTTTATATATTAAAGAAACATATTTATTTAAAACTAGCTGTTTCATTTATTTTTTTTATTTTTGTCATGTTTACTTTGACTCCATACCAGTAACCGCTTGTGTGCGTCAAAATAAGCGCCTCTGTAACAGCACTATTTTTTTAACATTTTGTAAAAGATTTAAAGTTACTGTTATATTTTTATTTATAACAATTTAGATTCGAGTTTATATTTTATTCTGAAATATCATTTATTTTGGAAATTTCGTAAGTCTGACTGACCCTTATCATTTTACAAACGGTAATTATTTATTTTTTAAATTGTTTTTGTCATTGGATGAGAAGGATCGGGTCTAAAATACCATGTTATGTTGTTTGGAAATTCCCAAAATCATATGTCTTATACAAACTATTGTGTTGTTCGTTTTTTAAATTTACAATATTTATAATAAGATAAACGTTATATAAAGCACTGGTTTTTATAACGGTAATGCATTGTGTCAATATAATTTAATACTAGATATTAAGGATACTTTAATAATATTTATGTTGTGTTAAAAGTAAGTAAATTGATTATTGTAATCTACTTGTATTGAATTAATATTATAATATTGAATAATTTTTTCACATTAATATTTCTAATTATTCAAGTTGGATTACCGTCTCAGTACTAAGGTCGCAGGTTCGAGTCCTGCCACAACGGTGATGATTTCTTATTATACTCTCTCTCTCTCTTTACCTAATTATATCTAAATTGGAGATAGACTTTATTTAATCTAGATTTTATTCATCAAGAGCATGAAAATTTAACTAGAATTGATAAAACTCATCATATAAAATATAGGCCTTATTAATATAGGCTTTATAAAGTAAATAATTATAGGATATTTACTTTACATAACAGATTGTTGACTTTGGAAATTTAGTACTAATGTTGAAAGTTTCGTTAGTTAGTTTTATAAAGAGATCCATCTGTCAGTGTATCTTTAACACGGTTTTATTTAGACGATATAAGGTATATAAGGTATATAAGGTATATAAGGTATATAAGGTATATAAGGTATATAAGGTAAGACGGTAGAATATATATTTAAAAAAATGTTTTTGTCTTTTATTTTATCAATATAGAATAGCTCTGTTTTTTTTTAACATAATTAGATTAATTACTTTATGTGTCATCATTGAAATCTTCTAGTGATAAAATTAGTGAAAACAAGATTACTCAGACTATTTTTATATTTTTTACTATAATACACTTTAGTTTATATTCAAATATATTTTAGCTTGAAATAAGCTATTATACTGCGGTGTCGATAATAATAGTAATATTCAACAATTAACTTACAAGTAAGTAATATATAATAGTTTGGGCAGGTTAGTTCAATCTAGCACGATAGACCCAAGTTTGATTTCTAACTTTGACTTTGCGGGCAAAGTTTTCTAATAACTTGAAAATCACTTTACATCATAGTTGCAAATATCTTGTAGATTTTAGGCCTTCAGGTACTAAATAATGAACTTTATTATATATAAATATAGAGAAAATAGAAAAACAAAAACACTGCAGTAATGGTATATAACAATAGCGACATTTTGTAGGTGGTTGTGTGGAGTTCCATTAATATTGGTAATTAAATAAACTAAACTTTTTATGAAGTTTTAAAAAAAAAAGAAATAACCCAAGCTAATAGATACAACTGTGCTAAAAGTCTCAAATGGTAACTGACTTCGCATAAAATTTACTTCGCTGGCATTAACAAGTTGAGAGCGACTGAGTGTAGGTTAGAATCGTTAACAGGTCAGTGAGCACGCATCTCCAGTTTTTTTCTATACATTCGCCTTTAAATTATCTCCCGCTAGAATATAGTAATATATGTAGTATAACAAATTGCAGATATATTTCAAGGTATTTACGCCTGTATAACGTTTAAAAAGTAGCCTCAAAAGCACAAAGTCGCTAGCATTGAGTTATTTATTGAAGCAAAGTAAATATCGATCAGAGGGAAAGCTTTATCGCACGTGATATGACCAGTTTCGTTTGTTTGTCATGCAACTATTAATTATATACACTATCTAGTATAGTGTTCTTTATATAATAATAAATGATACATATTTATAATATTAATTATGAAAAGGTTTAATACATCTGCATTGTATTTTATCTCCATCGATTAGTTTGATATAAACAATAATCACCTTTCATTTCCTTATTTTAATAGTATATATTCGTGTGAATAGTTTGTCGATACGCATATTCAACTGTAACTCTATTGAACCAATAAAAGTAATAGAGTTGAATTCCTGTCATGTGTGATGAATTCTAATTCTAATATGAAGACTAAAATAAACAAAAACCGAAATTCCTTCAGCCCTCTCTCCGAAGTCGTTTTATACGATATTATTAGTTTTTCGGTATCTTTGGATGTATTCTTTAAGCCTTAAATATATATTTAGCTTAAAAATTCTTTGTGTATCTGTAGTTTTGTGAATAGTTTTTATTCGTATTAAATTTAGTTTTTTTTTATAGTAATTAACTTTAAAATTAATCAAAGACTTCAATTATTGGTCCAAACCGGTCCCACGGTTGGAAAAAGTGTGAAAGTGGTAGAAATTTGTTAAATCAATTTATCTTGCAGTGATAACGATGACAAGTGATGGAATCTGAATGTGTTACCTGTCCCTAAGAAATATAAAAACTTCAGAAATATTTAGGTGTAACAGCCAGTTCTGAATACCTTGAAAATATATATTTGTTTAAAGATATCTTAATTTTATTACAACAAAATAATTTTAATTCTACTTTTAAGATGTGATGTTGAGTGTTTCTTTTTTTTTGTTCTATTATAAATTATTGTGTGTTATAAATGATTTCTCCTATCAAACAATTATTAAAAAAATATCCATTTTATTGACATTTAAATAAAGGAACAAAAATATGTACATTTCTTAATATTTTGTTTACATAATGCTCATAAGTTCGTTTTACATGAACAAGTAATAAGTTCTGCAGTTTTAAAGTATTCATGGTATGTCACACTTTTTAATATAATATGTTTGTTATTGAATCTCCAAAAGGCTTGCTTGCTTGAAATACTTACTTTCTCACACGTGAAAAAAAGTCTAATCTTTTTCAACACAAAAAAATTGTAATAACAACAATATGTACTTTGAAAAAACGCGTTATTATTATTTTAAAATACGAAATGTCGACTTATTGCTGAGATAAATAAGTACAGTATTCAAATTTCATATTTAATAAATGTCCTTGTTGTGGCGAAAATACTAATAAGGTTATTTTAAAATAATGCTTATGAAAAGTAAGACAAAGATACGACATTTGTATAAGGAGTTTTATCGATAAAATATCAATAAAATATTCTATTTTAACAATTTATTCAACATGTCTTATAAGTCGTTTATCTCATTTTACACGCTGATTAGACGCAGGTGCATTGTATCATCTTAAAATCCCAGAATGTAATATCTGAAACCTTTGTTTGTTACATTTATTTCTCTGTATTCTTTTAATTATAACTTCATTTTATATTCATTCTTGTCTCCAATTTTGAACAAGGGTCACGTAGTTTGTAGTTTAAATATAATTATTAAATTTTAAGTCAATAAATTTGTATTCGTTTGGATCCTCCGGTTGTGACCGACGTAATTTTTTTTTCATCCTAAATTTTATATCATTATCGTTGCAAGTCATATCGAGACATAATTTGTTAGAATATATACTGTAAAACTCTAGTTATTGAAGGCGTTAAAAAATTACTAAACAACCCCAATGCCCAGCCCCTTCTAATAAAAAAGTATGACCCTCTCGTAATCTTACATTAGATAAGCCACTTTGCTTTTCCTTAATAATAATAATAATAAAGAAAAAAAGGGTTTTATATTTTTTTCTTCTGATTTGCTTGTATCAGTTATTAAATTTGGGACGATCTAAGCCGGAATGATTTTGATTTAAGTTATACATTTAAATTAGTATTAAGGGAGCTTAAACAACATTAACACAGGCCAGTAATCGAACCTGCGACCTCTGGCATTCTTTACTATTTTTATAACAAATAAAGGAAATAGACAATACCTTAAAACAATAATATTTGTTATTCAAGGTCATTGAACTTGATGCAGTTCAAACATGAAATATTTAATTACATTCGATCGAGGATACATATCTAAACTTTGGTTAAATACCAAAGTTCATTAGACCGTTCTGAGCTAATAAACCATGAAATATGTTATCTAGCATTACAAGATCTGTGTATATACTGTTACGTAGAAATTAATTTTTGTAGTAATTTAAATACTTATTTTTATGATTTTTGTTTGTGATAAGGTTCATTTATTATTTGTTGGCAGGAAATTCACGAGACTTGAATAGTCTGTAACATTTCGTATTATTTTAGAAATTAGACGTTGCTAGCTTTGTGTGTGTTCGCTAATCACGCAAGAAGTGCTGCACGAATTTAAATATAATTATGTATTGAAAGTTGTGCACACTACGTACAGTTATGCAGTTATACTCTCACAGTCAAAGTCAAAATTACTTTAAGAACTCTTTGTAAAATAAAAAAGAAGACGGTAAAAGTTCTATTTACTAACTTTTAGAAATCTTCACACTCGAACAGATTCCTGTTGAATGTAAATACTTTTAAAATATATTCTCAGTTGTCTTAAGCTTCTGCATATTGATATAAAACCTGAATAGGTTTTTAACTTTACATAATTTAACATAAGCCATAATTTAACATTAAAACTGTAATATCGAGAGAACTAAAAGTCTTTCGGGTCTATAATTCACTATCGATACGAGTATGGAGCAGAGTTAATAAAACTAGTGGGCGTGTGCCCGTTGGTCAGCCCTCCTACATCATAAACAGTCCTCTGTTAACCCCGCTTTACGCTTTACGGCCTCTTTAATGAAGAAGTTCGTGACTTACAATTTAATATCCTTCTCATGTGTTCTGATTGTGCATCTGGTTGTATGTGCTGTATGTATTATTGTGTATTTTTATGTTTTTTATGTATTTTTATGTATAGTGAGTTTATAACTGTGGGTGGTTAGCATGTTCATATATTTCGGATGTTCTAAAGAAATATGGAAAGAAAAATTCATCGTCACTGACAGGCGTCTAACCTGACTTTTTTGCGTAAATCTGTTTCAACCCCTTCGTAGCCAACCGCAGGACCTTCGTTTTATTAGTTTAGGACTCTATTACGTCGCGCTGTATGAGCACAAAGGGGTTGTTTTAAGCCTCAGACACTACACGTTTTTTGAACAACTAAAAGTTTACCATACTACTAAAGTTTACCATGTTAGGATTACGTTTAGAATTATAATAAGAAATTTACATATAACCTATACATATAAATAAAACTGAGGTGTATGTTTGTTATTCCCAATTAACGGCTTTTCACTAAATGCATATGATAGTATATACGGTGAAACAAAAAAAAAAATTCTGTCTGTCTGTCTAATCTCTGAAATGGATAGACGGATTTTAATAGGTCTGTCACTGATAGAGAACTGACGATATAACGAAAACTTAGGCTACTTTAATTGTAAAATAATATTTTCCGCGCCAATAAAGCTGTCGGCATAGCTTGTTTATAATATATAAAATGTATGTTCAAAATTTCTATTATTAATAGTATAAACATGTCATGGTACTTTAATAAAAAAAGCAAACGAAATATATAAAACGAGATGTTATATGTGATATTTTAAAGTATAAAATTGCTTCCACAATTATTTATTGCGAAATAACTACGTTAGTATTTGACTGCTGAATGTATGCGTCCTAACAAGCTGCGAAAACAATATGGCGGTAACGTTTGATGGCAAAAAAGTTATTTTATCAACGTCGTCTCCGAGACATGAACACTATAACAAATGTTCACAATATATTTTATATATATTAAATACTACATTAAATAAAATATTATATTATATAATATTTATATAATTAAATCAAAATTTACTTATATTCAATAGAAAAAATCCAATCAAAATTAATGTCATCGTATTGGGTTCACCAAATTGTTAGTTTTAAAATTAATTTGTTTAGAAGAGACCGTGCATGGTATATATTAATCGAAAATATGATCCCAATAATAAATATACATAGCAGATTCAAAATATATTTTACTAAAATAAATGCGATATATTTAAATAGATAAAGCATTTGTCCGTGTCTTCGGATTTAAAATGGTACGTAATATATGTAACGAACTTCACAAAAGGAGCAGCAGTTAGAAGTTTCTATTGAATTACAGCCACCGAGACCAAGACAAACAGTCCGCCGCTCCGATGTTATGTTTTTATGTTACAATTCATTATAACAATGCTCGGACAAACGCGTCCATTCTCATGTAAATACGTTTTGCTATTTGCTATCTGTCGTTCTTTCAGTGGCTGTGAAATTGCCTTGTCTAAGTTCCACGACGGTGTCTTATTCGTTCAGACGCCAAGAATGGTATTGTTTGAGCTGCACTAGTTTCCAGTTATGATGAAATTTTATAGATTTTTTTATGTATCCGTTAGCGATTATTAAATGTAATATGATGGTGGTATGTTATATATTTAAAATAAGTTCATTTATGTTAAGTATAAGTCAAAATTAAAATTTTTTTAAGAATCAATTAAAGCATATAAGAGAAGTATATATTGTTTTTTACTAAATGATTTCGTTTTTCGATGTACAGATTGCAAAAATATACATATTTTTTGTAATATTAAGAAATTTAAACACAAACAATGCATACAAAACTACGATTTTTTTTTTTTTTAATTTTTTTTTTTTTTTGTGTCTCTGTTGCTAGCCCTACTGGCCATGACAGCGTCACCGGTGGAATGGACGGGTGCAGAGACCCGCCCTTGAAAAAGGGGGGCCTGAAGGGCCCCAGGGGAACGCGCGTCCTGAGGGCGCCTCCTGTGAGGCTCGGACCACGGCTCAGGACGCCTTTAGGTGGGAAGCGAGGGTTGGATGTGGGTTAGGATATGACACTAACGTCCTCCGACGGCAGAACGCCGGAGTAATGTGCTTGGATGGGGGCCTCGTCTTCGCCGGCGAAGACGCTGTGTGTGTGTGTATGTGTAGTATTTATGTACGCTTTGCCGCTTTTACGTAGCGTTCCCTAACGTAATCGCGTCGTCCGGATCGAAAAGTACCAACTTGGGTCTTCTCTTTCTGACTTTAGGAGTCTTACTGGCCGTGTATCCTGTGGCCTTAACCACCAGCGGGTTTGGGTGTCCCACAGCATTGTCAAAGTAGCTTTTGGAGAGCCCCTTGAAATACTGTGCGATTGTCGGTAGGTCTAAGTCTCTGTGCAAGTCGATATTACGCATAAACCACGGTGCCCCAGTGGCGAGCCGCACGAATCTGTTCTGAAGCACCTGAAGGGGCTTCAGGTTCGCGTGAGCGAAGGCAACGCTTGCATAGGACATGACGGAGCGTATGCAGGCTTTGTAAAGTGTGACCTTATTTCTAAGGGACATTTTACTCCGCTTGCCTAACAGGGGATAAAGTCGCCCTAGGATAAAGGCCGCTCTGTTGCGAACGTCCTCGATATGTGAGGTGAATATTAGCTGTTTGTCCAGCGTCACTCCCAGGTACTTGGCCTTGCTTTTCCAAGGAATCGGTTTGTAAAACTACGATACTTACGTTACCGTGTGAACTTAGCAAATTTTGGGTTAAAACGTTTAACATACAACGGTTAACATAGAAATAACTTGTTTGAAACGGTTAACATAGAAATAACTTGTTCTCAGTTTAAATGATTTGAGCAACACCGCGAGAAGCGTCGGATAAAACACGGCACAGCTCTTGCGAGAGCACATTATAGTCAGAATAGTCGCGATGACTACCCTTGCATCAGACCCGCCAACAGGCCGATACGCCCTCGCCATTCTTCCCTAACCCATTGTTTAAAGAGCAATGGTATTTAGTTAGTGTGGTTATAATATTATTTTATTTTATTCTAAATTTAGTAAGAATATAAAAGTGATAAAATTGAAATATATTTTATTTATGAATATTTTTAGAATTTTGGTGGTCTCGACATGAATGTAGTGCCGGCATGGCAAAGAGGTTACACGTGAAAGGGTGTAGTTGTATCAACAGTTCACGACGGTATTCAAACAAACCATCCCGATCTAGCACAGAATTATATAAGTACTTGGTAAAAGTGTTTTTAAATTTAAATATTTGACCACATACATTATTTTATTGATATTATGTGACAACATTTTAGGATCCTTTTTCATCTACTGATATAATTAGTAACGATGGTACGTCATGAGATAACGGTGGTAATGAACGTGGAACCCGATGTGCTGGAGAAATTGCAACGGTGGTTTATAATAGTTATTGTGGTGTTGGTATAGTATACAATGGTAGTATATGAAAAGTCTAAGAGTAGAAGGTATAGCTCTTGTACTTAATCCAGAATATATTGATATATATGGTGCTTCATGGGGCCCAGAAGATGAGGAAAAGACAGTTGATGATCCAGGGCCATTAGTAAGAAGGTATGTATGGTTATAAGTGATAAATTACTGTAATTGCTGGCACTTATATTCCTATATTTACATATATGCTGTAAATAGCAAGAAATCAATGAAGACAAGGCTGTAAAATTTTCTTATGGTTATATTTTAAAAGTGAATATAGATGTTAATAGTTTCAATGGAAAATTTTGAAAATATTGGAATTCAAATTTACACAAGGAAGGTTGTGTAGATACTGGAAATGAAAGATGCAAAAGTAGAGAATTATCTGTAAGACGACACTGTTATCTGTGTCATTATTATGAGTATTATTTATAAGGTAATAAAAAATATATTATTCTTTTTAGATGTATATCAGAATGCAGCTGCGCGGGTACTGCTCGGAATCGGGTCGCTGTATGCGCTGCATTCACGGCTGCGGTGATTGTGTATCGTGGCTCCACTGTGTCCTCTGTACTGACGCTCGGAGGTTCCAGGCCGTCAGTGTCGGACTGCGTGTGCCGTCATCCCTCTGTGAATGTTGATCTTTTGAATCGATTTAAATATTCTTGAACATGAGTTTTTAATGGTCACATAGACAGGTCCGGTCTATTACACTGCACGGCTTGTTCACAACGCTTCGTGCTAGACGGCGGGCTTGGGTTCCCAGTTCTTCGAAAACAGCAGTGAAATGTGTCGAACCTGTGATGACTCTTGTTGTATCTCTGAACCCAGACAGTACAGTTGTACAGAATTTTCGAGACCATTGCATTTATGCTATCTTGGTACTTGGTACTTATAGTGTTAAATATTTGATAATTTCATATTTTTTTGTTTTTGTTCTTTTCGAATTTAAGAATATACTATAGATTTTGTATGGTATAAAAAGTGACATGTACATATTTTCTCTTCAAAAAATTTATAGTCTAATATAATATTAAAATTATAGGTTAAATTATGTAATCTTATACTTTTTTTCTTTTAGATAAACCAGATATCATAGGTTTATATCATATTTGTCTTGGATAATTGGTCAATTCCTTACCCGCGACTGTTGCCTTCGTGACCCCGACTCAGGTAACTACAATAATTATTTGACTAAAATGTATGTGGAATATACCTATTGCAAATGTTATGAACGAGAAGACTGGTTCAATGATATTATTATATTTCTTATATAGGGTTTTAGCCTAGACACGGTGGCACCTGGTTGTATCGTGGAGTGGAGTGCGCTTCACTCTGATGAGGCAGGTTCGTAGTTGGTGTCGGTGTTGGTGGCGTCGTGTGCGATCGCAGGACTTGTGCAACTCACTTTGGACGCCTGCCCACAGTGAGCCTCATACACTTGAATTATATTAGAATTAAAAGTTTGTGAAATACAAATCAGGAAGAAGATCTGATTGCCTAGTGATAGCTAATAGTACAATTGATATTTTTCTTCGTTTTGCTTTTTCCTTTACCTTATTAAAATTAACACCTGACCTTATTATGACATCATAGATATAGCATGTTGCGACAATTTCGGGTAATAATTATATAATTCTAACGTAATATATATTCCTAGTGTAATGTCTTGTAATGACTTTCATGTTACGTATAACTTATGTTATTATACATATCCCACTAATTCTTGGTTCATGTTGTAAGTAATACTAACTAAAATAGATGTATAATTGCAGGAAATATTGTTGTATATTCAAGTATTTGCAATATAACATACGTTGCAACTAATTAGGTAATTAAACATATTTAAATATTTGCATAAATATTATAAATGTCAAAGTTTTGTAAGAATAGATAGGTGTATGACTTTTATTCTTTCATGTAAAATATTGATTGATATTCAGTGAAATTTCAACTTAAGATATCAAATACATATTGATTATTTTATAAAATGACTAGACTATTTAAAGTAATAAAACAAAATATTGTTTTAGTCTTAGTTTTAGCATAATATTGGAAATGCCTTCAGGCTTTAAACGGTACTAATGTCCTTAGCTTGTAACGCAATTTTGGGGTCCATATGGACTATATATATATTGTCTATACTGCAATACCAAAGTTCATTGCATTAACATTTAAACAAATGGTGCCTTACAAATACCTCTAATACAAAATGGTTTGTGCTCGCGTCACTATATTTATTTTTTATATAATTATTTATAGTATGCTTTATCCTTATTACTACAACCTATATTGAACTTTGACTGAATGACTGAGTGATTTGTGATAAAAAATAAGTACAATGCAGCTGCATTGTTCTTCTATTTTATTAATACCATGTAATTTACTAATAAAAAATTAAATAATTAAAAAAAATTAAAAACCCACGTTTTAGAAATGCACTCGAAAGAAGAAAATAATTTTGACCTATGGCAGCTCTGAGCTCCACGTCTGCCTTACTCCATCACCCCTCCTGCAGCTGTTACCTTAATTTGTGTCATCGCAGCGCATCAACACACATCTCTACTCTCATATAAACATTACTCTAATGTTCCTTCCTAGTAGATCAGTCGAGAATGTTAACTTTAATTTCTTTTTCGATCAAATTCATTGTCCATTCTAATCCATAATTATGCTGATATAGATTTACAACAGTAGCAATTACTAAGAATTTTCCTTATACTCCTAGACCGAACATCCACACAAACTCACATACAAACTCACTGATGGAAGATTCCCATGAATCTCATAAACTTAACTCTCTAACTCTAACAGCCTTGCATGTATGCGTTTGGTAAACGCATACATAGAAATTCACTTTCAATTGACAAAAAATTTAAAACCACCTAGAACTGGTCAATACACATGTATAAGCCAAATCACTAAATGATGCGCCCCACGTTTTCAGTCTTCAGCTTAGTACAAGATTACTAGTGACACAAATTAAGGCAACAGCTGCAGGAGGGGTGATGAAGTAAGGCAGACGTGGAGCTCAGAGCTGCCATCGGGAAAAAATATTTTCTTCTTTTGAGTGCATTTGTAAAACGTGGGTTTAAAATTTTTTTTTATTATTTAATTATTTTCTACTTTTAGATTTTATTATGCTTGAATATTGCATTGTCATCGACTTCTGAGATATCCTGAAAATTTCAGCGCTCTAGCTAGCTGAAAAGTGGGTGAAACTTCGATTGTAAGATTTGATCGAAACAAACAGACAGATGTGACGAAGACGATCTAAGTAAAACGTGGTAAAATACACGAAAGTTCTCAAACATTTTGCACAACAAGACATTATCAGTACGGTCATTTAGTTTAATAAATAATCAAACTTAATCTAAATTATTTCCATGAATCCTGAGACCACCGTGAATAACATAGAATAACGATCCTTTTTAAAATTCATGTTTTTGTTTGACTATAAAACAATTAAAACTGAACCAAAATACACGAAACTGAAGCTATATTAACTATCTCAGCGGGACTGAATGAACATTATCCCCGACTGTGAGATTAACGATGAAAGATAATTATTAAAATCTATAGTTGTAATGAAAACATGAAATGAAACTAAGATATAGATTATGTGACAATACTCAAAAATTATTCATAAATTATTTTAAAATATACTTGAACTCAAAAAATGCAAGTATTATGTATAAAAAAAGTTAGGCAACAGGTATATTGATAATTGATATGTAAACAAATTAAAATACAAACGAACGTATTATCAAAAGAAGTGTTGAATACCAACCAAGATACTATTAGATCTATGATGACTCTACATTTACACATTCAAAATAATTCTAATTGTATAATGTTTTATTTCTTAACTTATAATGCCAATAGTTAAAGCAATTACATTGAAGTTATCCACATAACTTTTAAAAAGTAGATTATAGCTAGACTCCCTATACGTGTGAAAAATGTGTTTCATATTTATGTTTGTAAATATTACACTCAACAAAACATCCTTTCAATAATCCAATCTAGAAACAATAGAGATTCTATTGACGTAGTATTTTAATTTACTTGATGTGTAATTTGGCAATTAAATTTTCGATATATCTTTTTAAATTTTTCGTCTTACAAACAGAAAACATTCAGGCACTGATAAAACGATGCAAAATCTTAAATATTAAATACACAAATGAATTTTATTCTATTAAGACTATGTATAAGTATATATAATGTGTATAAAATAGGTATTATTACAAAACACATATTTCAGAATATTGGTTAAGTAACAATAAGATGTAATTTAAAGACAAATATATAAAATATATATTTAAAATACTCATTAAAACTTAAGTAATTTGAAACCCTTCAAAGTCAAAATAATTGTTTGACCTTCGTAAAAACAAATGAAAAAGTACAAGGATTCCAAGGTTTTAATTAGTATATTTAATATGAAATGAAATAAAAATGTTTTTAAAATATTCGAAACATTAAAACCCAAAGGTCGCTTTTCCTCTGCAGTGGTCAAGTTAACAAAAAAGGTTCTAATTTATCTTTTGGAAGGTCGGGACAGTAAGGATGGTACAATTTGGACAGAAAAATTTGGATACTGTCTTTATGTTAATGCCGCGATCAAAATGCTATACTAAAAGGGTATTGAAAACGAATAAAGTGGGTTCCTGAATATAATATCAAATATTTGACTTTTAAATATCTGAATTCAAATCAGGAGGTGCGTCTGTTTGTCTTTAAAACCCTTTAAGCGTGAAGATTATACAGCGCCAAATTATAAAACACAATTCATTTGATACCATTTAAACGAAATTTTATTATTTTTATTAAAATAATTCAGGGTAATACAGAATAAGTAATCATAGAATTTAGATTATATTAGCGGCTCTAGATCTTATCTACAACCTTCTTCATTCTTCCCGAGGGAAAGAAAATGCCTGAAGATTACCTAAATTAAATTAATTTTACTAATTCTGGCTAGATTATTGAAAATATTAGTCTTTTTAGAGGCAATAATTATAAGCTATTATTAGTAAGTTGGCCACTATTACTACTATGTAAAAATTAAAATACAGCTGTTTAAACTGTTAATAGTTCTGCAATTACAAAAGTATAGTAGTGAATACGATATAAATTAATTATTTGGTTTGGTTAAAAAGATATATAACACTGTTAAATACAATGTATACTTTATATAGTGTAATATAATGCAATATGAATGGTTTTGAAGGTTGGAATGTGAAAAAGAATTTCATCTACGTTTATTGCTTTTAAAACTTGGAACTTATCTGTATGAATTGTTAATTTGTGTAGAAATATTTGTTAGTTTTTTTCTAAATAAATAAAAAAACAAATGTTGTTTTATGTTATAATAGTCTCAGTTCTTTCTTTTATACATATATGTATTAGGTTAATACTATTATTAAATAGAGATTAAGTCACAAATATTCGATATTTCGTATTTATAATAATATTATAAATACGAAATATCGAGTAGATAAATAACAAATAGATATTCCATGATCACTCTCCTAATAAAATTACCATTATCACAAATATCTTATCTAAATAATAAATTCAATTCAAATTCATCGTAAGTCATTGACTCACTTCAAAAATTCAAATTCACCGTAAGCCATTGACTCACTTAAAGAAAGGGCGTTATTGAACTATGATCTAAGTAAATATTATTATTCAATAAATACTAGCGTTGTAGTTCAGCTAACAGATGATCCGAGTCGAGATGATAAATCATTATGTTTGATTCTGTAGTGATGGCACATATCTACTATTTCCGGACACTTTATTTTCCATATATTCAAAGAATATAATAAAAATTGTATTATTCAAACTCAACGCTCGAGGGCTCAAGAAATGCGGCCGTTATTTCTTGTAAGGGTAAGGCTTAAACTGACACGATAAGTTTAAGAGTTTTCGGCTTTTGATACGTTTGTCTAAATGTTTCCAGCGATATTGTAGTGTTGAGTTATTTATTGCTCTGAATGAATATTACTTATCATAATTTTACAGTTTAACAACCAATAGCATGTTAATATTAAATTTTGTTTATTAGTGTTGTAGTTCAGCTCACAGATGATCCGAGTCTGATTAATCATTATGTTTGTGTCTGTAGTGATGGCACATATCTACTATTTCCGGATACTTTATTTTCCATATATTCATAGAATATAATAAGAATTGTATTATTCAAACTTAACTCTCGAGGGCTCAAGAAATGCGGCCGTTATTTATTGTAAGGGTAAGGCTTAAACTGGCACGATAAGTTTAAGAGTTTTCGGCTTTTGATATGTTTGTCTAAATGTTTCCAGCGATATTGTAGTGTTTAGTTATTTATTGCTCTAAATGAATATTACTGATCATAATTTTACAGTTTAACAACCAATAGCATGTTAATATTAAATTTTGTTTGTATACTCAAATTCGTTATTAAAACTGTCACCAATAATAAGCTAAAACAGTCCCAATAGCAATATTAGTAGCATTTCTCAAACACCTGCAGTTTATAAATAGAATGTCTTATAATATGTTAAGTTGTATGTGTTGCAGCTATTAAACCTTATTTGAACGCATCTGGTGCATACTCCCGAGCATAACAGTAATATTTTAGCGTAACTTGCATTAAACCAAACACTGTACAGTATTTTGGCTGTAAGGGCCAGTATGCTGGCTCGAAGGTTTGCTGGTTGTTCATTACCTATTAAAATTGCACTATTTAAAGCTTACTGCCAAACATTTTACACCAGCGGGCTTTGGGCTAGCTGTACCCAAAGAGCAGCCCACGTTTTGCGAGTTCATTGTAATAATGCCTTCAGGACGCTGTTGAGGCTCCCTTATCACTGTAGTGCGTCAGACATGTTTGCAGATGCTCACACAGATGATTATTTCGCGATAATGCGTAAAAAGGTGGCGTCGGTTATACAAAGGGTAAGGGTAAGTACCAACAGCATCCTGAAAGTATTTGCAGATAGATTGGATGGGCCGACTATTGGGAGGTTTATTAGGTTGCATGTGCAAAATGTAGCCGGGACAATCTCCCTGTGGTAGATATTTGTTTATATAAATTTTGTTTGTTATGTATTTTTTGTTTGTTTTTTATTTTTGTATTGTATGTTATTGTATTTTATTTTTGTTAATATATTGTTACACTAACATAGTTCTTAAGTAACTCTATTATTCTAACCAACTATGAGCCTATGTTGCTTGACGATAAAATATATATATTTTTTTTATTATAGTTCGGAGACTTTGTTGTTAGGAAAATTTTATAATGTTTTATTAGTTTCATTAAGAGTTATATAAGATTATAACCCCGTGGAATATGTTTACATTTTAATCAAGAATCTGATTAAATGGTTTGCTAATAAGGCTTTGTTAAACAATTAAACAATTAAACAATTGACGCTTTTATCATCTTTTGGTGCAAAGTATAGATATATTATTATAATACAATATCGAAGCAATTTTATGTTTTCAATGCACTTTATCAAGGTTCTTGTTATGCGCATTATATCATAGAAGTTATCATTTTAGTGTAGCATAATCCGTTGTGGACAAATTATACTGAGAAATACTAATACAATTTAAGTGATTTTCAATAAACCAGGTCTCTATATATTCTTTTATTGTATGCGACTAAGTTTTTAATATTCCATTGCTGGGGTACGTTTTTACACACCTGAGCCTATCCAACGCCCCTCATATTTATTGTACTCAGTGTGTTGAATAGTGAGTAGTTGCGAACTTATCGCGCCTAATGTTGAGTTTTTTTTTTATTTGTATTTGGGCTGATGTTTTTATTATAAAAACGTTTGAGAACTTTTGAAATATTTATGGATGTTAAAGAAATGTGTTCCAGTGTCGTTTGTGTCTAAATTTCATTCTCGTTGCTTTTTTTTGTTGATCTTTCAACTGTGATTGTTGCAGGGTTTTGTATTGCTGCAGTTTGTTCTGAAATCCATAGATAATTTATTGAATAAATTTATTTTATAAATTTTATATACTGCTATAGTTTAATTTAAATTTATTTTTATGAAAATGAAATTTTTATTATTATGAAAATGTTATTTGGATTGTAAACATATTTATTGGGATCCGAGGGTGGCTGTGTGCTGGCAGGCCAATTACATCTCGTTTGTTTTTTTTTTGTACTCGTTCTAGTATGGAATAGATTTACTGTTATTTTATTTACCATCTTTTGCATTTTGTTACACCACAAAAGATTTAAGGAACAGATACAATAATGTCTTAGACTTTATTGTCAGTGAGGTTTTGTATATTTATGAAAAGTAACTCACCATTTTAATGCATAATATCTTATCATGTTATACATAAATCATATTATAAACGATTTCTATATAAAATGCAAACATTTTAAGGTTTCTGCTAAATAATACATATTATCTTGGCTTATTTCGTCGCTGAGCTCACTGAGCGCTTCCACCGGATTATTACTGCCTCCTAGTTCCTTCGGGTTACTGCTTACATTCCCGTCCACTGTTTTATTTCGTGCTTTGAGAATTAGATATTCGGCTGTGGGCTCGTTATCGTTCTCATTTTATTTGGTAGAGTAGTAAGCACATTGCAAAGTGGCATAATTAAATAAATATATTTTAAATATCTGTTAACGATGAGTTTATGTTCCAATATTTCCTGGAACATTTTAATTATGATTATGGGTCGTTTTAATTTTGACAATATTCAACCGCTTTTGGCGATTGTTTGTTCTGACCTATATATCAATACTATTAATGTGGTTTGATATATTGAAAGTTTAATATTTGTTCCGTCCAACAGCGATACTGAAAAATAATGTTTTATTTCAATAATTAAAATGTATTGTATATAATCAGAAAATAATAAAATAAATGTACCATACCAATATATCATCAAAGTAAGTGAAACAAATATATATGTATAGAGAACAAGAAAAGAAATATTGTATTGTACACATATTATTTAACATAGGTGAAACTAATTATTTTATATAAGATATATATCTAGTAACAATGCCTGTTTATTTGAGTGCTATTTTGTTATTATCATTTTATGTACAGTAATAGTTATTAATATTATTAATAGTTTTTTTTATATAATTTTGTTGTTACTCTTTAACTCCAGTGAATATACATAATAGTATACGTGATATGTACTTTATTGAAGCTTTCATGGCAACGTTAAAGTCCTCTTAATGCTACCTACATTAAGCCGGTATTACCAGCGAGGATTGAAGACTGTATTAGTAACAGGTGAGGATTATCGGTTCCCTGTGTGAGGTAACTTATAAGTTCTCAAGTCGAAGTTCTATGAATGGAGCTGCAAGAGCTTCGGTTAACTCGGTAACGAGGGATCATCCTGTGGGTGATCGTATCTTTAATTGATTCGTCTCTAATAATAATAGTTCTATTAACAAACCAACTTGAATGCTAGTAGGTATTAATCTTATACTTATAATTACTTACCTTTGTATAATAAACGATTTATGGAAATAAAAAAACTATGTATTAAATAACGATAAGTGATGTTTTTATAAATATATATATATATATATATATATATATATACGGTAATTGGTAAGAAAAATATTCATTGAGCTGAGCGTAAGCGAAGCACTTAACCTTTTAGGAGATCTTTTTTTGTGTTTAGTTGTCTCCATAATGCGACGAGATAGTTAGCTAAAAATTTTCTCATGTATGTTTGACCCGAATGCGGATCTTATAGCGAAAACAGATTGAAAAAATGTTTAGACATTCAAAAGTTATCAAGAAAAGAAGAGAGGAGAGGGGCTCAGCTCAACACCCGCCGCACACGGTTGGCGGATCCTAGTATTTATAAAAATAAGAGAATGATTTTTAATCTAAAATTAAAAAAAAAAAATTGTCGTCAGACTGCTCTCCAGATATTATTATATTTTCAACATTCTAGTCATACAATTAATTAAAAACCAAATCAACGGTTCATTAAGTAACGCGATGCAATGAAACTGCCAAAAGATTTTTTTATTATTTTGAGAGTGCACGTATAACTCGTAAATTTCTTTTTTTTAATTTTTGTTACAGTTCTCGATGAGATTTAAAACTTCACAATATTACTAGGGGCGCGAACCGGACCTTGATTTTGACTCGCTGTGCTCCAAAATCTCGCTAGAGTTCGGCGAATTGAGCGTAGCGAGTAACCCATCTTCAATTTAGTGTTCAGGGCTCAAACCGACAGGCAAAAATATAGAATAATCAAAAATCACATAGTAATTTTTTTTACATTGACATCTATGGGACTGTCATTTTTTGGTGATTATTCCTCGTTAAGGAATGAGTTTTTTTTTCACTTTTTTTTATAAACCATAGCAATAACCATCGCTATAAATGTGCAAAATTTCATGAAGATCGGTAAAGCCGTTTTCATGCCAACCTCAGACATAGGATGCAAAAAATCTCACATAGAGCGCTCCGCTCGCTTCACTCCAAAAATATCTTTCCACCTTCCATGCTTTTTTTAAGCTAAATGAAATGAACCTTAAACTAAAATTTCTTTTTATATTCATTATTTGTTTATGATTTTTAATGGTAATACTTCGTATCACAAACGGCTTATTTCGAGAGATTTTAATGACAATGTATCAAATAAAAGTAGGATTAATAAATAATTGACTTAATAAAACATATTTAGAACACGAAAATTATTAGGATTTCAATAAGATATTTACGTACTTGGTCGATGACTATAATATTAAAATTATAATAAATATTTCAATCACATCTTTAAATTCATTTATTTATTTTTCATATCAAAATTAAACATATATATTTTACGTATTAGGTTTGGAGGTTTTAAATTCCTAATGGTCAGTAAGCGTTGAGCTATGCTGAGAGTTCTCAAGCCTTTGTAACTCGAACTCCCTTCGATGGTATTCCCGGATCGATACGACATGGATATTTAAAAAAATGTGTATACTCCCATGGTCCAACATAAAAAAAACCTCGAAGGCTTTGATGCAAAATGAGGTTGCCTTCAGAAGTCTTGAGTTAACGTTTTTAATCACCGTATATACTTTTCTATGATGGTAGTATATATTATGTTTAGTATATATATATTAGTGAATTCAATGTATTGCTTAAATGATTTAGTACATATTTTTTGCTATGTTGTATTCAGGTTAACGTGAAAATACTATACATTTTGGTGACTCTCGTTTGCAGTTGTTTAATTTTATAAATGTAATACCTATTTTCTTTATTTTCTTTATAGTTATTCACAGTATTTCCAATTTTCAATATGACAGGATTTTATAAATATTAGTATATAACTTACAATAGGTATTTGTTGTTCATCAAAATATTTTAATTATGTAATATACCACATCAAAGTATTTTTTAAATATTACTTACGGAAATATGAATTATACTAAATATATATCAAAAATATTATTTCTTCCTAAGTCCTGAACGTTAGTTTTTGATTTATTTAGCTTCATATATCTAACTTATAAATTGATTTATTATTTATTTCTCCATTTTGTTTCTACTTCATCGGAATATTAAATGTTTTTATATTTAATATCAGTCTTGTTACTCTTACTGTTAGACCCTAAATCTTAGGAGTGTGAGTGACTACAATTTATTTATTATTCGTTTAAAGAGACCTGAAAAAGGGTGTTTTGGAAGTGAAAAGAATACGATAACTCTTCAACGGGACCTTTCTTAAACGCTATATGTTATTATACGGAGGTAATCTTAAGTAAAGTGAAAACATTTTTATTTCACAATAATTTTACTTTTATTTATATTTAATTTACTCATTATTAATATAATGAATGTGAACTTTAGTTTTTATAACAACACACCTTTAGATAGAGTTTCATTTACTAACTTTAACCTAACATTAAATGTGTCAATGGTTGGTATGTGTTTCGGATTACATATAATTGATTTTGTTTTTTATCTTTCTTTAACTGAAGCTTTATAAGTGTACTGTATGCGTATTTGAATACAAATTTTTTTACGTACTTAACTTGCATATATTGATTACATTTTAAATTTAATAATACGTTTTAAATGCTTTTCAGCAATCTTGTACACGGAAAGACGAGATGTGGCTGTCGGACCTTCAAAGTTAAATCTGTAAAATAGTTTTATTTACACCTGTTCTACGCGCCAAAATCTTCGAAAACATATGTATCGTAGAAAACGGGTAGAATGATGTATAAATTTAAAATTTTCCGTATATTTATTTCACAATATGCCACAAATAGGTCAAACCATATTTCCATTTCGATATAAATCTTAAAACCGTAGCTCAGAGGCTAAGTGGAATTGACCTTTGGCCTTTCCAATATTAGATTATATGGAGGGGAGACGGACAGATGCCTGCCGAGACTCGGATCGGACACAAGATGTGCAATTAACTGTACTTTATACTTTAGATATACGAGAGGAAAATGGTATTTCCCCGCCACTGTTACATTATAACATCTCATTTTATATGCAGACGTCAGAGCTGCGCAAATTTTGGCAAATCTATACATATAAATAAAACTGAATTTTCTGTTTGTAATTCCATATTAACATCGTTTCACTAAATGCATATTTACATATGATATTTACATAAAAAGTCTGTCTGTTTTGCACTTACTAATGTCTGAAATGACTGGACCGATTTTAATAGGAATTCTACTGGCGAACAGCTAATTTTATAAGGAGTAACTTAGGCTAGTTTAATTTTAAAATAATATATTCCGCGCGAACAAAGTCATGGGCACAGCTTGTTTATAATATAAACATTATTTGTTCGTAATTTGTATTAATAGTAGTATAAAAAAGTTAATAACACCATATATATTACAAAAAAGCAAAATAAAATGTTTTATCTGATACTTTAAAGTTTAAAATTGTTTTCACAGTGCTTTGTTGCGAAATGACTATGTTAGTATTTGACCAGTTGAATGTATGCATCCTAACAAGCTGAGAAAACAAAATGGCGACGACGTTTGATGACAAAAAAGTTATTTAATCAACGTCCTCTCCGAGAAATGAACACTATAACAAATGTTTACAATGTATTTTATATCTGTGTCACGTTATTTAACGTTATTTACTTAATAATTGCCACTATTTTAAGAGGAACTTTAAATTTAACATCTTTAGATACGGTTAAGGAGCATAAATCATTAGTATCCTATACGTATATTTTTTAATTCATTGAAACGCAAATTTTTAAATATCATTAAATATACTTTAAAGTATATTTTTGTAACAAATTATTATTATTTTAATTTTTATAAAATATATTGAATAAAAAAAAATTAAATCAGAATTAATGTCATATTATCGGGTTAACGAATTTGTTAGTTTTAAAATAAATTTGTTTAGAAGAGACCGTGTTTGGTTTATATTAATCAAAAATAGGATCCCAATAAAAATTGCAGTTTAAGAAAAATATGTATTTTACTAATATAAATGCGAAATGTCTTTAACACATAAAAGCATTTGTCCGTGTCTCCGGATATAAAATGGTACGTAATATATGTAACGAACTGCACAAAAGGAGCAGCAGTTAGAAGTTTCTATTGAATTACAGCCACCGAGACCAAGACAAACAGTCCGCCGCTCCGATGTTATGTTTTTATGTTACAATTCATTATAACGTTATAATTTATAATCCGTATAATACTCTATTACTTTAATAAATAAAATTATATAATAATTATATAAATTTGTAATGTATTAGAAATATACGATTTATTAAAGTAAGAATATTTTTTATTATATAATGTTTTTCGTAACATATAGCGTTATATATTTCTTGTCTTAAATTTCCAAGTTAAAGTAGATGTTTATTATTTAATAAGATATAAAATTAATTATTTCTACCCTCATTTTATTATTTATAAATGAGTATTGTGGTGCCATGGATTGTGGAACAATGCTCGGACAAACGCGTCCATTCTCATGTAAATACGTTCTGCTATTTGCTATCTGTCGTTCTTTCAGTGGCTGTGAAATTGCCTCGTCTAAGTTCAACGACGGTGTCTTATTCTTTCAGACGCCAAGAATGGTATTGTTTGAGCTGCACCAGTTCTAGTAATGATAAAATTTTATAGATTTTTTTATGTATCCGTTAGCGATTGTTAAATTTAATGTGATGGCGCTATATTATATATTTGAAATAAGTTCATTTATGCTTAGTATACCTAAGTAAAAAATATACTTTTTTAAGAATCCATTGAAGCGTATAAGAGTATTTATTTTATTTATTTTATATACAATTGTTTCTTTTGCTTTATACGAGTATTTTATAGATAAGGCGGGCCATTTTTATAATGACGGGTAATTATTTGCCATATTGAATTAACAACATTTGCCTTTTATTGGGTTTCGGTGTAACTGAAGCTATTATGATTAATTATTGATATAACTGTACCACTATATACAAACGGACTATATTATAAAGTTTATTAATTAGGTAACATAATTATGATAATGGTAATTATATTAGGAGAGTGATCCTGGAATATTTATTTGTTATTTATCTACTTATATTATTATAAATTCGAAATTATGCATATTTGTGACTTAATCTCTATTTAATTAGAGTAATGTATAAAAGAAAGAATTGGGACTATTATACACTTTATAAAATAATATTAGTTTTTTTATTTGTATATTATCGAGATATAAACTAACAACATGTTTCTACACAAATTAACAAGTCATACAGATAATGCAAGTTTAAAGTCTTAAAAGCAATAAATGTAGATGAAATGATTTCTGACATTTCAACCTTCAAAACCATTTATATTGCATTATATTACACTATATAAAGTATACATTGTATATAACATTGTTATATTCCTTTTTAACCAAACCAAATAGTTAATATAAATCGTATTTACTACTATACTTTTGTAATTGCAAAACTATTAACAGTTTAAACAGCTTTATTTTATTTTTTACATAGTAGTAATAGTGGCCAACTCACTAATAATAGCTTATACTTATTTCCTCTAAAAATACTAATATTTTCGATAATCTAGCCAGAATCAGTAAAATTAATTTAATTTAGGTAATCCTCAGGCGTTTTCTTTCCCTCGGGAAGAATGAAGAAGGTTGTATTAGTAACGGCAGATAAGATCTAGAGCCGCTAATATAATCTAAATTCTTGTATATTATGATTACTTATTCTGAATTATTTTAATAAAAATAATAAAACTTCATTTAAATGGTATCAAATGAAATGTATTTTATAATTTGGCGCTGTATAATATAAAAGCTAAAAGGGTTTTAAAGACAAACAGAGGCACTTCCTGATTTGAATTCAGATATTTAAAAATCAAATATTTGATATTATATTCAGGAACCCACTTTATTCGGTTTCAATACCTTTTTAATTTAGTTTTATTTTGATCGCGGCATTAACATATAGACAGCGTCCAAAACTTTTCTGTCCAAATTGCGCCATCTTTATTTTCCCGACCTTCTAAAAGATAAATTAGAACCTTTTTTGTTAACTTGACCACTGCAAAGGAAAAGCGACCTTTGGGTTTTAATGTTTGGAATATTTTAAAAACATTTTTATTTCATCTCAAATTAAATATACTAATTAAAACCTTGGAATCCTTATACTTTTTGTTTCTGTGAAGGTCAAATATTCGTTTTGAGTTTGAAGGGTTTTAAATTACATAGGTTTTATAATGATTATTTTATATATTATTCATTTTCTGTATATAGATCCAGTTTGAGTATTTGTTTTTAATAACATCTAATTGATACTTAACCAATATTCTGAAATATGTATTTTGTAATAATACCTATTTTAGACACTTATAGTCTTAATAAAATAAAATTCATTTGTGTATTTTATTTTTAAGAACCGTATTTTTTATCTTAATATCAATGTCTGAATGGTTCTTGTTTGTAAGACAAAAAAAATTAAAAAGATATATCGAAAATTAAATACCAAAATTACACATCCAATAAAATGATATACTAGGTAAATGGAATTTCTATTGTTTCTACATTGGACTATTGAAAGGATGTTTTGTTTAGTGTAATGTTTATAAACATATATATGAAAAATATTTTTCACGCGTGTAGGGAGGTCTAGCTATAGCTACGTTTTAAAAGTTATGTGGATTACATCAATGTAATTGCTTCAACGGTATTGACTATTGTAAATTTAGTTCAAAAATAAAACATTATATTATTAGTAATATTTTGAATGTGTAAAGCTAGATTCATTAATACCTTGTCAATCAGAGAGCATCATAGACCTAATAGTATCTTGGTTGGTATTCAACACTTCTTTTGATAATACGTTCGTTTGTATTTTAATTCGTTTACATATCAATATACCTGTTGCCTAACTAAATATATTTTTATACATAATACTTGCATTTTTTGAGTTCAGGTATTTTACAAAATAAATTAATAATACATTTTAAGTATTGTCACATAATCTATATCTAAGTTAAGTTAATTTGTTGTTTCCATTACAACTATAGATTGTAATAGTTATCTTTCATCGTTTATCTCACAGTCGGGGATAATGTTCATTCCGTCCCGCTGATCTAGTTAACCTTCCCTGAAATCACTTCAATGAACCTACTAAAAGCATTCAATTAAAATAAGAATAGTTTTTTAAACATATCGTACTAATAATTTTTTCTTAAATATATGGTAATACTTATATCAAAATATTTTCACACGTTTACAAAGTATTGTTTAACTGTCAAGAATGTGTTATTGCAATTTCCCCAAAAAATGTGTACTCGTATAAAATCTCCATTGTTACTGGCTTTTGTACGCTATTTCGATTACGTGAAATGTGGATAGGAAAAAGAGTACGGTGTAAAAAAATAATAACTAAAGTAACAGACAGTTTTTACACCCCCTATTGTATATTCCTTCAGTTTCGTGTATTTTGGTTCAGTTTTAATTGTTTTATAGTCAAACAAAACAGAAATTTTGAAAAGGATTGTTACTCTATGTTATTCACGGTGTTTTCAGGATTCTAAGGTAATAATCTAGATTAAATTTCATTATTAATTAAACTAAATGACCGTACCGGTAATGTTTTGTTTTGCAAATGTTTGAGAATTTTCGTGTATTTTTTATCATTATTATCTACATTACATGGTACTAAAATACAAGTAAAAAGAGCTGCATTGTGCTTATTTTTGATCACAAATTATTCTGTCATTCAATCAAAATGCAATATTAGTTGTAGTAATAAAGATCTTGAATAATAATAATTATAGAACACACAAAAATGTTGTTCGGGGTCAACTCAGAACTAACTATATAGTGACGCGAGCATAAAACATTTTGTATCAGAGGTATTTATAAGTTAACATTTGTTTAAATGTTAATGCAATGAACTTTTGAATTGCAACATGGATAGTGCATATGGAAAACAAAATTACGTTACAAGCTAAGAACATTAGTACCGCTCAAAATCTGAAATCATTTCTAATATTATGCTATATTTTTAAAGCAGTTTTTTGGTACTGATTTAAATAGCCTAGTCATTTTATAAATTAATTAATATATATTGGATATGTTAAGTTGAAATTTCACTGAATTACACTCAACTGTAGCGACACATTTATCATGACCAGGAGTACCCGATCTATACGTTGAGGCTAAAATAGAAGAACATTCTTCTTAGGACCAGAACTAAAATCCTCTATGTGTAGCACATGATATAGATAAAGTAAAAATACTGTTGGTATATCCATCACACGACAATCGGTGTGCCGATCACCATTACCAGAAGCCTATAGAAATATATTTCCTTTTCATTTATATCAGTAGATGAAAATGGATCTTAAAATGTTGTCATATAATATGAAGGAAATAATCTATATAGTCAAATATTAAAATTTTTAATAAATTTTACCAAATACTTACATAATTTTGTGTGAGATCGGGATAGTTTATAGTATATCTTATTTTTATCACTTCAATAATCTAACCAACATTAGAGTCTAATAAAGTAATATCATAATCACACTAACCAAATACCATTACATACAAAGGCTCAGAGAAGAAAGGCGAGGACGCAATGGCCTGATGGTAAGTCCGATGCAATGGTAGCCGTCGTGACTATTCTGGCCTCGGTTCGGTATATTCGGTTAACTTGATACGAAGTTTTTTATTTTACAAAAATTTTACAGTAGCATTTTAATCTTAAATTTTATTTGTATATTCAAATTAGTCATTGAAAACTGTCATAAATAATAATCTAAAACTGTTCCAATACCAAAATTAGTATGCATTTGTCAAACACCTGCAGTTTGTAAATTGAATGCCTTATAATAAGTTGGCATGTGTTGCAGCTATTAAAACTTATTTTAACGCGTCCGGTGCATACTCCCGAACGTAAGTCGCTCACAGTAAGTACTGAGCACGTCGCTAGAGTAACATTTTAGCATAACTCGCAATAAATAAACCAAACACTGCACTGTATTACAGTTCGGTCTTTATTGTTAGGGAAATTTTGTATTGTTTTATTAGTTTCATTATGATTTGTACAAGATTTTAACCACGTACCTGGAATATATTAAATGGTTTGCTAGTAAGACTTCGTGCTCCCCTTAATAATTGACGCCTTTGTCATCTTTTGAATCAAAGTACAGATATTTTATTGGAATAGAATATCGAAGAAATTTTTTATTTTCAATACTAAGTGTATTGAAAATATAAGTATCAAGGTTCTTGCAATATTCATTGTATCTAACTTATCATTTTTATGAAGTATAACGCATTGCGAACATGTTGTACTAACAAATAATAATACAATTTATGTAGTTTTTAATAAATAATAAGTTTTTCATATTCCTTTGCTGGGGTACGTTTTTACACACCTGAGCCTATCCAACGCCCCTCATATTTACTGTACTCATTGTGTAGAATAGTGAGCAGTTGAGAACTTATTGCGCCTAATGTTGCGTTATATTTTTTCTCCATATTAGGCTGATGTTTTTATTATAAAGACGTGAGAGGACTCTGGAAATATTTACGGATGTTAAGGAAATGTGACTCAGTGATATACGCATGTCGTTTGTGTCTGAATTCCATTCTCGTTGCTATTATTTGTTGGGCTCTGAAATATTATTGATGTTGTGTTTTTTATTGGTGGGGTTTTTCTGAAATTTGTTGTATTTTACATGAAGTGTTTCATTTAGAGTTAATATTATATTAAAACAAATGCAACAATACAGTAAGTAATGACATTGTCCGCATGAAGTTCATAGATATTGAATAAATTTAATTTATAAAAATTATATACTGTTTTCGTTTAATTAAATCTTATCTGGTTAGGGAAATGTCTTGGAAATTACAAATCGCGCCAGTAGTTTATCAATTAATTAAAATTATCGTGTGAAAATGCTATTCGCGTCTGTAAACATATTTATTGAGATCCGACTGGCTTGGTGCTGGCAGGCCAATTTTATCTCTTTTGTTTTTGTTTGGACTCTTTCTAGCATGGAATGGATTTACTGTTGTTTTATTTACCATCTTTTGCGTTTTTTACACCACAGAAGATTTAAGGTACTGATACAATAACCTTGACTTGGCTTGACTTTGTGTTAGTAAGTTTTTGTATATTTATGAAAAACACCATTTTTATTTATAATAACTTATCATGTTATACATAGATCATATTATAAAAGATTTCTATACAAAATGGCAACATTTTAAGCTTTCTTTTAAATAGTACCTATTATCTTGGCTTATTTTGTTGCTCAAATCATTGAGCGCTGCCACCGGATGATTACTCCCTCCTAGTTCCTTCGGGTTACTGCTTACATCCCCGTCCACGGTTATTATTGTGTTATTTCGTGCTTTGAGAATTAGATATTCGGCTGTGGGCTCGTTATCCTTCTCATTTTCGTAAGTACCGTTAACTGGTAGAGTGCACTAAAAATTGGCATAAGAAAATAAATGTATTTTATATTTCAGTTCAGGACAAGTTTAAATGCCAATATTTTCTTGAAATTTTAATTATAACTAAGGTCGTTTTAAATTCATCAATATTCAACCACTTTGGGCGATCGTTTGTTTTGACCCTTGTTATAATACTTTTAATGCGGTTTAAGATATAAGTTTAATATTTGTTCGGTTCAACAGCGATAGTGAGGAATAATGATTTATTTCAATAATTAAAATGAATTGTATGTTATCAGAAGGTAATAAAATAAACGTAACATACAAATATATCATCCATGTATATTGAAAGTCATTCATCTTCTCACACAATGTGCTTAAAACGTCTCTTATGCGTGTACTTAGAATAAAAAATAGGGAACACAAAGCGAGTTATTCGCATATTCTCATTGTTCATCTCGCACTCACTTCAGAGGGTTTTTTATACATCATTTGTCAAGATTCAAGTTACGTGAGGATGAGACAATCTAGAATCCAGCTTCAAACATTTATTATAAGGATATTGAGCGAATTATATTTCTAATAACAGTTTTGTTTGTTTGTTTGTTTCGTGATTTAATTATATTTATTTATTATTTGTTCGTTTCTTACCTTAAATAAATTTGCAATGGATATTACATTTCTGTAGGTAGATAATAAAATATTTATTGGAGACTGTAAATGTTTGGTATGTATGTAAAAAAAACTTATTCCGGTAGAACAAAGGAGACTGGAGTATTTCTCTATTTTAGTTGAGTCATATTCATTGTTGCATAAAACGGCCAGGATATGTAAGATATGTCACTATGTTTTCATTTCGATGAAAGTATGTTAAATGAACTAGATGAATATAAAACAAGAAAAGAAATATTGTATTGTACAAATGTTGTATAAAATAGGTGAAATTAATTATTTTATATGAGACATATATTTAGTAAAAGTATCTGTTTATTCAAGTGCTATTTTTTATTATAATTTTATGTAATTAATTAATACTATTAAAAGTTTTTCATATAATTTTGTTGTTACTCTCTAACTAGAGTAAATATACAGAATATTATACGTTATATGTACCTTATTGATGCTTTCATGACAACGTTAAAGTCCTCGTAATGCTACCTACATTAAGCCGGTATTATCAGCAAAGGTTGAAGACTGTATTAGTAACAGGTGAAGATTATCGATTCACTGTGTCAGGAAACTTGTAAGTTCTCAAGTCGAAGTTCAATGAACGGAGCTGCAAAAGGTTCGGTGAACTCGGTACGGAGGGATCATCCTGTGGGTGATTGTGTCTTTACTTGAGTCGTCTCTAATAATAATAATTTTATTAACAAAACAACTTAAATACTAGTAGATATTAATCTTATACTTATACTTACCTTTGTATAAGGAACGATTTATTGAAATAAAAAAAAACTATATATCAAATAACGATAAGTAGTGTTTTAGTTGAAAAAATATATATATTAATAAAAGTAATAGTAATTGGTAAAAAATAAATTCATATTTATAAGATTAACAGAATGATTTTGGCTCTAAAATGTAAAAAGAAATATCGTCACATTGCTCTCATCTTATTATTATTTTTCGCCATTCTAGTCATAGAGTTAATAAAAAGCAAATCAACGGTGCATTAAAAACAAATAACGCGTACAATGAAACCGCTAGAAGCTTTTTTTATTATTTTCAGAGTACAGGTAACGCGTAAATTTCTTTTTTATATATTTTTATTACAGTTCGCGATCAGATTTAAAACTTCACAATATCAGAAAAATCTAGCCACAATCTTTCTACCTTCCATGCTTTTTTGAGTTAAATTAAATGAATTTTAGACTAAAAATTTTTCTTATATTTATCATTTTATGGTTTTTATTTAGTATATATTTAGTACAATAAATGCCTAAATTCAAAAGGTTTTAATAACAATGTTTTAAATAAAAGTGATGAAATTTAAAATTAAAATATTTTTTACTTATCTGTTACCATATTTAGATCACGATAAAACAATTTTTAGGTTTGAATATTGATATTAACGTAGTCTATATCTGTATCAAACTTATCGATGGAATAATAAAATCTATTAATAAATATTTTTACAGTTTTATAACGAAAGACTGTACCACTAAAATGTATCTTGTAGAAGATAAAGATGCACCAGTTAATTTATCCAATCATACTGTAAAGATACCAACGATTGCATTTTCATTTATTTATTTTTTCATATCTTAATTTAACTATTAAACGTTTTTAATTCCTAATCGTCACTGTTTAAGCATTGAGTAATACTGAGAGTTCTTGAGCCTTTATAATTCAAATTCTCTTAGTTGGTATTTTATACGTTATTTCATACTTTTTTACATTACCTCAAAAGCAGGCAGCGCTTGTGCGAATCCTCGGATGTTGTAAGAGTTCATGGGGAGCGGTGATGGTATATTATGTATAGTATATATATATATATTTATATATATATATAAGTGAATTCAATGTAGTGCTTAAATGATTTTTTACATATTTTTTTCTATTTGGTATATGTTATTTAAATGCTATATATTATAATACGGAGGAAATCTTTAGAAAAGTGAAAATATTTTTATTTCATAATAAATATATCTTTATTTATATTTAATTTACTCATCATATATGTGATAGACATGAACGTTAATATTTCATAATGATATATCATTAGACAGAGTTTTATTTACTAACTCTAACCTAACACTAACTGTCAATGTACGATGATCAATTCAGACAGTTGGCGGTTTCGGAACAAATTAAAACAATACGGATGGTTGGCATGTGTTTATGGTTACAAATAATTTATTTTGTTTTATATCTTTCTTTAACTGAAACTTTTTAAGTATGCCTATTTGAATAAAAATATTTTAAATTTAACTGAACGTTTTAAATGCTTTTCAATAATCTTGTATACGGTAAGACGAGGTGTAACTGTCGGACCTTGAAAGTTAAACCTGTTTTATTTAAACCTGTACTACTCCCTAAAAATCTTCGAAAACATATGTATCGTAGAAAACATGTTATATGATGTATACATTTAAAAAGAAAACGTATGAGATGTCAAATATATTATTTTTCCGTTTATTTCACAATACGTCACAAATAGGTCAAGCCATATTTCCATTTCGATATAAATCTTATAACCCTAGCTCAGAGGCTAAGTGAAATTGACATCCTTTCCAATATTAGATTATATGGAGGAGAGATGGACAGATGCTCGCCGAGACTCGGATCGGATACAAGATGTGCAGTTAATTATACTTTATACTTTAGATATACGAAAGGAAAATGGTATTTCACCGCAACTGTTAGATTATAACATCTCATTTTATATGCATTTGTCACAGCTGCGCAAATTTGGAAACATACATACATATAAATAAAACCGATTTTTCTGTTTGTAATTTTAAATTAAGATCCTTTCACTAAATACATATGTTTATATGGAACTTACATAAAAAAAATCTGTGTGTTTGAACTGGCTATTGTCTGGAACGACTGAACAGATTTTAATAGAAATTCCATTGGCGGATAGTTAATGTTATAATTAGATACTTAGGCTACTTTAATTTAATATTTTTATAACAACAACAAAATTAATATGAACAAGAATCGTATGTGCGATTCCTATCGATGTGATGTCAGTATTAGCTTTGATATAGCTAATATTTTGATATTCGGTTAACTGGTTCAGAATTTATTACTTATAGTTTTTTAAAATTTATAATACAATAATATTGTAGTTTCAAACAAATTTTGCTTATAAATAATACACTAAGTTCTACATAATAATTACTCTTGAATACGGTAACTGTCATGTTGGTGACCCGCTCCTGGATTACGGGATGTAATAGAGGGAGGGTTGCCTTATGCTTCTTGAGACATGCATTAATTGTTTCTAATCCTATATTATCTTTGGACGGTCTTAAAACTAGTTTGGAGCTATTTAATAACTCATTCTTCTTAGTTATATAATATACTAAACTTACATTGTTTATATAAGTTTATATACCTATTTATTTAAAAAAATACTTTGCAGGATATTTATGAAATTGTATAAGTTATTATTATATTTTCTGGTAAGCTCAGGTGAAGTGGTTGTTTAATTAACAATGTCACGTTAGTTATAATAAGTTGACGAATTAAATAAGTAAAAATATGCACTAATTAATAAAATATTATAAGAGTTGCGAAACAAATAAATCTGTCCCTTTAAAGATATTTTCACGGCAAGAAGATCGAATTCTATAAACAATATTATATTGAATAAAAACATTTTAAAATCCTCACATTACTGTCACTTCAACGTTCCGCTGAGTAGTTTCAGGTTCTGTTTTTAGACACAGTTGAAGAGACGTCTTATTTTCTGTATCTCTATTTATATACACTTGAATGTTTAGATTTTTATTTTATGTAAAGACTTACTTATTACATACTTTCTTAACAGTTTTCTCACAAATATAAATTGATTATTTTAATTGTTGCTCAAAGATATTCGTAATACTAAGATATGATAAATACTTTTTTACATAAGTTTAGATTAAATTCATATTGCTCCTATGCCCTTCATCGATCATGTCTTCCAAAGAGGCTTCTCTACCAACTCTCATTGAATAAACGTCTCAGATCAATATTGACTGAGACTCCTGTGAGGATATATGCAATTTCAATCATATTGAGACATTGAATTTTATAATAATACGGCTATTGCTAGCGCCTTCATATATATTTATATATTACATTAGCCCAGAGACGATCTTCCCATAATTATTTTTGCATCTCGCATTCACTAGCATATTAATTTATATTTAGTTATTTAATAAAGAGTGTTATCAATCTTTTTATTGTATCTTAGTGTGTATGAAATATCTTATGTGTGTTAAAACAATGAATGTAACAGTTACTACGAAGTTCTTATTTGTTATTTATATATCATAGTAATTAATTTTGTATAAATCAGTGACTCCTTATGTGAAAAGGGTTCGAATGTGAGATACACACATAAATATCAATTATAATTTACAGCACCAACGAAAATACAGTTGTTGGTTTTGTGGTCCCAAGTTGGGGTAATAAATTAATTTGGTCTTAATAGTGCTGACTATAACATGTATATAATAACGTATTAAATAATACTCTGTAGGATAAATGAACTAAACAAATTAAATAAATGAAATCATATTACAAGAAATTATATTTATAACTAGCTTTGCCCACGACTTTCCTTCCAAATTAATAGCTTTTCACTAAATGTATATTAAATTTCTATGATAATTACAAAAAAGGTCCCTTTTTTTACTTTATCTATCTGTTTGTGTGTCTGTTCCGGCTAATCTAGGAAACGGGCTGAACTTAGGTTACTATTATTTTTTAAAACATATTCCGAGGGAACGAACGCGTAAATAGTATGTTAATAAGAAAACGCTTATATAATGACAAAAAGTAATCTTAACCTGCGTTTCTTATCGATGTGTCGGTACTCGTCTTGATATAGGAAATACTTTTGAAACAATTTACCAAATAGATATTTGGTTAATTGTTTCAGGACGTATTATTATAGACTTTTTAATAATTTATAATAGATTAATATTGTAAAAGTACAGCTAGTATACATATTAATAAAAATGCACTTGAAGTGTTTTTTCATTAGAGAACGATTAAATAACCTAAGAACTTATACAAAAAATAATTCTATACAGCAATACATTTTATTTAAAGCGTGGATATATATATAATATATGTATAAGAAACTCTATATACTTTCATGGTATTATAAATTACTGATTATAACCCAATATATCATTATTACCCAATTTGTTTTTGAATTCAACATTAAGTCCTCAATAATACGACCGATGTTTCAATTTACATTATATATATATATATATATATATATATATATATATATATATATATTTAATTTACATTTTATATATATATATATATATATTATAATAATTCTCATGGTTTGATAAGTATATAATATATAAAAAAAAAAAAATATTCATTATTATTACGATGTGGTTTTGATTTTAAGTACTGAATCATTCTGTCTTAAACTATCTTACTTATTAAATTAAATTAAATTAAATTTGGTACTCTTTATACAAGTGGTGAAATCGGTAACTATTATTTTTTGTTTCTTAACCGACTCTTACTGATACGGGAAGGTATGGAGTGTTCTTTTTATTATCTAATGATATTTATGTATTAAAGCGATATATTTATAATAAGATGATTCATTTATTTATATATACCAGTGATCACTTGTTTATTTTAAATGAAAGTGACAGGAGGGCCTATTTTGATATCGTATGTATTCAAAATAAGTAATTTCATAAAGACACTCTAAAACTTAAAATAAGGCTACGAGTTTTCCAAACGCGTCCTGGTCTGAAAAGAACTACACAAGGAATTCAGCCAGGGTTTTTTATTTTTTTTATTTAGTTTTTATTGTGATCATTGTTTCACAAAAATCAATATATTTAGCGAGCAATGTACGAACGAGAACCATCGCAATCAATTTGATAAGCTGGCTTAATGATAATGAATAATAAGAAATAATAAATACAATCATAATCATTTAATACGTTACATTTATTTTGCATGTTTTGTGTAACGGGTGTGATTTAGATAGAATGTTTTAAGAAAATTGTTAGTCTTTTACTTGGTATTTCTATATGCTCTAGTCTTTAAAATATTACTTAAGAGCTATCAGTATTTGTTATAAAAGCAATTCTTTATCAAATATATTTTATGTTTTCTTTATCCATATCCTAATATACAAGTGATCTTATTTTGATATAACAGATACATTATGTTATGTCAATATAACTAAAAATTACATCATTATCATTAAATAAGAATAAAAAGGTGTATATACATTTATTTACCCTAGAAATTAAACTAAAAAGATAGAATATACGGAAGCCCCATCAGTATAAAGCGTTTAAGATGTATGATAGAAAGATAAAGAATGAAGAATAAAAGTGATTAACGATCGCTGAGCACTATCGTGGTGTTATGCTAAACGATGATAACTCCAGGCACCATCTGTTATTTGGAGTAACCTCCCCCCTCCCGAACTGCTCCTTAGACGAAGACTCGAATTGGCCAAACCCACTTTCCAACGGCTGAGGCTCGAAAGCTCGGGGGACAGGCCACTCCTAAGGGCAGACCGACAGATATGAAGGTTTTATATATTTTTTTTGGAGGGTTAGATAATTGTTAGGTTAGGTATAGAAAATTGATATCTGATGAAGCAAATGAAACTACACAATGTTAATTCACATTTTAATTAAACTACACTATTAAACTTTGACATACTACGAGTGACCATCAAACCTTTGTCTTGATAGCATTATTAGAGGCCCTCGGAAAAGCATTACAATGTGTGAGCATTTACTGACCATATTCGACCGGGTTGCTCCAAAAATGTGTCTTATAAGTCTTGTAAGGGTAAGGCTTAAGTTTTAGAATTTTCGACATTGGTACGGTTGCCTGAGTATTTGGAGCAATATTGTGGTGTTGAGTATTTTTTTGATTTGAACAAATATTGCCGTTACCTTAATAGGAAGATTTTATTTTTTACTGAATATAATTTTACAGTTCAACAACCAATAACATGTTAATTGAATAGCCTAATTCCTCATTAAAAACCGTGTAAATAAGCTACGGTTTAACGGTGGTGCATTCTCCCGAGCATAATTCGATTACAATACTAAGCACGTCGGTGTTGTAATATTTTAGAATAATTTGCAATAAAACAAACAATATACGGTAGTATGTAGTTCTGAGTCTTTGTTATTAGGAAAATTTTGTTTTGTCTTATTAGATTCGTTAATACGTTCATATTTATTTAAGAATCTTTGATTAAATGGTTTGCTAGTAAGGTTTTGTGCGAGCCATAAAAAGTTGACGCCTTTATATTTTCTTTGGACGCAAAATGCAGATAATTTAGTACAATAAAATTATCTAAGAAATTTTATTTTTTCAATACACTGACAATGTTTTTGTTATTCGCAATCTTTTCAAATATCAAAGAATTTATCATTGTAGTAACGGACAATGCGATGCGAACCAATTAAATTGATATATATCATACAACTTATTCCGTTTTCAATAAATTTCTTTATATCTTTTTGTTGTTCGCGAAAAAGTTTTTCGTATTCCTCTACATCCGTGACCCTATCCTACGCCCTTCATATTTATTTTATAGAATAGTGAGCAGTTGCAAACTTTTCACATCTAATGTTGCTTTAATTTTTTCTCCGCATTTAGACTGATGTTTTTTTTATTATAAAGACGTGTCAGGAGTCTGGAAATATTTACGGTTGTTAAGGAAATGTGTCCCAGTGAATTTCATTTGCAGTTAGGGAAATATCTTGGAAATTACGGATCGCGGAAGTTACTTATTAATGAAAAAATTATCGTATGTAAATGCTATTCGCGTCCGTAAACTTATTTATTGAGATCCGACAGTGGCTTGATGTTGGCAGGCCAATTTATTTTGGTGTGTTATTGCTTGGACTCTTTCTAGCATGGAATGGATTTACTGTTATTTTATTTATCATCTCATGAGGTTTTCGCTCGTTCTCATTTTCGTAAATAAGGTGAACTGTTAGAGTAGTAGTAATTAAAATGAATTGTATGTAATCATATGTATGTATGTACAGATAATAAAATAAATGTACCATATAAATATATCATGTATGTATTTAATATATATATAAAGTGATCTATCTTCTTACACGATGTGTTTTAACGTGTCTAATGTGCGTACTTAGAATAAAAAATAGGTAACACAAAGCGAAGTTATTCGCATATTCTCCTCGTTCATCTCGCACTCTTTTCAGAGTTTTTTTTATGCATCATTTGTCAATATTCAAGTTATGTGAGGATGAGACAATCCAGACTCCAGCTTCAAATATTTATTCTAAGGATGTTAAGCGGATTATATTTTTAATAAAAGTTTTGTTTGTTTTGTGATTTAATTATATTTTTATTTGTTAATTTCTTACCAAAAAAAGCTAGTTAAAAAAAATTTTGTTGCAGACTGGTCGCTACGTAAGAAAAAGTTATAATGCCAGTAGATGAAAGTAGAGTAGAATATTTCTCTATTTTAGTTTAGTCATATTCAGTGTTGCATAAAACGTTCAGGATAAGTAAGGTATGTCACAAGTCACCATGTTTTAATTTCGATCAAAGTAAGAGAAACGAACTATATATGTATAGAAAACAAGAAAAGAAATATGTTTTGTATATATATTATTTAAAACAGGTGAAACAAATTATTTTGTATAAGATATATAACTAGTAACAATGCATGTTTTGTTTAAGTGTTATTTTTTATTATAATTTTATGTAGTGATATTAATTATTACTATTAATAGTTTTTCGTATAATTTTACTCTTACTATTTAAATATACATAAATATTATACGTGATATGTTCTTTATTGAAGCTTTAAAGACAACATTAAAGTCCTCTTAATGCTAAATATGTTAAACCGGCATTACCAGCGAGGGCTGAAGACTGTATTAGTAACAGGTGAGGATTATCGGTTCCTTGTAAGTTATCAAGTCGAAATTCGATGAATGGAGATGTAAGAGCATCGGTATAATCAGTATCGAAGGATCATCTTGTGGGTGATTGTACCTTTAATTGACTCGTCTCTAACAATAATAGTTCTATTAACAAACCAATTTAAATGCTAGTAGGTATTTGTCTTATACTTATTTACCTTTGTGTATTAAACTCTCTGTTGAAATAAAAAAAACTATATAGCAAGTAAAGATAAGTAACAATATTTTATATAAGAAAAAAGCATTTCCAGTAATAAATATAATTATATTTATAAGAAAGAGTAACAGACAGATTTTTAATCTAAAATGTAAAAAATCTTGTCGTCAGATTGCTCTCCAGTTATTATTATTTTTTCACCATTCTAGTCATACAGTTAATAAAAAGCAAATCCGAGGTCCTTTAAAAATAAATCACGCGATGCAATGAAACCGCTAGAAGCTTTTTTTATTATTTTCAGAGCGAAGGTATAACGCGTAAATTCCTTTTTTATATTTTTGTTACAGTTCTCGATCGGATTTCAAACTTCATAATATCAGAAAAATCTAGCTGCAATCTTTCCACCTTCCATGCTTTTTTTTAAGCTAAATGAAATGAATTTTAGACTAAAAATCATTTTTATATTCATTATTTGTTTTATGGTTTTTAATGGTAATAGTTGGTACAAAAAAATTAATTAAAACCTCTCGAGGTTTTAATAACAATGTTTAAATAAAAGTAGGATTAATAAATAGTTGAGTTAATAAAACATAATTAGATCAATAGAATTATTAGGATTTGAATATTGATATTTACCTAATCGGTCGGATCTTAATGCATTCCAAATGACTCTCCCAGGTCAAAATAACTTAGTAAGATGGGGCAAACCCACTGTGGGGAGGCAGTAGTAACCGTGAAACACTTGCTAGTAGAGTGTAGGTTACTTTTAAATAGAGGTAAATACTCGCGTCGCCACAATAAATGATACGAGAAGCGGTTAGTCTTTTTGTAGCAAGAGCGCAGAAGGGTATAACAACCACCAAAATATCAGTAGAGTTCGTAAAGGCAGGTTCGTCCAAAAAATCTAAACTAAAACCTTATTCCATCTTGGACGCGTCTCATGATTGGACTCTCATGATGGACACGTATGAAAGGCAATACAAAATCCCCGGGGATGTTTGTGATTCGTCATCTACGCCGGACTTATTCCTGTACTCGAAACAACTAAGGCGCGTTATACTTGTGGAACTTACTGTACCCTGGGAAACAAACATATCCAAAGATCATACATTTAAGTTTAACAAGTATTATGAACTATGTGAAGAACTGATCAGGAATAAATTTATAGTTAATTTGTTCGTTGTAGAAGTAGAAGCGAGAGGTATAACTGCAAAATCTCTCTATAACTTATTTAAGGATTTCGGCCTTTCTAGAACGATCATCATTTCATTTCTGGAACGTATTTCAAAGGCAGCTTTAATAGGTTCTTACGATATTTGGTTAGTTAAAGGAGCGTGAACAGTGAAGGTGAGCGTGTATGCGCATAGTAAAGGGGCCCCTTAAACCTAAACCTGGGTAGCAAGTCCCAGGCATTGTTTGCGCTCCTCTTCGTGTAACGTGATGGGCCCGGCACCCGCACGGTGAATCCATGGAAATTGAATTTATTGGATTTAACGTCCAAGGTCCGACAGCTTCAGCTTCAGCTATCGACTTCCCGTGTACAAGATTGCTGAAAAGCATTTAAAACATTTAGTTAAGTTAAAAATATTTTTATTCAAATAGGCACACAGTACATTCATGAAGCTTCAGTTAAAGACAGATAAAAAACTAAATAATTTATATGTAATCATAAACACATACCAACCAATCTTAAATCTGTAAAATAGTTTTATTTAAACCTGTACTACTCGCTAAAAATCTTCGAAAATATATGTTACGTGGAAAACATGTAATATGATGTATAAATTTAAAAAGAAAAGGTAATAGATGTCAAATATTTTTTCTTTCCGTTTATTTCCAATAGATATTACAAATAGGTCAAATCATATTTCCATTTTAATATAAATCTAATAACTAAAGCTCAAAGGCTAAGTAAAATTGACATCCTTTCCAATATTAGATTATAATGAGTAGAGACGGACAGATGTCGGCCGAGTCTCGGATCGGACACAAAATGTGCAATTAACTATACTTTATAGTGTAGTTATATGAGAGGAAAATGGTATTTCACTGCCACTATTCAATTATAACATTTTATTTTGTATGCAGCCATCACAGCTGTGCAAATGTTGTTAAATCTATATATATATATAAATAAACGAAACGGCTGGGCAGATTTTAATAGTAATTACATTAGCGGATAGCTAATGTTATAAAGAGAACCTTAGTACTTTAATTTAATATTTATATCTTGAACAAAAATCGTATCTGAAATCCCTGTCGTTGTGTGATGTCAGTATTCGCCTTGATATATATATAATAAATATGTAATAATAAAATACTTTTATATTGGTTAAATGTTTTAGGATTTATTACTTATATTTTTTTATAATTTATAATACAATATTGTAATTGCAAACAAATGTCTGTTTATAAATATTACACTAAGTTCTACATTATAATTACTCTTGAATACGGCAACTGTCATGTTGGTGACCCGCTCCTGGATTACGGGATGTAATAGAGGGAGGGTTGCCTTATGCTTCTTGAGACATGCATTAATTGTTTCTAATCCTATATTATCTTTGGACCATCTTAGGATTAGTTTGGATCTGTTTATTAATTCATTTTTCTTTGTTTTATAATATGCTAAACATACTTTGTTTATATACCTATTTATTAAAAAAAATACTTAGCAGGGTATTTTTAAATAGTATAAGACGCTTATTATTATATTTTCTTGCAAGCTTAGGTAAGGTGATGGTTCAATTAACAATGTCACGTTACTTTTAACAAGTTGACGAATTAAATAAGTAAAAATATGCACTAATTAACAAAATATTATAAGCGTTGCCAAACAAATAAATTTGTCCCTTTAAAGATATTTTCATGGCAAGAAGATCCAGTTCTATGAACAATATTATATTGGATAAAAACGTTTAGAAATATTCACAATACTGTTACTTCAACGTTCTGCTGAGTAGTTTCAGGTTCTGTTATCTGACACAGTTGAAGAGACCTCTTATTTACCGTACCTCTATTGATACAAACTTGAATGTTTATATTTTTATTTTACGTAACTACTTGCTTATGTTAGACTTTCTCAATGTTATTATAGTAAATAGTTTATAAATTGATTACACTTAATTGTTAATTGTTGCTTAAAGAGATTCATTATATTAAGATATGATAAATATTTATTTACATAAATTTAGATGAAATTCATATTGTTCCAATGCTCTTCATCGGTCATGTCTTCCAAAGAGGCTTCTGTACCAACTCTCATTGAATAGACGTCTCAGATAAATATTGTCTGACACTTATGTGAGGAATATATATGCAATTTCGATCATATTGAGACATTTTTAATAATACATATATTTTATATTAAATCTGTGTGGTGTTTTATTTTGAATTTTATAATAGTACTAGTTTTGTCAGCGACTTCGTCTGCTACTTCGTAAATTATACATTACATTTATTAATTAGAACTTAGAACCGAATGTTATGAAGACCCTTTGAGCATACAAAACCTAAAATTCACAATAAAACATATGGAGATTATAAATCGACATAAAAACTATTCTATCTTTTAAATTGAACTAAACAATAGATGGATGTCTTCAAAACTTCATGTAAATAAAAATTAGAAGTTACATTTTAAAAATTGCATAATTTTTGTACACTGGATATATATACATACGGCTGTTAACATTTTTAGTTTGTTCCTTGGATCAGTTTTTAAAATTCCTAAACTGGACCAATAAAAAGATATTTTAATCATTATAGTAATAATATAAAAGGCATGATTACCTCTGAAATATAATAAAATAAATCTAATAAGAGTCTCACCACATTCTTTATCATCAAATAATTGTATAACCTGCTTAAGTTTTAAGCCTTCTTATAGACTTAGACCCTACCTGAACTTAAATGACCTTTATGAGATGTCATCTAAGCCACTGAGCTCGTATCGACGGGATAATAAGGTTTCTTTGAGTATAGTATTATACCCAGAGCCGTGGTGCTGCCATTACATTAGCCAAGAGACGATTCCCAAGTATTTATTTATGCGGCTCACCCAACTATCGTATTGAATTATAACCTTTTATTTAATGAAGTGTTCATATATTGTGTTGTTTCTATGTGTGTGTGAACTGTCTTAGTCTGTGTGCATTAAATTAAAGAATGAAAGTGTTCCTATGAAGGTTTTATTGGGTATTTATATACCATACTTGTATAATATAAGGTAATAAGGTTTCCAGCGACTTCTGATGTAATAAAGATTCGAATGTGAGTGATCTATATAGATATCATTTATAATGAACAGTACCAACGACAATACAGTTAGTGGTTTTGCGGTCCTAAGATGGAGTAATAAATCAATTGGATCTAAATAGATCGGAGATAATAATGTGTATGTAATAATGTATACAGTAATACTTTGAAGGTTAAATAAATTAAAGAAATAAATGAAATAATATTATGAGAAATTATACTTATAACTGGCTGTGCCCCTGACTTCGTTTGCGGGAAACATGTTTTTTTAAGTAAAATTTGCCTAAGTCTAACCGTTTCAGAGATTAATCAGAACAAACAGATAGACAGATAAACAAAAATGTTAAACATTATTTTTTTTGTAAATAACATTTGTAAATAACAATATCATTTTACGGAACGAATTACTCGTATTTATTTTTAAATTAATTTTATCCTAGGATGAGAATAATTGAGTCAAATATACCGTGTTATGTTGTTTGGAAATTGGACAAATCATAAGTCGTATGCATACTAGATACTGTTTCTACTAGCCCTTTTTATAATTTATTTAAGAGCTTTTATTTATATCTACAAAAGATTTTAAATAATTTTAATTAAAATTATTTTAACGAAATTTAAGGCATGGGTTTTATATCATACTGTTGAATACATTTATCCGTATAACTTTTTTAATAATTTAAGTAATATTTAAAATTATTCAAGCTGATCTGTTTACAATTTTAGTCCCAAGCTCATAGGTTTGAGTCCAAGGCGGACAATTTTTTTATTGTACATTTATATAAAAATATCACAAAAATATAAACTAAAATATTTTTTTATTACTCTCGTTACTTAATGTAATCTAAATTTGACGTAGACTTGATTTGTTATATATAAATATTAATCTAAATTTGAGATAGAATACTTCTTTATTTAATTTATTCATCACGAATAAACAATTCAATAAAAATTATAACACTCCTCGCTTAAAATATAGATTATATTAATTTACCCTACAACTTATATAACAGATACTTCCATAACAGATTGTAGACTTTGAAAGTTCAGTATTCAAGTTGAAAGTTTAGTTAGTTTCGTTCAACTGACTTATAAAACTATCCGAGTTTGTGTATCTTTATCGCGGTTTTATTTAAACGAAATATAATTTGATACACGATTTAAGAATTTAAATAATAAAAGAAAAACAATGTTTGTTTCTGTGTCTTTTGAGAAAGTATATAGAATTGTCTTATTAATTATCGATATTGTATTAAACGAAAATTGCAGTTAATGGATAGTTTTCAATCTATCACGATAGACCTAAGTTAAATTCCTGACCTGTTCCATGGTTTATGGACAAAGTTGTCTAATAACTGAAAAAATCAATTTACGTTTTGGTTGCATATATTTTAGTCTTTTGAGTAATCAATGATGAACCTAATGAGATAATTGAAGGAGATTATAATACAATTTATTACAAAAAAATATAAAGTTCTAAAAAAATATAAAGAAAACAATAGCGACATCTTCTAAGCGGTTCTCTGAAATTAAATTAATTGAAATTAGAGACTAAACTATTTTTAAAGTTTTAAGCAAAAATAAGTAATCTAAAAAAAGTTGTTTTAAAAAAAAAATGCGAATTGGTCTGGAGCCTAATAACCCTAATTAACTCGCCTCAACCGTACCAAAAGATCGAAACAATAACTGACTCTGAATATAATTAAAAATAAATTATTCTACCGTGAATTTAAATGAATACATATTTTTTACATTTGTTACTTCGCTAGTAATATTAACAAGTTGTGAGCGAGTGAGTGTAAGTTAAAATCGTTAACAGGTCAGTGAGCAAGTATCTCTAGCTTTTTTCTATGCATTAAACCTTCGCCTACCTCCCGGTAGAATATAGTAATATATGTAGTATAATAAATTGCAGATATATTTCAAGGTATTTACGCCTGTATAATGTTTAAAAGTGGCCAAAAGGCACATAGTCGCTTGCATTAAGCGATTCATTGCAGCACTGTACGTCGACATGAAGCAAATGTCGATCAGAGGGAAAGCTTTGTTGCACGTTATATGATCATTTTCGTTTGTTTGTCATACGTTTTTATTATCCATTTTTATTATTATTTTAGAATATTATGAAATGTCGATGTACTGCTGAGATAATTACTGTATTAAAATAAATAAATAAATAAAATAAAAATAAATATAAATAAATATATAGCTAACTAAATAAATTAAAATTTCATATTTAATAAATCTGTAATAAATACAAATAAGATTATTTTTATCTAACGACTGCTTTTTTAGATTGCCGAAAATGCTAGGAAGATACATTATACATATAAAAAGCCTTTTGATGATAATGATGCTCATTCAGTTAAAATCGATGTTAGTTCTTCCTTCTATTCGGGGCTCAAGAAAACTCTGAGTGAATTATCATGTCTAATGCATGTGTTCAGGAAGGGTAACTAGTAAGTTTTCATTGGAAAAGTCGAAGGATATTTGTTTTGGAATTACATTTTTTAAGAAAAGTGCTTAGTTAATAAGTGTTATTTCAATGAATTAAAATATAATTACCTTATATTATGCACGTTTATTATGGGAATGGACTTGGTCTTTATTATATAGATTTACTCTGATTTGGAATAAATTTGTTAATGGTTTCTAATTAATAATATTTTTTCGTTTGTTCAAAGATGACATTGCTATTTGAATAGAGTGACTTTATCTGAATAGTTTTTTTTCGTCCCTACACGTGTTAAAGTATTTGCTGTTAAACTCTCTCAAGTCGTGAAAAATTACTAAACTACCCCAATGTCTAGCTCTATCTAATAGAAAGAAATGACCTTGTCGCAAAATTTAGGTTAGATAAGCCTCATAATAAACTTTTCGATTTCATAATATTTTATTAAAGAAATAAAAGGGTATTAAATTTTTTCTCATCTGATTTGTTTATATCTAATATTAAATTTGGGCCAACCTAAAATTGATTCTGTGTATTTATATATATGTGTAAATATGAATAAAAGGTGCTTAAATATAGAATGACAAAATTTATCAAGAGGGGCCCGTACTCAAAACTGCGACCTCTGAAATTCTCTACTATTTATAAAAAATAAAAGAAATATCTCAAGAATAATAATATTGGTTATAAAGTTCATTGAACTTGCTTAAGTACAAACATGAAATATCTAATTACATTCGATCGAGGAAACACACCTGCGCTTTGTTTGAATATCGAAGAGCATTAGAGCGTTCTGAGCTAGCTAACTAGCTTGTAGACTAATAAACATTGAGATATTGGATCTAGCTTTATAAGACCTGTATATACTATTATACTAATACTAATGTTATTGTCTGATTATTGTTTTACATCCTAAATATAAAGAAAAGTTTGCATGTTTCGTTGTTTATTTTCCAATAACGTAAGAAGTTCACCAATTTAGATATCATTTTGAACATCGATATACGATAGTCTAGAATTGGATATGGTATTATCTATTCTATAAATATATCTGTAATAAAAATTCCTGTGAAATAAATCGTTAACTTGTCCGCTTTGAATGAGACAACGTATTAGTGTTTTTTTTTTTTTCTCAGCGGCATAGTTGCATGACAGTAACAAAGATTGCTTTTTATCCTGAAAAACTGCGCGAGGAATCGTGTTAATGATTGACTTTGATTGATTGATATGTTTCTTTGAAACAGCCATAAAACAACGAAAGTTAGACTAATGCTACTATAATAATAAACTATATTTATTTTTCTAAAATGGATATATTAAATTTACCATATAAGAATAAATCAAATGTTGTAAGCAATGTCTTTTGAACCAAAAAACTAAGAAAGAAATATATCAATTCAATACGATCAATACGAAGTTTGGTTAAGTATTCAGTCTATCTTCAAATCTTTGCACAGAAAGTTTTATATACATTGTTTCTGCTTTGAAACTTGTGCACACTATGTACAGGTTTACCGTATTTTTTTTTTGTCAAAAATTATCTCTCATAGAATTCTTTGTAAAATAATAATGAAGACGTTAACCGTTGGTAGATCGAGCTTGCGGTATTGAAAGAACTCAGCAATATTCACACTCAAACAGATTCCTATTGAATTCAAATACTTTTAAAATATGCTCTTAGTTTACTTAAGCCTCTGCATATTGATATAACATCTGAATACGTTTTTTACTTCACAGAATATAACATAAAACATTATCATTAAACACGTAATACCGAGTGAACTAAAAGTCTTTCGAGCCTATAATTCACTATCAATACGAGTATGGAACGGAGTCAATAAAACTAGTGGGCGTGTGCCCGTTGGTCAGCTCTCCTACATCATAAACATCCCTCTGTTAACCCCGCTTTACGCTTTACGACCTCGTAATGAAAAAGTTCGTGACTTACAATTTAATATCTTTCTCATATGTTGTACCTCTGATTGTATATTTTATGTCTATTTTTTATGTTTAGTGAATAGTTTATCACAATAGGAGCTTTTTCTTTAGAATATGTAATAATTATTTATATTTTCAATGTCTTAGAAATATGGAAAGAAACACTCATCGTCACAGACAGTAGTCGAAGCAGCTATCTTTGGAGAGAATATTCCGTCTCTCTGGATATTGAGCTACCGTGTCGCAAAGCATGTCTATGAATCTAGCAGTAGCAAAAACCATTGTTTTACAGTAGTATAGAATAACATTCATAGAAATTTAAATAAATAATCTTAAACATTACTTTTTAATATGTTTTTAAAAAATTGCCTGGCTTGAAGAAAATATGTTAACTCTTTAAGTGTTTAACATCTATAATAATTTATTATAGTACTATACGTATATTGCTCTTTTGACTCGGAGACAAAGGACTAATAATTCAACTTGTGGACGACAAACGAGATCCGACCGGGGTGACTTTTTTGCATAAATCTGTTTAAGCCTTTTCGTTGCCAGCCAACAGACCTTCGTTTTATTAGTTTAGGACTCTACTACGCCACGGTGTATGAGTATAAGTAGGCCTTATTAAGCCTCTTACTTTACTATACGTTTTTTGAACGGCCTAAAGATACTCTACCAAAGATCACCATTTAGTTTTACAATTCCCAGTCCAAATTAACAGTTTGTCATTAAATTTGTATGAAAGTATATACGGAACTCATATATACAATTAAAAAAAAATACTCTGTCTGCTTGTTCTGGACAGTTGCCTCATCGGCTTTACTAATTTGAACAAGACTTTCATTGACGGAGCGTTGATGTTATAAGAATCATATTAAGCTACTTTAATTTAAAAATAACAAATTCCACGTGAACGAAGTCGTGGGCACAGCTAGTTTATAATATAAATCGATTCTGGAATTTTATATTACCAATAGTATAAATACCTCGTTCGACAGGGTCGATCGTGTAAGGTAGATTCCTGTCGGTAGGATCGACAAAGAAAAATTAGCCAGCAGTATTCTACTGGTCATTATGAGTCTTATGAAGGGTCACTCTGCATATATTGGGTGAGCGGGGAACCACCTCCCACTCCTATCTCCTAAACGGGAGGTCGCATCAAAAAACTTTTCGAACAAAAAAGTTGCCTCTATTATATTTGTTAATTTTCTAAGATTTTTTCCGACATTAAATTTTGCCTCCTTCTGTGACTTTTTTCGGTTTTTAACTTTCAACCCCCCCAGCCCCTCAACCCCCCGACCGATTTCCCCCGTTCAAGAACTTAACCTTCATTTTGTCCTTAAGAATGTGTATACCGAATTTGAAAATCCTTCGTCAATATTTGCGACCTGTAGCGTGTCCCAAAGGTTTGCACTTTCACCCCCCCTCCCAGTCCCCCCTTTCACTTTTTCCAAAAAAACGAGATGCTGCGTTTGTTTTACTAATTTATCCTATCGACCTGTGAAGTCAGATTTTGCCTACGATGAATTTGGACTGATGGATCATATATACATATATATATATAGAGGGATATATAATTTTTTTTTTTTTCGACGGATTCTCAATCTCCAGTTCATAAACGGCGTAGCGCCCCTACTCTGGGGTCTGGGTCCCGTCATCGCATCGATTGCAATAGGTAGATTCATCTATGGAATCTACCTAAAAGTAATTATGTTTTCGTATTACTAACATGGAATCAGAAATGTGTATACAAAATGTTTTATCCCATATGTTATAGTATAAAGTTGCTTTCTTATTTTTTTTGCAAATAACTACGTTAGTATTTGACCAGCTGAATTTGTTTCCACAAGTACGGCAAAACAATGAAGCGACGATGTTTACTTGACAAAAAGTTATTTTATCAACGTCATCTCAGAAAAATGAACGCTATAACAAATATTCACAATTTATTATACATCTATTGAATACTACATTAACCCTAGATAACTAAACTGTTTCCATTGTTACATTATTACTACATCTTCGTCCAACGGACTACGGAATTAAACAATGAAATATAATAAAAAATATTTAATTAAGATAGGAACTTGTTTCATAGCACAAAAGTAAGGATTATAATGAACAAATTAAGTACTAATTATTGTTATAATATCAATTTACACAGTGACCACACATACCAACATTTTGTGGACCACAAACAGCTTTTCTACATCTGGTGCAACGGTGCTTGGCCATTCTCCAGGCCTTTGATGGACATAGGTAGCAAATTTTACGCGCGTTTGACGTAGAAGGAACAGGAGCTTCTATTGTTGAAGATTCGCCAAGAATATCCTCAATCATGACCCTTATATTACGCCCCAAACTCACGGTCTGTTATCGTTGCCGAAGCCAGGGTTCCATTAGCTGATCTCCTAACTTCATTACAAAATCGCCCCTAGTCATTGGCTTTTCTTATTTCTTATGTTGTTACAGACATGAATAGCGTAAGAATTAATAGAACATATATTGAGAATGTTATAAAAGTTACACACCGGCCATCTCTTGGTCTCCCGGTTAGAGCTTATATTTGCACACATTTGATCGATAGTGTTCACTGCACCTTTTGTGCTATTATAAAAATGTTTTATTTCTGGTTTTCATGTCGTTTCATTAATAATAGGTTGATCATGAATAGTTGACAATAAATATACAACTTCGTTGGATTTGGCTTTAAATGAAACTAATATATTTCTCTAAAATGTCGTCCGTTTCCGATGTTCAGCTGTCAGATCTCTCCTTCGATTTGCTTTCCGATGCTGACTTCAGCCAATGACGAATCTGATCCTCTTGATTCCTCAAATCCATCTAAAATAAATATAAAAAAGTGAAAACATCTCTACATCTCTCCGTACCGTGTATCTAAAATTTACTTACTACTAAATTTTGCATTAAAATTTCTATTTAAATCAATCCAATAAATTAAATTAGAAATTTAATAAATACTATTCTACATTTATCGATAAAAAGCAGATCTACAATATGTATAACAATAAATATAAGAATTTATTAATGTACGTACCGTAACAATAAAGTTATTGTTATTACTAAACCTTCGTCCAGCGGACGACGAAAAGATCACAGAGCACATCCTATGATGCGCGTGGACCCAATAGTGTCACGGGCTGCACTGTTTACTCAAATTAGGAAAGTAATGAAAGAATCAAGGTCAGAGAACGGAGCGAAGTAGGTGATTTCAAATTTCGTCAAGTGGCACGTCGTCGCCTCGACGAGTGATTAGTTATAAAGGGTTAAATAAACTATTTATAATATTAAGTCTAAATTAAAATTCATATTTTAAATCGAATTATTATGATCTTAGTTATTTTTATAAATTTCAATAGATAGCATCGCATCTTGTTAACCAATTTGTTAGATTTAAAATAAATCTGTTTAGAAACCTGGGTTTGGTTTATACCATATTACTCGAAAATATGATCCCAATAAAAAATTGAAATGGCGTATTTAAATAAAGTATTTATATTTAAAGGACATAAAAGCATTTGTCCGGGTCTCCGGATATAAAATGGTACATAATATATGTAACGAACTGCACAAAAGGAGCAGCACGTTAGAAGTTTCTATTGAATTACAGCCACCGATACCAATATAAACAGTCCGCCACTCCGATGTTATGTTTTATGTTACAACTCATTATAACATTATAATTTATAATTACTATAATAAGCTATTACTTTAATAAATGAGATAATATTATTATCTCATTTATATTTTTTTTAATTTATTACAAATATAACATTTATTCAAGTAAGGATATTTTTTAAAATATAATGTTTGTCGTAATACATAACGATTTTATGTAATTATGTTTTTTTTTATTTAAAAGTTAAGGTAGATGTTTATTATGCAGTAACAAATGATAATAATCATTTCTACCTTCGTTTTTTTATTTACAAGTGAGTATTGTAGTGCCATGACGGGACAATGCTCGGACAAACGCCCCCATTCTCATGTAAATACGTTCTGCTATTTCCTATATGTCGGCCTTTCAGTGGCTGCGAAATTGCCTCGTCTAAGCTCAACGACAGTGTCTTATTCGATCAGACGCCAAGAATGATATTGCTCGAGCTGCATCAGTTCCAGTGATGATAAAATTTTATGGATTATTTTTATGTATCTATTAGCGATTGTTAAATTTAATGTGATTGTGCTATATTATATATTTGAAATAAGTTTATTTATATTTAGTCTAAGTAAAAATGATACTTTTAAAAAAACTATTGAAGCCTATAAGCGAAATATATTTATTATTATACTTACTAAATCATTTTGTCTTTCGATGTACAGATTTTTTATTTTTTTGTAGCGTTAAGAAATTTAAATAACAAACAATATATACAAAATATACTTACATTTTCGTGTCAACTTTGCAAATTTTAAGGTAATATGTTTATAACGTAAAAATAACTTCTTCTCGTAGGTATGCAGGGACTGTAGCGTTTAGCGCTCCGTTGTCTCTGGCTACCCCGCAAGGGATATGGCGTGAAGTTAAATAAATAAATAAATAAATAACTTATTCTCAGGTTAAATGATTTGAGCATAACCGCGAGAAGCGTCGGATAAAACGCGGTTACTGCCCTTACAAGAGGGCATTATGATCAAAATTGTCGCGACGGCTACCCTTGCATCGGACTCGTCATCATGCCATTACGACTTCGCTTTTCTTCCCTGACCCATTGTTTAAAGAGCAATTGTGTTTGGCTAGTGTGGTTATAATATTATTCTATTCAACTCAAACTTTTGTAAGAATATAGAAGAGATAAAATTGAAATATATTTATATGGATATTCTTAAAATGGAAGTGCCAAGTATGGTTTTGACATGAATGTAGTGCAGGCATGGTAAAGGGATTACACGGGAAAGGGTGTAGTTTTGTCAATACTTGACGACGGTATTCAAACAGACCATCCCGATCTCGCACAGAACTATGTAAGCACTTGATATATGTGTTAGAATTTTTAATATTTTTTTATGTAGAATATTTTCTTCATATTACCTATATGAGAACATTTTAGGATCTTGTGGCTCCTACTGATATAAATGATAAATTTTATGCCACGAGAAAACGGTGATAATAAACATAGAACACGATGTACTGGAGAGGTTGCAGCGGTCGCTTATAATCGTTATTATGATAATAGTATAGCATGCAACGCTAGTATAGGAGGAGTTGTCTGTTGGATGGTGTTGTAAATGACGCGGTATGACCTAAAGACATATGCAGTACTTCGTGGGGTCTAGACGATGACGGAAAGACAATTGATGGTCCAGGGTTATTAATCAAAGTTTGTGTGATTATAAGCTACAATTTATTTTGTAAGTTTGGTTATGGTTTGATGGATGTATTAGAAAAGTAGTAAACTTAGCAGATGTATGATTTTCATACCCTACAACATCGCAAGAAATAAATGAAGTCAAAGCGACAGAATCTTCTTTTACTTTAAAAGTGCTATTAATAGTTGCAGTGGAACAATAAATAAAATGCGATATCTCGAGCATGTACAGTATAAATATAATTAAGTTTTTTCGCAGAAAGCAATCTGCGATTAATTCTTACTTCTTCTATGGGCACGATATCATCTTTATTACTTGAAAGAGTTTATAATGTTATAAGTTATAATTTCGATGGTTAGCCTTTCTTAAGTGTTCATCTCTGTGGTGAGAAAGTAGAAGGTAGATGGACCTTACAAATTGTTAATGCAGCTAACATACATGTTAACCGACCGGATATTCTTAAAAAATGGCAGTTAATATTTTATGGTATATCAACAAAATAAGTCTGCCATAGATCTAAGAGACCTGCTAAAGGAGCACCTTCATTTGCGTGCCCAATAGCAATTGACAGCTACGATAGTACCAGGATTTTTTTTTGCAATATTGACGCGTTTATTAATTACCCGAACTTTCCTTCATAATTTGCTGTTGGCTCAGACTAGAAAAAGAGCGTATTTCGTCTCGGTGTGTTCATCATACATGAACAGACATACTGGATGTTATGTCTAAAGTCCTTTCGCCACATAGGGAAAAAATCCTCGTTTATAGTAACGCTTCATGCATGATTGTAATGCCGAATGCAATTATCGCAGAAGCTATGAAAAAGAATTCAAGCAGAGCATTGATTATAAACGCGTATCGTATCGCGTTGCTTTCCGAGAAGTGATGCTAATCAAGCTGGAGTTTTTTGACCATGAATTTTGTAAAAAGTATACGACCAGGACAGGATTCATGTTTAAGGTTTTCTTCAGCTCATTTATTAGTAGCCGATTTATATATACATCATATTGTCTGATATTAAAACCATAAAAGGTTAATATATGTTTTTTTATATTGGTGTTTTATGTTTTATGAAAACAATAATAGCTATCTCTTCACTGATATGCCATAATTGTCTTGTCAGAACTATAAAAATTATTAAGATTTCGAACACTCTAACAGTCAATCTAGAGGTCAACATCTATGTAATGTTCACTCAAACATTCCAACATTTGATACAGTTTCAGTGAGATCTCTGTTTGGTCATTAAATGTTATGTATGGGGTGAATATTGCAAATTCCTCCCATTTCACAATATTCAAACAATTTGAACCTTTAGTTAAAGGTTGAAATATTTGAATCGAGAGAAAAAATTAACAATATAGCTGTTAAGTAAGTTACCAATTCTTGTTCAAAAATATTTATATTAAAATATTTTCGCTGTTAATTTAATTTTATATACTTTTTCATTTACCCGTTATCAAATTTAATATCGCGGAGTTAATTAAACTTTATTACCTACAAAGTTTAATGTTTGGTTCAAAATGTGTATTAATATTTTCGTTTGTATAATTATTAAAATTTAAGTTACATATTTTATATTTAGAAAAAAATATATACGAGGGTCAAACTGAAAGTTCTTAGAAAATCAAAAACTAAGCATTCTTGCAAGTTATTAGTTTTATTGTAACTTTTCAAAATAGCCTCCATTTACATCAATACATCGCTGCATTCGATGGAACCATTGAGAAAAGCACCTTGCCCACTCGGCCTTAAGGGTCTCTTCGACGGCGTTTTGAAACGCAGCCACTGCTTCTTCGGCGTGTATAAAACGTTTTCCTCGAAGTTTTTCTTTTATTTTCGGAAATAAATAAAAATCGCAGGGTGCGAGGTCGGGGCTATACGGCGGGTGACCCAGTAATTCCACGTCTGAGGTCACCAAATAGTCGATCGTTTGCCTGGCGGTGTGCGACGAGGCATTGTCGTGATGAAGGAGGATCCTGCTGCGAGGCCGTTTCTCTCGAACTTTTTCCAAGACAAGTGGCAAACAATTGTTAGTATACCACTCTGCATTAACCGTTTTCTGATCCTCTAAGACTACTGTCGCGTAATGACCTGTCTTTCCGAAGAACGAGGCCACCATCTTTTTTCCAACACTTCGACCTCTCTTCACTTTAGTTGGCAACTCTTCGGAAGGAAACACCCACTAAGCAGACTGTCTTTTGGTTTCCGGATCATAACAGTAAATCCAGCTTTCGTCACCCGTTAGTATGTCGAACACAGCATTTGAGTCACCTCCGTTAAATTTTTGGATCATTTCTCGGCACCAATCAACACGGCGGAGTTTTTGAGCCTCGGTCAAATTATGCGGTATCCAGCGGGCACAAAGCTTCCTGACCGCTCAATGTTCATGGAGGATTTTGTGCACATGACTCATACCTATGCCTAGACTTGTCCGAATCTGCTGATAGGACACTCTCTTGTCAGTCTCTATCATACGCCGCACAACACTGATGTTATCTTCAGTCGTCGCTGTAGAAGGCCGTCCCTCATGCAAATCATCGGTGAGATTAGTTCGACCACGTTTGAATTCATTAAACCAGTTGTAAACTGTGGCACGAGATGGGGCTTCATCGTGAAAAGCCAATCGAAGTCTATCATAACTTTCTTGTTGACTTAAATGACATCGAAAGTCATAAAAAATCATTGCACGAAAATTTTCTCGGCTTAAATTCATTCTGACGTGCACAGACAATTTTCAATTTGCCGCCAAATCGTAAAACAAATGACAAATGAATGAAATGTACACTCAATAATATTGGTAAAGAGTTCTATTTTCAAAATTTAAACTATTTTTTTTAATATAATGCTTTTAAGTGGCCAGTTCTAAAAACTTTCAGTTTGGCCCTCGTATAGAAAACAAATTAGGCAAAACGAACACAGTTTCTCAGTCGACTTATGTTCTTCCTTGAAAACCAGAGTTCGTAGGTTTATATCAGAATAATTAAAAAAATGTCTCAATTTTGAAAATATATAGATAGGTCAATTATAATTATGAATAAAATGTTGTGTATTCGAACCTGCTAAGAAGTGTGATGAGAATTATATTATATGGTTAACTTTTCATAAAATATTGTATTATTATACAAAAACAAAGAATTTTATAAGAAAAGTAATAAAAATACGCTGAAGAAAGATTAATAGTTTTTTTTTCAAATAAGATATTTTAAATCCCCTAACGAAGACCTTTCAAGATAAATAACAAATATTCAAGAAATAAATAATAAAATGTTTATGAAATAAGTCATATTCGATGCAATTTAATCAAAAAACCCGTATTTTTCGTTGTCTCCCCAATATGGTGTCACAATCTTAATTTTAGCGTAGTACAATAGTAGCGTACAATCTTAATGTAGAATTTATACACAATACTCATCATTTCAATATTCCACGTGTTGAGCAATAATTATTTAATAAGAAATAGTTTATCGTACAATAAAAATTTTTATATACGTTTGAAACACAATTTAATAGTGTCTTTTTATTCATATATAAATACAACTAGACCAAAGAATGAAGATTCAAATAATGTGATTTATTTGAACCTTCATTGTGAAGGCTCAAGTGATGATACATCGTGTTACGTAGGTGTTATGTAAAATTCATAACCTACTATTAAATAAAATGAAAATCTTTTTCTTACTTGGCGTACTAAGAAATTGTAACTAATATCAGTTGTTTATAATGCAAATAATTAGATAATCACGTATATTTACATATACAACTATTCTAAATGTGAAAGTTATGTAAGTATGGATAGGTGTACGTTTGTTAGTCTTCCATTCTGTTACGTAGAAATTTCATTTCTGTAGTAATTTAAATATTTAGTCAAACATTCTAATTTTTATGATGTTTGTCTGTGGTTAGGAAGATTAATTAACTTTTGACAGGTAATTTAAAAGACTTAAATGGTCTGTGACTTTTCATACTATTCTAAAAATAAGGTGTTTCCAGTGTAAGGATGCTTTGGAATCCTTTCAATATCATACTATTTTATTATTTAAATTCAGTGTAACTCTAATGTCTTAAATTTTATAAATTGATAGCATACTGCAGTATATAATTTAAAATTAGTTTTCTTATTGATATATTTAGATTATATTAAAATGTTGTCAATTAATAACGCTTATTGGGTGTTTAGAATTCAAAGTAACGATCTTTTTAGTTCTTTCTATCGGAAGCACTTCCGATATTTCTTATTTAATTAGCCTCCGGTGAGTGTAATTAGTGTTCTTAATAACACTTTTAAGGCTAATTAACTATAATGTATTAACCAAAATTCGCATTGCCGGTCAGTTCTAAAGTTGATTTGATTGACATATGGTAAGTAATTAGAATTTTTAATTTTGAAGTTATTGAACTCAGTAATATGAAAGGCTGTTTTTAAAATATAGTACAATATTGGAAATGCCTTTAGGCTTTGAGCAGTACTAATGTAGTCAGGTGGACTGACACAATAGCTAGAATGCCTATAGAGGTGACTGAAGTGGCTTACGTCATAATCTGAAAAGTATCCACCCGCTCCCGCCCTCAAAATCAAACAATGTATTGAATGAGATTTAAACTTCCATATAATTCATTTTGTAAAACTAGAAGAATCTATTTTTAAGAATTAATAATAATAAAATATTACGAAATCCAAGGGTGAAATATTTACTTATTACTATGAAATCGCATAAGAACTGCGTTATACATTTATTAGCGACCTACCTGAGCGTCTTTTTTTAGATTTTCATGGCAAACCACCCACTTTGAAGGAACTCAATAAAATAATTAAAAAGAAACCATCTTAGTCAGCACCGCACAATAATATCGGAAAGCCTTAAAGATGCCAGAACTAGTGAAAGACAAATAACGGTATGTTGGATTGACCTAGAGAACGCTTTCTATATAACTTTCCAACGTTATTTAGTGACATGATTGCATCATATTATTCAAAATTAAATTTTTCCATAATTACAAATGAAAATCATTCCAAACCACTAAACTACAACATAGGTTTATTTTAAGGTTGTTGTATTTCTTCAATTATATTTAACATAGTCATTAATTTTTAAATAGATAAATTAATTAAAAACAAACGAAAAGAAATGGGGTTATCGGTTTAAGTTTAACAATAAATACACAGAATCCATATTAGCATTTGCAGACGATCTCGCGATACTGACACGTAATCGAAAAAAATGACAGCTACTTTTAAATGTTGTCGAGGATTTCTGTACTTGGACGGACGGATTGAGGACAAAACCAAATTAATGCTACAGTCTATGTCTGGGAAGGCCAGATATAATACCTCTTACGATCCGGGTCTTATAATAGGCGGTAAGTGCGTTACTACGATTACCGAAGCGGCTCCGTTCAAATTCTTAGGTAAAAAAATCGGAACTCTATAAACACCTAAGAGTGACCAAAGGACATATAATCTCAAAATTGAATGATGATACTATAACATCTTTCCCAAAAGATATAATTGCCAAAGAGCTGGAGTCACGACTTCAATTCCATAAACAATTTATGATAGTTACTCAAACAAACAAAGCAGGGCTAGGATCAAGTAGGAAAGAACAAGACATAGAAATAATAAAATCCTTTATTCAGCAAGATGAAAATGATAATTACCGGTTTCACGCGATGAATTGCAAAATTAATGGGTGATCATAGGAGATTTTTGTATTCCACTAGCTTTAAGATTGCGCACCCTGCTTCATGATTGGTCCCCAGCATTATTAAAATTTTATCTTATGCATTCCAAATGCCTTTCCCAGATCAAAGTAACTTAGTAAGATGGGTTAAAGTCACTGAAAAATCTTGCAACATCTGTAGGGAGGGAGTAGAAAGCGCGAAGCACCTGCTAGTAGGGTGTAGGGTACTTTAAAATAGAGGTAAATACTCGCGTCCACGCGATATTGTATTAGAAATCGTACGAGAAGTGGTTAGTATTTTTGTAGAAAGAGCGCAGAAGCATATAACAACCACCAAAATATCAGTAGAGTTATTAATGGCAGTTTCGTCCAAAAAATGTAAACTATAACCTTATTCCATCTGGGACGCGTCTCCTGATTGGACTCTCATGATGGACACGTATGAAAGGCAATACAAAATCCCCGGGGATGTTTGTGTTTCGTCATCTAGGCCGAACTTATTACTGTACTCAAAACAACTAAGGTGCGTTATACTTGTGGAGCTTACTGTACCCTGGGAAACAAACATACCCAAAGATCATACATTTAAGTATGACGAAACATGTAACGAACTAATCAGGAATCAATTTATAGTTAATTTGTACGCTGTAGAAGTAGGAGAGGTATAACAGCAAAATCTCTCTACAACTTATTTAAGGATCTCCGCATTTCTAGAACGATTATCAGTTCATTTTTGGAACGTATTTCAAAGGCGGCTTTAGTAGATTCTTACGATATTTGGTTAGGTAGGGAGAGGAGCGCAAACAGTGAAGGTGAGCGTGTATGCGCATAATAAAGCCCTTTAAACCTACATCTGGGTCGCAAGTCCCAGGCATTGTTTGCGCTCCTCTTCTTGCAACGCGATGGGCCCGGCACCCGCACGGTGAAATCCATGGAATGCTAAGAAGCTTTGTCTCTCCTTAATAGAACTCTCATACTGACTAATATTCTCGAGTTGAAGTGATCTAGAAATTTTACACTTGGACAAATAATTTTACTATAGTGACATATGATATGATAGATGTATATCTTATATCTTTGACATGTTATTGTATTTAAACTTTACAATATTATCTTAGTTTTCAAAAGCTATACTAACTTGTTTTTTTTTTAATAATAGAGGCATAGTCGTCACAAAGAATCTATTAGAAATAAAACCAAAACAAATTCTAATTCTCTGTCCTTTCGTAACCCTTATTATGAGAGCAATATCTGAGGGATTTTATTTGCATAGTATTGTTCGCTGCATTAACATTTAGACATATGTTGGCTTACAAATACCTTTAATGCAAAATGGTTTATGGTCGGATCGCCATGTTGTCAGTTCTGTAGCTTTCCCTAAAACCTTTTTTCTATATTAAAAAAATATTATTTTGTATATTTTTTGTTACTATGTATAATATTACATTTCATCTAGTATTTGCGACTTTTTAATCTACTTACCGTTTTTGGTTGTCATCTGACAATGATAAAAAATACAAAAAATCTCAAACATTCTTACAATAAGACATAACCAGTACGTTCATTTAGTTTAATTAATAATAAAACTTAATTAATAATTTAATTATTTGATTAATCAAATGAATCATAGGTAAAACAACATATTATAAAACCTATTTTAACCTTTTAAAGTGAAAAGAAATGTTTGACCTTAGTAGAAACAAACGAAAAATATGAGGATTCAAAGGTTTTAATTCTAATTTTAATAACATTCCGAACTTTAAAACCCAAAGGTCGCTTTTCCTCAACAGTGGCCAAGTTAACAAAAACCTCCTAATTTATCTTTTGGAAGATCGGGACAATAAAGATGGCACAATTTGGACAGAAAAGTTTTGGACGCTGTCTATATGTTAATGCCGCGATCAAAATGCTATACTAAAAGGGTATTGAAAACGAATAAAGTTGGTTCGTGAATATAATATCAAATATTTGACTTTTAAATATCTGAATTCAAATCAGGAAGGGCGTCTGTTTGCATGGGGTTTTCTTTTGCGTTTAGATTATACGGCGCTAAAATATGAAACAATTAAATTAATACTAAATAAAATATAATTTTTTCATTAAAAATTCATTAAAAAAATTGTAACACATAATAAGTATTTATAATAACGAATAATTAAAATTATATTAGGATTAAGATCTTATCTGTCGTTACGAAGGCAATATTTTAACTGTTGTAAACTGTTTAAACCAGTGAAAGAAAACGGCTAAGACTTACAAAATATAAAATAAAATTACCGATTCTTGTTGGGTTTTTTAAATATAATTAATTTTCTTTAGACGTAATAAGAAGAATTTATAATAAGTAAGTTCACAACTATATAAAATTAAAATAAAACAGATATCATTAAACTGTTAATAGTTTTACAATTTCAAAATTATAAAGTAAGTAGTATATATAAAAGTAATTATTGTTTTGTTAAAAAGAAATACAACTACGATAAATACAAATTATACTTAATATAGTGCGCAACTAATAATATTTATGAAGTTTGAATGATCTTAAAAGAAGTTTATCTACATTTCTTGTTTTTATTTAACTTGAAATGTTCATCATTATTTCTTTTTTTTTGTTTGTTGTTGTTAATTTAATAAAAGTTTCTTTTTTATAACCTTTTGCAAATACTTGACTTGCTTAGATTTAATTAAGTAACTCACCGATAAAATTTGCTTTTTATATCAAGTTTAATTCAAATTCACTGTTAGCCACTAATTTATATTCAGTATCTTATCAAACTTAGTAGTTACCTTTATTAGGTGAATTTTAGTGCTATATTTTGGCTAACAGATGCTCTGTGTATGGCAAAACATTATGACTGTCTTTGAAGCTATGCCACCTATTTGCGATTTCGGTTCACTTTATTTTTCATATATTAATACCATAAATGCTTATATGGTGGATATGTTATTATCGATTACACTAAAGAGAAAGTGGTACAGTAAAGCTGTCAAAATTTAAAATCCCGAATGACCATTTGCCTCAGCGGAGACGAATATAAAAACAAATAACTGTTTTTTTCCCCTTATAAAAGATAATATAATGTATACCCTCTAATAATATGAAAAATGTATTGGTCAATTATTTATAGTATTTATTATTAAACTCATTCTTGTTGTTTATTTAGCGGATGATTTTATTTTTTTTATTTGTTATACGGATTTATTTAACATTATATTTATATTGAGTAATAATTTTAATATTGAGTAAAAGGTGACACATATATTAAATTTTAATATCCCCTTCGAGGCGACAGTTCAGAGCCACGTGATTAATAATGTGTTGTATAAATATAGCAGAAAATAAATGTTAATTTGAATTTACTTAAGATTAGATTAAAATAAAGTAGAAAAAATATTTTTAATAAGATATTTAGATTTTACGTTTTCTGTTAAACTGTTTTTTGTTTTGTTTTTTATTGTTACACTTTATAGTCCTAACCAATATACCTTTACTGAACTGTAAATTACAGGAAAATATGCAAAAATTGTTAGGCTATAATAGTAAAATAACTAAAGTGTAAGAAGTTGTCTATCTTTTTAGATTAAGCTGTAATAGCAATAATTATGTTGTTATTAATATATAATAAACTGTTGTTATTAATAGATAAACGCTTAATATTAATTACTTTAAGGCTCGTCCTCCATGTTATTGTCTTATTAATACCTTATAATTTGAAGTAAATGATGCTCAGAAGCTCAAAATCGCTAATTTTATTTAAAATTTCATTAATTAATTATTACTTTTCTCTAGAATAAATTAAACTTAACAATGTCGTTATGTATTATCATCATTATGTAGGTGTTTATCTCTGTATAGTATACATATACTTCTATATATACTAATGTGCTTAGTTATATCTGTAAAATTAAAGCTCCATACAATATGTATCTATTTTAAGATTTTTTTCTTCGCATTAGCAGTATTGAAATCATTTCACCTGAAGGTTGTCTGTCAGAAATTGCTTTTAGCAATGACCGCCTGCTAAGGTGCATATTCTGTTATTTATACTCCTTTTGTTTCATTATAATAATTTTGTGTGCAATAAAGTGCTTATCTATCTATGTTTTCATATGATGCTAATAACATTTGACAGCTGCACAAATACCGGTTTAATCAAAATAAAACCTATGTAAAATGTCAAGTAATGTTTGAACCGTGTAGTCACAGATGTAAAGGTTTGAAGAGCTCAAAATTCTATTAAAATAATTATTATAACATAATAAAAGCGCTTTATTCCCTGCCAATGCATGTGAAGTTACTAAAATGCACATAACTTCGTTTTGGCAATATGAAGTTTATGACAATAAGAAGGATATATTTTAGACAGAATTTTGTTAATAACTTTAGTCAGCATAATTATCAATAAACCAAACACTATTCAGTTCTGAGTCTATGTTGTTTGAACATTTTTGTATTCATTTATAAGATTCATAACGAGTTATATAAGATCTTCACCCCGTAACTGAAATACGTTCACATTTTATTCAAGAATCTACGATAAAATGATTTGCTATTCTTTTGGTGTAAAGTGCAAATATTTTATTTGAATAGAATATATAAAAAAAAATAGTTTTACCATACACTTGATCCAGATTCTTGTTATTCGCAAACTTTTTAAATATCTAATCAGGTTCTCTATATATCTTTTTATTGTTATCGTATAAGTTTTTCGTATTTCTCTACTGCCGTATGTTTCTACACACCTGAGCCTATCCTACGCCCCTCATATTTATTGTACTCATTGTGTAGAATAGTGAGCAGTTGCGAACTTATCGCGCCTAATGTTGCGTTATTATTTTCTCCGCATTTGAACTGATGTTTTTATTATAAAGAGGTGTTATAAGGAAATGTGTCCCAGTGATGTACGCGTGTCACTTGTGTCTGAAGTCCATTCTCGTTGCTATTATTTGTTGGGATCTGAAATATTATAAATGTAGAATTTTTTATTGTTGAAGTTTTTATGAATGATATTGTGTTGAATTTTATATAAAGTATTTTATTTACTATTTATATTTTATTCAAAAAGACCAGGTGCAGTGATAAATAATATATATTGAAAATATTTTCATATATTAATATTTATTGAAAATATTTTCATTATAAAAAATATATATAGTTGTCGTTTCATTTCATTTTATCTGGTTTAGGAAATGTCTCGGGAATAACGGATCGTGGAAGTTGCTTATTGATGAAAAAAATATCCTATGAAAATGCTATTCGCATCCGTAAACGTATTACGAGATCCGACAGTAGCTTGGTGCTGGCAGACTAATTTCGTTTGGTTTCTTTTTGTTTGGACTCTTTCTAGCATGGAATGGATTTAACTCATTGTTATTTTGATATATTATCTCTTGAGTTTTGTAACACCAGAAAATAGAGTGGAAAATTAGTGGAGTGGTTTAATTAACAAAAGCAAGTTTTAAATCGAAAAGCATACTATTTCAAAAACATATTCATACCGGTTTTGTGTGCACTACATATATATTATACATTTATGATATTTATGAAAGTAAATCACTATTTTGATTTATAATATGTCGTGTTTCTTTCAAACATCATATTCTAAATAAAATTCTATATAATGCAATCATTTTACCGTTTTTTTTAATTGAAACATCATTATGTTGGCTTATTTCGCCGCTGAACTCGCTAAGCGCTTCCGAAGCATTATTACTGCTTTTTAGTTCCTTCGGGTCATTGGTTACATCTCCATCAACTGTTTTTGTATCATGCTTTGAGATTTGGACATTCGGCTGTGGGCTCGTTATCATTTTCATTTCAGTAAGTACGGCTAACTGGTAGAATAGTGGTAGAATAGTATTTTACATTTCTGTTTTCGATGAGTTTAAATTCCAATATGTGCTAGAACATTTTAATTATCATTATGGATTGTTTTAATTTTGTCAACATTAAACCACTTTTTTCGATCATTTGTCCTGTCGCTTGTATCAATATTTTTAATGCGGTTTAACACATGGAAAGTAAGTAAGTAATATTTGTTGGGTTGAAGACCGTTACTGAGAAATAATGTTTTATTGCAATAATTGAAATTAATTTCTTGTAACAATGTACAGTAATGTAATCAGAATAGTAAAATAAATATACCACAAAAAGATATTATGCACGTTAGTATTCAACATGTTTCAAGAATTTTATCTTCAGACAAAATGTGCTTATAACGTCTTTTATGCGTGCACTTAAAATAAAAAATAGGGAACACAAAGCCAGTCATACGTATATTCTTCTCGTTCATCTCGCAGTCACTTCAGAGCGTTTTTTATACACCATTTGTGAAGCTTCAAGATACGTGAAGATAAAAGAATTAAAATTCCAACCTCAATTTTTTATTATATTTAAGTGATTTATTTATTGTTTAATTTGGTTATTTCTTACCTTAAGTAAATTTGTTTTGAATATAAAATTTGGTACGTTGTTACCTGCGTAGGACTTATCAATATCAGTAGAAGTAGACTTTAATATATAATTTATTATGAAATTCATAGTCCTTTACGTAATAGAAAGATAACCATCCAAAATATATATTGTAGAAGATAAAGATAGATAGAAAATAATGATATATATCCCTTTGCTGTAAGTTATAAAAGGACGTTAAAAACCAGTTTTAAGTTTTTTAATGTAATTAATTTAACAAACACTATTCAGACAATATTTATTTTGTATATTCATAGTACATATTTTGTATAGTATATACTTAAGTGAAGTCGATGTGTTGCTTAAATATTTTCAGTATATATTTTATACTACTTTGTATTCAGGTCTACGTGAAAATATTATACTATGAATTACAGTTACCCTTGTACTCAGTTTCTTCCTTTTAACAAATGTAACCCCTCTTTCTTAATTTACTTTGTAGTTATTACTCGTAATTTAAAGTCTCTTTTTCAATATTATTATAAATATTAGTAAGTAACTTAGAATAGGCATTTTATTCTTTTAGGCCAATAGACACCACAGAATACAGAAATATGTATTATTACATTGAACTCACCAAAAATATATATTTCTTTCTAAGTCCTGATCTCCAGTACGCAATATTTTTTTCTTTATCCAGCTTATTCAAGATTTATCTTTTGACAATAATAGGTACACTGTACAACACAGCTTTATACCGTACCTAATGCTACAGCCTGATAGTTTAGAAGTAACTTCGTGCGATTGTACATATTTTGTATATGACATGAAAAAGTTTCATCAGTCTAAATAAGGAGATATAATTCTATGCTTAAACCATTCAGATGCCGACTACGAGAAATAGGGATAGAAATAAAAAAGGATACACCTCATAAGTATCGTCAATGAGATGAAATATTCTTCGCTAATCATTTAAAATGAAAATTTAATTAAATTTAATAATTATTTGACGTTTTTGTTTTTATTTTATCTGAATGTTTTTTTTTATACCTATTTAGTCTTGTTACCCTTTCTCTTAGAACCTAAATCTTAGGAGCGTAAGTGAATACAATTTATTCATTTTACGCTTAAAGAGACATGAAAAAGGGTGTTTAGGACGTGAAAAGAATACGATGACTCTTCAACGGGACCCTTCACTTTTCTTAAGTGTTATATATTATCATATAAGTTTATATAGGAGATAATCGTTAGGCAAATGAATCAGAGTAAAATAAAAACATTATGATTTGATAATAAATATACCTTTGCTTATCTTTAATTTACTTATAATTAACATACTATTTATTATATTTCATAACAATATACCTTTAAATAGAGTTTGTAAGAGTTATATAGTTAGATACATTTACTAACTCAGTCAAAAAATAGTAACTCTAGCCTTACACTTCTGTCATTTTACAATAGTTAAGACCAATTCAGACAATTGGCGGTTTGGAGCCAATTTAGATCAATGCAGATGGTTGGTCGATTCATTGGAATTAATATTTTATAAATAATGCCATTAAACTGTGGAATAGCCTTCCTGATACACTTCGTAATGCTCCCAACCGACAAATATTTAAGAAGCGCATTTGTGAATTTCTTTATGAGAGAACGCAGTGAATATTTATTGTTAATTTACTACCTGACTCTTAAATTTAAGTATATTTATTTACAATTTATGTATATTATTATTTTAGTATAGTATAGTATAGTATAGTATAGTATAGTATAGTATAGTATAGTATAGTATAGTATAGTATAGTATAGTATAGTATAGTATAGTATAGTATAGTATAGTATAGTATAGTATAGTATAGTATAGTATAGTATAGTATAGTATAGTATATTCCAGTTATAAGTTAATTTATATTTTTTGTTTCCTTTTTACTTTTTAATTTTTTCTGTTAACATTGTTGGTTGACTGGTAGATAATGCCTAGATAGCATTAAGTCTGCCAATTGTACCATTTTTTGTGCAATGAAGTTAAAACTTTATTTATTAAAATAAATAAATAAATAAAATAATGTGTGGTACTTACAATTCCATATAATTTATTTTGTTTTTTTTTTTATCTTACTTTAACTTACATTCATAGGTACAATGTATGAATAAAACTATTTTAGGTATTTAACCCGCATCTATGGATTGCGTTTTAAAATTTACCTGACGTTCAAATGCTTTTCAGCAATCTTTTTCACGGGAAAACGCCTTCGAAGCTCTAATCACTATGAAGATAAATAAAAGCAATTTTATTTAATCCTGTACTGTTCGCAAAAATCATCGATAACATATTTATCTCAGAAAATATTAAGTATTATAATGTATAAAAAAAAAAGCATGGCTAGTACTATAGGATGTATAAATATGTATATAAGGATGTATATATAAATATATTTTCTTTCTGTATATTCCACAGTACTCCATAAATAGGTCCAGCCATATTTTCATTTTAATATAAATCTTACAACCCTAGCTTAGACGCAAAGTGAAAATGACATCCTTTCGCTAGTTCACCGCAATATTAAATAGACCGACCGACTCGAAACGGACACAAGATGTGCATTTATACTTTATATTTTAGATACACGACACCAAAACTGTATTTCACTACCACTGGTAGATTATAACTGTTCATTTTCTATACAGACGTCACAGCTGTGCAAATCTATACATATAAATAAAACTTAAATGTCTGTTTGTAATTTTAAATTAACAGCGTTTCACTTAATGCATATAAAAGTATATACGGTATTTATGGAAAAAACACTTTTTTTTCTTTCTGTTGTCTGTCTGCTTGTTCTGATTTATCTTCGAAGTGGCCGAACTGATTTTAACAGTATTTTCATTAGCGTATAGTTGATATTGAAAGGAATAACTTGGGCTACTTATATTTTAAATAATATTTAGCGTAAACAAAGTCTCGGGCATAGTTGGTTTGTTAATAAGAAAATATTTATATTGTAGGATAAATACTTAATTATATAATTTGTTGTATTTAATATTGAAGTACATTATTAAAATATGTCATTATTTTGATATACGTCATACAGTCAATTATTGTATATGGCTATTGCCACAATTCATTTTCTGTTATTACAGGAAGTGAATTGTGGAAAGGGAAATTAATGTTTTTTTTAATATAAAAGCAGGGTAATTGTATCATTAAGGGTTGATTCGTTGAATTGTGAATACAAATAAGTGAATAAATAGGTCAATGATAAATAGATAATAATAAAATAAGTAGTTAATTATTGTTTCTTGTTATTGCTCAATACGACATGGATTGGTTTAATAATATTCCTGTCGTGTCTGCACACGCCTTGATATAGCAAATATTAAATATCGGATTTACTGTTTCGACATGTGTTACTTTTTTTTCTTTTTTTATTATAATAAAATCAAATTGTAAAATTATTACCGAATTTCGGCTTATAAATATTGTACTAAGTCCTACATAAAAATTACTCTTCAATACGGCAACTCTCATGTTGGTGACCCGCGGGTGGATTACGGGATGTAATAGAGGAAGGGATTGTCTTATGCTTCTTGTTACATGCATTAATTGCGTTTCTAATATTATATTATCTTTGAACAGTCTTCAAATTAGTTAGGACTAATTTAATCATTGATTCTTAGTTATTCTAAAAGAGATATATTTTATCGAAATTAAGCAGAATATTTTGTAAATAGCATGAGACACATATTATATTTTTTTGTAAGTTCTGGTAAGCTCAATGGTACAATTAACAATATCACGTTGCTCTTAACAAAATGATGAATTAAATTTGTAAAAATATGTACAAATGAATAGAATATTATGACGAATAACAAATAACTGTGTTTCTTCAAAGATATTTCCAGAGCAAGAAGATCGAGTTGTATAAATAACGTCATATTACATAAAAACATTTAGAAATCTTTACAATACTGTCACTTCATCTTTCTACTGAGTAGTTCCAGGTTCTGCTATCGGAAACAGTTGAAGAGACGTTTTATTTTCCGTATCTCTATTTATTCAAACTTGAGTGTTTAGAATTGACACATTATTACGAATACATAAACTTTATATTAAATCTGTTATTATGTTATATGTCACTTTAGTTTTCAAATTTACATTAATATATACTGCTTCGTAAGGTATGTAATTTATATGAATTAAAATTGTGCTATTAACACCGGTTTACTAGAAAGTTATAAAACTTAGAAGTGAATTAAAGCCTTTATGTATAAAATAACTATAATTAGCAAAAAAAGAGAAATTTAATATTAGTAATCGATATAATGAATATACTATCTTTTAAGTTGGACTAAAAAATACAAGTTTATAAATAATATTTCATTGAAATCAGTTCAGTAGTTTCAAAGTTAAGCTCAAACGAAAATCGTGACACGGGATTTATATATATATGTTTGTTAAATTAATGTTTCTATTTGTAATATCAGAAGTTACATAAAACCAAATCATAAAAATCGTCTAACTATTGTACACTGGAAATATATACGGATATTCAAATTAATTGTCTTTCCGTCCAGGCTAACCTTTAAAACAGCTAAACTGAAATAAAAAGGTGTGATCATCCATTTAATAATAATATAAAAAACATTACTGATTTTTGTTGAAATTTAAGACAAGATATCTAATTAGAAAATAACTACATTCTAATTTATTAAATTACTAGCTGATTCCCGCCCGCTCCGCTGGGCATACTATTAGTTTGGTAGTGAACTTAAACTTCTTGTATTAACAAAATGTTTAATTTCTATTTAATAAAGAGTAATTTTATTAAATTTTAAATAGAGAAATATAATGCCAGTCAGTGAATACACAGATTTCCACATCAACTATAAGGTACTGTATATTGGGATGCGTTCCCGTTATGTAATGTGGCGGGATCCCCAGTAGGCATTACGATAAATTTGCCATCATATTAGTAAGGACAAATTCTGTTTTTTTTTAATAATATTTATTTATGTTTCAAATATATCAAATTTAATTTCATAATCAATCACGGTGACTATGGTTATGGTCAACATTGCTACTGTAACCGTTGATATAGTAACTCTTACATCCATCTATGTACACACTCATTATGAAAGCTCTATAGCTATAAAACATATTGACTTAAAATAAGTTAAAATCCGTTGGGATAGGAATTTCGTAGAATCCGTTCTTAGTGGACGTAGACGTCCAATAAAAGAAGAAGTTCACAAAAGAAGTAACTATGTAAAATTATAAGTTAATCGGACAGATACTTTCAGAGATTTCGTGATGAGTCAGTGAGTCATATCGCTTACATACGAGTATATATAGATTAACCTCCTCAAGTGTTAAGCCTAATTACCGACTTAAACGTGACCCGACCTGACCTGAAATGACCTTAGTGAGATATCATCTAAGCTACTGACCTTTTATCGTTGGGATAATAAGGTTTCTTTGAGTGGAGCATTATACCCAGAGGCCTGATGCTGCCATCACATTAGCCTGGAGACGATCTACCCAAGTATTTATTTATGCGTCTCACTGACATTGGCATATTGATTTATATCCTTTTATTTAATGAAGGATATCTTCATATTTTTATTGTATCTATGTGTGTGAACTATCTTAGTGTGTGTGAACTATTTTAGTATCTGTGAACTATCTTAGTGTGTGTGTTAAATAAAGCAGTTACTATGAAGTTTTTATTTGATATTTGTGTACTATAATTATTGATTTCTTTTTAATTCTAGATAAATCCAGCTTTCCAACAACTTCTATTGTGATAAGGGTTCAGATGTATAATATGTATTTAGATATTAATTATAATTAACAATATCAACGACGATACAGTTAGTGGTTTTGCGGTCCCAAGATGGAGTAATAAATTAATTTGGTCTTAATAGGTCACAGACACATAATATGTATGTAATAATGTATTTAATAATACTCTGTAGGATGAATGAACTAAAGGAATGAAATCACATTATGAGAAATTATATTTATTTGCTTTTTTAATAAAAGTTGCCCAAGTCCAGCCGTTTCAAAAATTAGCCAGAACAAACAGACAGAAAATGTTTCTTTTCGTATATCTTATAGTTTTGCCCCTGAACGCAATTTTTTCAAATACCGGCCAAATAAAATATTTTTTTTTATGTAAAGACACGAGTTAGAACGTTATCTTGGTAAGAAAATTACATATATATAAAAATAAACAAAATTTTTATTGCCATTTTGGATTTTTATCCACTTTGGCGAAAATAGTCGAATACGCACATCGAGTTTTCTATCTTTCTTTTCAAATTCCCATTTCAGAGAAAATGTAATTATCTTTTGTATGATATATTTCGAAACAAGGTGCAGCACATAGCCCAAATGTTACTACTATTTTTATTATTATATTTTATTACATATTCTCTTTTTGTAAAATATATATTGAAAAATGAGCGAATTAGAATACGAATATGAATGACAGCGTATTCATATTCGTATTCTAATATTCGTAGAAAGCATCAAAAAGAAGAACTAAGAAAGTGATAAGTATAAAAAGGATGTATATAATACTTGAATAGGTAAGTGTTACAGCTTACAATCCCATGTATAATATTTATAAATATCCCATGATAAATAGCAATAATCGATTGTTCTTCATTGTTATTTTCAATTCTCGATTACATTTAAATGTAATATAATGTTTATCGTTATCGCTCAATTTTCATGCAAAATTAGATATTTAAACTATTTAAAAAAAAAATTATTATATGGAGCAACGTTGAAAAAATACAGATACGATAAGATGAAATACCAGATTAAAGGAAATTCTTTTGTTTCTATATTAGACGTAATGGTTTAGTTATAAATTATAAAAAATTTGGTTATAATTTTTTTTTTCCACTATTCCACTATTTACTATTTTCAATTATTCCGTATAACCACCAAAATATCAGTAGAGTTTGTAAAGACAAGTTCGTCCAAAAAACGTAAACTAAAACCTTATTCCATCTTGGACGCGTCTCCTGATCGGACTCTCATGATGGACAGGTATGAAAGGTAAAACAAAATCCCCGGGGATATTTGTGTTTCGTCATCTAGGCCGGACTTATTTCTGTACTCAAAACAACTAAGGCGCGTTAAACTTGTGGAGCTTACTGTACCCTGGGAAACCAACATACCCAAAGATCATACATTAAAGCGTAACAAGTATTACGAACTATGTAACGAACTGATCAGGAATAAATTTATAGTCAATTTGTACACTGTAGAAGTAGGAGCGAGAATTATAACAGCAAAATCTCTCTACAACTTATTTAAGGATCTCGGCCTTTATAGAACGATCATAAGTTCATTTCTGGAACGTATTTCAAAGGCGACTTTAGTAGGTTCTTACGATATTTGGTTAGGTAGGGAGAGGAGCGTGAACGGTGAAGGTGAGCGTGTATGCTCATAGTAAAGGGGCCCCTTAAACCTACACCTGGGTCGCAAGTCCCAGGCATTGTTTGCGCTCCTCTTCTTGCAAAGCGATGGGCCGGGCACCCGCACGGTGAATCCATGGAATGCTAAGAAGCTTCCTCTCTTTTGAGTCATAATAATAAATCACATTTTCAACTTTATTAGAAGGGTATGACCATAACCAACTTTGGACCAACACTTTGGAACTGTGAAATTAGAATCTGACTTTTCATAACTGCAAAGTACGTTCGTACGTTTTAAGGAATTAAAGAACTAAATATTTGTATATTTCAGTCAAGATGTATTTAAAGATATATTTAAATAATATTTTTTTAGAACTATCGCGTGATAATTTAGTACATTAGTGATCTCATTTTCTGTTTCCATTACAACTATAGATTGTTACAATTGTCTTTCATCGTTTATCTCACAGTCGGGGATAATGTACATTCAGTCCCGCTGAGATAGTTATTCTACTCAAGGAACTGCTATTTTACTAACTCTATTAAAAGCATGCATTTAAAATTTATGACAATAGTTTTATGTTAATATGTATAATATAATATAAATATTCAGAATTTAAAAAAATAAAATAATCAATTAACTCTGGCGAAAAATTTACGTAAAACTCCATTATTAAGTTATTTTACGTATGTTTTCCATGACATGAAATATTAAGAGAAAGAAAATATTTCTTAAGAAATCTGATAACTAACGTAAGAAAAAAATTTTCAGACCCGATCCGTAATTACAGCTTCAGTTGCTGTTTAATTTGGGTTTATCTTAATTGTTTGTTACTTAAACAGTAACAGGAATTTTTAAAAGGTTTGTCTATATTCGTTTGTTCAAGCTGGATTCGGGATTGCTTAGATGCCATTTTTTGTGATTAATTTAGTTCAGGAAACATTTATAATACAAATAAATGTACAAAATAATAAAATGAATATGTCTATTTCTATTATCATTTTCATCTAGGACGGTGTAATTAAACTCAAATTTTTAACATATAGGTTCTTCTATCCCTAATGTACAATACCTATCATCCTAATCGCCCAAAATATAAATTGGCTACGTTTTAATACTTTGAGCAATGCAGAAAAACGACTACCTAATTAGAATTTAATTTACATTCATTATATTAATAAAATTTTACCTAGATATCTTATCAAAAATAAATATTGTCATATTCCTTTAGGCCATTAATCTAAGCTTAAACATATTCAAAATAACATTTACTTTCTACATTCCTATACAACATATTATTAACCATGTGGCTGTAATCGGGAAGGCGATATGTGTCTTTTACGGCTATTGTACAATAAACTTTCGAGATACAAAGATAATGCCATCGTGTATTGTAGAATATATTCTATAACAAATAAGAAAATATTCCCTAGACACACTCAAAAAAGGGTTTAATAATGATATAATAGTAATTAACAATATTTTATATTATTGGAGGTTACAACGGGCAGTTTATTTTATTTTTATATCAGGTAAGAGAAAACCTCTTTGTTGTAATTTTCGCCTCCGCTGAGGAATATGGTCATTATTTATGTAAAGTTTTGGCAGCTTACTGAACTTTTTTTTGTGTGTAAACGGATTTTAAAGTTAATCTTGGAATTAATACAATTTTTATAGCTTATAGAGTTCTATATACTCTATAAAAGCATTTTTGACATTATTCTATGGAAAATAATGTGAATAGAAATCGCAGACAGAACTCATCGCTTCAAAAACAGTTATAATAGTTCACCAGACTCAAGTAATCTGCTAATCAAAATGTAGCACTAATGTTATTCGAATAAAGGTATCTACTAAGTTTAACTAGGGCCAGTATTTATATGAATGAGGCTAACCTAATTGTATCTAGCTAATTCAGGTATTTATAAACTAAAGAAAATTAATAATAATTAAATCAATTATGCAAATTGATTTACCATATCGTTAAATGTATTAAAATGTACCATAATCCAAAGGTAAATAGTCAATATTTCATCTCTCTAGTAGTAAGTGTGGCTACAACAAAAAGGTGTAATAATAAACAATAGGATAGTTTTACGTCAACGCCACAAAATATACATTCTATTTTTCTATATTTGAGGCATAAATACAAAATACAAATTTATCGATAGTGGAAGTTATAATAATTATTAATTTTTACTAATCATTTAAATTTTTCTCTATCTTTTTATTAAAAATATCTTGACATGAAACGTCTGTGACATTTGATGTTATCTTGTGGTAAAGCGATTAGCAAAATCTATAAAGCAGAGAAAATATTCTTAAAAAAACTAGTACCCAAATTGTTTTTAAAATACTTAGTAATAATTCCTCAAAAGAGATGAAATAATTCCTTAAAAAAGATATAAGGTAACTTAAAATTTGTTTATAAACCAAACAGAAATGTGCTAACTAGTTAGAGATCTCTTAATTGTTTTTATTATTTACAAAATCAATGAGTCATACAGATAAAGTAGATCGTATGCATAATTACGACAATCATTGCAAACACTTACTCTTATTGGCTTTCAGTTTAGCTGAAGCTATTGTAATTAGAACTTTCTGAGTCAGAATCCCAAGTTGTTTCTAAGAAATAAGTCAGATAAAATAAGATTATATAACTTAAATTTTAAGATACTTTTCATACGGTTTGTTTAAACAAACAAAGTAACAAGTATTTTGTGAATAAATACAGATCCTTAATTTTGACACAACATAATCCGTGTAACCAAGAGGTTAACAGATTAAATAAGATATTTATTGTAATGGAAATTTGGTTAGACAGTAATTTTGTTTATCTTACTTAATCTCTAATGAAATAGGTGTTTACATATACGAATAAAAGAAAGAACTGCGTTTACAATTTTGAAACTTTCAACAAGTTATATTATATTTTGTTGACAAGTCACTTATTATCGCGAAATAAACTGATTTATTTATGTTTGTATAATTTTTTTTTACGCAAATGCTACAATAGACATTTCAACTCAAATATAAGCTTTTTAAAAACAAGAAATTTTGATAGAATTCTTACTGATCATTCAAACTATTCTTAATTGCACACTATAGTAAAAGAGGTCCTAAGTATAAATAGTATTTAACATTGTTATATTGTTTTTTAACTAAATAACACTCAATTTAAATCATATTCTTTACTAGACATTTCAAATTGCAATACAATTGACAGTTAAAAGAAATCCGTTTCCTTAATATTCATAATTACCAATTCGTTTATTATAGCTTATACTTATCGCTACCAAAGAGAATAATATTTTTAAAGAAGCCAAACATAACCGGTAATTTTAATTTAATTTAGGTAACTCTTAGGCGCGTTTTCTTTCCCTATTGAACAATTAAAAAGTTTGTCTTCCTAACGACACATAAGTTTTAAATCCGCTAATATCATTTAAATTATTGAATAAAAAATAATAGAACCGCATTCAAATGGTATTAAATGAATTATGATTTATAATTTAGCGATATATAATCTAAACGCTAAAAGGGTTTTTGAGACAAACAGACGCACGTCTAATTTGAATTCAGATATTTAAAAGTCAAATATTTGATATAATATTCACGAACTAACTCTGTACGTTTTCAATACCTTTTTGATCGCAGCATTAACATATAGACAGCGTCCAAAACTTCGGACCTTTTTGGTTAACTTGACCACTACAGAAAAAAACGACTTTTGGATAATGTTCAGAACATATTTAAAATAATTTTAATTCGTCTCATGTTAATTATACTAAAACCTTTATTCCAACGTTTTAAAAATTCTATTGTTTTAGATTGGACGGCATTTAACGATATTTTGCTTCATACTGTAAAGTTACAAAAAATTTATAATATATATTTTTTGCTCGTATCGTCCAGAAGTAACTAACTGTTATTGCTAGAAATAGACAACTAAGAGGTAGAGTTCTGTACATGTTGCTTCACTGTCACCACTTAAAAAAATAGTCTATTAGTGTTAGTAGTTCAAAAATAATGAGTATTTTTTTATGTGTAAAGGTAGATTGATTAATACCTTGGTAATGAGCATCATAGACCTAATAGTAACTTGGATGGTATTCAACATTTCTTTTAATAATACGTTTGTTTGGATTTTAACTTGTTACATATCTATTATCAATAACCCTTTTGCTTAACTAAACAAATTTTTATATATAATATTTGCACTTTTCGAGTTCAGGTATATTTTTAATAAATTAATAATATACAATACTCAATGTCACATAATCTATATTTAAGTTAAATTCATTTTCTGTTTCCATTACAACTATAGATTGTTATAATTGTCTTTCGTCGTTTATCCCACAGTCGGGGATAATGTTCATTTAGTCCCGCTGCGATAGTTATCCTCTCCCTGAGAACATTTTACTGAACCAACTAAAAGCATTCAATTAAAATAATAATAGATGTTTCTTAAACGTATCTTACTAATATAGTATACTTATATCAAAATATTTTGCTAAAATATTTCACACATTTACAAAGTATTGTTTACTGTCAAGAATGTGTTATTGCAATGTCCCCAAAAAAATGTGTATAATATCTCCATTGTTACTGGCTTTTGTACGCGGTTTCGATTACGTGGAAAGTGGATAGGAAACAGAGTACGGTTTAAAAAATATATAACTAAAGTAGCACACAGTTTTTACGCCCCCTTGTTTGATGCTTCATTTTCTTCATTTCTCAGCTTCATTTGATGTGTATTTTGGTTCAGTTTTATTTATTACAAAAAAAGGAATTTTAAAAAGGATTGTTACAGTTTGTTATTCACGGTGGTCTCAATGCAGACCATTATTTTTGACTTATTTTTTATCATAAATCATTCAGCCATTCAGTCAAAATGCACCATTAGTTGTAATAATAAAGACTATGCATAATTATATAACATAAAAAAGTTGTTCGGGATCACCTCAGAACTAACAATATGGAGACCGGAGCATAAAAAATTTTGTATTAGAGGTATTTATAAGTCAAAATTTGTCTAAATGTTAATGCAGCGGACAATACTATGCAAATAACTTCCCTCAGATATTGCCCTCATAATAAGGGTTACGAAAGGACAGCGAATTAGAATTTGTTTTGGTTTTACTTGTAATAGATTGTCTGTGAGAATTATGCCTCTCTTCTTTTTTTTGCTTTTACGTAAAAAAAACAAATATATAATTTAGTGTAGCTTTTGTATGCCAAGACTGTATGTTATATTGTTAAATATTACAGTTTGTAATATTGTTAAATAAAATAAGATATATTTATCACTATAATAAAAATACTTTTATATACTTTTTACGATCCATTTTAGAGAAAAACAAAAAAATCCATAATTTCAGGTAATTATTTGTACAAATACAAAATTTCTAAGTCCTTTCGTCCCTTTCAGTTAGTTTGAGAGTTTTATTAAGTATAATTGATAGTATTTATACTCGTCATTATATAATACAGTTTTTATGATATTTCGTTATGATAAGTGACAATTTCACCCATGGACGCCTTTTTATAATAGATTTTTGTTATTAATTTTTCATAACAGATTCTTTAAGTGTTTCCAAATGAGTTACATCAATGTTTAACGCTCATTTGATGGAAAGTTTGGGTTTGGGGGTCAGGTGAGGTGAGGTACTTTTTTTTAAAGTGATAAGTCAGGCAACACTATAGTTAATTTAATACTCACTAACAGTCCATATCGACTACAGAATTACGTTACAGGCTAGGAACATTAGTGCCGCTCAAAGCTTGAAAGCATTCCCAATATTACGCTATATTTTTAAACCGCTTTTTGTTATACTGATTTAAATAGCCGTCAAAATTTTTAATATAATCGACGTGTATTGGTTATGGCAAATTTCATTGAATTCCACTCAATATTTTTGCGTCGAAGACTTATAAACATACACCTATACATACTTGCAAAACTTTCATAACTTTCACATTTCGAATAGTTATATATCTATACGTGATAACCTAATGAATTTCAGTATATGTGACATTGTATATACGTATATAATATAACTCTGTTCAGTGCAATTAAACAACTGAATTAATTAGTAAGTATATTACACCAACTAAAAACTAGTAGGATATGAATATAACATAAAATATACGTAAACTGAAAGTCATTGCAAGATATCATACTAGTAATATATTACGCATTAGAATGATGTAATCTTGACATAAAAGTGACGTAACATGATGTATAACGTTAAAATAAGATCATATGTTTATTGAGGTACGGCATTTATAATAAATATCAATATCACGTAAGAATTAATAATTAATACAAAAATAAAATTTATGTTAAAAATATTTACTCAAAAATAATATAAAAAACAGACCATTCAGAAAACCAAATAAATAAGTAAAAGTTTATGATTTTAATGGTAACTCTATAGTGATTATAAAGTTGAAATTTTAACAAATCAAGGAGAAAAAATAATTGAAAAATTTCTTAATTATAAATCACATTATTTGAACCTTAATTGTCGGGTCTATTTATATTTATATGTTAATTAAAAACACTAATAAATTGTGTTAGGGCTTATCTAATAGAATTAGGGTTGTCACTACAAAATTTTAATACCACAAAAAATAATCATTTTCTTATTAAATATCTATTGTTTAACACATGGGATATTTAAATATATATTTGATAGATATGATAACTTCCGTAACAATTCTATTTTAAGATACTACATAAAAGTTAAAATTGTGAAGTGTGTGAAAAAAATATAATTTTGATAAAAAAATGGCTTCTTGAAGAAACATTTTTATATTTATTTCTTGACTATTTTTTACTTTAGTAAATAAATATTAGTACTTTTGATATAAATCCGAATAACGGCTTAAGGGCAAATAAGATATTGTCTGTGTAAATCAAACCTAACTAATTAGGGAGGTCCAATATTTGATTATTTACTTTGAAAGGACTTCGTAAGGGGATAAAAAACAAGTTTGAACACAAATTAACTATTCATCTTACTTCAGTGTATTTTTATTACTTTCCTTCTAAAATTCAGATTTTCTTTGCATAAGAATACAACTTTTATAATTAAAGTTAACAAAAACCGTACGTATCAAATTCTCATCATACTTAGTAACATTTTGTTCATAATTATTTATCCTTCTATATATTTTACAAAAATTTTTCAATATTGAAATTGAAAGCTCGGGAGATAATTACTATCACAAAAAATATATATAAATATTCCAGTCTGTTTTAATTTAAATCATATATAATCATCTATAAGTATAATATTAATTTGACTACTATTATATTAGTGATCAACGTGAATGATAAGATAATAGAAGAAGCGAATGAAGTGGTATATTTGGGAAGTATGTTTAGCAGAGAGGGAAGATACGAAATGGATGTGGAAAGGCGTATTGCTGCCGGTAACAGAGTTAATGGTGTTTGACTGCATTGTTGAGACGTCAAAACGTAAGCATAGCTGCACGTTTGGCTGTACACAATGCAGTTTTTCTACCGACGCTGTTATACGGCAGCCAAACGTGGGTAACACAGAAGGAGAATGTAAGAAAGATGAATGCTGTGGAGATGCGATCTCTTCGCAGAATATGCGGAGTCAGTCTAGCTGATCGAATCCGCAATGAAGAGATCCACAAAATAGCAGGTACTAGCGAAGATGTCACGGTAAGAATGAAGAAGAACGTGCTCAGGTGGTTTGGCACCTCGAACGAATGAGTGATGAAAGAATGGTAAAAAAGATTTATATAGGAAAAGTGAGCGGTAAGAGAGACAGGGGGAGGCCTCGAGTGACCTTCGAAAACACAGTATCTATGATAATGGAGGAAGGTCACGTAAAAAGCATGAGGACCCCCCGGAGGGCATGTATGAAGAGGTTGCTGTCTGTGGCCGAGGCCAAAGAGGTATGCAGAGACCGTAGCGTTTGGCGCTCCGTCGTCTCTGGCAACCCAGCAAGGGATATGGCGTGAAGCTAAATAAATATATATATATTTATATTAACATCCCCTCAAGCTATATATACAAATATATGACATTTTAAATAACTACAAAATGCGACTCTCCTTATATTTCCTCCAATTATTATCTTACAGAAACAAAGAACCGTTTTTCTATAACTGTAAAGATCAAATACCGTTAATGGTATTTATTATATTAAAAAAAATACATAAATTACGTAAACGACAAAATGGACTCTAACGCGACTGGTCACGATCTACGATTGATCGTCCACCGTTCAAGATCACTTACATCTATCACAACGTATTATATGGAATGTTGTATTAGCGGCGTGTGCTCGAGCTCGTCGTACTCGAGCGCGTGCTCGGTGTGCTCGTGCTCGTTTGTTCGTACGCGCGCGAACACGGCCACGTCCGCCACGCTCATATCTAGCGCCACATACAGGAATTCCTTTGAACGTACTTTCGGTTTTCGTGATCGTTTCTGGTGGGTAATGGAAAAAATTATAATCGTTGTAGCTATATTTTTGTCACTTTATAGTTATAAAAAAGTCCTAACAGTTTATTGTAAGAGATAACACAAAAGAAAGAACATATAACATAATGCATGGACATCTAAAATCGCAAAATATTTTTTTGTTGTCGATGTATTAAGTAATGTTTAACGTTGTAGCCCCAGATTTACTTCTTCACCATCTTATATCTTTTCTATAAAACTCTCTTCTTTTAGCTGTCACTAGTCATTCGGATCTTCTTCCTAGCTTCTATACCATTTCACATACTATTAAATCTAATATCACTCACGTATATGAACCACGCCCACAGCGAGTTGCACAAGTCCTGACACCACACACGACGCCACCAACACCGACACCAACGACGAACCTGACTGAGAGGAGCGCACTCCACTTTTGCGATACGATGGACAGCCACCGATTATTTTATACACCGACCTGTGGTAAATAATAAATACACTATGAAACGATAGATATAGCCATATATTTATTTATATATTTTCCACTTTGCTTGAACAGCACTTATCAATTGTGTATGTCAAATAGACATATAAGGAGGGCCTATTTTGATAAAATACTTATCGAAATAAACGCTTCTGCAAAGACACTCTAATTTAAAATTAAGTCTAGGAGTGTTCCAAACACGCCATGGTCTATGAAGAATCACACAATAATATCAGCCGGTTATTACGTTATTGTGATCACTCTTTCACAAACATCAATATTAAGTGAGAAATAAAGGAATTTGTTAAAGACCATTTCAAGAATTTTATTTCAAATTGACATTTATTGGGTTTGAATTTTTTTTTATATATGTATGGTTCTTATCGGTGATGATTGCGTTTTGCGTGTCTATGAAACATAGGCTGAAACCAAAACATAGTGTTCTCGTTTATAATATTTATAAAAGATATACATTTCAATAAAAAAAAAATTAATGTTACCTTAGTCAGGGTCACAATGGCAACAGTGGTAGCGTTACCGTCGCGTTTCAAACAGCACTAGATGCAGTGATTATTGTGATTGTGATTAATCAATACAAATAAGATATAAACATCTGGTTTACCAGAAAGGACCATTGTCAACTGAGCTACTAAGTTCACTTTGCCGAATTTGTTTTTTATATATATTTTACTGCTAAATATAAAAGAACTAAATTTTATTTATTTATATGTAAAACGTAAACAATAATAGACATTTTGTACATAATTACGTCAACTTAACTCCGCCATATTAAATTGAATAACCCGTGAAACGAAAAAGTTATAAAATAAAATGAACGAATATTTAAATATAAATATTTCTGAACAAGAATTTATAAATTGCTTATCGTATATATTGTTATGATAACTAAGGATTGAAATTGTTAGAATATTGTAACATGGGAGGAATTTGCAATATTCACCCCATACATAACATTTAATGGCCAAATTGAGCCTTCACTGAAACTCTACCAAATGTTGGAATATTTGAGTGAACATTGTTTGAAACCTCATGAACCTATCTGTTATGACAATTATGGTAAATCAGTAAAAAATATTGTTGTTTACGTAAAATATAAAACAGTATATGATATAAATGAACCCATTGATTTAGTATTAAATAATGAACTTTTGGCGAATATATTTTCTATTTAGATGAATTTATAAAATATATGTCACCTTTCTTTTTTTTAACTTTTGAATGAAGGTGTTTATCTTAGTTTATCAAACAACACTATGAAGATGCATGGTAATATAAACGTTGAAAATGAATGAGAGTGTCTCAACTGTCCAAACGCAATGATCTGGAACATTCAGTACAACTTTACTGTCCGGGCCCAGAGCACATACAACAAGACTCATGACAGAATCGACACATTCCACTAATGGTTTCGAAGTACTGGGAACCCAAGCCCTCCATATAGATCCCACCATCCAGCATGAAGCATTGTGGACAAACTGTGCAGTGAAATGGACCCGAGCTGTCACACTCGCGGCGGTAGTGGTGACAGTTTATCGGTTGTCTTTAGTTTTTTTCCTGGTAATTAAAATAACCACTTAAATCTAACATATGATCTAAATAACAGATACTCTGCATATAACTATGAGATATAAACTGAGGATAATGAATAATACTGTATGGGAACCTTTATTAGATCCATAAGAAAAATTAAAAATTTTAAGTGAGGAATCTCATTTAAAATTTTTAAATATCTATTTATGTTTATAGACAAGTTTAATTAACATATAATAGTTTTCCAGTTGCAGTGAGACTTAAGTATTCAATATTAAATTACCTTTAGGACTCTCGGGGTGACACTCTGCCGCAGCCAGTGGCGTGGGCACGAGGCGCACTGGTCGCGACGGGCACCGATACACGTGCAATACGATAAGTCATACTTGGAACACGTGCTACTACGCAGACCGGGCTGCGTAGTAACTAGATATGAATAATAAGGAACAATACTCTATTTGCACGGATATTCCAATAACTTTAAAATGAAGTTTTCAACTAAACTTCATTAAACACAACTTTAAAAATTACGTCTAATAACATGAGTTAGTAAAGCTCACCTAGTGTGGAATAAAGTATTTAATAAATATGTTTATTTAAAATAAGTTTATCAACAATTATAGTCCTTTGTTCAAGAATCTGTAAATTAATTCAAAAGATCTACCTCTACTCACCCTTCAGCACAAACATTCCAACATACAAACTGAAGCCTCAAAACCCCTGTACAGTACAGTTGAGACTCGATGCACAATCCCGACAGCCGTCAACATAGTGCGTACAACCCATCTTCGAGAAGTATTCGGGACTGTACTCTGAAACACATCTAAAAAGAGATATGTAATACAAATTTAGTTATAAACATAGTTAGGACATACAGATTTCTATTATTATATATATAGTATAGATTAAACAGACTTATTACTTGTAATTTTGCAGCAGATAGGTGATGAACGAGTAAGACAATTGTCTTCTGTTTCGCCTTAACAAAAATCGCAATTAATGACAGATGACGTTGTCCTCCTTTAGAGAATTTTCCACTATTGCATCTTTCATTTCTAGCCGCTATACATATTCTTTTCTTAATAACTCCCTATTTGAATTGCAAGATTGGCAAAATGTAGCCAGGCAAGTAGAACAACTAAAAATATAACTAAAACATAGATAATAAATATTATGGGCATAGTATACAATTATTTAATTATTATTTACATGGGCCCCATGAGTTATATGTCAATATGGTCTGGATTAAGTCCTAGTCATTGACAACACTAACCAATACGCGAACTCCTTCTATTCTAACGTTGTATGCTATACCAATACCACAATAACAATTATAAGTGATCCTTAAATGTTTTCAAGTTACGAAAATACTTTATCTAACCAAATATTTAAATTTCTAACACATTATACCAAGTATAGCTTATTTGCATATCGTCCTCAAGTGTTGATACAACTACGCCCTTTTCTGTTTGACCTCTTTGACATGCCGGCAATACATACATGTCAAGATCATTCTTGGCAACCCCATTATAAAAATACTCAAATATAAAATATATTTCATTTTCATCACTTTTGTATTTTAACCAAAGCTTTATTGGAATAAAATAATATCATAACCACACTAGCTAAATCCCCTTGCTCTTCAAACAATAGGTCAGGGAAGAAAAGTGAAAGTGTAATGTTACAATGTCGGGTCTGATGCAAGGGTAGTCGCTACAATTCTGACCGTAATGTGCTCTCCTCCCACGTTTTTACTAAAACGATTTCACCTGTAAACAAGTTATTTTTATGTTATAACTAAAAACTGTCAAAGTGTCACTGAAATGTAAGTACTTTTGGTTTATTGTTTGTGATTTGAATTTCTTAAGAGTACAAAAAATATATAATTTTTCAATCCCTAAACTGAGAACTAAATCATTTATTAATAATATATTTCTCGTATAAGGTTTGATAGAGTAAATTAATCATTTTTATGACAACATCAATAAAAATATTTCAAATATATAATATATCACAATCACATTAAGTTCAACAAATGCTAAGGGACACAAAAAAAATCTATAAAATTTTATCATCACTGTAGTGAGTGTAGCTCGAACAATACTATTCTTGGCGTCTGTACGAATAAGACATCATCTTTGAGTGTAGACGAGGCAATTTCGCAGCCACTGTAAGACCCACAGATAGAAAATAGCAGAACGTATTTACATGAGAATGGGGGCGTTTGTCCGAGCATTGTCCCGCCATAGCACTACAATACTCAATTATAAATAAGAAAACTGGGGTAGAAATAATTATTTTCATTTCTTATTGAATAATAAACATCTACCTTAACTTGGAAATTAAATACAATAATTATGTAACATCGTTATGTATTACGAAAAACACTATAGTTTAAAAAAAAACTTACTTTATCTAAATCATATATTTCTTATAAATTAAATAGTTTTATAATAATAATATAATCTCATTTATTAAAGCAATAGCGTATTATACGAATTATAAATTATAAGGTTATAATGAATTGTAACATAAAAACATAACATCGGAGCGGCGGACTGTTTGTCTTGGTCTCGGTGGCTGTAATTCAATAGAAACTTCTAACGTGCTGTTCCTTTTGTGTAGTTCGTTACATATATTACGTACCATTTTATATCCGGAGACACGGACAAATGTATTCAAAAATGTCACATGTATGTTTAAATTATATATATTTTAAAATATGACGCCTTTATTGGGTAGACCTCGAAGTATTCGGTCTGCCCATTCATTTGTCCCCTACTTTCGAATTTTGGAAAAATTTCTTCACAGGAGGTCTTCTTATGACCGCCTGAGTCCGAAATGACCATTGGTCAAAAAGTTTATATATATATATATATATATATATATATATATGCGTGCGTGCGTCCAGATTCGACTTTTGTCAGCACGATAGCGGCCGCAGTTTCGATCGGATCGCTTTCAAACTTTGCACAAAAATCAACCATCTAAAAATAAAGGTCAAGTTCGTTAACCAGAGAAATCCGGTCACAGGGGGCGCTAGGGCCTCACTTTTTCTGATTTCAGTTTTTCGACCATAACTTTGTCCTTATACAAAGGAGATCAATCGCGTTAATATGATATGATGTCTTTTATAAATACCTATAACTAATGTAGATAAACTGAAAACCTAACTTCAATAACTTAGGGGTGGGGATAAAAAAACCGAAAATTTTTGGAAAAAAATCATAACTTTTTTCTGGTAAACATTCTTGCATCACAAGTATTTTTAATAGAAAGGTTATTTTTTACTCTAAATTTAGGTACCAAAATCTTTTCCGTAAAAGATACCGTTTCCGAGAAAAAAAATTAAAACCACTTTTAGCTTGTAAATTTTAGGTAGGTAAAACCACGGCAACTTTTTTCTGGTAAACATTCCCTCCTCGCAAATATTTTTAATAGAAAGGTTACTTTTTACTCTAAATTTAAGTACCAAAAATATTTCCAAAAAAGATACCTTTTCCGGGAAAAAAAATTAAAACCCCTTTTTGCTTGAAAATTTTTGATGTAAACAACGGCATCATGTATTATTCTTAGGTAGGGAGTTATATTTTAAATGAGTTACACACGAGGTCTACCCACGCGTGTCCCCCTGCGGGCACGGATTTTTTTTTATTGAGATGATATTTTTGATTAATATAAACCAAACAAAGTGGTCTCTTCTAAACAAATTTATTTTGAAACTAACAAATTGGTTAACCCGATAACGATACTATCAATTTTAATTGGATTTTTTTGTATTCAGTATTTTTTATAAAAATAACTTGATTTAAATACGTAATTAGTTTATTTATTCATATAAAAATATTGTGAATACTCGTTATATTGTTCGTTTTCCCGGAGAGGTCGTTGATAAAATAACTTTTTTGCCATCAAGCGTCGCCACGATATTATTTCCTTAGCTTGTTAGAAGGCAAACATTCAGCTGGTCAAATACTAATGGAACTTTATACTTTAAAATATCAGATAAAACATTTTGTATGTACACGTTAGTTTTTATGTTACTAATACCAACACGACTACTTTTTATACAAATTTGAAAAATATTTTTTATATATTATAAACTAGCTTTGCCCCTGACTTATTTGCACAGATTATGTTATTATTTAAATTAAACTAGCCTAAGACATTCCTTATAACAGCAGTTCTCTGCCAGCGAAAGTCCTGTTAAAATCGGTCAAGCCGAGAGAGAGAAACAATTTTTTTTTGCAAATATTTATTTATTTTCATATGAATTCAATGAAAATCTAATAATTTTGAATACAAAAAGACATGTCAATTTTATTTGTATATATACAGAATTAAAATTGTAATTCTAAACTTTTATCTAACAGTGTAGACATTAGTAGTTTCTTCAGGTCCTTTTAAAAAGGTGTAGCAACGTATGAAGCTTAATAAAGCCCCTTTATGCTCATACACCGCAACGTAATAAGGTCCTAAACTAATAAAACGAAGGTCTTTCGGCCGGCTTCTAAAGGGTTTAAACAGATTTACTCAAAAAAGTCATCGTGGACAGATCTCGCTCGTCGAGTTTTCAAACAGAATTATTAGTCCTTTGTCTTCGAGTCAAAAGAGTGATAAATATATCTTATTATTCAATAAAATATATTTTTATATATTTTAGATACGTTAAGCCAATTTATAAGTTAAGAAATTTGTCTCAAGCCAGACAAATTTAAATACACATACTAAAAAGATTATAAGATTATAAGTTTGAGACTGTCTATAAATTTACTAAGTCATACTAGAATTATTTAAATTTAAAATAATGTTATTCTATACTATGCTATATTTCCGAAAAAATTACGATATTCAGGATAAAGGCGGTTATATGTATATAAATGTTATTACGAATGCTAGATTTTTTGATATGGTTAGCTATACGGTATTCTCAATTTCCAGAACAACGGAAAAGGTTTTCTGAAGGTCGCAGTTTCTACTTCTCTACGTGACAATAATTTTCCACATCTTGTAAGAAAACCTCTCATAAATATAAAATATTGACTAAACATAAAAAATAGACATCATATATAACCAGACGTACAACCGGAAGCTATAATCAGAAAGATATTAAATTGTGACGAACTCTTCATTGCGAGGCCGTAGGCCCATACTCGGATCGATAGTGAATTATAGGGTCGAAATACTTTAGTTCACTCGATATTACAGTGTTTAATTTAAATGTTTTATGTTAAATACTATCAAGTTAAAAACGTATTCAGATCTTTTATATGCAGAAGCTTAAATCAACTGAGAGTATATTTTAAAAGTGTTTGCATTCAATAGGAATCTGTTTGAGTGTGAAGATTGCCGAGTTCGTTCAATACCGCAAGTTCCATCTACTAACGTTTAACGTCTTCTTTTTTATTTTGCAAAGAATTCTATGAAGGATAAGTTTTGACTGAGACTTTAACTGTTCGTAGTGAGCACAAGTTTCAATGCATTAACAATGTATAGAAAACTTTTTGAGTACAGATTTGAAAACAGACTGAATACTTATCTAGACTTCCTATTGATCGTATTGAATTGATATATTATTTTCTACTTCCTCTCTTTGTTCTAAAGACGTTATTTAGATTTACCTTACAATTTGTCACTTTCGTATAATGATTATTATGTAATAAATTTAAAGTTTAATTATTAGAAAAATAGATGTAGTATATTATAATAGTAAAATTGCCTTGTTTTCGATGTATTATATCTGTTTGAAAGGAACATGTTAAAAACGAATCATAACAGGAATCGTGTACTTTTTAAGGATAAAAAAAATCTTAGTCACTTTTAGGTAACTATGTCACTACGAAAAAAAAACATTCATACAATACGTTGCTTCAATCAAAGCGAATAAATCAACGATTTATCCCATCGGAATTTTTATTTCGGAAAGATTTCTAGGATAAAAAAAAATATGTCCCATTCCAGGTTATCGTATATCGATGTTCAAAATTATATTTAAATACATACGTTTATTGCGTTATTGACGGACAAACTTATTATATATTTCGGATGTAAAATAATAATCAGGTAAAGTTATATATACATACAGATCTTATAAAGGTAGATCAAAATTCTCAATGTTTATTAGTCTATTAGCATGCTCAGAACGCTCTAATGCACTTCGGTATTCAAACAAAGCATAGTTCCAATGTAATTATATATTTCATGTTTGAAGTTAATCAAGTTCAATGAACTTTAGAATCAATATTATGTTCTTAAAGTAGTAAAGAATCCCAGAGGTCGCAGGTTCGAGTGCTTTTTTTTTTGTTTGCGCATTTATTAAGTTGCCTGATTATAGGTACGGGTTTTCAGGCAGGTTGTGAATAATAAAATTGTATTTTTCAATCTCTCTATCTGTTTCCCTAATTTTACCTTTCTTTGTTATGATCTCATAACAAAGAATATCTATTGGAGTTGATTAGTAATTTTAATTAATACGAAAAAAATTATTCACTAAACTATAGATACAACTGAAGGGATTCTGGTTTCTGTAAATTTTATAGAAGGTTTTTATTGCACAACTAAAACTAATCGATGAAGATTAAGTACAGTAGAAACATATTAAACCTTTTTATAATTAATATTAACAACAAATATATTGTTTATCATTATAACTTGTGTAGTGTATATAATCCATAGTCCTATGACAAACAAATAAAAATGATCATAAATAACGGGCAATAAAGCTTTCCCTCTGATCGATATTTTTTTTCTCATTGTACAGTGCAACAATAAATCACTCAATGCAAGCGGCTATGTGCCTTTAGGTACACTTTTTAAAAGTTATACAATCGTAAATACCTTAAAATATATCTACAAATTGTATACTACATATATTCTACTATATTCTACGGGGAGATATGACGAAGGCCGAATGCATGTGAAAAAACTGGAGATTCCTGCTCACTGACCTGTTAACGATTTAACTTACACTTACTCGCTCACAACTTGTTAATGTAACCAGCGAAGTAACGAATGTAAAAAATATGTATTAATCTAAATTCACGCTACAATATTTTTTTTTATTTTATGCAAAATCTGTTACTTTGCGCCTTTTGGTACAGTTTTGGCGAACTAATTAATGTTATTTGTTCTTACTATTTAGTTTATTTCTTTTTGCTTAAAACTGAAAACAGTTTAATCTCTCATTTCAGTAAATTTAAATACCAGTATTAACAGACTTCCAGACAACCACCTGGAAAGTGGTGCTATTGTTATATATTTACTATTATTGTACTTATATTTTTTATATTTTCTCTGTTTATATATAATAAAGTATATTATTACCTCTTACAATCATCGAATTAGATTCATTTTTATTTCTTAAGTGCCTAAAATATATAAGATGTATGCAACCATAATGTAAAGTGATTCCAGTTATTAGACAACTTTGCCCACAAACTCGTAAGTAGGTCAAAGTTAGGAATCAAAGTTAGGTCTATCGTGCTAGATTGAACCTGCAGAAATAATATTACTTACATGCAGGTTAATTATTGAATATTACTTTGTAGATACCACAGTGTAATTGACTTATTTCAAGATAATATTTTATAAAAAAGATAAAGTATATTATTATAAAAAATTATAAAAATAAACCGACTAATATTATTTTCATTAATCTTATCAATAGGAGCATTTAATGAAGAAACAATGTAATTAATGCATTTATGTTTCTTCTTGTTGTTGAAAACTATCTGTTTAATAAAGCTTATTTTTATTTTACTTGTAATAATAAGTCTAATAATTTTTAAAACAACTGTGTACTTTCTCAAAGAATCTCACGTTTCAAACATAACTTTTTATTATTATATGTATATATTCTTAAAACGCTTATCAAACTGTGTTTAGTCTAAATAAATCCGCGTTAAAAATACAAAGACTGGGATAGTTTTATATATTAGTTGAACGGAACTAACGAAACTTTCAACTTGAATACTAAATTTTCAAAGTCTACAATCTGTTACGTAACTTAAAAGTAAACAAGTTTATAAAATTACACCCTATAGGGTAAAATAATGAACTCTATACTTTAAGATAGGAATTAGATATATCAATTTTATTCTCTATAGAGTCAAAAAAATATAATAATGTATATAACAGACAAAGTCCATCTCAAATCTACATTAAGTAAAGAGATAGAGTCAATTAGTGTTATAAATGGTCTTAAATTAAGTTTTATGTTAGCTTTATCATACTTATTAATGTTTTTAAATATATATATCATTATTAAAATCATCATCATTAGCAGGACTCAAACCTGCGACTTTGGAATGGAAACGATATCACAGAGCTCATGCTAAGTATTTTGAAATATTACTTAAGTATTTAGAAATATAGAGATGGAAAACTAATTTAATATTATAATATTAATTCAACACAAGTAAATTATATGCATCTATTATTAACAAGTAAATAATTTGCATCTCATGCTCTTAACTTAATATTACATAAATAATTTTTGAAGTACTTTTAATATGTAGTATTAAAGCAGAGTACAAAATATGAAAACCCGTGCTTTATTTTAACAATTTTGTAAGTGTAAATAAAAGTTCTTAAATATAATATAACAAAAAAGAATATTTTAAAAACAATACCAAATAATACTCTAAAAAAACAGAAGAAACAGTGTCTATTATATGACGTACGATTTTGCAAATTTACGAACAATACAAAAAGTTACTTGTATTTTTGACTCGATCGTTCTCATCCTCTGACAAAAACAATTTAAAAACAAATAATTACCTTTCCTAAAATGATAAGGGTCAGTCAGATTTAATATAATTTCAAAAATATATGATATCTCAGAATAAAAATATTAACGAGATATAAATAGTATAACAATTAAATTATTATTAAAAAAAATATAAAAATAAAAGTAAATCTTTTATAAAACTATAAATAAGTATGGTATCAAAATACGCCCTCCTGACACTTTCATTTGACTTTCACAAGTGATCACTGGTATCTTATAAATAAATAAATAAATCATCTTATGAAAAATATATTGCTTTATATATAAACATAATAGCTTATTTCCTCCCGCTTCGCTGGGCACACTATTAATTTGGATGTGAACTTAGGTTAGGTTACGAGTTCATTTTTATTCCTTGTATTCATCGTGTGTGTTTTTAAATAAGAATTTAACTTATGGAGAAGTGAATGTAAGAATACCAATTTATTTACAAACATTCAGGAAATCTCTAGCTTTAAGCTTTCTAGCTTTTTTCTAGAATTATTTAAGTAAATTTTGATTTAGGTAAGAGGCATTAAATAAGGAAATTGTTTTGTTGCTATCAACAAATTCTGTCATTTGCCAATATACCGGTTTCAACACAATTATTGTTTAGTTTAGAAAAAATATAATAATCATAAATAAAATTAATAATACATGTCTCTTATAATAATATTATGAAGCAATTGATCATAGTTTGGATTGAAGGTTGAAATAACAGACGGAGTTTTATCTACGTTTCTGGATTTTATAAGCTTTTATTTAACTTGCATCATCTAAATTGTAAACTTGTATAAAAACATATGGAATCTTTTCCTATAATACGAATGGGTAAAGTGTTGCCTTACAAAATATATTACTTTAATTCAATTATTAATAGTATTAAAAAACTCCGTAAAAGTCCAAGGTTTATATGCAGTTCCTTATTGCATACATATGAACCTACATAAATAAATAATTTTTAATCCTTGATCACTCTGCAAACACAATTTCCAGTTTCACAAATATCTAATCCAACTGTTTAAAAAAATAATAATAATCTTTGACATCTATTTAGATACTTAAAATAAGCGACCGGTTGAGAAATACATAAAAAATTATGTAGTCTTATTATATTTTAATCAATTTACAAAATTTTATTCGACTTGCAAATCTGACTAAGAAAGTTTAAATTGTAATGGCTTGAGTTATACCGACACTCAATAAAAAGTAAGTGTTTGCAATTAAATTTACAAGTACGTCATTAGAAATGCGGCCTTCCTTATCTTATAACAAATTTTATATATTTCAATTAAAATGCATATACCTATGTAGTAATATGTATAATAGAACTTTCGCTTTATTATGGAGTTAAAATTATAAAATTTCTAAGCAATTGTATGTAACATCGAATGACAAAGATACTATCAAATGAGATATTTGTAGTCAAAGGAAAAAAAACAGTAAATTATTTGTGAAGATTAATAGTTATTTTTGAAATAACATTTGTTACATTCAAATATTATTTGTTACATTGTGGCTAACATGACCTGAGTCTGGTGTGATTTTCTTTAATTCGATGATGATTTCAATCTACGATTAATTGTTATTATTAAGTCTATATCATACTATTAATATAGTTTATATCGAACTCTATGGGTGATAAGAATTGTATTACTACAACAGTAACTTTAAGATTCAATTATACTAAGGAGAAAGTAATACAGTATTACTGCCGAAAGTTCAAATCCCTAATGAATATTTGAGTTTCACAAATATTTATAACTCAATAAACCTAAGTGAAATATTGCAGATTAAATTTTAATATTGGCTTAGCGACGATATTTCGGGTTCATATGATAATATATTTTTTACAAATTCAATAAGCTTTGATTAATTAATGGCTAAAAATAGATAACAAAGAGAAAAGGTTTTTATTATTTATTATTATTATTATTTAGCTTCACGCCAGTTTTGCTACCAACGCTGTTATACGGCAGCCAAACGTGGGTAACACAGAAGAAGAATATAAGAAAGATGAATGCTGTGGAGATGCGATCTCTTCGCAGAATATGCGGAGTCAGTCTAGTTGATCGAATCCACAATAAAGAGATCCACAGAATGGCAGTTACTAGCGAAGATGTCACGGTGAGAATGAAGAAGAACGTGCTCAGGTGGTTTGGGCACGTCGAACGAATGAGTGATGAAAGAATGGTAAAAAAGGTTTATATAGGAAAAGTGAGCGGTAAGAGAGACAGGGGGAGGCCTCGAGTGACCTTCAAAAACACAGTATCTATGCTACTGGAGGAAGGTCACGTAAAAAGCATGAGGACCCCCCGGAAGGAAGGTTGATGTCTGTGGCCGAGGCGAAAGAGGTATGCAAGAATCGTAGCGTTTGGCTCTCCGTCGTCTCTGGCTACCCGGCAAGGGATATGGCGTGAAGCTAAATAAAATAAAAATAAATTTTTATGAACATTATTATCTAGTATTTTAAGAGGTATTATAGATATTTGGCTTTTTGCTCACTAATTTAGTAACTTGTATCTATTAATTCGAGATAATGTGTAATACGTAATTTAATATATATTCTTTAGCTCTTAATAACTTAATTGCAGAACAGTTATATAAATCAAGTTCCATATATATACCAAGTAAAATAAAAAGCAATGTTTCATTTACCATCGTAAAAATGTGGAAATAAATATTACGTTTATGTAATTTAAATTAAATGAACTCTAATCAGGTCGCTTTTCCTCTGAAGTGGTCAAGTTACCAAAAAATTGCCAATTTATCTGTATAAAGGTCACGACAAAATAAGTGGTGTGTTTTGGACGCTGTCTATATGTTAATATCGCAATCAAAATGCTATACTAAAAGAATATTGAAAACGCATAAAGTGGTTTCGTGAATATTATATCAAATATTTGACTTTTAAATATCTGAATTCAAAACAAAGGTTGCGTTTGTTTGTCTTTAAATTTGTCAACTCTTAGCATTATAATGTTCAATTACTGTAAGAGAGGTTAGGTATTAATAAAAATATATATATATATATTTCCATAGATATTCTATATTTTACATAGATGTGTATAATATTCCCAGTAATAATTTTTTTTTTAGTCATTTTTAGTCTAGAATAGTCCTTTCTTATTATCTATATTATACATTATTTATTTTTCTTACTAATTCCAATTCATGCCCATTATCTCCATTTAAATAATGGTCGTCATAATGGGATGTACTTATTTTTAATATTAAATAATAATTGAGTTTTATGTCTTCGGAGTTTTAATTATGTCCAAACAGAATTTCAATAGTCTCAAACCCAAGGACACTTTTGAGTAACATAGTTAAATGCAAAGACATACGAAGCGATAGGTTTGGGTTTCTTATTTCAATTAATCTTTTGTTAATTAATTAGGACCGTTATCTACTCGAGTTGGATGAAGATCTTTTCTTTAGTTAGAGACATAACATTATAATTGTTCCCCAGTAAAAAGAAATTGCAGAGGTTTATTTATTTTATTACTGATGATTTACAGTTATGTTACTGATTTTTGAAGTTATTTTGTTTTGAAATTACCTTCTATCATAAGTACATAATAACACATTAAACAATTAAAACAAGCATTTAATAGTTGCTGTAGTACGTTGCTAATAATTAATTAGGTAGTAGATAGAGATAGAGCAACTGTTATTGTGATGTTATTAGATCTTTTAGCTTTTATCTGTAAAAATGTATTGTATAACTTGAATATTGTTAATTTAACAATTATTATTATTTTTGATTTAATTAGATGTTATTTTGAATAATATTTTTTTGATCTAGAGATTTGTTTGAAGAAACAGCAGATAATAAGAAAAACTTATTTAAATTGTTATTTTTTTTTTGTTAACAACTATTTCCTTATTTGACACGTTGTTTTGCTAAATTTTGCAATTACATATAAAAGAGGAACTTCTTTTTTAATTTTTTTAAGATTAAATGCGTTGTTAGTTGCTAGAGTAAGATAGATGTTCCACCATTTTCAGTATTTTCTCTAAAGAACATTCTAATTTAGTTTAAGAATGCGTTTATAATTCGAGCAAACTATGTTAAGACCAAAGACTTAAAAATACTACGAAATTTTCTTATAAAGGGTAATAATTGCACAAATTATTGGTAATGTTTAACAATTATATCTTGCAAGGTGATTAATTAACTATAAAAAAAAATTATCTTAAAAGTAAATATTATCTATTTATTTACTTTTTAATTATTATGATTACTTTCGATATTTTATAATGATTCTATCGATGGTTTAATTCATATTATTTATATATACAGATTTTTGTGATGATTAAATTTATATCTCGACATTTCGTCAGATTACACCCAAATTAATTATATATTTCATACGGATTCTCATTTCATGTCGTTTTTGGATTTTGTGTACTTATATATTCCATTTATATAATCATTCTGTAAGTCTTTTTAATTATCTATTACGATGGATTAGTAAAGTTTGGTTTTACATATATTAGAGTGTCGGCTATTAACAAGAAATAATAATTTTTGATTATTCAGTAAATATCAGAACCAAAACGTCTTGTTTTCTAAAACTTATTTCTACAAAAGTGTATGAAAAGATAATCCTTATACTTTATCTAGACATCCAAAGCTTCGTTATATAAAGCTTAAAGTTGCTCTGTTGGTGAGATTTAGATGAAGACAGATCCTCTCACCGGATTGGTATAACAGGGTTTCATAAATACTCGTAGATAAGCAAAACAGATGTTTACTACTGCATGTAAATAGCACTGAAATGACTATATTAAATACAAAATATATATTTTACCCTACCATTTATTTTACCTTACCATACATGTAATAAAGATTTTATTTGATAGTAAAAAAAGTGTATTTTCAATACTTAGCAAAATTCTGTTAAAAATATTGTATTTATGTTGCTAAAGAAATATGAAGCAATGAAAAAGCCATTTAGAAATACATACATTATAACCAACCAAGGGATAAGACTAGTTATTAAATACATAGAACATTAAAAATGTTAGTTTACTTTATTATATACCTATGTTATACATAAATTTTAATTTAATATAGAAATTATAAATAAAAATCGGTTTAGATTTATAAATAAAAATAATATAAAAAAAAGGAACTCTTATTAGTATTAAACATTGCTTTAGGGGCACTCTGACGTTTGCACTTTCCAAACACTTTTGTACTCTAAACACATGATTTCACTAATGTCTAATAATGTAAAATAAATAGTAAACATTCAGATCACATTTTAAATAAACGAATGTCAACTTATGTTTTCTAGAAAAATATATAAATCAAGCCGCGTTATATTATTGAAAATATAATAATTTTAGGGTAACGTTCAAAGATTTCAAAATATGAATCTGAATCCTGCAACATAATTTGAATCAAACAAATAAAATATATTTTGTGTAATTCTAAGTGGAGCTACGTTTTATAAAAATAAAACATGGTTTTGGTTTTCATTACTTTTTCATTCTGAACAAATATTTATTTACTTTATAAAATAAATGTTATGCAAGAGTTATGATTTTAAACAACGACAAAAATACAGCTTGGAAAGAATATCCAGACACAAAATAAATAAATATTTTCTTCTTTCTATATTAAATTACTTTAGGATAATTTAATCTAATCAAGAATATAAGATCTAATTTATAATATGTTATTATATATATATATATATATATATATTATAATTTATGATATGACTTTCTTTGTTTGTTTATTTGTGGTAGAATAATTCCATAATTCTTGGTTTTAAACTATTTCGTTATATGTGTTACCTTTTAAAAATGTTTTTACTTACGAGTATATCCACCGACAATCAATTGATTTTCAGAACTCTCGACTATTGTCACTAATATAAATTAATACTTGTAACCACAAAATTTCACAAATGGCTTCTTTAATCAAAATGTGATTTATAAAACCTCATAATATTTTTTGATACCTCACACGATATTCTACTATGAGAATAAAATCCACTCTATATTTTTTTCTATTTTTTCTGCATATTTATTATCTACTCGTATATACCTGCCAATTTCAACACTGTAGCCTCAAAGCTCTAAGAACAAAGCAGCGGACAGACAGACAGACATGGCGAAACTATAAGTGTTCCTTGTTGACTGCCACTAAAAACAAATAATTGGAAGCATCTATTTTAAACTATAATCGCGAGCGATGTCACTCGGGTTGTATAGCATGTAGGGACGACAGAAGGCGGGTAGGCGTGTGGGGGCGGTAATACTCAGCGAGCGAGATCTTCGCTACGTTTCATCGATATTTAATTTCTCGCCCGGAAAATTTTATTTTGCTAATACTCATTAAATATATATTTTTTTCTTATAGTGTAAATGGCAATTTTTACCTACATTCAATGCATAACGTAACTAAAGCATTTAATATAATGAAAATTAATACTACTATGTTAAAAATAGATTCGTAAATAATCCATAATTTTATTGTAAAAGCAAAAAATGGTTATTGTGGGTTATCCTTGAAAAATAGACATATACCATCACGGACTTAATTGTAGATCTATTAAAGAGGTACAATCCCACGATACATCGTTTTGTTATAACTCAAAAGGTTTTGGCAGCGTTTTCGAGGAAAGTTCGCTATCGGTTAAACTTTTTCCGACATGTTGAACTAATATCGTTGTAATATCGTCATTTTAGTGAAAACCTAAATTTATTATTCACTAAAACCTTCCTCAGGGGTCACTCTAACTGTTGTTAAAACAGTATGAAAATTCGTTCAGTACTCCTTAAGTTTATCGCGAACAGACAGACACACAGACACGGCGGGCGACCTTGTTTTATAATATATAGTAATAGTGAAAGTGATAGTGATTATCAATACATTTTTATTATAATACATGGTTTATTTACAATATTATTTCAATATCAATTCTGATAAATCTTCTATTGATTCTTATTTATTCTTATTTATTCTTAATGACGAAAAATGTGGAAAAAAATACAGTTACAAAATAAATGTAAATTCTATTGTTTTTAGATTGAACTTGATAGAATGTGATTTATTTCGTATTTTATTATATCTAGTATAAATCTGGTCCGGGTTTATCTGTATTTAATTTGTTTAATATTTGTATTGTACTTAATAAAAATAAATGCATTAATTTATGATGATATCTATTACTTCGTATTTGCAAAGCACTTTCGAGATAAACACAATGTATGAAAGTTATTTCACTCTCCTTATAGCAGCTGCCTTCGTATACAAAACATTAATAGTTCCTATTTATACTACAAAATGTTTTTTTTTTGTTGTTACTGTTTTTTAATATTTAAAAAGCATTTACAATGTGTACGTACATGTTAGACCAAACTTAATTTGTATTATTACTATATGTAAATCAAGAGACATTCGCAATCCTTTGTAGGTCTCGGATACTTTTTGGTAGGGATTTGAATATCACTTTACGTTTGGATACTGAGTATTTAATTTTTATGTCATATTAATTATTGTTTTTATAGATATTTGATAAGATATTTGTATCATTTTTAATAAATTTTTATTCCATGAAAATGAGGGCATAATAATAATTAATCTTTATCAATAATTTATTACGTTACTTCTCTACTAGAAAATGTCGATGCATTTTAGAGCGTCTTTGACATTTAATCTGTGCGATAGTATGTGATAGTCGTATATTCCACCAGGTTGCCCGAAACATGAACGCATTCTTAAGATAAAGCGACAAGCAGAATATTCTTTAGAGAAAATACTCACAGCGAGCCGTATATCCAATTTATTGTTTGTATGGTAATGTATCTTATTACTGAGCAATAGAGTCGAAAAATTAATAAACAAAAAGAAGTTATTAAGCAGAATTAAAACTACCTTCTTTTATATATTTATACCGAGTTCCAGTGTATCATAAAACGTAGAGTTAAAACATATTTCTTTGTTACGCTATTTCTAAGTTCCAGAATTTAGTGGAGATGGAAGAAAAGTATATTTTTAAAATTAAATAAGCTTCTTCGTATTCAGTTCCTTATTACTATTGATATATGGCCTATGAATGTAATAATAATAAGTAGTTTTTAATTGAAACAAAGACACTTAATTACTACATAACGGACGATATCAAAGACTTAATGAGTTTGAAAGTTGTAATTGGTTCTGTGAGAATTAGTATTTTAGTTTCAAAAGAAACGTAATTAATATTAGGAATATTTTTTTTACCTTTCTCAAAATAAATTATGACTTTTCCTGGTAATAAGATAGATGAAGAGGAAAAACGATCTCAAGGTGTCATGTTTTGTACTGAAAGGGCCTTAATAAATTTGTTCTTCCAAGAAGAAACAAAATATTTGTATTGAGGCTGATTTCTGTATGTATGTATCTGGGTAGTTTTTTAATGTTTTCCAAAAAATATTTAAAAAAATTGTTAATTTTCATCATCAACCTATAAAATATTTAAAAAAATATATACTCAACAATGTGCAATGATATCTTAAATAATAATTCATACTTATGCTTTAGGAGTTGTAATTCGACTGTCAACTTCAAGAAATAAGCCAATGTATTTATATATCCAGGCAGACTGACCTGACTGACTGACTGACAGACCATCCAAATTCTGAGTAATAGTTTTAGTTATAGCGTTCCATTTGTGCAATCTTCCAAGTGTGCTTTGTTATTTTAGAAAAACACTATTGGATGTTTTTATTGGATAAGTTAGGATAGACAAATGTCTGTTTGATAAGCCAATGGTCTCTGTGTAGTGGGCTGGTATTTATTATTGAGCGAAGCGAACGAAGTGAGCGGAGCGTTTTACTGGAGACTTTTTACATTCTTTGTCACGAATTGGCTCGAAAACTACTTGATCGAAAATTATGAAACTTTGCAATCAAAAAGACACACATTAGGTGATGGTTTTAAAAAAAAATATTTGAAAAATGTCCTCAAAAACAATTTTTTTTTTAATATCATGCCAAAAAAACTGATATTCCATTGAAGTCAATGGGAAACGATGAGTCAATACACTGGGCTCGCTTCGCTCAATATGCAAATGGCACCCGAGATTTCGCGAGCGCAGCGAGTCGAATTTGAGGGTTTGTTGGCGCCCCTAGTTATATTATCAGTACGTTATTTTTATATTAATTTTTACTTCAACTAAAGCTCTGCAAATAAATTATGACCTGAGTCGTAAAAAATCGAAGTCGTAAAACCGATGAATTAAAATGATTTAAGCTAGATAGATAATATTATAATTATTCCTCACTAAAAAGAAATTGCTGATCCATATTTATTTTATATTTGAGTTTTTGATTCTAATATTAAATAAGTCAGTCGAGCAATGAATTACAAAGCCAGTAAGTACAAAGCTAGTAATTAGGTAGTCGAGTGGTAGCAATTACTGTTATTATGATATTATTAGATCTTTTAGCTTTTATTTGTGAAAATGTATTGTCGATATCGATTTAATAATTATTATTATATATATTAAAAATGTTAAGACCAAATGCTTTCGTTATGAGCTGCTAGTGTAAGACAGCAGTTCATACGTTTACTCAGTTTTATAAAGATTACGTTAAAAACTTTCTATCCTATAGAGCGAAAATACAGGTGGTTAACATGCTCCTACTACCAATCCTTGACTATGCTGATGTGTGCTATGTCGATGCCAATGAAATACTCCTAAATAAATTAGATCGCCTCCTTAATACGTGTATCCGCTTCATTTTCGGCCTTCGTAAGTTTGACCATGTCTCCGACTATAGATCAAAACTTAAGTGGTTGCCAATTCGTAAACGACGAAATGTACGAATTTTGTGTCTCCTTTACTCGATTTTGTTCAATCCTTCTACTCCTACATATTTAAAATGCAATTTCTCCTTCTTAGCAGATGTACATGACAGATTACTTCCTTCTTCTAGCAATTTACTGCTCCACACTCCTCTTCATCGGACTGGTTTCTTATCCAACTCATTTGCTCTAACTGCCGTCAGACTTTGGAACGAGTTACCGGAAATTATACGAAAAGCGCCGTCTCGTGACTCCTTCAAACGCCAAATTAAACAACTTTATTTCAATGAATAATTTAATGTGTATGTTATGCATGTATGTAAATTATGTATTATATATATATATATATATATATATATATGTAATATGATGGATGATACCGGAGTAAAAAAACACACAATTGCATTTATCTAAAACAGAAAAATCGACAATTAAAGGTTTTTACTTCCAAGATTATCCAGGCAATGAGAGATAACAATTATATTACTTGATGAGCAGGATTAAAATCTCCATATGAAGTCCGCTGTCATTGTCATTTGTTAATTGCCATATCATAGATATTAGGCAGCGTTCAGATACTCGTACATTAGTCCATGTACACAACATACAATATACAAAGCTTACATCTCCCCCCCTCAAAAGTGCAAATTAGCTGGGGTTAATTTGAGTAATCAAACTGGGGAATGAGCTTTGTCACATGATATAATCCCAAGGACTTTTTATTCTTTCCAGTGTTGATTTTGCATAGAGAATCTGATATCATTTCTTCTATCTCAAAAGGACCAATTCTAATTTCATCCATTTTAGATCTGTTTAACTTATTACAGTCCGTTATGTAAACCATATCACCTTTTTCAAACTTGTAATCCATTCTATTTTTGTCAAAAATTTCCTTGTTCAATTCATGTGATTTTTTTGATCTGAGAAATGCTGTATGTCGGTCTTTTTCCAGTATTTCAGGTTCCATTTGTTTTTTTCTTAGGTCCATTGGTAATACATCAGTTTGCTCTCCATTTAACAGATACAGAGGCGAATAACCTGTCACAGTGTGGTTTGTTGAGTTGTAAGCTTTCACACAATCCATTGCAACGGTTGTCCAAGCTGTTTTTTTTTCTTTGCTATTCAAGACACATCTAATCCTATTTACTAGTGTCTGGTTCAACCTTTCATTGTGACCATTAGAAAAAGGAGCATCCACTGCTGTAAAAATTAAATTGACAGAGTGGTCCTTTAAATATTTTTTAAATTCTTTCGAATTCAGGGCTGGATATTGATCGGAGAGCAATATCTCAACGTCATTGTCCTTGATCACTTGATCTAACAGTTTTATAAAGTCATTAGCCAGTTGTGTCTTTGAGCATGAAATGTAAGCATAACGTGTGAAATGATCAATTAATAAATGTAAATATTTTTTTGAAGACCTGTTACCACCGAATCCCCCTACCGTATCTATAGACATGATTTGGAAAGGTTTTTCTGCCGGTCCTAATTGTGACATGAGTCCATAATTTCTATTTAATCGTGATTTGTTTTTTATACATACTTCACATTGCCGGCAAATCAATTTTATATTATCCAGTAGCCTTGGTGCTGTGTAGAAAGGTCTTATTTTTGACTCAATCTGATTTATTCCTATATGACAGAAATGCTCATGTACCTTTTTTATTAATGTCTTACTGTAGTCTTCGGACAAAACGATTTTTTTTTTCTTTTTGTTCCATTTGTAATATATACCATTTTCTCGAATAAAACTATGTTGGTTCTTTATGTTTGGATTTTTTTTCTGGTCATCCAATATTTCCTCAATCTTTACAATATTTACTGTTTTCAAGTTATCTTCTTTGTTTTCGTGGCTTTCATACACAGGATTTCTGCTTAAGCAGTCCGCTTCTGCATTGTTTTTACCTGGATTGTATTTTATTACAAAGTTGTATTGTGATAGGTAATGAGTCATGTCTCCTAATTCATCATCTGTTCTGTTTTTTATGTTTAAATTTTCTAGTGGCTTGTGGTCCGTATAAATTGTAAATAAGTTTCCTATTAGCCAGTGTTGCCAAAATTTTAAACTTTCTTTTATGGCTAAGCATTCAAGAAATATGGCTTTCTTCTTTTTTTGTGATTCATTCAACTTCTTTGAAAAGTACGCCACTGGTTTGATTTCTCCACATTTTTGAGTTTGTTTTAGTATTGCACCAATTCCTTTTATACTTGCATCAGTGTATATAAAAGTTGGCGCCTCTCGGTCGAAAATAGCTAGAATTGGAGCAGAGCATAAATATTTTTTTATTGTCTGAAAAGCTTGTTCACAATCAGGCGACCAATCGAAATTGACATTCTTTCTAAGTAAATTGTGTATTGGATCAAGAGTTATTGTAGCATTAGGAATATATTTATTATAAAAATTTACTTTACCCAGAAATTGTCTTATTTGCTTCTTGTTTTGTGGTGCTGCAAATTCTGCTATAGATCTGAGGTTATCTTTTAAAGGTGTTATTGTATTACCTTTTACTATATGTCCCAAGAATTTTACAGACTGTGCTGCAAATTTACATTTTGTTAATTTCAGACGGAATCCTTCTTCAGCAATTGCATCCAGCAGTTTCGATAAATGGTTAATATGTTCACTAAATGTTTTTGAAAACACCATAATATCATCAATGTAGTTCATTACAAAATTTGACAGGTTATTTTTTTTTATTATATTGGTCAAGATTCTTTGAAAAATTGCTGGGGATGTTTTCAGTCCAAAAGGAAGGCAAGTCCATTGATAATGACCTTCTTGTGTAACAAAGCCTGTCTTTTCTCTGTCACTGATCCGCAACGGTATAGACCAAAAAGCAGAGTTAATGTCAAGAGTAGTAAAATACTTACAGTTTATAGTCCTTACCATTAGATCTTCTATTAAAGGAAATGGCTGTGGTTGTGGGATAATAATCTTATTAAGATCTCTAAAGTCAATACATAATCTCGACTTTTTATCTTCATCCCGTTTGAATGCTAATGTTACTGGTGCTGCGAAGGGGCTGTAAGATTCTTCAATTAATTTATTTTTTAGCAATTGTCCAATTTGCTTCTCGATTTCTTCTTTATCATCTAAGGAGCATCTATATGGTCTTTTTGAGCAATATTTCTCTACTTGGAGATCTATAAATGCTTCATAGTTTTTTACTTGGCCGACATCATACTTATCTTTAGCAAATATATGTTTATAATCATATAATAATTCACTAATTTTTATTCTTTGGTTGTGTTCCAAGTGATTTGTATCTATATTAAATTTATTCACATCTATGCCCTCATTAAAATTTATTTTATAATCAAATATTTCTGACTTAAACTCTTTGGTTTCAATTTCTTGATTACCATGTTTTTTGTCTTCATTAGGGCTGATATATTCATTTGCAATTAGGCTGTAATTTTTCTGAAGTTGGATGTTTAAATCCCCATCATGGGTCAACCCAAACCGCTTTATTGTATCCAGTCCTAAAAGCAAATCATGGGTAAAATTTTTATCATTACAAATAAATGCATTTATTTCCTTTTCAATATTTAGTATTTTCCCATTTAATCTTATTAAACCTGTTGTTTTTCCCCCACCACCAATTGTGTTGAATTTATATTCAAAATAATTTTTCTTTGAATTTGTTACTTTTATTAATTTGGAATTTATTAAGGTTATATTTGAGCCAGGGTCATAAATACCTGTGCATTTCAATGTGTCATTTAGTATAACTGTAACTTCTATTAGTGGGGGAATATCTAGTTTTTTGTATCCTGAAATTGATCAATTTCTAACATTAAATTTTTGCAGTGTTTTACACTGTCATTACTGTTCTTGTCTTCTTTGAACCAGCACAAATTTTCAGAGTGAAATCTGTTTTTCTTTCCCATTTTGTAACATATTTGACAAGGTGTTTTTTGTTTACATTCCGTTTCTGATTTAGTGGAGCTTTTCTTCTCCGTAAAATGTTTTTGTACATTTTTATTCTGATTTTCATGTATCCGTAGAGCACTAAACAGAAGAGTTGGGTTTGTCACCTCTTGTCTATCAAGTTTACTTGTAATATAAGTTGGCAATCCTGCCACAATTAAGTCAGTAAGAGTTCTGGTATCTATATCACTGTTATACTCTAGTAACAATCTCTGCTTTTTCAATGCATATTCTAGCAGAGAGCCATTTAAATGTTTGAAACTGAGTGCATACACTACCGAAGACCAACTTTTATCTGCAAACGTTTTAAGAAAACTTTCTTGCCATATTTTCCATATCGAGTTTAAACTATGTTTAATTAACATAGACCCATACCAGTCACTTTCTGTGTCATTCAAAAATAATCTCAAAGCACTAATTTTTTCTGTATCACCATTTAAATCAAATCTAGTACATTCACTTTCAAAACTTTGCAACCATTGTTTGGCATTAGTGTTCTTGTTGTCAAACTTTTTTAAAACAAACTTTTCATTTAATTTGCTTAAATTATTATGTTTTTCTTTGTTGACATTAGATTTTTCACTTAGTTTCTCTAAAATTTCCAATAAATTTCCATCTATAACCTGGCTTGTGACTTGAGTATTTTCTTGTAATAAATAATCATTAAACACCATATTTCCAGCATCATCTTTGTATAGTGCTAAAACATCACATGGCATGGACATCCACACCTTTCTATTATGACCTCTTCTCTGTAATGTTTTTTTTATTTTCAAAAATTCTGGTAACTTTGTCAATTGAGGGTGGTGTTTTGTTGCTTGAAAACATGGCGGTATGAGATAAGATATTCCATCCTCTTTTGTTACTGATTTTATAATTATAATGTTATTCTTCGGATCTTCATCTGCTGCCAGCTCAACTTCAAATTGTAATCTTGCCATGATTATCCAAACAAACTCTGACAATTGTCGATTTGTAATATGATGGATGATACCGGAGTAAAAAAACACACAATTGCATTTATCTAAAACAGAAAAATCGACAATTAAAGGTTTTTACTTCCAAGATTATCCAGGCAATGAGAGATAACAATTATATTACTTGATGAGCAGGATTAAAATCTCCATATGAAGTCCGCTGTCATTGTCATTTGTTAATTGCCATATCATAGATATTAGGCAGCGTTCAGATACTCGTACATTAGTCCATGTACACAACATACAATATACAAAGCTTACATATATATATATATATATATATATATATATATAATAATTAATATGCATTATTAGTATTATTTTAATGTATTGTATTTGTTATTATGTTATATGATTGTAGTTATATTTCTGGATTTTTTTTTTAATAATTTTTAGTTTTTTGTGTTTTTTTTTTTGCACGCCTACCAATGTTCTCTCATGTACATCCTAAGGTTGGCTGGTAGAGAATGTCTTTGTGGCATTAAGCCCGCCTTTTGTGCATTATTTTATGTATTGTGCAATGAAGAATTAAATAAATAATAAATAAATAAATAAAATTATGAAAACGTTACTAGGTTTCTCATCAAATTCAAGCACTCGTTTTATTATTAACTCGAACCGAAAATCACAATTTTTCAGTCTAATTAATAAGTCTTTGATATCGTTCATTTCGTCGCAATTAATTATGTATTTAAACATTAAATACCTGTTGTATTCACCAACTATGAAATTTAGTTAAAAATATAAAGTATTATATTTATGTAGGCATAGTTTAAATAAATAAACAGAGCAACCTTTATAAGAATATTTAAATTTATCAAGTTACGTGACATAAAATAACGCCTTTTGTACTTTGTTCGTGAATAGAAATTTTAATAATTTTGAGTAACAAACAGAAAATAAAATCTAAAACACAATATTAAACATATCTTTTAGACAATAGCTTTTTTATTATAACATAACAAAAGTATTTTTACATAATTAACACAATATTTAATCATTATTTTGACGAGGTTGAATGGAAAGTACTGAATTTATAAATACCGATTGGGTCTAAGCTTTGTCAGTATTTTAAGTAAATAACATTCTGTTATGCTGTGCAACCTGTTTCAGTCTCTTTATAATGGCTACTAGACACATGGATTTGGACAGATTGACGAAACATAAAGTTGAAAGGATACTTAAGTATACTTTAGTATTCTTCTTAAGTACCTTGTCAAACAAGAAGTAATTGAAATCAATTGTTTTATAAATAATGCATTTATTTTGGTAAAAAGAAATACATCACTAAGTTTATCCATAATTAATTTCATTGAATTAGAATAATGTATAATAATAATGTATTTCATACCCTATCTTGTACATAAACATTATTTCATTGTAAAAAATAGTACAAATTTCGGTTTAAATTTTTACTTCAAAATAATAAAACCTGAGAGAAATCACATTCCATTACGTACAATCTAAAAACAATACAATTTACATTTATTTTGTAGCTGTATTTTTTGCTGAAACTTTTCGCACAACCCTATTAAGCTAGTCGTATTATCAATTGTTGAAAAATTTAATATAAAACACTGTGTATGTATAGTAAAATGTTTTAATACATAATTTTAATAATTAGGAAAATAATTAAAACACATATTAAACATTCATTTATTTCTGTGATACAGTCACACCTTTCATCCTAAATATTAAAGTCATTTTTTTTATAAAATATTAACAAATCCAATTTATTCGTCTTCGATACCAATATTTTAGTATTATAATATATTTTGATCGAGATTTTAACATGTAAATGGGGTCCGAAACTCTTTTGTCCAAATTGTGTTATCTTTATTCCGACCTTTGAAAAGATAAACTAGGTTATTTTTCGTAACTTGGCCACGAAGAAAATGTTACGTTGAAGGTATATTATACATTCACTTTTATTTATTTTGTGTATTTTCGTTAATTTTAAATCCTAAAATTTAAAGCGTAAAGTTCTTATACTTTTAAAATTATATCTTCGAAGGTTAAATATTAGTTTACACTTTTTTATGCTAGAGGAGTAAAAAAGTACCGCGTTCCATCTCAATCCACTGACTAATAGTGCCAAACGCGTCGGGTCCCAGGTGTTGGGAATTTATTCGTTTCTGCATTACTACTATGGAACCTGTAGAGGTACGCGTAAACTCTGACATGATCATCCACGTCGACGCTGAGCCAAAGTATAGATATGTCCCGACCTTCAAAATTCTGAAGGCAACGGCAGCAGATATCCTCCCTTACGGATACCCCGGCGTGTGGTATAAAATGACATTCTAGTTTATACCCGGTGTAGGTTGGAATAAAGTCCCCGGATGCAAAAATTCACATTTATGGAGGCCGCTGTATGTCGTCGTTTGCCCTCAGAAAACACAAAATGTGATACTTTGCTTGGCCCAGAAACGACGGGCAGCAGAAAATCCGAGAATCATTAACCCAATTTTGCTAGGGGAGGGGTTCTCCGGCTTATATATGTAAATAAATAAATTTGTACTAGCATTTATAAATATCTGTAAAAGCTTCAATATTTTATTTTAATATACGATGATCATGAGTGTTTACAAGATTAACTACATGTAATATCTCACCCGTTGCATATATCTGTGACCTACAAATACATTTACGCAATGCTGATCAATATTTATAATATTTTTCAACCTAATTAATAAGGTAATTTATTTACATAAACATTTCTACTATGAAAATTAACATCATAATCAATAAAGTACTTTGTATGTGTAATTACTGGCTATACTTTATAAAACTAAGGTTTTCGGAATTAAAGCAATAATATGGATTAAATTTTAATCAACATTTCATTCTATGTATTTTATATCATGTTAATATTAAAATGAAATAGTGTGCAAAATAATTAGCCTTAAAACAAATATATTGTAGCAAGAACAAACGTAAGAAGCTTCTTTTCAGTACAGAATATGACACTTTGCGGTCGTTTTCCCTTGCAGAGGTCAAGTTATCAAAGAAGGTACAAATTTATCTTTTAGAAGACCAGGACAATAGAAATTGTTTAATTCAGACATAATTGGACACGGTCTTTTTGTTAAGGTTGAGATTACGAATACATAATATAAAAAGTTTTCTTTTCAATCACATGACAATTTCAGATAAATTTTGAGAATATAATTATAGAAAACAAACCATGTTTGTTTATTAATTATTATGTAATAAATAATCAATACAATTTTATTAAATACATTGTACTTTTACGGTTTTATTTCTATACAAATTCTGATATATCTACTATTGATAAAACGCCTAGTTTAATAGGGTTGTGATGAAAAATCTTCGAAAAAAATACAGCTACAAAATGAATGTAAATTCTATTGTTTTTAGATTGAACTCAATAGAATGTGATTTCTTTTTATTTTGTTATTTCGCGTATGAATCTAGTTCGGAATTTTCTGTACTCAATTATTTTATTTTTTGTACACAATAAAAGGTACTTTATGTTCATTTTCTATGAATTTACAGGAAGAATTTATTTGTACAACTATTATATTATTTGTATTTGTACTTTTTCTTAATAAATGCATTAATTCCAATAGAAAATATTCCAATTACTACGTATTGGTAGAACACATTAGTAATAAATACAACATATGAAAGTTATTTTCATGTCCTCATGTCATGTCCTTGTTGGCATAACATAAATAATCGTTATCTATGCCAAAATATCCTTATTAATAAAAAAAAAATATATTTTTATAATAGCCGATAATTAACTAAGTATGTTTGTTTTATAAACATGTTAGAGCAAAATTAGTTTGAGTTAACAAATTATTACTTTGTCTAATTAAAAAGACATAGAAAAGTTTAAAATATGATCCAAAAATTTTATCCAAACGTAAAGTGATATCCGAATTCCTATGAAATGTATCCGCATGAATATATATTTGAATGTACTAACCTACAACAATTTACCTCATGAGTAATAGTAATTATCAAGAATGAACAAAGGAATTAAACTGTTGACTACATATTTCTATCTACTGAGACACCCGGCGGTAGATAGTTTGCAGCTGAACTACGGGTCAGCTGCTAAGATCAGGGTACTACGGGACCCCGGTACCTAAGCCCTCCGGCAGCGACACATGCGCTTGCGCGTGTAAACTGCCGGGTTACCGGTTTTGGTGTTGGATTCGTAGTGGTAATGTGGTTAGCTGTAGAGGTTCGGCGCTGTTGGTCTGGGTTCCCACAGTTGTCGGGGGCTCGTCGGATCTCGTGCGCAGCCAGAGGTGATTGACCAGCCTAAGGCGAAGAGCTGCTGCGGTCTTACTTCGGGGCTTGGAACGGTCCATAAGCAGAGATCCCTTCGGGGGTCACTGCAGTTCGGGTAACCTCCTGCTTAGAGGGTAGATGGATGTGCTAGCATCTATTCGGTCACCTGACTGTATCGTAGGGTAGGATTGCGGCCTGACTGCCTGTCGGGAAGTGAGCGTGCCTTACAGCTCCGGCACCAGCTGGAAACTGGTAGTTAGCCTCTCTGACGTTCTTAGCAAGTTATTGCTAGTGCGAGAAATCACACGGGAAGTGAGCGTGCTTTACAGTTCCGGAACCTTTCATGGAGAAAAGGTAGCTGGGTGGTCGCGATTGGACTTGTCTATGACCGATAGCCTTGCTAGCTTACTAGTCTTATAGTACCGTTGTCGGACGACTTCGGAGGCCAGATCTGCCGTACCAAGGATCCATGTGACCGGGGTAAACCTGGACCACATGTATAGCGGCTCAACTTTTATAACCGAAGGGTTGGTTGGGTTGAGATGCTATAAACATAAACCATTAAGACAGAAGGAGGCGAGGGCGACAATATTGATTACAAATATAATATAACTAACTAATTTCCTCTCGCTTCACTGGTCGCACTATTAATTTGGATATAAACTTTGGTTGCTACGATAACCTTTGTTATATTAACCGTTGTCATCGTAACCTATGCTATCGTTGTCCTCGTTGTTATAGTAACTCTTACCCCCCGCGTTAAGTGTATTGTTCCTATAGGTTTTAAACTTGGCGAAATGCAAAAAGTTAAAATCCGTTGGTGGACGTCTACGTCACCATAGAAGTAACTATGCAAAATTTAACCGGACAGATAGTTTCGGGAATTTTGTGATGAGTCAGATAAATCTAATTAAGTAATTAATATATATATATATATATATATATATATATATATATATATATATATATATAATATATATATATATATTATATATATATATATATATATATATATATATATATATATATATATATATAATATATATATATATATATATATATATATATATATATATAGATTGAAGATGAAAATACTAAAGAAATAGATAATATTTTTTTTTAATAATTATAGTTTTATTTAATACTGAGTATAGAATTTATAGTATAGTATAGAATTTATCTAAAAATGTGACATTTAATCTATGCGATGGTAGTCATAAATTCCAGCAGCTTGCACGAAACATGAACGCATTCTTAAGATAAAGCGACAAGCAAAATGTTCTTCAGAGAAAATACTCCCAGGGGACCTTATATCCAATTTACTATTTACATTGAAATGTATTTTATTACCGAGCAATAGAGTCGGAAAATTAATAAACATGATGTAAAGGTGTACCAGTAAAGTTATTAAGCAGAATTAAAACTACCTTCTTTTATATACTTATACCGAGTTCCAGAGCATCATAAAATGTAGAGTTAAAACAATTTTGTTTGTTACGCTGTTTCTAAGTTACAGAATTTAGTGTAGATGGAAGAAAAGTTTATTTCTAGAATAAAGTAAGCTTCGTCGTATTAATTTCGCTAATACTATTAATAGACTGTCTGAATGTATTATAATAAGTATTTTCTAATTGAAATACAGACACTTAATTACTGTACAGCGGACGATATGAAAGACTTAATGAGTTTGAAATTTTGTGATTAATTCTGTGAAAATTAATTATTTAATGGGCATTTGAGTTTAAGGAGAAATGTAAGAATGTTACATTAATTTCATTTGTAAATCTTGTTTGTATTGTATATATTATGGAATCTTTAAATATATAAATAGATATCTGACAATTAACTTATTTATGCATATCAATACTCGTAGTATCCATGTCTATAGAAATTAATTTTTGAAGATTTTTTTTTTTATAATTATCAATTTGAAAATGACTTCAGATCAAGAGATAAATGTCAAGGTTTCAAAGAGTTAAGTAACGAGAAAATAATTAATAAGTGGGATTTTGCACAAAATTAAAAGACGTTTAAAATGTTGAAATAAAATTAATGAAGCGACGATATTATGAGAGTTTCGTTCCATTGATATTCGTTTGTTAGATAGAGCTTATTAATTGAGTCACTTGTTTAATAGAATTCGATTATTCCTGATCATTTCATTTGAATTTGACTTTGAATTCTTCAAAATTAACTAATCTTGTCAATTTTTAACTTATTTTACAAATTTATATTTTAACAATTATTACAAGTAACAACATTAATTATAATATGAAAATATCAGATAGCAATTTCATTATATTGAAATTAACATAAGGATTTTTTTTACCATTCCCAAAATAAATTAGGATCATTCTTGGTAATAAGATAACTGAAGAGGAAAAATGATCTTGAGGTGTCATGTTCAAGATTTAAGAATATTGTATTTGTTTTGACTCTAATTTTATTTCGGTATATTTTATTTTCATGTCGATAATAAAAGAAAAACAACAATAATAATAATAATAATAATTTTATTTATTTTCAGAACCAGTCCATTTAGTAACAATATTTCTTATTAACTAGTGTTAGTACAATCAAAAGTTACAAATTATAATATCATTTTCTTGTGTATAACATCGTACCACAGTTTGGTCCGTTGTACAACCGAACCACCGATGCATCAGGGGCGAATCCCACCGATCAACAAACACACTCAGCTTTCGGGTGGAGACACCGCGGAGTTGGGTTAACATGGAAGCATACCGTTTTCTCATAATAGCATAAAAGTCATCCATGTCCGCCTTCGCAAACATGCCTGAAGCACTGTACTGCCACGGCAGCCCCATCAGAACCCTGAATGCGCCGTTATACTAGACAAGAAGGTCGCTGTATGCCCGCCGCGTATAATTAGCCCAAATACTGCAGGTATAAAACGTTTGACAGTAAGCTTTAATGAGCGTTATTTTAACTGGCTTCGTACACCTTGCAAATCTTCATGCCAACATGTTACACCGAATAGACAGCGACCTACGCGCCCCCTCGATCTCGCAATCGTCCTTTAATGTCTCGGTGACCCACTGAACCAGGTATTTAAATTTTGCTACCCAACACAGTTGTGTGCCACAAGCGAGACTACCATGAAAATAGTTACGCGTAATTTGGAACCTCTAAAATATGACAAGAAATTGATCTAATTACAACGTACTTTAAGAAACTATGATGTCATTTTTGAATTAGAAGTTATCTTGAAATTTTTTTATATATTGCCAGTTGTGGTTATGAATCATTATGAGAAATATTTCGGTTACAAATAATTTTTTCTGACCACACGCGGCCGGTTCTGATATTGAACTTAATTAATAGCAATATCGTAAGCATTCTCATATGGTTTCTTTGTTAAAAAACGGAATTAAGTTTATGAGCCTTCATTGGTAAATACTAATTCATAAATATCAAGACTATCAAGACGGGCAAAAGTTTTGTTGATTTGAATAAGTAACAATCACATTTAAAACAATCTGAGGAAATATCCCTGTTTCTTTAGTACAAATTTATTTAAAATTTTATCGTTGATAAACCCCTCCGGATTTTTTTGTGCTAGGTATTAAGGGAACTCCAAAATGGTTTTCACCCACACGGCGGCTTTATACGTTATCTTTCATTTATCTTTCAAATCTTTATTACTCAAGGAATAGCGAGAGCTGAAATTTTGCTGAAATTAAATTTTAATCTCTCCATTCCCACTGAAATTTTGCAGCCACATGATTAATAATTCCTCAAAACGCTTGTATCACTTGTGATGTCGGAATTGTGGTTACGTTCGCTTTAGATCTGTATGATATTTATGAAAGTTATAAATGATTATATTAATAACAAGTTACATTTTCGTGACCATAAATGAAAAACTCTTTTTATTCGAGCTCACACTCGCATGACATATATTGAAAATTTTACAAAACTGTATTTTTATAAATTGTCAAATAATTTATTTTGATATGTCCTTTGATGAAGTCATACGGTTCATCAAACGGTTATCTAAAGTGACATTGTCATTGAAATAACTGTATAAAACAATGATCACAATATTAAAATACTTTATCTGTAATTAAACTGAAATTTCTCTTCATAATTCACAGTTACAGCAAGTTATAATCACTCCTGCTCTCCCCTGGGTATCTCTTCAAATGTCAACTTTATGCCATTGTGGAATATAATCCAGATGCTTTTAATAGCTTTTAACATAATTAAAGAAGCAAGTTGTCGGTAACCCTTAGTTGTTTATTAGCAACATAATTTCCTTATGAGATTTAACTGTTTCCATACTTCGGTGTCTGATGTTATTATTTTAGCAATGTACAATAAGTGTGTTAATAAGAAATACATGAATAAAAGTGTTTTCATGACTAATTGAAGAAATATTTCTATGATCTTTAAGGAAAAGAGTGAGTTGACAGAGTAGGAAAACAAAAGGATCACGCATTTGGATCTCGATTTTCTCAGTAACCATACAATACAACTATAAATGCTAGTTCATGTCGATCTTTTAAGCAAATGGTAATCCCGCGATCGAGCCATATAGGAACTGCTTGCAATTGTGACAGATATGCATTACGAAGTTAACTTTATAAGTAAAATCTGTTTATAAATAAACCCAATCTTCGTAAATAGGATAAAATAATGTTTTTACTTAAATTATTTTGTATCAACCTCAATAGGTAATTTGAATGGTTATTGTTGCGGTTATGTAGTAATTATAAAGGAATTTCAGAGAAATATATTGCACGCGATGAGCCTAGAAATACAAAAGGAACGTGTGACCATAGGAGATTTTTGTATTCCACTAGCTATAAAGATGGCGCACCCTGCTTCATGATTGGTCCCCAGCATTATTAAAATTTTATCTTTATGCATTCCAAATGACTCTCCCATATCAAAATAACTTAGTAAGATGGGGCAAAGCCACCGAAAAATCTTGCAACGTCTGTGGGAAGGCAGTAGAAACCGCGAAACAATTCCTAGTAGGGTGGAGGGTACTTTTAAATAGAGTTCGTAAAGGCAGGTTAGTTCAAAACATCTAAACTAAAACCTTATTCCATCTTGGACGCGTCTCCTGATTGGACTTTCATGATGGACACGTATGAAAGGCAATACAAAATACCCGGGGATGTTTATGTTTCGTCATCTGGGCCAGACTTATTCCTGTACTCAAAACCACTAAGACGCGTTATACTTGTGGAGCTTACTGTACCCTGGGAAACAAACATACCCAAAGATTTAAGCTTTAAGCTTAACAAGTATTACGAACTATGTAACGAACTGATCAGGAATAAATTTATAGTCAATTTGTATGCTGTAGAAGTAGGAGCGAGAGGTATAACAGCAAAATCTCTCTACAACTTATTTAAGGATTTCGGCCTTTGTAGAACGATCATCAGTTCATTTCTGGAACGTGGAGGAGCGTGAACAGTAAGGGGACCGTGTATGCGAATAGTAAAGGGGCCCCTTAAACCTACACTTGGGTCGCAAGTCCCAGGCATTGTTTAATTAATGCGGATATTATAGTAACGAATATCATTAGATGGAATGTCTCATTATATCATTGCTTCATTATTTGCAAATGATTTCATGTTAATTATTATTGGAAGCGTTACTGTTTTTCTTCAAAATCAAATGCGCACGAAATATTTAATTCATAAGAAAAGGAATTTCGAATTTCCAAATTAATTAACAAACTCTTGAATTGTGCCATTGTGCATTACAATTAGAAGATACTTTTTATATGTATTACTCGATGACTCTAAATGACTGGTATTAAGAGACTGAATAATAACGAAGCTTGTTTTATAGTTAAGAAATAAAATTCTATTCTTCTTATATATATATAACACAACATATAAATACACAACACAGCACAACACAGCACTCACAGCACGGCACAGCACAACGCAATATAATATAAGGCAGTTTCATTTCTAATTAATAGATTCTCTGCTACATTTACAAACAATATTAGCTTTACATTTTTTTTTACTTTTTGCGACTCTCTTGATTTATAATAAGATATATTACGATGAAAATATTAGATTAGGTTAAGACTCTTGACAGTATTTTCTCTAAAGAACATTCTGCTTGTCGCTTTATCCTATGAATGCGTTAAAGTTTCGTACAACCTGCAGGTATTTGCGTCTACTCTACAGTAGAGTTAAATGTTATAAATTCAACGACATTTATTATATGAGATTTCCTTTAGTAATAGTAAATAATATTAGTTATTAACTTTTTATTTCTTCCGCTACTAAATGTGTAAAAAACGATTTACTTCCTTACTCAATGATGTAAACAGTTTTTGCCTTTGCTTGATATAACTATTATTTTGAAAAATAATTTTATTCACATCACGTAATTAAAAAATATATTTCTAAAGACTGTAAATACCAAACGGTTAAGAGCTTCGTTTACGCTCTGCTCAAAAATATATATATCTTTCACATCTGTTTAGATACTTAAAATAAACTTAGAAAAGTACATAAAAATTATGTAGTCTTATTACGAATATTCAAATCTGACTAAGAAAGATTAAATTATAATGACTTGAGTTATACCGACACTCAATAAAAAGTAAGTGTTTGCAATTAAATTTACTAGTACGTCATTAGAAATACGGCCTTCCTTATCTTATAACAAATTTTAAACATTTATTTTGCATATACATAGCATAATGGAACCAATTTTAAAGATCCTTTAAAAGTTATAACAACAATTGTTGTTGTTTATTGTTGTTGCTGTACAAATTTAGAGTAGCCTGATGTCTTTTCACTTTCGTCTTTGTTATGAAGTCAATATTAGAAAATTTCTAATCAATTGGCAAAGATACTTTCAAATAAGACATTTCTAGTCAAAGATAATAGAACAGTAAATTATTTGTGAAGATTAATAGTTATTATTGAATGAATATTTGTTACATTCAAATAATCTTTGTTACATTATCCCTAACAGCTGATCTGAGTCTGGTGTGATTTTCTTTGAGTTGATGGCGATTTTAATCTGCAATTAATTATTAATATTAAATTTATACTATATTATTAATATACTTGAACTATAAACTCTTTGGGCAATAAGAATTGTATTACTACAATAGTAACTTTAAGATTCAATTATACTAAGGAGAAAGTAATACAGTATTGCTGCCGAAAGTTCAAATCCCTAATGAATATTCCTCGAAAGCGGATATCAAAACAAAGAGCTATGAGAAGATTATAACACTAAACAAGACTTACGCTAATATTTCGATGCTTACACTCATAATAACATAATATAAGGTAATTCATATGACAACTTGGAAAGATATAAAGATGATGTTTAATCCCTGAATAAAGGTATAAAATATTGGTAATATAGTTTTTGTTATTTCTTATACAAATTTACTTAATATACGATATCCAAAGATTTGTTTCACAAAAATTTATAATTCAATAACCGTAAGTGAAATATTTCAGACTAGCTTTTGCCCGCGACTTCGTCCGCGTTTCCGTCGTTTTTCGAAAAAAAATTAGCAGATGTCCTCCCTCATAGTTTTGACGTAACAGGCAGATTCACTTTCGTATTTTAGAAGGGCAATAGTAATATAATATGCCAATCCACAAAACTGTTGAAAAATATAAGTAACCGCAGAATATTATAATATACCCACGCTATACCCACGACTCGGTCAGCGTGTAACTCCTTGTTTTTTATTAAGATAATATATTGCTAATATTTTTAGATCAAATTAAAATATTTCAGCGCAAAGCTTCTGGATAGACTATGTTAAGAGTCGACCCGTCCGGCACGTGAACGTAAAGATTCCTAGAATTGCTAACCCGGGAAAGAGCGACGTATAATTGACCATGCGAGAAACAGCTAACACCGAGATCTACTCCAGCAACACGAAAAGTCTGCCCTTGAGCTTTATTGATAGTCATGGCATAGCACACCGATACTGGGAATTGCGTTCTTTTAAATTGGAATGGAAAATTATTTGGTATTATGGGAATTCTGGGAATAAAGACAGTTTCTCCTGCACCGCAACCTGTTAAAATTTGAGCCTCGATTACATTTTGTTGCAACTGGGTTACTTTTAGCCGAGTTCCATTGCAAAGTTGAGGTGGTCTTAAATTTCGGAGCAGAATTATCGGTAAGCCAATTTTTAAACAAATTATATGAGAAGGTAGTCCAGGCATACTTAAAGAATTTAAAAATTCTATCGGGTAATTAGTGGCTTCTTGTTCATCAACCATTCTATTTATTGAACTATAAACTTTGCTTTCTCCCTGTATATTAGACAGTATTTTATTATTAATTTCAGATGCCTGGTCATTGCGAGGAGTCAAAATGGACCTTTCGCAAAGCCAAGAATTGTCCCTATTTAATATAATTGTTATGTCACCGTAAACCGAAGATATAAGATGTTGTTGGGATAGCACTATACAACATAACTCAGGTGTCAGAATAAGTTTTCCTTGGTGTAGTTGTGGATAGGTACCTTCACCAATCTTCAATAATGTATCAGAAAATTCACGATTATCTGCGTTGTCTCCAGTTCTCACTCGCATATTTATAGTCAAATGCACCGATTGTATATCACGCCACAAATAAGAGCTTTTCAGGCAAGCCCTAATCTCATCAGCTCGGGTTCCCCGTGGTATTACCGGTAAGGTTTGTCGGAAATCACCACAAAATAAAACCGTAATACCGCCCATTGGTCGATCATTTTGTCTTATGTCCCTTAGAGTTCTGTCTACTGCTTCTACTCCTTTTCGATGGGCCATCGTACATTCATCCCATACGATTAAATTACACTCACGCAATACCTTAGCTTTGTCGCTATTTCTTGAAATACTACAGGTTGGACTTTCCGTGCGATCTAAATTAATTGGTATTTTAAACATAGTGTGAGCAGTCTTACCTCCTGGTAGCAATGTTGCAGCTATACCTGATGAAGCCACGGCAAGAGCGATTTTACGCTGATTTCGAACATAAGCTAATATTAATTTAGTCAAAAAAGTTTTCCCAGTTCCTCCAGGTGCATCTAAAAACCATATTGTTCCTAAATTATTCTGCACACTCTCGCACACGCGATCATAGACTAAGCGTTGTTCTGCAGTCATCATTGGGACACCGTTTTCTAATGTTACCAGCAGTTCCATTGGGTTGTAACCAATCTCTGCGGAATATTCCCTATTGGTAACCTCTCCGACTGAGGTTGGCGTTGGCAAACCATATTCACAAAGTGATTTACCGCCTACTGCTGTTAAGTCTTCCTGAAGAGCTAATAAGCACTGATTTATAGCCAGATCTCGAAAATTATCATTAGTTGCGCCTTCATTATTGTGAGATAAATTCCGAAGAAAGTCTTCTGCAAATTTTTCTTTATATTTTTCCCATAATAGGACAGGATCAGATAAATTACAAAATGTGAGTAATGTTACAAATAAATGGCGTAACCGTCGTGGATTATCACTAACACAGGATTCTGCTAAAGCGTCATCCCAATGTTGATCATTTTCAAGCAAATGACGCGCTTGGCAAGCTGCATGATAAGTTGGATAAACAACATCGTCTACTTTTCTCAAATCTATAAATGATGTTGGTCCTCGCACTGTATGTAATAATAATCTCAAATAAAAACACTCTGCGTTGTTAGGATGAACAGTATACACTCTACCAAGAACATGTTCTTTGAAAATACCTGTCTCGCCATCTACAGGCCTGCCTCGGCGTCTACGGTTAAAGACACCTCGTTGTTTATCGTAGGTATAATACGATGGAACTTCTTCATACAAAAGAGACTTTGCGAAATTATCAGTTTGGCAAAGTCGAAAGAATGCCAATAAAGTTGTTTGTCTAGGGTTCTCTAATCGTTCTGTAACATTTTCGGCGTTAAAATATATACGTTGACCGCCTTCCAGATAACCATCCAGATGGGTCACAGGTGGATATCTTTCGTGAATATTAAAACTTAAGATCCGCCACACAGCTTCTGAAGAGCTGATATATCTGCCTGACTGAAATCTAGTAACTTCATCATGTTCATTTCTTAACGCAAACGTAGCTTGGTCACTGCCCTTGTTAATGTACTTACAAATATATTTAATTGACTCTACACTATTACACATTTCTACATTTATGTGAGCTTGAAATGCTCTGGACAATACAGGCGAATACGGAACGACCCACCTATTATCTAAAGTAACCTGTTGTCCAGACATTCGCTTTTCAACAGTAAAACCACCATTGTCTCTTGAACGGCGACGATATAATGGGTATCCATCATGTCCTGTTACAGTTTCATCCACTAATGCTTTTGGATACCTTTTAGTGCAACGACCGTCTTGCATGCAAGGAGCATTTGCGTTAAATGCACCACATGGACCATGTATCATATGAGTTTTAACAATGTCGTATAACAGGGGATCTGCAGTCGGATCTGGAATTTCAGCACTGATTAATCTGTCTACATCATTAGGTCGAACCTTATCTTTTAACCAAAGCAAGATATGTGCGTGAGGTAAGCCGCGTTTTTGCCACTCAACACTATACATATAACACAATACTTCTTCAAAAATGTTATCTTTGGTAAGAAGATCTATCATTGATTTTAATTTTAAATGAAACACTCTTGCAATAATATCATGGCGGTCATGCGGTGCCTGACCCTCAAGAAGCTCCCGAGTGATTTCATCCCACTTGGGATTGGTAGTTACAGTAACAAATAAGTCGGGACGTCCATATTTTCTTACGTAACAAAAAGCGTCTTGAGTACGTTCATGCATGTAGCGTGGACCACCAGTAAAAGAAGAGGGTAAAATAACTAAACGATCCATATTCACAGTATCGTTATCTTGCTGCATGGCATCGCGAAGGTGCACGTATTCTTCAGCGCGCAGCTGCCTTTGATTAGATCGTATATAAACTAATCTTTCGGTTTCAATTTTTGCGTACATGTCAACAATAAACTGATTAAATAAGCCACGAAAACGTTGAAAGTATACCAATCTATTCCGTCTCACTTGCAGGTGGTAACAATAAAATTGAAGGCATGACACCTTTTTATTATAATTAGGTGCGCCTGTGCGCGGATCGGTTTGGTATACAGCGAAATTATAACCATCTTCCCCTCGACAGTATATCATAGGATATTGCAAACTGTCGTAAGCCCTGTGGGTTTCGAAAATACGTTGCAAACGATTGTCTCTGGAACGTATAACGATATCACGCCTATCACATTCCTGGTCGACCAGTACTACAGCAACTTCATTCGTGGATGGAACGTTATGACGCCCAGGGTGTTCCTGAGTTGGACGCTTATCGGCATTTATAACAATTTTATAATTGTTATTACCATCTTGAGAAAGGGCTTCTAATGCCGATTTAAAACTGCATACGTACGAATTAACCTGATGTAACATGTTCTGAAGTTGTGAAATGAGTTCAGTATTTAAATTCGGAAAATATTGATTTCTTATATTCGACTGTTCGTTGTAATCGGATACAAAATATATTTGAAGAAATTTAGGTTGTTCTTCAGGCAAAAGGGACCCTATCAACTGGTAAACCTGACCTTGTACCTTAAAAGTAGGCATGAAAGGGCCTTCTGAGATTTGTTTAGCACCAAAGGATGTCATTTGGAATGCACTATTATAAGTGCGAATATTATCTAAAAACTGTTTGGATTGCAAATGTTCCCCTAAAAGTAGTGATTTTAAAGGTTCCGGTGGGTCTTCGAACGAAGGCAAATTTATTTTACCTCCAGAACAACAGAAACCAGCAGACTCCTTCCTCCACTTCGAAGCATTACAAAAGGAACATACTACGTTCATATCGCCTATTTCAGAAGATGATCTGTAATCAATTGTGAGGTTATAAGCAAACCCACTTTTATATTTATCGGACCACGCCACCGAATTTGTAGATTGATCTACCACGTGTATATCTAAGTCATTAAGACCATGTCGAAATCTATCTGCAGTAAGACGGGCCTCTCGCTGTTCTTCTGTTTCAAGCGACCGAATATTTTCAATTCTTAATCTTTCATTAGATAAAGTAATCAATTGTTCTTGTCTCAAAGAATTGTAATAATCGCGTCCCGACTCTAGTCGTTGTTCATGCTCATGTTCATCTTCAAGAGATCGAATCATGTTATGGTGCGCCCTATCATTTGTCAAACGGTCTTGATATTGAGTAAAAGTTTCAGATTCTCGAGACAAAATATGACGTTCGCGATCAGCTGTAAGCCGTAATTCCCTCTCAGTGAAGGTTTCGGACTCGCGAGATAAAATATGACGTTCGTGGTCAGCTGTAAGCCGTAATTCCCTCTCAGTGAAGGTTTCGGACTCGCGAGATAAAATATGACGTTCGCGGTCAGCTGTAAGCCGTAATTCCCTCTCAGTGAAGGTTTCAGACTCGCGAGATAATGTATGCCGTTCGCGGTCAGCTGTGAGTCGCAATTCTCGTTGTAAAGCAGTTTCAGCTTCTCGGGATAACGCATGTTGTTCCCGGTCAATGGAACGCCTTAGCTCTCGTTGAGAAGAGCTTTGAGAAGCCCGTGTTGTAGCTCGTCTCGCTCTTTCAGCTGCTAATCGCATCTCTCTTTCTGGAGAGCTTTCATTAGCTCGAGATGTTGAGGCACTAACTCTCATAGAGTTTAACCGATGTGCTCTTTCCTCTTCCGATTCTTGAGAACGCGTCATTCTCATTCTCCTAGCTTGACTCGAAGTTCGAGATAAAGATGGTCGTTTTTTAGGTGGCATCGTTTATTTTATTTTTAATCGACGGTAACTTAAATTCTATTTAGTTACCCAACAAAAAACTTACGTCAGAGGTCCTAACTATAGCTAAGTATATAATAAATAGAATATAAATCTAAGTGCCTATTAAAACTAAAATAATATTCTAATCGAATTATAAATATGTACGTAGGTACCTACAAATTACAAAAGAATAAAAAATGAAAATAAAGCTATACTTAATGCGTGTGCAATACTATCTACACTTACCTACTTCACTTAAAAATGAATAATAAGAAATACCTACAACTACTGTAATTAATCAAAGTACCTATGCTAATACAAAAAAAACCTTAGATGTTCTAAGTACAGCTGCTATATAATAAAAAAATATAAATCTAAGTGCCTATTTAAACTTAAATACCTAATATTCTAATAGAATTAAACTAAGAAATATGTACCTACCTACCTACAACTTAGGTACAAAAAAAAAAGAAATGAAAATAAAGCTAAAACACGTGTGCAGTATAGGTAGATAGTAGGCAATATCTACCTATACCTACTTCACTTAAAAATAAATAAAAAATACCTATGAATACTATAATTAATAAAAGTACCTACCTACGCTTTTATCTACTCAATACAAAAAAAACTAAACATAAAATGCCCAAAACTAACCTATCAGTAACTAAAAATCTAACAATAATCTAATCTATCTATCTATTATCTAATCTAAAAATCGAATCTAAATCTACTTAAAAAGAAATAAAATAGGAACTATTAATAGTTAAGAATTTAAACAAAACTAAAACTAATTTAGAAAATAACAACAAAAGAAATTAAAATAAACTATTTAAAGACAAAAAGTCGCGCTGATAAGCACGGTTTATAAAATAACAATTATTGTCTGTCAATAAAGTTCAACACTCTGAACGCATCAACAGCCAAATATTGAATGACGCTTGCGCTCGCCTCCCGCCCCTTTTATACTCTGCCGCCGCGAGCCCCGTCGAGCGCGGCAACCGTTACGCAAAAATAATCCTTATAGCTTGATTCACTATTCACGCGCGATGTCTTGTTGGCGTATTTCATGTAAGTAAGTATAAGTTTGGTGTTTCTATACCGATTTCAATGATTCTTTTTTTATTGAATTGGTGCTAATGTTTATTTTTTTTTTAATTAGGAATGATGGTGAGCATTATTGGTTTTACAAACGTAAAAGTAAACAAATATAATAAGAAATCTCCGAACTGCTAAGCTATCGAGAGTTATGCGTGTTATTGTGAGTTAACTATAAAAGGTAGATATATGCTGTCTTGGAATATTTTTCGTGTATTTTTATGTAAAATATTTCCGTTATACATAGTTTCTATGTAGCTCTAACCATTAAGGCTGCACACGCGACGGAAGCTTAAAAAATCAAGCAACTTCTCCCATTTTCTCAACATTTCCTTTCACTGCTCTGCTCCTATTCATTGTAGTGTGATGAAAAGTATACTATTACCTGCCCAGGAGTATAAAGAATAATTGTACTAAGTTTCGTTAAAATCCGTCGAGTAGTTTTTTTTTCTATAAATAACATACAAACAGACAGACAGACAGACAGACAAACATTTTTTTAACTGCATTTTTGGCATCAGTATCGAACACTAATCACCCCCTGCTACTTATTTTGTAAATATATTTCATGTACAGAATTGACCTCTCTAAAGATTTATTATAAGTATATAGATTAAATTTTAATATCGCCTTCGCGACGACGTTTCAGGGCCATGTGATAAATATAATAATATATTTTATACTAATTCAATATATTTAAGCTATGATTAATGGCTATAATTATACAAAGAGTTTTATATATAATATATCATGTATAATGAAAATGTGAAATTCGGTTTCAGGTATATTACAAATCAACATGTACGGGATGAAACATATTTTTACAGTTTGATTATATATTACAATATTCTTGTCTGTTTACAAGTTAGTCTTTTTACGTTTCACGTGGAATTTGTTTTTTGTATGATTCTGATTATACCAATAGATATACTTTTTAAATGAAATATATAAATAATAAAATATGAAATTTGCATGGAATATCCAAAATTGTGTTAATCTATAAAAATAATAAAACTTCAAATGTATCGGACATTATTACGATGGAGGAAGAAAAGGCGACCGAAAAAATCGCTTGTGATAATACCTTTTAAAATTATTATGGACATTACTATCTAGTATTTTAAGAGGTATTATAGATATTTGTTTAAATAAGCAAATGCTTACTAACACGTATCACATAATTCGAAGTAATATACAATATGTGATAGAATATAAAACATATTCTTAATAACTTAATTGCAGAACAGTTATATAAATTTCGTTTCATATACCATGTAAAGTAAAAAGCAATGCTTCATCTACCAACGTAAAAATGTCTAAACAACTATTAAGTTTATATAATTTAAATTATATTAACTCAAATCAGGTTGCTTTTCCTCTGAAGTGAAGTCAAGTTACAAAAAAAATTGCCAATTTATCTGTATAAAGGTCACGACAAAACAAGTGGTGTGTTTTGGACGCTGTCTATATGTTAATGTCGCAATCGAAATGCTATACTAAAAGGATATTGAAAACGAATAAAGTGGTTTTGTGAATATTATATCAAATATTTGACTTTTAAATATCTGAATTCAAAACAAAGGGGCGTGTTTGTCTGAAAACTTTAAGCATTATGCTCAATTACTGTAAAAGAGGTTAAATATTAATAAAAAGAAATATATATTTCAATGGATATTCTATATTTTACAAAGATATGTACAATATTCCTCGTAATAATATCTTTTTTTTTAATTTTTTTATAGTAGTTTTTATTTTAAAATAGTCCTTTCTTATTGTCTATATTACACATTATTTATTTTCTTTACTCATTCCAATTCAGCCTCCAATTCCAAGTCTCCATTTAAATAATATATGGACATAATGAGATGTACTAATTTTTAATAGTTATCAATAATTGACTTCAATTTCTTAGGAGATGTAACTATGCGCAAACAGAATGACACGGACACCTTTGAGTAATATAGTGAGGTGCAAGGGCATACGAAAAAATAGGTATGGAGTTCGTGCATTTTTCTCAAGGTAAAAAAGTCGGTTGATTCTATATTATATGTTATTTCAATTAATGTTTTGCAAATTTATTAGGAGCATAATCTACTCGAAGTGGATGAAATAATATAAAGTGTAAGTTAAATGTTCATCTAATTTACCAATTTTATAAAGCTTACGTTTAAATTATCACAACATTAGTAGATTAACCCCTTTTATATGCTTAACTTGAACCGAAAATCACAAATTTTCAGTTTAATTAATAAGACTTTGATATAGTTTGTTCCGTCGCAATTCATTATGTATTCAATTACAAAAAATACCTGCTATACCAAACAGCTATGAAAATACCTAGACAAGATACACAAATAAAAACACGATGTAACCCTTATCCTTATTAGTATGAATAATAAATAATGAATTTATATATATAAATTGGGTGTGGCTTTGTCAGTATTTTCCCTTAATAACATTCTAATTTATTTGAAGAGTGCATTCATGTTTGGTGCAACCTGTAGTTATTTGTGTCTATAGTATGCACTAAATATCAAAGGCTCAAACATAATACGAAATATTCTAATTAAGGGAAACAATTAAATTAATTATTAGTAAAGTTTAATACATTAATTTTGAAAATATTCTTTAAGCAGGTGACTTAAAGAAACAAAAGTAATCGTAAAAGCATGTTAGGTTTTGTTGTTATAATTATGTATTTATTTATTTTATAATTATTATGATTACTTTCTATATTTTATAATGGATCTAGAAATTATTTAATTTATATTATTCATATACACAGATTTTTGTGGGAATTAAATTTATATCTCCACATTCCATCAGATTACAGCCAAATTAATTTATATATTTCATACGGATTCTCATTTCATGTCGCTTTTGGTTTTTTTAAACTTATATATTTCATTTATATAATAATTCTGTAAATATTTTTATTTACTTATTTCGATGGATTAGTAACGTTTGGTTTAACACGTATTAGAATGTCGGCTATTAACAAGAAATAATCATTTAAAATTATTCAGTAAATATCAGAACCAAAAAGTCTTGCCTTATAAAACTTATTTCTACAAAAGTGTATGAAAAGATAATCCTTATACTTTATCTAGACATCCAAAGCTTTCTTTATATAAAGCTTAAAGTTGCTCTGGTGGTGAGATTTAGATGAAGACAGATTCTCTCACCGGGTTAGTGTAACAGGGTTTAATAAATAGATAAGCAGAACAGATGTTTACTACTGCATGTAAATAGCACTGAAGTAACTATAATGATTACAAAATATAGTACAATACACGTTAAGACACGTGTAATAAAAACTTCATTTGATAATGAAAATAAGTTTATTTTCAATACTCAGCATACGTTAATTACGGTATAGATTAAAGTTTATGTTTTGTGTATATACGATAGACATGAGGAGACTTAAACAGCTTTCACATATTATGTTTATAATTGAAGTATTAGGTACATACGAATAATTAGAAACAATTCTGTTAAAAATAATGCATTTATGTTGATAAAGAAATATGAAGTAATGGATAAGCTATAAAGAAACATATACATATATAACTAACCAAACGATAAGATTAATTATTAAATACTTAGAATATTGTAAATTTTATGAGATGCCTATATTATAAATAAATAATAATTTAATATAAAAATTATATAAAAAATCAGTTCAGAATAATACATAAAAACAATAAAATCTGAGAGAAATCATCTTCTATTACGTACAATATACTATGTATTACAATGAAATGTTATTATTATTAGATTATTAATGTTATGAGTCATTGGAATATTAATTAACATATTAAACATTCTTTCATTATTTCTGTGATACAGTAACATCGTTCTTCTTAAATAGTAAAGTAATTTTAAAGACAAATATTTGATATTTAACATATCTTATTTGTTCTTGTATAGATCATCATTTTCTTACAATAAATTTTAGGTATTTTTAATCTAATATGTTTTAGATTTGCGTATGTACATTATATTAGGAGTGCTTTGTTTGTTGTTTAAACCTCTTTTTCTAGGTAAATAGTTTTCTGGGGAAACCCATGTATTTTTCATAATATATATATATATAATTGTATGTATTAAATAAAAACCTCAAACAGTATTTCGGTCACTAATATAATGGTTTTAATGGAGAACAAAAGATGCGTTGAACTTCGTGGAAATAATCGTTTTGTTCACTTTAATGCTTTAAAATTATCAAAAAATGTGTGATTGGGGACCCCCGTCAGGAATGAGGTTTCTTACGTTTTTTCTTCAACTTCGAATATGATTCATAATATATTCTGTATATTTAAATTTTTTATTAATATATATATTTTTTAAGGCAAATAATATATACACCAAAAAAGGAATTCTTATTGCTTTTGGACACTCTGGCGTTTGCGTTTTCTAAACACTTTTGGTCTCCTAACCTAACCTAAGCATATGATCTCACTAATGTCTACTTATAATTTTGATAGTAAAATAAATAGCAGATATTCAAAACATATAACGAACGTCAATGTTAGTGTATTGCAATAATAAAACAATATTCACGTTTTATCTAACATAAAAACACAAACACATACACATACATCCCTACGTTGAGGTTATACAATCCTATGTAAAAGTCAGAGAACCAAAGAGAGGAAGAGAGTTGTGAACCCGGTACGCACACATACACACACACACATACAGCATACAGCATTTGTTACGTGATGATTTCTCCTAATTTGCACTACCCGTACGACACATTATATAACTTCATTATAAAATAAAAATATAATTGTGTTAGGGTAAAATTCAAAAGATTTCAATATATGAATGAATCAGAATCCTAAAAAACAATTTGGTTCAAACAAATAAATAATTTTGTGTAATTCTAAGTGGAGCTACGTTTTGATAAAAATAAAACATGATTTTGGTTTTTCCATTTGTAATTCTAAATAAATATATATTTATTTTATAAAATAAATCTTATGAAAGAATCCGAATTTTAACCAACAACAAAAATAAAGCTTTGAAAGAATATCCAGACACAAAATAAATTAACATTATCTTCTTTTTATTGAGCTGAGCCTAAGCGAAGCTCTTAACCATTTGGGAGACCTTTTTTTCGTGTTTAGTTACCTCTAGAATGCGACGAGATAATTAGCTAAAAATTTTCTCTTGTATGTTTGAGCCAAACGCGGATGTTATAGCGAAAACAGATTGAAAAAATATTTAGCTATTCAAAAGTTATCAAGAAAAGAAGAAAGGAGAGGGGCTCAGCTGAACACCCGCCGCACACGTTTCGCGGATCCTAGTATTAATATTAAATATTTTTTTTTTTGTTAACTTAATCTAATTAAGAAACATGAAAAGAATTTAATTGAAACGTTAATTTGTGATATATTTGTTTGTGTGTGGTAGAATAATTCCATAATTGTTGGTTTTAAGCTAGGAAACAATTTTCTAATAAGTTTAAGAAATTAATAACTCAAAGAAAATTTTAAAGTAGTGATAGTTATAGGCAATATTTTGTGTGCCATGCTGTTCCTAAATAAATTAAAATCCTTAAATACATCTTTTTGTATTTAAATTTAAAAATTATATTTTAATAATACGTCATATTTTATTTCTTTTTTTCTTCATTTATTAAATAGTCAGTTTCTTTATAATTATATAACTACGTTTGCAAGCAGATACGACGGTAGTGTACAGATAAAGAAAGTCAGAAAATGTCGGACTGACGTCGATTAGTGTATTTAGAGGATTGAGTATTGAATGAAATTATTGAGGTCCTTAATACTGATGAATTCTCGGTAATTATCTATATTTAATAAGTATTGTACTTAATAAAAATTAATGCAATAATTTAAAAAGAGTTTATATCTATTACTTTGTATTTGCAGAGCACTTTCGAGATAAACGCAATGTATGAAATTTATTTCAGTCTCCTCATAGCAGCTGCCTTCGTATACAAAACATTTATAATTACTATTTATACTACACTTTTTTTTATTGTTACTGTTTTGTAATATTTAAAAAGCATTTCCTATGTGTACGTACCTGTTAGACCAAACTTAATTTGTATTATTACTATATGTAAATAAAGAGACCTACACAATCCTTTGTAGGCTTCGGATACATTTTGATGGGGATTTGGATATCACTTTACGTTAGTGAGTATTTAATTTTTATGTCATATTAATAATTGTGTTTATAGATAATTGTTTCACTTTTAATACAGTTTTATTCAACGAAAATGAGGGTATAATAATAATTAATCTTTATCAATAATTTATACCGTCACTTCTCTACTAGAAAATATCGATGCATTGTAGAGCGTCTTTGACATTTAATCTGTGCGATAGTATGTGATAGCCGTAAATTCCAGCAGGTTGCCCGAAACATGAACGCATTCTTAAGATAAAGCGACAAGCAGAATTTTCTTTAGAGAAAATACTCATAGCGAGCCGTATATCCAATTTATTGTTTGTATGGTAATGTATCTTATTACCGAGCAATAGAGTCGAAAAATTAATAAACATAAAGGAGCTATTAATCAGAATTTTAACTACATGCTTTTATATATTTATACCGAGTTTTAGAGTATCATAAAATGTAGAGTTAAAACATATTTCTTTGTTATGCTATTTCTAATTTCCAGAATTTAGTGTAGATGGAAGAAAAGTTTATTTCTAAAATTAAATAAGCTTCATCGTATTCAGTTCCTTATTACTATTGATAGATGGTCAATTAATGTATTATTTTGTAGTAATAACTAGAATCCTCCAACCATGTTTGGCGGGTGTTGAGATGAGCCCCTCTCCTTTCAACTGAATAACGACAGAAAATATCGATTTATTAGGACTAATTGTCACCTTCTAGCTCAGCACATTGCTCGCACGCGCAGGGCAGCTCTAATGTATTGTCTATGGCAGGAGTGATCTTTTTTGATAACTTTTGAATTGCAAAACATTTTTTCAATCTGTTTTCGATATAACATCCGCGTACGGCTCAAACATACATAAGAAAATTTTTAGCTAATTATCTCGTCGCATTCTGGAGACAACGAAACACAAAAAAAGGTCTCCCAAACGGTTAAAAGCTTCGCTTAAGCTCAGCTCAATAAGTAGTTTTTAATTGAAACACAGACACTTAATTTTTGCACAACGGACAATATCAAAGACTTAATGAGTTTGAAAGTTGTAATTGGTTTTATGAGAATTAATTATTTAATTTCAAGAGAAACCTAATTAATATTAGGATTTTTTTTATTTGACCTTTCTCAAAATTAATTATGACCTTTAATTCCTCAAAACTAATTATTATGACTTCCTGGCAATGAGATAGATGAAAAGGAAAAACGATCTCAAGGTGTCATGTTTTGTACTGAAAGGGCCTTAATAAATTTGTTCTTCCAAGAAGAAATAAAATATTAGTTTTGAGGCTGGTGTCGTATCTGGGTAGTTTTTTAACACTAAACCTACCGACAATTCTTGGATACCTGTTCCTACCGCTCGCCGTCAAATTGACCGGTAATTAGAAGTTATTTTATTATATAACGCAGGTAATAATGAAAATAACTAAAAGTAAAGAGTGTAGAAAATATTATGTGCATATTCTTAGAATTGTCATGTAGTTTGATAAAGATATTATAACGTTAAAAAATGTATAATTTTTACAAAAGTTTAAGAACGGTCAATTTGACCGGTACTTGGTAGGTTTAGTGTTAATGTTTTGACAATAATATAAAAACCATAAAATAGTTATATTTAATCTTGAAACTATAAAATAGGAACCGAAAATATATACTCAACATTGTGCAATGATATCTTACGTAATAATTCATATTTATGCTTTAGGAGTTGTAATTCGACTGTCAACTTTAAAAAATAAGCCAATGTATTTATATATCCAGGCAGACTGTAACAGTTTAAATTCTGAGTAATAGTTTTAGTTATGGTATTCCATTTGTGCAATCTTCCAAGTATGCTCTGTTATTTTAGAAAAATACTTTTGGAAGTATTTTATTGAATAAGTGACAGACTATTCTCCTGATGTTTGATAAGCCAATGGTCTCCGTGTAGTGGACTGGTATTTATTTTTATATTATTAGTAGGTTATTTTCTATATTCATTTTTATTTCAATGAAAGCTCTGCAAATAAAAGACATAAAACCGATGAATTAAAATGATTTAAACTGGATAAATATTATTATAATTATTCCTCACTCAAAATAAATAGGTGATACATATTAGTTATAATAATTATAAATTTCACTAATCATTTAAATTTTTCTCTATCTCTTTGTTAAAAATATCTTGTCATAAAACGTCTGTGACCTTTGATTTTATCTTGTGTTAAAGCGATAAGCAGAATCTATAAAGCAGAGAAAATATTCTTAAAAAAACTAGTACCCAAATTGTTTCTTAAAACTTAGTAATAATTCCTCAAAAAAGATGAAATAATTCCTCAAAAAAGATATAAGGTAACTTAAAATTTGTTTATATACAAAACAGAAATGTGCTAACTAGTCAGAGATCTCTTAATTGTTTTTATTATTTACAACATCAATGAGGCATACAGATAAGGTAGATCGTATATATAATTACGACAATCATTGCAAACACTTACTCTTATTGGCTTTCAGTTTAACTGAAGCTATTGTAATTAGAACTTTCTGAGTCAGAATCCCAAGTCTAAGAAATAAGTCAGATGAAATAAAATTATATAACTTAAATTTAAAGATACTTTTCATACGGTTTATTTAAACAAACAAAGTAACAAGTATTTGTGAATAAATACAGATCCTTAATTTTGACACAACATAATCCGTGTAACCAAAAAGTAAATAAATTAAATAAGATATTTATTGTAATGGAAATTTGGTTAGACAGTAATTTTGTTTATTTTACTTAATCTCTAATCAAATAGGTTGTTACATATACGAATAAAAGAAAGAACTGCGTTTACAATTTTGAAACTTTCAACAAGTTATATTATATTTTGTTGACAAGTTTTGTTAATAAGTATATCATCGAGAAATAAACTGATTTATTTATGTTTGTATAAAAACTAATAACGCAAATGCTACAATAGACATTTCAACTCAAATAAAAGCTTTTTAAAAACAAGAAATTTTGATAGAATTCTTACTGATCATTTAAACTATTCTTAATTGCACACTATAGTAAAAGAGGTCCTAAGTATAAATAGTATTTAACATTGTTATATTGTTTTTTAACTAAATAACACTCAATTTAAATCATATTCTTTACTAGACATTTCAAATTGCAACACAATTGACAGTTAAAAGAAATCCGTTTCCTTAATATTCATACTTACCAATTCGTTTATTATAGCTTATACTTATCTCTACCAAAGAGAATAATATTTTTAAAGAAGCCAAACACAACCAGTAATTTTAATTTAATTTAGGTAACTCTTAGGTGCGTTTTCTTTCTCTATTGAACTATTAAAAAGTTTGTCTTCCTAACGACACATAAGTTTTAAATCCGCTAATATCATTTAAATTCTTGAATAAAAAATAATAGAACCTCATTCAAATGGTATTAAATGAATTATGATTTATAATTTAGCGATATATAATCTAAACGCTAAAAGGGTTTTTGAGACAAACAGACGCACGTCTAATTTGAATTCAGATATTTAAAAGTCAAATATTTGATATAATATTCACGAACTAACTCTGTACGTTTTCAATACCTTTTTTATCGCAGCATTAACATATAGACAGCGTCCAAAACTTCGGACCTTTTTGGTTAACTTGACCACTACAGAAAAAAACGACTTTTGGATAATGTTCAGAACATATTTAAAATAATTTTAATTCGTCTCATGTTAATTATACTAAAACCTTTATTCCAACGTTTTAAAAATTCTATTGTTTTAGATTGGACGGCATTTAACGATCTTTTGCTTCATACTGTAAAGTTACAAAAAATATATAATAAATATTTTTCGCTCTTATCGTCCAGAAATAACTAACTGTTATTGCTAGAAACAGACAACTAAGAGGTAGAGTTCTGTACATGTTGCTTCACTGTCACCACTTAAAAAAATTGTCTATTAGTGTTATTAGTTCAAAAATAATGAGTATTTTTTTATGTGTAAAGGTAGATTGATTAATACCTTGGTAATGAGCATCATAGACCTAATAGTAACTTGGATGGTATTCAACACTTCTTTTAATAATACGTTTGTTTGGATTTTAACTTGTTACATATCTATTATCAATAACCCTTTTGCTTAACTAAACAAATTTTTATATACAATATTTGCACTTTTCGAGTTCAGGTATATTTTTAATAAATTAATAATATACAATAACTCAATGTCACATAATCTATATTTAAGTTATGTTTATTTTATGTTTCCATTACAACTATAGATTGTTATAATTGTCTTTCGTCGTTTATCCCACAGTCGGGGATAATGTTCATTCAGTCCCGCTGCGATAGTTATCCTCTCCCTGAGAACATTTTACCGAACCAACTAAAAGCATTCAATTAAAATAATAATAGTTTCTTTAACATTATATTATGCATTTATATCAAAATATTTTATGTTCAAATATTTCACATATTTACAAAGTATTGTTTACTGTCAAGAATGTGTTATTGCAATGTCCCCAAAAAAATGTGTATAATATCTCCATTGTTACTTGCTTTTGTACGCGGTTTTGATTACGTGAAAAGTGGATAGGAAACAGAGTACGGTTAAAAAAAATATATAACTAAAGTAGCACACAGTTTTTACGCCCCCTTGTTTGATGCTTCATTTGCTTCATTTGATGTGTATTTTGGTTCAGTTTTATTTATTACAAAAAAAAGGAATTTTGTTGCAGTTTTTTATTCACGGTGGTCTGCATTGTACTTATTTTTGATCATAAATCATTCAGCCATTCAGTCAAAATGCACCATTAGTTGTAATAATAAAGACTACGCATAATTATATAACATAAAAAAGTTACTCAGAACTAACAATATGGAGACCGGAGCATAAACCATTTTGTACTAGAGGTATTTATAAGTCAACATTTGTCTAAATGTTAATGCAGCGGACAATACTATGCAAATAACTTCCCTCAGATATTGCCCTCATAATAAGGGTTACGAAAGGACAGCGAATTAGAATTTGTTTTGGTTTTACTTGTAATAGATTGTCTGTGAGAATTATGCCTCTCTTCTTTTTTTTGCTTTTACGTAAAAAAAACAAATATATAATTTAGTGTAGCTTTTGTATGCTAAGACTGTATGTTATATTGTTAAATATTACAGTTTGTAATATTGTTAAATAAAATAAGATATATTTATCACTATAATGAAAAAACTTTTATATACTTTTTGCGATCCATTTTAGAGAAAAATAAAAAATCACATAATTTCAGGTAATTATTTGTACAAATACAAAATTTCTAAGTCCTTTCGTCCCTTTCAGTCAGTTTGAGAGTTTTATTAAGCATACTATCAATTATACTCGTCATTATATAATACAGTTTTTATGATATTTCGTTATGATAAGTGACAATTTCACCCATGGACGCCTTTTTATAATATATTTTTGTTATTAATTTTTCATAACAGATTCTTTAACTGTTTCCAAATGAGTTACATCAATGTTTAACGCTCATTTGATGGAAAGTTTGGGTTTGGGGGTCAGGTGAGGTGAGGTACTTTTTTTTAAAGTGATAAGTCAGGCAACACTATAGTTAATTTAATACTCACTAACAGTCCATATCGACTACAGAATTACGTTACAGGCTAGGAACATTAGTGCCGCTCAAAGCTTGAAAGCATTCCCAATATTACGCTATATTTTTTAAACCGCCTTTTGTTATACTGATTTAAATAGCCGTCAACATTTTTAATATAATCAACGTGTATTGGTTATGTCAAATTTCATTGCATTCCACTCAATATTTTTGCGTCGAAGACAAATAAACATACACCTATACATACTTGCAAAACTTTCATAACTTTCATATTTCGAATAGTTATATATATATACGTGATAACCTAATGAATTTTAGTATATGTTACATTGTATATACGTAAATAATATAACTCTGTTCAGTGCAATTAAACAACTGAATTAATTAGTAAGTATATTACACCAACTAAAAAATAGTAGGATATGAATATAACATAAAATATTACTACATTAGTAAACTGAAAATCATTGAAAGATATCATACTAGTAATATATTACACATTAGAATGATGTAATCTTGACATAAAAGTGACGTAACATGATGTATAACGTTAAAATAAGATCATATATTTATTGAGGTACGGCATTTATTATAAATATCAATATCACTTAAGAATTCCATACAAAAATAAAATTTATATAAAAAAATATTTACACAAAAATAATATAAAAAACAGACCATTGAGAAAAACCAAATAAATAAGTAAAAGTTTATGGTAAGTCTATAGTAATTATAAAGTTGAAATTTCAACAAATCAAGGAGAAAAAAATAATTGAATTTAAAATTTCTTAATTATAAATCACCTTATTTGAACCTTAATTGTCGGGTCTATTTATATTTATATGTTAATTAAAAACACTAATAAATTGTGTTAGGGTTTATCTAGTAGAATTAGGGTTGTCACTACAAAATTTTAATACCACATAAAATAATCATTTTCTTGTTAAATATCTATTGTTTAACACATGGGATATTTAAATATATATTTGATAGATATGATAACTTCCGTAACAATTCTATTTTAAGATACTACATAAAAGTTAAAATTGTGAAGTGTGTGAAAAAAATATAATTTTGATAAAAAAAATAGCTTCTTGAAGAAACATTTTTATATTTATTTCTTGACTATTTTTTACTTTAGTAAATAAATATTAGTACTTTTGATATAAATCCGAATAACGGCTTAAGGGCAAATAAGGTATTGTCTGTGTAAACCAAACCTAACTAATTAGGGAGGTCCAATATTTGATTATTTACTTTGAAAGGACTTCGTAAGGGGATAAAAAACAAGTTTGAACACAAATTAACTATTCATCTTATTTCAGTGCATTTTTATTACTTATCTTCTAAAATTCAGATTTTCTTTGCATAAGAATACAACTTTTATAATTAAAGTTAACAAAAACCGTAAGAATCAAATTCCATCATACTTAGTAACATTTTGTTCATAATTATAATTTATCCTTCTATATATTTTACAAAATTTCCTTAATATTGAAATTGAAAGCTCAGGAGATAATTACTATTACAAAAAATATATAAATGTTGCAGTCTATTTTAATTTAGCTCATATATAATCATCTATAAGTATAATAAACTTATTCTCATATCAATCGTAGTAGGTTTAATTAAATTATTTATAATTGCTTGTATCTTCGTAACAATATTAATTTGACTAATATTATATTAACATCCCCTCGAGTTATATATACAAATGTATGACATTTTAAATAACTACAAAATGCGACTCTCCTTATATTTCCTCCAATTATTATCTTACAGTAACAAAGAACCGTATTTCTATAACTGTAAAGATTAAATACTGTTAATGGTATTTATTATATAAAAAAAATACATAAATTATGTAAACGAAAAAATTAACTCGTCGTACTCGAGCGAGTGCTTGGTGTGCTCGTGCTCGTGTGTTCGTACGCGCGTGAACACGGCCACATCCGCCACGTTCACATCCAGCGCAACATACAGAAATTCCTTTGAACGTACTTGCTGTTTTCGTGATCGTTTCTGGTGGGTAATAGAAAAAATTATAATCGTTGTAGCTATATTTTTGTCACTTTAGAGTTATAAAAAAAGTCTTAACAGTTTATGGTAAGAGATAACACAAAAGAAACAACATATGTTGCATGAACGTCTAAAATCGCAAAATATTTTTTTTTCTCGATGTATTAAGTAATATTTAACGTTGTAGCCGCAGATTTACTTCTTCATCATCTTATATCTTTTCTATAAAACTCTCTTCTTTTAGCTGTTACTAGTCATTCGGATCTTCTTCCTAGCTTCTATACCATTTCACATACTATTAAATCTAATATCACTCACGTGTATGAACCACGCCCACAGCGAGTTGTACAAGTCCTGCAACCACACACGACGCCACCAATACCGACACCAACGACGAACCTGACTGAGAGGAGCGCACTCCACTTTGCGATACGATGGACAGCTACCGATAAATACACTATCAAACGATAGACATAGCCATATATTTATTTACATATTTTCCACTTTGTTTGAATAGCAGTTATCACTTGTGTATGTCAAATAGACATACATATAAGGAGGGCCTATTTTGATACCATACTTATCGAAATAAACGCTTCTGTAAAGACACTGTAATTTAAAATTAAGTTTAAGAGCATTCCAAACACGCCTTGGTCTATGTAGAATCACACAATAATCTCAGCCGGTTATTGTAATCACTGTTTCACAAACGTCAATATTAAGTCGCGTTTCAAACAGCACTAGATGCAGTGGTTGTTGGGCCTATTCAATACAAATAAGATATAAACATTTGGTTTACCAAAAAGGACCATTGTCTACTGAGCTACTGGAGTCACTTTTCCGAATTTGTTTTCTATATATATTTTACTTCTAAATATAAAAGAACTAAATTTCATTTATTTATATGTAAAACGTAAACGATATTTTGTACATAATTACGTTAACTTAGCTCCGCCATATTAAATTGAATAACCCTTTAAACGAAAAAGTTATAAAATAAAATGAACGCATATTTAAATATAAATATTTCTGAACAAGAATTTATAAATTGCTTATCGGATATATTGTTATGATAACTAAGGATTGAAATTGTTAGAATATTGTAACATGGGAGGAATTTGCAATATTCACCCCATACATAACATTTAATGGCCAAATTGAGCCTTCACTGAAACTCTACCAAATGTTGGAATATTTGAGTGAACATTGTTCGAAACCTCATGAACCTATCTGTTATGACAATTATGGTAAATCAGTAAAAAAATATTGTTGTTTACGTAAAATATATAACAATATATGATATAAATGAACCCATAGATTTAGTATTAAATAATTAACTTTTGGCAAATATACTTTCTATTTAGATGAATTTACAAAATATATGTCACCTTTCTTTTTTAAAATTGTGAATAAAGGTGTTTATCTTGGTTTTTCAAACAACACTATGAAATAGCAGGGTAATATAAACGTTGAGAATGAATGAGAATGTCTCAAATGTCCAAACGCAACGATCTGGAACATTCCGTACAGCTTTACTGTCCGGGTCCAGAGCACATACAACAGAAGTCATGACAGAAACGACACATTCCACTTCTGCTTTCGAAGTACTGGGAACCCAAGCACTCCATATAGATCCCACCATCTAGCATGAAGCATTGTGGACAAGCTGTGCAGTGAAATGGACTGGAGCTGTCACACTCGCGGCGGTAGTGGTGACAGTAACGGCATTTATCGGTTGTCTTTAGTTTTGTTCCTGGTAATTAAAATAACCACTTAAATCTAACATATGATCTAAATAACAGATACTCAGCATATAACTATAAGTATTAAACTGAGGACAATGAATAATACTGTAAGGGAACCTTTATTTGATCCATAAGAAAAATTAAAAATTTTAAATGAGGCATTTCACTTAAATTTTTTAAATATCTTTCTATGTTTAGAGACAAGTTTAATTAACATATAATAGTTTTCCAGTTGTAGTGAGACTTAAGTATTCAATATCAAATTACCTTTAGGACTATCGGGGTGACACTCTGCCGCAGCCAGTGGCGTGGGCACGAGGAGCACTGGTCGCGACGGGCACCGATACACGTGAAATACGATAAGTCATACTTGGAACACGTGCTACTACGCAGACCGGGCTGCGTAGTAGCTAGATATAAATAATAAGGAACAATACTCTGTTTGCACGGATATTCCAATAACTTTAAAATGAAGTTTTCAACTAAACTTCATGAAACACAACTTTAAAAATTACGTCTAATAACATGAGTTAGCAAAGCTCACCTAGTGTGGAATAAAGTATTTAATAAATATGTTTATTTAAAATAAGTTTATCAACAATTATAGTCTCGTGTTCGAGAATCTGTAAATTAATTCAAAAGATCTACCTCCACTCACCCTTCAGCACAAACAGTCCAACATAGAAACTGAAGCCTCAAAACCCCTGTACAGTACAGTTGAGACTCGATGCACAATCCCGACAGCCGTCAACATAGTGCGTACAACCCGTCTTCGAGAAGTATTCGGGATTGTGCTCTGAAAAACATCTACAAAGAGATATGTAATATAAATTTTGTTATAAACATAGTTAGGACATACAGATTTCTATTATTCTATATATAGTATAGATTAAACAAACTTATTACTTGTAATTTTGCAGCAGATAGGTGATGAACGAGTAAGACAATTGTCTTCTGTTTCGCCTTAACAAACATCGCAATTAGTGACAGATGACGTTGTCCTCCTTTAGAGAATTTTCCACTATTGCATCTTTCATTTCTAGCCGCTACACATATTCCTTTCTTAATAACTCCCTATTTGAATTGCAAGATTGGCAAAATGTAGCCAGGCAAGTAGGACAACTAAAAATGTAACTAAAACGTAGATAATAAATATTATGGGCATAGTATACGATTATTTACTTATTATTTATATGGGCCCCATGAGTTATATGTCAATATGGTCTGGATTAAGTCCTAGTCATTTACAACACTAACCAATATGCGAACTCCTTCTATTCTAACGTTGTATGCTATACCAACACCACAATAACAATTATAAGTGATCCTAAAATGTTTTCAAGTTACGAAAATACTTTATCTAACCAAATATTTAAATTTCTAACACATTATACCAAGTATAGCTTATTTGCATATCGTCCTCAAGTGTTGATACAACTACGCCCTTTTCTGTTTGACCTCTTTGACATGCCGGCAATACATACATGTCAAGATCATTCTTGGCAACCCCATTATAAAAATATTCAAATATAAAATATATTTCATTTTCATCACTTTTGTATTTTAACCAAAGCTTTATTGGAATAAAATAATATCATAACCACACTAGCTAAATCCTATTGCTCTTTAAACAATGGGTCAGGGAAGAAAAGTGAAAGTGTAATGTTACAATGTCGGGTCTGATGCAAGGGTAGTCGCGACAATTCTGACCGTAATGTGCTCTCCTCTCACGTTTTTACTAAAACGATTTCACCTGTATACAAGTTATTTTTATGTTATAAACATAATAACTAAAAAGTGTCAAAGTGACACTGAAATGTAAGTACTTTTGGTTTATTGTTTGTAATTTGAATTTCTTAAGAGTACAAAAAATATATAATTTTTCAATTCCTAAACTGAGAACTAAATCATTTATTAATAATGGCTTTCTCGTATAAGGTTTGATAGAGTAAATTAATCATTTTTATGACAACATCAATGAAAATATTTCAAATATATAATATATCAAATATATAATTTCAAATATATAACAAATGCTAACGGACACATAAAAAAAATCTATAAAATTTTATCATCACTGTAGTGAGTGTAGCTCGAACAATACTATTCTTGGCGTCTGTACGAATAAGACATCATCTTTGAGTGTAGACGAGGCAATTTCGCAGCCACTGAAAGACCCACAGATAGAAAATAGCAGAACGTATTTACATGAGAATGGGGGCGTTTGTCCGAGCATTGTCCCGCCATGGCACTACAATACTCAATTATAAATAAGAAAACTGGGGTAGAAATAATTATTCTTATTGAATAATAAACATCTACCTTAACTTGGAAATTAAAAACAATAATTATATAACATCGTTATGTATTACGAAAAACACTATAGTTTAAAAAAAAACTTACTATCTAAATCATATATTTCTAATAAATTAAATAGTTTTATAATAATATAATCTCATTTATTAAAGCAATAGCGCATTATACGGATTATAAATTATAAGGTTATAATGAATTGTAACATAAAAACATAACATCGGAGCGGCGGACTGCTTGGCTTGGTCTCGGTGGCTGTAATTCAATAGAAACTTCTAACGTGCTGTTCCTTTTGTGTAGTTCGTTACATATATTACGTACCATTTTATATCCGGAGACACGGACAAATGTATTCAAAAATATCACATGTATGTTTAAATTATATGTATTTTAAAATATGACGCCTTTATTTTTTATTGAGATGATATTTTTGATTAATATAAACCAAACAAAGTGGTCTCTTCTAAACAAATTTATTTTGAAACTAACAAATTGGTTAACCCGATAACGATACTATCAATATTAATTGGATTTTTTTGTATTCAGTATTTTTTATAAAAATAACTTGATTTAAATACGTAATTAGTTTATTTATTCATATAAAAATATTGTGAATACTCGTTATATTGTTCGTTTTCCCGGAGAGGACGTTGATAAAATAACTTTTTTGCCATCAAGCGTCGCCACGATATTATTTCCTTAGCTTGTTAGAAGGCAAACATTCAGCTGGTCAAATACTAATGGAACTTTATACTTTAAAATATCAGATAAAACATTTTGTATGTACACGTTAGTTTTTATGTTACTAATACCAACACGACTACTTTTTATACAAATTTGAAAAATATTTTTTATATATTATAAACTAGCTTTGCCCCTGACTTATTTGCACAGATTATGTTATTATTTAAATTAAACTAGCCTAAGACATTCCTTATAACATCAGTTCTCTGCCAGCGAAAGTCCTGTTAAAATCGGTCAAGCCGAGAGAGAGAAACAATTTTTTTTTGCAAATATTTATTTATTTTCATATGAATTCAATGAAAATCTAATAATTTTGAATACAAAAAGACATGTCAATTTTATTTGTATGTATAGATAATATACAGAATTAAAATTGTAATTCTAAACTTTTATCTAACAGTGTAGACATTAGTAGTTTCTTCAGGTCCTTTTAAAAAGGTGTAGCAACGTATGAAGCTTAATAAAGCCCCTTTATGCTCATACACCGCAACGTAATAAGGTCCTAAACTAATAAAACAAAGGTCTTTCGGCCGGCTTCTAAAGGGTTTAAACAGATTTACACAAAAAAGTCATCGTGGACAGATCTCGCTCGTCGAGTCTCCAAACAGAATTAGTAGTCCTTTGTCTTCGAGTCAAAAGAGTGATACGTACGTGAGATACGTTAAGCCAATTTATAAGTTAAGAAATTTGTCTTAAGCCAGACAAATTTAAATACACATACTAAAAAGTTTATGTTTGAGACTGTCTATAAACTTAATAAGCCATACTAGAATTATTTAAATTTAAAATAATATTATTCTATACAATGCTATATTTCAGAAAAAAATACAATATTCAGGATAAAGACGGTTATATGTATATAAATGTTATTACGAATGCTAGATTTTTTGATATGGTTAGCGATACGGTATTCTCAAATTCCAGAACAAGGAAAAGGTTTTGTGAAGGTCGCAGTTTTTACTTCTCTCCCTCCCATAAATATAAAATATTGAATAAACATAAAAAATAGACATCATATATAACCAGACGTACAACCGGAAGCTATAATGAGAAAGATATTAAATTGTGACGAACTCTTCATTGCGAGGCCGTAGGCCCATACTCGGATCGATAGTGAATTATAGGATCGAAACACTTTAGTTCACTCGACATTACAGTGTTTAATTTAAATGTTTTATGTTAAATACTATCAAGTTAAAAACGTATTCAGATCTTTTATATGCAGAAGCTTAAGTCAACTGAGAGTATATTTTAAAAGTGTTTGCATTCAATAGGAATCTGTTTGAGTGTGAAGATTGCTGAGTTCTTTCAATACCGCAAGTTCCATCTACTAACGTTTAACGTCTTCTTTTTTATTTTGCAAAGAATTCTATGAAAGATAAGTTTTGACTGAGACTTTAACTGTTCGTAGTGAGCACAAGTTTCAATGCATTAACAATGTAAAGAAAACTTTTTGAGTACAGATTTGAAAACAGACGGAATACTTATCTAGACTTCCTATTGATCGTATTGAATTGATAAATTATTTTCTATCTCCTCTCTTTGTTCTAAAGACGTTATTTGAAAAACATTCCTACAATACGTAGTTTCATCAAAGCGAACAAATCAACGATTTATCCCATGGGAATTTTTATTTCGGAAAGATTTTTAGGATAAAAAAAAACTATGTCCCATTCCAGGTTATCGTATATCGATGTTCAAAATTATATTTAAATACATACGTTTATTGCGTTATTGACGGACAAACTTATTATATATTTCGGATGTAAAATAATAATCGGGTAAAATTATATATATATACAGATCTTATAAAGGTAGATCAAAATTCTCAATGTTAATTAGTCTATTAGCATGATCAGAACGCTCTAATGCACTTCGGTATTCAAACAAAGCATAGTTCCAATGTAATTATATATTTCATGTTTGAACTTAATCAAGTTCAATGAACTTTAGAATCAATATTATGTTCTTAAAGTAGTAAAGAATCCCAGAGGTCGCAGGTTCGAGTGCTTTTTTTTTGTTTGCGCATTTATTAAGTTGCCTGATTATAGGTACGGGTTTTCAGGCAGGTTGTGAATAATAAAATTGTATTTTTCAATCTCTCTAGATAGAGAGAAAATCAAATCAAATTAGGGAAACATAGATATGTTTCCCTAATTTTACCTTTGTTTGTTATGAGATATTGGAGTTGATTAGTAATTTTAATTAATACGAATAAAAATTATTCACTAAACTATAGATACAACTGAAGGGATTCTGGTTTCTGTATTTTTTAGAGAAGGTTATTATTGTCTGCACAACTAAAACTAATCGATGAAGATTAAGTACAGTAGAAACATATTAAACCTTTTTATAATTAATATTAACAACAAATATATTGTTTATCATTATAACTTGTGTAGTGTATATAATCCATAGTCCTATGACAAACAAATAAAAATGATCATAAATAACGGGCAATAAAGCTTTCCCTCTCATCGATATTTTTTTTCTCAATGTACAGGTCAACAATAAATCACTCAATGCAAGCGGCTATGTGCCTTTAGGTACACTTTTTAAACGTTATACAAGCGTAAATACCTTAAAATATATCTACAAACTGTATACTACATATATGCTACTATATTCTACGGGGAGATATGACGAAGGCCGAATGCATGTGAAAAAACTGGAGATTCCTGCTCACTGGAACGATTTAACTTACACTCACTCTCTCACAACTTGTTAATGTTACCAGCGAAGTAACGAATGTAAAAAATATGTATTAATCTAAATTCACGGTAGAAGAATTTATTTTTATTTTATGCAAAATCTTGCAAAATTTACTTTGCGCCTTTTGATACAGTTTTGACGAACTAATTATTGTTATGTGTTATCTACTATGTAGTTTCGTTAGTTTTTGCTTAAATCTTTTAGTTTATTTCTTTTTGCTTAAAACTAAAAAAAGTTTAACCTCTCATTTCAGTTAATTTAAATACCAGTATTAACAGATTTCCAGACAACCACCTGGAAAATGGTGCTATTGTTATATATGTACTATTATTGTACAGATATTTTTTATATTTTCTCTATATTTATATATAATAAAGTACATTATTACCTCTTACAATTATCGAATTAGATTCATTATTTATTTTTTAAATACCTAAAATATATAAGATGTATACAACCATAATGTAAAGTGATTCCAGTTATTAGACAACTTTGCCCACAAACTCGTAAGTAGGTCAAAGTTAGGAATCAAACTTAGGTCTATCGTGCTAGATTGAACCTGCAGAAATAATATTACTTACATGCAGGTTAATTATTGAATATTACTTTGTAGATACCGCCGTGTAATTGACTTATTTCAAGATAATATTTTATAAAAAAGATAAAGTATATTATTATAAAAAATTATAAAAATAAACCGACTAATATTATTTTCATTAATCTTATCTATAGGAGTATTTAATGAAGAAACAATGTAATTAATGCATTTATGTTTCTTCTTGTTGTTGAAAACTATCTGTTTAATAAAGCTTATTTTTATTTTACTTGTAATAATAAGTCTGATAATTTTTAAAACAACTGTGTACTTTCTCAAAGAATCTCACGTTTCAAACATAACTTTTTATTATCATACGTATATATTCTTAAACCGCTTATCAAACTGTGTTTAGTCTAAATAAATCCGCGTTAAAAATACACAGACTGGGATAGTTTTATATATTAGTTAGTAGTATAACGGAACTAACGAAACTTTCAACTTGAATACTAAATTTTCAAAGTCTACAATCTGTTACGTAACTTAAAAGTAAACAAGTTTATAAATTACACCCTATAGAGTAAAATAATAAACTCTATACTTTAAGATTGGAATTAAGTATATCCATTTTATTCTCTATAGAGTCAAAAAAATATATTAATATATATAATAGACAAATACTATCTCAAATCTACATTAAGTAAAGAGATAGAGTCAATTAGTGTTATAAATGGTCTCAGATTAAGTTTTTTGTTAGCTATATCATACTTATTAATGTTTTTAAATATATATATCATTATTAAAATCATCATCATTAGCAGGACTCAAACCTGCGACTTTGGAATGGAAACGATATCCCAGAGTTCATGCTAAGTATTTTGAAATATTACTTAAGTATTTAGAAATATAGAGATGGAAAATTAAATTAATATTATAATATTAATTCAACACAAGTAAATTATATGCATCTATTATTAACAAGTAAATAATTTGCATCTCATGCTCTTAACTTTATATTACATAAATAATTTTTGAAGTACTTTTAATATGTAGTATTAAAGCAGAGTACAAAATATGAAAACCCGTGCTTTATTTTAACAATTTTGTAAGTGTAAATAAAAGTTCTTAAAAATAATATAACAAAAAAAGAATATTTTAAAAACAATACCAAATAATACTCTAAAAAAACAGAAGAAACAGTTTCTATTATATGACGTACGATTTTGCAAATTTACGAACAATACAAAAAGTTACTTGTATTTTTGACTCGATCGTTCTCATCCTCTGACAAAAACAATTTAAAAACAAATAATTACCTTCCAAAAATGATAAGGGTCAGTCAGATTTAATATAATTTCAAAAATATATGATATCTCAGAATAAAAATATTAACGAAATTTAAATAGTATAACAATTAAATTATTATTCAAGAAAATATAAAAATAAAAGTAAATCTTTTATAAAACTATAAATAAGTATGGTATCAAAATACGCCCTCCTGACACTTTCATTTGACTTTCACAAGTGATCACTGGTATCTTATAAATAAATAAATAAATCATCTTATGAAAAATATATTGCTTTATATATAAACATAATAGCTTATTTCCTCCCGCTTCGCTGGGCACACTATTAATTTGGATGTGAACTTAGGTTAGGTTAGGTTACGAGTTCATTTTTATTTCTTGTATTCATCGTGTGTGTTTTTAAATAAGAATTTAACTTATGGAGAAGTGAATGTAAGAATACCAATTTCTTTACAAACATTCAGGAAATCTCTAGCTTTAAGCTTTCTACCTTTTTTCTAGAATTATTTAAGTAAACTTTGATTTAGGTAAGAGGCATGAAATAAGGACATTGTTTTGTTGCTATCAATAAATTCTGTCATTTGCCAATATACCGGTTTCAACACAATTTTTGTTTAGTTTAGAAAAAATATAAAAATCATAAATAAAATTAATACTACATGTCTCTTGTAATAATATTATGAAGCAATTGATCATAGTTTGGATTGAAGGTTGAAATAACAGACGGAGTTTTATCTACGTTTCTGGATTCTATAAGCTTTTATTTAACTTGCATCATCTAAATTGTAAACTTGTATAAAAACATATGGAATCTTTTCCTATAATACGAATGGGTAAAGTGTTGCCTTACAAAATATATTACTTTAATTCAACTATTAATAGTATTAAAAAACTCCGTAAAAGTCCAAGGTTTATATGTAGTTCCTTATTGCATACATATGAACCTACATAAATAAATAATTTTTAATCCTTGATCACTCTGCAAACACAATTTCCAGTTTCACAAATATCTAATCCAACTATTTATTATAAAAAAATAATAATAATCTTTGACATCTATTAACATTAAAAATTATGTAGTCTTATTATATTTTAATCAATTTACAAAATTTTATTCGACTTACAAATCTGACTAAGAAAGTTTAAATTGTAATGGCTTGAGTTATACCGACACTCAATAAAAAGTAAGTGTTTGCAATTAAATTTACAAGTATGTCATTAGAAATGCGGCCTTCCTTATCTTATAACAAATTTTATACATTTAAATTAAAATGCTTATACCTATGTAGTAATATGTATAATAGAACTTTCGTTTTATTATGGAGTTAAAATTATAAAATTTCTAAGCAATTTTATGCAACATCGAAAGACAAAGATACTATCAAATGAGATATTTACAGTCAAATAAAATAGAACAGTAAATTATTTGTGAAGATTAATAGTTATTTTTGAAATAACATTTGTTACATTCAAATAATATTTGTTACATTGTGGCTAACATGATCTGAGTCTGGCGTGATTTTCTTTGAATTGATGATGATTTCAATCTGCGATTAATTGTTATTATTTAATTTATACCATATTATTAATATAGTTTATATCGAACTTTATGGATCGATAGGAATTGTATTACTACAACAGTAACTTTAAGATTCAATTATTCTAAGGAGAAAGTAATACAGTATTGCTGCCAAAAGTTCAAATCCCTAATGAATATTCCTCGAAAGCGGATATCAAAACAAAGAGCTATGAGAAGATTATAACACTAAACAAGACTTACGTTAATATTTCATTACTTACACTCATAATAACCTAATATAAGGTAATTTATATGACTACTTGGAAAGATATAAAGATAAAAGTGTTTAATCCCTGATTAGAGGTACAAAATATTGGTAATATAGTTTTTTTGTGCATGTATATTGCATAAAATATGTCTTAATTTTTTTATTTGTTATACAAACTGACTTAATAGTAGACGATGTCCAAATTTGAGTTTCACAAATATTTATAACTCAATAAACCTAAGTGAAATATTGCAGATTAAATTTTAATATTGGCTTAGCGACGATATTTCGGGTTCATATGATAATATATTTTTTTTAATAAGCTTTGATTATTTAATGGCTAAAAATAGATAACAAAGAGAAAAGGTTTTTATTATTTATTATTATTATTTAGCTTCACGCCAGTTTTGCTACCAACGCTGTTATACGGCAGCCAAACGTGGGTAACACAGAAGAAGAATATAAGAAAGATGAATGCTGTGGAGATGCGATCTCTTCGCAGAATATGCGGAGTCAGTCTAGTTGAATCTGCAATAAAGAGATCCACAGAATGGCTGTTACTAGCGAAGATGTCACGGTGAGAATGAAGAAGAACGTGCTCAGGTGGTTTGGGCACGTCGAACGAATGAGTGATGAAAGAATGGTAAAAAAGATTTATATAGGAAAAGTGAGCGGTAAGAGGGACAGGGGGAGGCCTCGAGTGACCTTCGAAAACACAGTATCTATGACACTGGAGGAAGGTCACGTAAACAGCATGAGGACCCCCCGGAAGGAAGGTTGATGTCTGTGGCCGAGGCGAAAGAGGTATGCAGATACTGTAGCGTTTGGCGCTCCGTCGTCTCTGGCTACCCCGCAAGGGATATGGCGTGAAGCTAAATAAAATAAATAAATAAAATTTTTATGAATATTATTATCTAGTATTTTAAGAGGTATTATAGATATTTCGCTTTTTGCTTACTAATTTAGTAACTTGTATCTATTAATTCGAGATAATGTGTAATACGTAATTTAATACATATTCTTTAGCTCTTAATAACTTAATTGCAGAACAGTTATATAAATCAAGTTCCATATATATACCAAGTAAAGTAAAAAGCAATGTTTCATTTACCATCGTAAAAATGTGGAAATAAATATTACGTTTATGTAATTTAAATTATATGAACTCTAATCAGGTCGCTTTTCCTCTGAAGTGGTCAAGTTACCAAAAAATTGCCAATTTATCTGTATAAAGGTCACGACAAAATAAGTGGTGTGTTTTGCACGCTGTCTATATGTTAATGTCGCAATCAAAATGCTATACTAAAAGAATATTGAAAACGAATAAAGTGGTTTCGTGAATATTATATCAAATATTTGACTTTTAAATATCTGAATTCAAAACAAAGGTTGCGTTTGTTTGTCTTTAAATTTGTCAACTTTTAACATTATAATGTTCAATTACTGTAAGAGAGGTTAGGTATTAATAAAAATATGTATATATATTTCCATAGATATTCTATATTTTACATAGATGTGTATAATATTAACAGTAATAACATTTTTTTAGTCATTTTTAGTCTAGAATAGTCCTTTCTTATTATCTATATTATACATTATTTATTTTTCTTACTAATTCCAATTCATGCCCATTATCTCCATTTAAATAATGGTCGTCATAATGGGATGTACTTATTTTTAATATTAAATAATAATTGAGTTTTATGTCTTCGGAGTTTTAATTATGTCCAAACAGAATTTCAATAGTCTCAAACCCAAGGACACTTTTGAGTAACATAGTTAAATGCAAAGACATACGAAGCGATAGGTTTGGGTTTCTTATTTCAATTAATCTTTTGTTAATTGATTAGGACCGTTATCTACTCGAGTTGGATGAAGATCTTTTCTTTAGTTAGAGACATAACATTATAATTGTTCCCCAGTAAAAAGAAATTGCAGAGGTTTATTTATTTTATTACTGATGATTTACAGTTATGTTACTGATTTTTGAAGTTATTTTGTTTTGAAATTACCTTCTATCATAAGTACATAATAACACATTAAACAATTAAAACAAGCATTTAATAGTTGCTGTAGTACGTTCCTAATAATTAATTAGGTAGTAGATAGAGATAGAGCAACTGTTATTGTGATGTTATTAGATCTTTTAGCTTTTATCTGTAAAAATGTATTGTATAACTTGAATATTGTTAATTTAACAATTATTATTATTTTTGATTTAATTAGATGTTATTTTGAATAATATTTTTTTGATCTAGAGATTTGTTTGAAGAAACAGCAGATAATAAGAAAAACTTATTTAAATTGTTATTTTTTTTTGTTAACAACTATTTCCTTATTTGACACGTTGTTTTGCTAAATTTTGCAGTTACATATAAAAGAGGAACTTCTTTTTTATTTTTTTTAAGATTAAATGCGTTGTTAGTTGCTAGAGTAAGATAGATGTTCCACCATTTTCAGTATTTTCTCTAAAGAACATTCTAATTTAGTTTAAGAATGCGTTTATAATTCGAGCAAACTATGTTAAGACCAAAGACTTAAAAATACTACGAAATTTTCTTATCAAGGGTAATAATTGCACAAATTATTGGTAATGTTTAACAATTATATCTTGCAAGGTGATTAATTAACTATAAAAAAAAATTATCTTAAAAGTAAATATTATCTATTTATTTACTTTTTAATTATTATGATTACTTTCGATATTTTATAATGATTCTATCGATGGTTTAATTCATATTATTTATATATACAGATTTTTGTGATGATTAAATTTATATCTCGACATTTCGTCAGATTACACCCAAATTAATTATATATTTCATACGGATTCTCATTTCATGTAGCTTTTGGATTTTGAGAACTTATATATTCCATTTATATAATCATTCTGTAAGTCTTTTTATTTATCTATTACGATGGATTAGTAAAGTTTGGTTTTACATATATTAGAGTGTCGGCTATTAACAAGAAATAATAATTTTTGATTATTCAGTAAATATCAGAACCAAAACGTCTTGTTTTCTAAAACTTATTTCTACAAAAGTGTATGAAAAGATAATCCTTATACTTTATCTAGACATCCAAAGCTTCGTTATATAAAGCTTAAAGTTGCTCTGTTGGTGAGATTTAGATGAAGACAGATCCTTTCACCGGATTGGTATAACAGGGTTTCATAAATACTCGTAGATAAGCAAAACAGATGTTTACTACTGCATGTAAATAGCACTGAAATAACTATATTAAATACAAAATATATATTTTACCCTACCATTTATTTTACCTTACCATACATGTAATAAAGATTTTATTTGATAGTAAAAAATGTGTATTTTCAATACTTAGCAAAATTCGGTTAAAAATATTGTATTTATGTTGCTAAAGAAATATGAAGCAATGAAAAAGCCATATAGAAATACATACATTTATAACTAACCAAGGGATAAGACTAGTTATTAAATACATAGAACATTAAAAATTTTAGTCTACTTTATTACATACCTATGTTATACATAAATTTTAATTTAATATAAAAATTATAAATTAAAATGGGTTTATATTTATTAATAAAAATAATATAAAAAAGGAATTCTTATTACTATTAAGCATTGCTTTTGGGCACTCTGACGTTTGCGCTTTCCAAACACTTTTATACTGTCTAAACACATGATTTCACTAATGTCTCATAATGTAAAATAAATAGTAAACATGCAGATCACATTTTAAATAAACAAATGTCAACTTATGTTTTCTAGAAAAATATATAAATCAAGCCGCGTTATATTATTGAAAATATAATAATTTTAGGGTAAAGTTCAAAGATTTCAAAATATGAATCTGAATCCTGCAACATAATTTGAATGAAACAAATAAAATATATTTTGTGTAATTCTAAGTGGAGCTACGTTTTATAAAAATAAAACATGATTTTGGTTTTCATTTCTTTTTCATTCGGAACAAATATTTATTTACTTTATAAAATAAATGTTATGCAAGAGTTCTGATTTTAAACAACGACAAAAATACAGCTTGGAAAGAATATCCAGACACAAAATAAATAAAAATTTCCTTCTTTCTATATTAAATTACTTTAGGATAATTTAATGTAATCAAGAATATAAGATCTAATTTATAATATGTTATTATATATATATATATATATATATATATATATATATATTATAATTTATGATATGACTTTCTGTGTTTGTTTATTTGTGGTAGAATAATTCAATAATTCTTGGTTTTAAACAATTTCGTTATATGTGTTAACTTTTAAAAATGTTTTTACTTATATCCACCGACAACCAATTGATTTTCAGAACTCTCGACTATTGTCACTAATTTAAATTAATACTTGTAACCACAAAATTTCGCAAATTGCTTCGTTAATCAAAATGTAGTTTATAAAACCTCATAATATTTTTTGATACCTCACACGATATTCTACTATGAGAATAAAATCCACTCTATATTTTTTTCTATTTTTGTCGGCATGTTTATTATCTATATACCTGCCAATTTCAACACTGTAGCCTCAAAGCTCTAAGAACAAAGCAGCGGACAGACAGATAGACATGGCGAAACTATAAGTGTTCCTTGTTGACTGCGACTAAAAACTAATCATTGGAAGCATCTATTTTAAACTATAATCGCGAGCGATGTCACTCGGGTTGTATAGCATTTAGGGACGACAGAAAGCGGGTAGGCGTGCGGGGGCGGTAATACTCAGCGAGCGACATCTTCGCTACGTTTCATCGATATTTAATTTCTCGCCCGGAAAATTTTATTTTGCTAATACTCATTAAATATATATATTGGGTAGACCTCGAAGAATTCGGTCTGCCCATTCATTTGTACCCGACTTTCGAATTTTGGAAAAATTTCTTCACAGGAGGTCTTCTTATGACCCCTGAGTCCGAAATGACCATTGGTCAAAAAGTTTATTTATATATATATATATATATATATATATATATATATATATATGCGTGCGTGCGTCCAGATTCGACTTTTGTCAGCACGATAGCGGCCGCAGTTTCGCTCGGATCGCTTTTAAACTTTGCACAAAAATCAAACATCCAAAAATAAAGGTAAAGTTCGTTAACCAGAGAAATCCGACCACAGGGAACGCTAGGGTCTCACTTTTTCTGATTTCAGTTTTTCGACCATAACTTTCTCCCCATACAAAGAACATCAATCACGTTCATATCATATAATGTCTTTGATGAATACCTATAACTAATGTAAATAAACCGAAAACCTAACTTCAATAACTTAGGGGTGGGGGTAAAAAAACCGAAATTTTTTGGAAAAAAATTCATAACTTTTTTCTGGTAAATATTCTTACATTACAAGTATTTTTAATTGAAAGTTTATTTTTTACTCTAAATTTAGGTACCAAAAGTTTTTCCGTAAAAGGTACCGTTTCCGAGAAAAAAAATAAAAACCACTTTTAGCTTGACAATTTAAGGTAGGTAAAACTACGGCAACTTTTTTCTGGTAAACATTCTCTCCTCGCAAATATTTTTAATAGAAAGGTTATTTTTTACTCTAAATTTAAGTACCAAAAGTGTTTCCAAAAAAGATACCTTTTCCGAGAAAAAAAATAAAAACCGCTTTTTGCTTGAACATTTTTGATGTAAACAACGGCATCATGTGTTATTCTTAGGTAGTGAGTTATATTTTAAACGAGTTACACACGAGGTCTACCCACGCGTGTCCCCCTGCGGGCACGGATTTTTTTTTCTTATTATGTAAATGGCAATTTTTATCTACATGAAATGCATAACGTATCTAAAGTATTTAATAGAATGAAAATTAATACTACAATGTTAAAAATAGATTCGTAAATAATCCATAATTTTATTGTAAAAGCAAAAAATGGTTATTGTGGGTTATCCTTGAAAAATAGACATATACCATCACGGACTTAATTGTAGATCTATTAAAGAGGTACAATCCCACGATACATCGTTTTGTTATAACTCAAAAGGTTTTGGCAGCGTTTTCGAGGAAAGTTCGCTATCGGTTAAACTTTTTCCGACATGTTGAACTAATATCGTCATTTTAGTCAAAACCTAAATTTATTATACACTAAAACCTTCCTCAGTGATCACTCTAACTGTTGTTAAAACAGTATGAAAATTTTTACAGTACTCTTCAAGTTTATCGCGAACAGACAGACAGACAGACACGGCGGGGGACCTTGTTTTATAATATATAGTGATAGTGAAAGTGATAGTGATTATCAATACATTTTTATTATAATACATGGTTTATTTACAATGTTATTTCAATATCAATTCTGATAAATCTTCTATTGATAATATGACTAGCTTAATGACGAAAAATCTGGAAAGAAATACAGGTACAAAATAAATGTAAATTCTATTGTTTTTAGATTGAACTTGATAGAATGTGATTTATTTCGTATTTTATTATATCTAGTATAAATCTGGTCCGGGTTTATCTGTATTTAATTTGTTTAATATTTGTATTGTACTTAATAAAAATAAATGCATTAATTTATGATGATATCTATTACTTCGTATTTGCAAAGCACTTTCGAGATAAACACAATGTATGAAAGTTATTTCACTCTCCTTATAGCAGCTGCCTTCGTATACAAAACATTAATAGTTCCTATTTATACTACAAAATGTTTTTTTTTTGTTGTTACTGTTTTTTGATATTTAAAAAGCATTTACAATGTGTACGTACATGTTAGACCAAACTTAATTTGTATTATTACTATATGTAAATAAAGAGACATTCGCAATCCTTTGTAGGTCTCGGATACTTTTTGGTAGGGATTTGAATATCACTTTACGTTTGGATACTGAGTATTTAATTTTTATGTCATATTAATTATTGTTTTTATAGATATTTGATAAGATATTTGTATCATTTTTAATACATTTTTGATTTCATGAAAATGAGGGCATAATAATAATTAATCTTTATCAATAATTTATTACGTTACTTCTCTACTAGAAAATGTCGATGCATTTTAGAGCGTCTTTGACATTTAATCTGTGCGATAGTATGTGATAGTCGTAAATTCCACCAGGTTGCCCGAAACATGAACGCATTCTTAATATAAAGCGACAAGCAGAATATTCTTTAGAGAAAATACTCACAGCGAGCCGTATATCCAATTTATTATTTATATGGTAATGTATCTTATTACTGAGCAATAGAGTCGAAAAATTAATAAACAAAACGAAGTTATTAAGCAGAATTAAAACTACCTTCTTTTATATATTTATACCGAGTTTCAGAGTATCATAAAATGTAGACTTAAAACATATTTCTTTGTTACGCTATTTCTAAGTTCCAGAATTTAGTGTAGATGGAAGAAAAGTTTATTTCTAAAATTAAATAAGCTTCATCGTATTCAATGCCTTATTACTATTGGTAGATGGTCTATGAATTTAATAATGATAAGTAGTTTTTAATTGAAACACAGACACTTAATTACTGCATAACGGACGATATCAAAGACTTAATGAGTTTGAAAGTTGTAATTGGTTTTGTGACAATTAGTAATTTAGTTTCAAAAGAAACGTGATTAATATTAGGAATATTTTTTTTACCTTTCTCAAAATAAATTATGACTTTTCCTGGTAATAAGATAGATGAAGAGGAAAAACGATCTCAAGGTGTCATGTTTTGTACTGAAAGGGCCTTAATAAATTTGTTCTTCCAAGAAGAAACAAAATATTTATATTGAGGCTGATTTCTGTATGTATGTATCTGGGTAGTTTTTTAATGTTTTCCAAAAAATATTTAAAAAAATTGTTAATTTTCATCATCAACCTATAAAATATTTAAAAAAATATATACTCAACAATGTGCAATGATATCTTAAATAATAATTCATACTTATGCTTTAGGAGTTGTAATTCGACTGTCAACTTTAAGAAATAAGCCAATGTATTTATATATCCAGGCAGACTGGGACCATCCAAATTCTGAGTAATAGTTTTAGTTATAGCGTTCCATTTGTGCAATCTTCCAAGTGTGCTTTGTTATTTTAGAAAAACAGTATTGGATGTTTTTATTGGATAAGTTATAGACAAATGTCTGTTTGATAAGCCAATGGTCTCTGTGTAGTGGGCTGGTATTTATTATTGAGCGAAGCGAACGAAGTGAGCGGAGCGTTTTACTGGAAACTTTTTACATTCTTTGTCACGAATTGGCTCGAAAACTACTTGATCGAAAATTATGAAACTTTGCAATCAAAAAGACACACATTAGGTGATGGTTTTAAAAAAAAATATTTGAAAAATGTCCTCAAAAACATTTTTTTTTTTAATATCATGCCAAAAAAACTGATATTCCATTGAAATCAATGGGAAACGATGAGTCAATACACTGGGCTCGCTTCGCTCAATATGCAAATGGCACCCGAGATTTCGCGAGCGCAGCGAGTCGAATTTGAGGGTTTGTTGGCGCCCCTAGTTATATTTTCAGTACGTTATTTTTATATTAATTTTTACTTCAATTAAAGCTCTGCAAATAAATTATGACCTGAGTCGTAAAAAATCGAAGTCGTAAAACCGATGAATTAAAATGATTTAAGCTAGATAGATAATATTATAATTATTCCTCACTAAAATTGCTGATCCATATTTATTTTATATTTGAGTTTTTGATTCTAATATTAAATAAGTCAGTCGAGCAATGAATTACAAAGCCAGTAAGTTCAAAGCTAGTAATAAGGTAGTCGAGTGGTAGCAATTACTGTTATTATGATATTATTAGATCTTTTAGCTTTTATTTGTGAAAATGTATTGTCGATATCGATTTAATAATTATTATTATATATATTAAAAATGTTAAGACCAAATGCTTTCGTTATGAGCTGCTAGTGTAAGACAGCAGTTCATACGTTTACTCAGTTTTATAAAGATTACGTTAAAAACTTTCTATCCTATAGAGCGAAAATACAGGTGGTTAACATGCTCCTACTACCAATCCTTGACTATGCTGATGTGTGCTATGTCGATGCCAATGAAATACTCCTAAATAAATTAGATCGCCTCCTTAATACGTGTATCCGCTTCATTTTCGGCCTTCGTAAGTTTGACCATGTCTCCGACTATAGATCAAAACTTAAGTGGTTGCCAATTCGTAAACGACGAAATGTACGAATTTTGTGTCTCCTTTACTCGATTTTGTTCAATCCTTCTACTCCTACATATTTAAAATGCAATTTCTCCTTCTTAGCAGATGTACATGACAGATTACTTCGTTCTTCTAGCAATTTACTGCTCCACACTCCTCTTCATCGGACTGGTTTCTTATCCAACTCATTTGCTCTAACTGCCGTCAGATTTTGGAACGAGTTACCGGAAATTATACGAAAAGCGCCGTCTCGTGACTCCTTCAAACGCCAAATTAAACAACTTTATTTCAATGAATAATTTAATGTGTATGTTATGCATGTATGTAAATTATGTATTATATATATATATATAATAATTAATATGTATTATTAGTATTATTTTAATGTATTGTATTTGTTATTATGTTATATGATTGTAGTTATATTTCTGGATTTTTTTTTAAATAATTTTTAGTTTTTTGTGTTTTTTTTTTGCACACCTACCAATGTTCTCTCATGTACATCCTAAGGTTGGCTGGTAGAGAATGTCTTTGTGGCATTAAGCCCGCCTTTTGTGCATTATTTTATGTATTGTGCAATTATTATATTAAATAAATATTATATTAAATAAATAATAAATGAATAAATAAAATTATGAAAACGTTACTAGGTTTCTCATCAAATTCAAGCACTCGTTTTATTATTAACTCGAACCGAAAATCACAATTTTTCAGTCTAATTAATATGTCTTTGATATCGTTCATTTCGTCGCAATTAATTATGTATTTAAACATTAAATACCTGTTATATTCACCAACTATGAAATTTAGTTAAAAATATAAAGTATTATATTTATGTAGGCATAGTTTAAATAAATAAACAGAGCAACCTTTATAAGAATATTTAAATTTATCAAGTTACGTGACATAAAATAACGCCTTTTGTACTTTGTTCGTGAATAGAAATTTTAATAATTTTGAGTAACAAACAGAAAATAAAATCTAAAACACAATATTAAACATATCTTTTAGACAATAGCTTTTTTATTATAACATAACAAAAGTATTTTTACATAATTAACACAATATTTAATCATTATTTTGACGAGGTTGAATGGAAAGTACTGAATTTATAAATACCGATTGGGTCTAAGCTTTGTCAGTATTTTAAGTAAATAACATTCTGTTATGCTGTGCAACCTGTTTCAGTCTCTTTATAATGGCTACTAGACACATGGATTTGGACAGATTGACGAAACATAAAGTTGAAAGGATACTTAAGTATACTTTAGTATTCTTCTTAAGTACCTTGTCAAACAAGAAGTAATTGAAATCAATTGTTTTATAAATAATGCATTTATTTTGGTAAAAAGAAATACATCACTAAGTTTATCCATAATTAATTTCATTGAATTAGAATAATGTATAATAATAATGTATTTCATACCCTATTTTGTACATAAACATTATTTCATTGTAAAAAATAGTACAAATTTCGGTTTAAATTTTTACTTCAAAATAATAAAACCTGAGAGAAATCACATTCCATTACGTACAATCTAAAAACAATACAATTTACATTTATTTTGTAGCTGTATTTTTTGCTGAAACTTTTCGCACAACCCTATTAAGCTAGTCGTATTATCAATTGTTGAAAAATTTAATATAAAACACTGTGTATGTATAGTAAAATGTTTTAATACATAATTTTAATAATTAGGAAAATAATTAAAACACATATTAAACATTCATTTATTTCTGTGATACAGTCACACCTTTCATCCTAAATATTAAAGTCATTTTTTTTATAAAATATTAACAAATCCAATTTATTCGTCTTCGATACCAATATTTTAGTATTATAATATTTTTTGATCGGGGTTTTAACATGTAAATGGGGTCCGAAACTCTTTTGTCAAAATTGTGTTATCTTTATTCCGACCTTTGAAAAGATAAACTAGGATCTTTTTCGTAACTTGGTCACGAAGAAAATGTTATGTTGAAGGTTTATTATACATTCATTTTTATTTTTTTATGTATTTTCGTTAATTTTGTTTACTAAAATTTAAAGCGTAAAATTTTTATACTTTTAAAATTATATCTTCGAAGGTTTAATATTAGTTTCCACTTTTTTTTATCCTAGAGGAGTAAAAAAGTACCGCGTTCCATCTCAATCTAATGACTTTTAGTGCGAAACGTGTCAGGTCGCAGATGTTGTGCGAACCGGACGTTGTATGGGTAGAACACACCGTACCAGACAGTGATCAGAGAACCCCAGGGGCGCCTCGATAATGACCTGATACTTTCCTGGATGTGTAATCAACAGAAGATCCAACAAAGAGGGCAAATGGCTGTCCACGTCTGGTACACAAGTGTGCGTCTTAACCAGCTGGGACAGGCCATTGGCCAGAGCAAAGTTGAACAAGGATCTCCCCGCGTAGTCGGAGGACAACGACTTTGGCGGAGGAAGTCTGCGAAAGCAGGTCGCCAATGTTCGCTTGAACATGACCCAAGAATTGATTCGCTTCTACATTACCATTATGTAAACTGTAGAAGTACTCGTAAACTCTGACATGATCATACACGTCGACGCTCAGCCAGAGTATAGGCACTTGCCTATTGGGACTTCCCAACCTTAAAAATTGTGAAGGCGACGGCAGCAGATATTACCTTAGAAACACAGATACCCCGGCGTGTGGTATAAAATGATGTTCTAGTTTATCCCCGGTGTAGGTTGGTATAAGATCCCCGGATGTTGCAAAAGTCAGCAGTTGCAGCCCGAGCAAAATCCGAGAATCATTAACCCACTTTTGCTAGAGGTTCTTCGGCAAATATATGTAAAAAAATAAATTTGTACTAGCATTCATAAATATTTTTAAAAACTTGTGAACTTTCAATATTTTATTTTAATATACGATGATCAAGACTATGTTGAACTAAATGTAATATCTCACCCGTTACATATATCTGTGACCTACAATTACATATCCGCAGTGCTGATCCATATTTATAATATTTTTTAATCTAATTCATAAGGTAAGTTAGATACATAAACATTTCTAATATGAAAATTAACATCATAATCAATAAAGTACTTTGTTTATGTAATTACTGGCCACACTTTATTGAGCTGAGCGTAAGCGAAGCTTTTAACCGTTTGGGATACCTTTTTTTGTGTTTAGTTGTCTCCAGAATGCGACGAGATAATTAGCTAAAAAATTTATGTTTGAGCCGAACACGGATGTTATAGCTCAACACCCGCCGCGCACGGTTGGCGGATCCTAGTAAAACTAAGGTTTTCGTAATTAAAGCAATAATATGGATTAAATTTTAACCAACATTTCATTTTATATATTTTAAATCATTGTTAATATTAAAATGAAATAGTGTGCAAAATAACTAGCAAGAACAAACGTAAGAAGCTTCTTTTCAGTACAGAATATGACCCTTTGCGGTCGTTTTCCCTTGTAGAGGTCAAGTTATCAAAGAATGTACAAATTTATCTTTTAGAAGACCAGGACAAAAGAAATTGTGTAATTCAGACATAATTGGACACGGTCTTTTTGTTAAGGCTGAGATTACGAATACATAATCAAAAGTTTTCTTTTCAATCACATGACTATTTGAGATAAATTGTGAGAAGATAATTATAAAAAACAAATCATGTTTGTTTACCAATTATCGAAGAAATACTTATTATATAATAAATAATCAATACAATTTTATTAAAAACATTGTACATTTACGGTTTTATTTCTATAGAAATTCTGATATATACTATATATAAAATGCCTAGTTTAATAGGGTTGTGATGAAAAATCTTCGAACAAAATACAGCTACAAAATGAATGTAAATTCTATTGTTTTTAGATTGAACTCAATAGAATGTGATTTCTTTTTATTTTGTTAGTTTGCGTATGAATCTAGTTCGAAATTTTCTGTACTCAATTATTTTTTTTTTTTTGTATACAATAAAAGGTTCTTTATGTTCATTTTTTCTGAATTTACAGGATAAGTTTATTTGTACAATTATTATATTATTTGTATTTGTACTTTTTCTAAATAAATGCATTAATTTTAATAGAAATGATTCCAATTACTACGTATTGGCAGAACACTTTAGTAGTAAATACAACATATGAAAGTTATTTTCATCTCCTTATATCATGTCCTTGTTGGCAAAACATAAATAATCGTTATCTATACCAAAATATCCTTATTAATAAAAAATAGTAATATTTTTATAATAGCGGATTAACTAAGTATATTTTATAAACATGTTAGAGCAAACTTTGTTTGAGTTAACAAATTATTACTTTATCTAAATAAAAAGACCAACAAAAGTTGAAAATATGCTACTAAAATTTTATCCAAACGTAAAGTGATATCCGAATTCCTATGAAATTTATCCGCATGAATATATATTTGAATGTACTGACCTACAACAATTTACCTCATGAGTAATAGTAATTATCAAGAATAAACAAAGTAATTAAACTGTTGACTACAAATATAATATAACTAGCTAATTTCCTCCCGCTTCACTGGTCACACTATTAATTTGGATATAAACTTAGGTTGCTACGATAACCTTTGTCATATTAACTGTTGTCATCGTAACCTATGCCATCGTTGTCCTCGTTGTTATAGTAACTCTTACCCCCGCGTTACGTGTATTGTTCCTACAGGTTTAAAACTTGGCGAAATGCAAAAAGTTAAAATCCGTTGGTGGACGTCTACGTCACAAAAGAAGTAACTATGTAAAATTTAATCGGACAGATAGTTTCGGGGATTTCGTGATGAGTCAGTAAATCTAATTCAGTAATTAATATATATATATATATATATATATATATATATATATATATTAATTTAATTAATTAGGTAATTAATATATATATATATATTAATTACCTAATTAGATTTACTGACTCATATATAGATTAAAGATGAAAATACTAATGAAATAGATAATATATATTTTTTAATAATTATAGTTTTATTTAATACTGAGTATAGAATTTATAGTATAGTATAGAATTTTTCTAAAAATGTGATATTTAATCTATGCGATGGTAGTCATAAATTCCAGCAGCTTGCACGAAACATGAACGCATTCTTAAGATAAAGCGACAAGCAAAATGTTCTTCAGAGAAAATACTCCCAGGGGACCTTATATCCAATTTACTATTTACTTTGAAATGTATCTTATTACCGAGCAATAGAGTCGAAAAATTAATAAACATGATGTAAAGGTGTACCAGTAAAGTTATTAAGCAGAATTAAAACTACCTTCTTTTATATACTTATACCGAGTTCCAGAGCATCATATAATGTAGAGTTAAAACAATTTTGTTTGTTACGCTGTTTCTAAGTTACAGAATTTAGTGTAGATGGAAGAAAAGTTTATTTCTAGAATAAAATAAGCTTCGTCGTATTAATTTCGCTAATACTATTAATAGACTGTCTCTGAATGTATTATAATAAGTATTTTCTAATTGAAATACAGACACTTAATTACTGCACAGCGGACGATATGAAAGACTTAATGAGTTTGAAATTTTGTGATTAATTCTGTGAAAATTAATTATTTAATAAACAATTATTACAAGTAACAATATTAATTATAATATTAAAATATCAGATAGCAATTTTATTATATTGAAATTAATATAAGGATTTTTTTTACCTTTCCCAAGATAAATTAGGATCATTCTTGGTAATAAGATAACTGAAGAGGAAAAATGATCTTGAGGTGTCATGTTCAAGATTTAAGAATATATTTGTTTTGAGTCTAATTTTATTTCGGTATATTTTATTTTCATCTCGATAATAAAAGAAGAACAACAACAATAATAATAATAATAATTTTATTTATTTTCAGAACCAGTCCATTTAGTGTTAGTAACAATATTTCTTATTAACTAGTGTTAGTACAATCAAAAGTTACAAATTATAATATCATTTTCTTGTGTATAACGTCGTACCACAGTTTGGTCCGTTGTACAACCGAACCACCGATGCATCAGGGGCGAATCCCACCGATCAACAAACACACTCAGCTTTCGGGTGGAGGCACCGCGGAGTCGGGTTAACATGGAGGCATACCGTTTTCTCATAATAGCATAAAAGTCATCCGTGTTCGCCTCCGCAAACATGCCTGAAGCACTGCACTGCCACGGCAGCCCCATCAGAACCCTGAATGCGTCGTTATACTGGACAAGAAGGTCGCTGTATGCCCGCCGCGTATAATTAGCCCAAATACTGCATGTATAAAACGTTTAACAGTAAGCTTTAATGAGCATTATTTTAACTGGCTTCGTACACCTTGCAAATCTTCGTGCCAACATGTTGCACCGAATAGACAGCGACCTATGAGCCCTCTCGATCTCGCAATCGTCCTTTAAGGTCTCGGTGACCCAGTGAACCAGGTATTTAAATTTTGCTACCCAACACAGCGGTGTGCCACAGAGCGAGACTACCATGAAAATAGTTACGCGTAATTTGGAACCTCTACAATATGACAAGAAATTGATCTAACTACAACGTACTTTAAGAAACTATGATGTCATTTTTGAATTAGAAGTAATCTTGAAATTTTTTTATATATTGTCAGTTGTGGTTATGAACCATAATGAGAAATTTTTCGGTTACAAATATTTTTTTCTGACCACATGCGGCCGGTTGTGATATTTAACTTAATTAACAGCAATATCGTAAGCACTCTCATATGGTTTCTTTGTTAAAAAACGGAATTAAGTTTATGAGCCTTCATTGGTAAATAATAATTCATAAATATCAAGACTATCAAGACGGGCAAAAGTTTTGTTGATTTGAATAAGTAACAATCACATTTAAAACAATCTGAGGAAATATCCCTGTTTCTTTAGTACAAATTTATTTAAAATTTTATCGTTGATAAACCCCTCCGGAATTTTTTGTGCTAGGTGTTAAGGGAACTCCAAAATGGTTTTCCCCCACACGGCGGCTTTATACGTATCTTTCAAATCTTTATTACTCAAGGAATAGCGAGAGCTGAAATTTTGCTGAAATTAAATTTTAATCTCTCCATTCCCACTGAAATTTTGCAGCCACATGATTAATAATTCCTCAAAACGCTTGTATCACTTGTGATGTCGGAATTGTGGTTACGTTCGACATGCATGCATGACATATATTGAAAATTTTACAAAACTGTATTTTTATAAATTGTCAAATAATTTATTTTGATATGTCCTTTGATGAAGTCATACGGTTCATCAAACGGTTATCTAAAGTGACATTGTCATTGAAATAACTGTATAAAACAATGATCACAATATTAAAATACTTTATCTGTAATTAAACTGAAATTTCTCTTCATAATTCACAGTTACAGCAAGTTATAATCACTCCTGCTCTCCCCTGGGTATCTCTTCAAATGTCAACTTTATGCCATTGTGGAATATAATCCAGATGCTTTTAATAGCTTTTAACATAATTAAAGAAGCAAGTTGTCGGTAACCCTTAGTTGTTTATTAGCAACATAATTTCCTTATGAGATTTAACTGTTTCCATACTTCGGTGTCTGATGTTATTATTTTAGCAATGTACAATAAGTGTGTTAATAAGAAATACATGAATAAAAGTGTTTTCATGACTAATTGAAGAAATATTTCTATGATCTTTAAGGAAAAGAGTGAGTTGACAGAGTAGGAAAACAAAAGGATCACGCATTTGGATCTCGATTTTCTCAGTAACCATACAATACAACTATAAATGCTAGTTCATGTCGATCTTTTAAGCAAATGGTAATCCCGCGATCGAGCCATATAGGAACTGCTTGCAATTGTGACAGATATGCATTACGAAGTTAACTTTATAAGTAAAATCTGTTTATAAATAAACCCAATCTTCGTAAATAGGATAAAATAATGTTTTTACTTAAATTATTTTGTATCAACCTCAATAGGTAATTTGAATGGTTATTGTTGCGGTTATGTAGTAATTATAAAGGAATTTCAGAGAAATATATTGCACGCGATGAGCCTAGAAATACAAAAGGAACGTGTGACCATAGGAGATTTTTGTATTCCACTAGCTATAAAGATGGCGCACCCTGCTTCATGATTGGTCCCCAGCATTATTAAAATTTTATCTTTATGCATTCCAAATGACTCTCAGATCAAAATAACTTAGTAAGATGGGGCAAAGCCACCGAAAAATCTTGCAACGTCTGTGGGGAGGCAGTAGGAATCGCGAAACACTTGCTAGTAGGGTGTAGGGTACTTTTAAATAGAGTTCGTAAAGACAGGTTAGTCCAAAAAATATAAACTAAAACTTTATTCTATCTTGGACGCGTCCCCTGATTGGACTCTCATGATGGACACGTATGAAAGGCAATACAAAATCCCCGGGGATGTTTGTGTTTCGTCATCTAGGCCAGACTTACTATATATATATACTATACTTGTGGAGCTTATATTTAAGCTTTAAGCTTAACAAGTATTACGAACTATGTAACTGATCAGGAATAAATTTATAGTCAATTTGTACGCTGTAGAAGTAGGAGCGAGAGGTATAACAGCAAAATCTCTCTACAACTTATTTAAGGATTTCGGCCTTTCTAGAACGATCATCAGTTCATTTCTGGAACGTGGAGGAGCGTGAAAAGTAAGGTGAGCGTGTATGCGCATAGTAAAGTCCCAGGCATTGTTTAATTAATGCGGATATTATAGTAATGAATATCATGAGAAAGAATCTCTCATTATATCATTGCTTCATTATTTTCATTCTAATAACTTCAATGGTTTTAATTTTATGAAATTTGCAAATGATTTCAAGTTAATTAATATTGGGAGCGTTACTGTTTTTCTTTAAAATCAAATGCGCACAAAATATTTAATTCATAAGAAAAGGAATTTCGAATTTCCAAATTAATTAACAAACTCTTGAATTGTGCCATTGTGCATTACAATTAGAAGATACTTATTATATGTATTACTCGACGACTCTAAATGACTGATATTAAAAAACTGAATAATAACGAAGCTTGTTTAATAGTTAAGAAATAAACTTCTATTATTCTCATATATATACCACAACATACAAATACACAGCACAGTGTAGAACAGCACAGCACAGTACGGCACTGTACAGCACAGCACAACACAGCATAACACAATATAATATAAGGCAGTTTTATTTCTTATTAATAGATTCTCTGCTACATTTACAAACAACATTAGCTTTACATTTTTTTATACTTTTTGCGACTCTCTTGATTTATAATAAGGTATATTACGATGAAAATAATAGATTAGGTTAAGACTCTTGACAGTATTTTCTCTAAAGAACATTCTGCTTGTCGCTTTATCCTACGAATGCGTTAAAGTTTCGTACCTGCAGGTATTTGCGTCTACTCTACAGTGGAGTTAAATGTTAGAAATTCAACGACATTTATTATATGAGATTTCCTTTAGTAATAGTAAATAATATTAGTTATTAACTTTTTATTTCTTCCGCTACTAAATGTGTAAAAAACGATTTACTTCCTTACTCAATGATGTAAACAGTTTTTGCCTTTGCTTGATATAACTATTATTTTTAAAAATAATTTTATTCACATCACGTAATTAAAAAATATATTTCTAAAGACTGTAAATACCAAACGGTTAAGAGCTTCGTTTACGCTCTGCTCAAAAATATATATATCTTTCACATCTGTTTAGATACTTAAAATAAACTTAGAAAAGTACATAAAAATTATGTAGTCTTATTATATTTTAATCAATTTACAAAATTTTATTTGACTTTCAAATCTGACTAAGAAAGTTTAAATTATAATGGCTTGAGTTATACCGACACTCAATAAAAAGTAAGTGTTTGCAATTAAATTTACAAGTACGTAATTAGAAATACGGCCTTCCTTATCTTATAACAAATTTTAAACATTTAAATTGCATATACATAGTATAATGGAACCAATTTTAAAGATCCTTTAAAAGTTATAACAACAATTGTTGTTGTTTATTGTTGTTGCTGTACAAATTTAGAGTAGCCTGATGTCTTTTCACTTTCGTCTTTGTTATGAAGTCAATATTAGAAAATTTCTAATCAATTGGCAAAGATACTTTCAAATAAGACATTTCTAGTCAAAGATAATAGAACAGTAAATTATTTGTGAAGATTAATAGTTATTATTGAAATAATATTTGTTACATTCAAATAATCTTTGTTACATTGTCCCTGACAGCTGATCTGAGTCTGGTGTGTTTTTCTTTGAGTTGATGGCGATTTTAATCTGCAATTAATTATTAATATTAAATTTATACTATATTATTAATATATTTGAACTATAAACTCTTTGGGCAATAAGAATTGTATTACTACAATAGTAACTTTAAGATTCAATTATACTAAGGAGAAAGTAATACAGTATTGCTGCCGAAAGTTCAAATCCCTAATGAATATTCCTCGAAAGCGGATATCAAAACAAAGAGCTATGAGAAGATTATAACACTAAACAAGACTTACGCTAATATTTCGATGCTTACACTCATAATAACATAATATAAGGTAATTCATATGACAACTTGGAAAGATATAAAGATGATGTTTAATCCCTGAATAAAGGTATAAAATATTGGTAATATAGTTTTTGTTATTTCTTATACAAATTTACTTAATATACGATATCCAAAGTTTTGTTTCACAAAAATTTATAATTCAATAACCGTAAGTGAAATATTTCAGATTAAATTTTAATATCGCCTTCGCGACGACGTTTCAGGGCCATGTGATAAATATAATAATATATTTTATACTAATTCAATATATTTAAGCTATGATTAATGGCTATAACTATACAAAGAGTTTTATATATAATATATCATGTATAATGAAAATGTGAAATTCGGTTTCAGGTATATTACAAATCAACATGTACGGGATGAAACATATTTTTACAGTTTGATTATATATTACAATATTCTTGTCTGTTTACAAGTTAGTCTTTTTACGTTTCACGTGGAATTTGTTTTTTGTATGATTCTGATTATACCAATAGATATACTTTTTAAATGAAATATATAAATAATAAAATATGAAATTTGCATGGAATATCCAAAATTGTGTTAATCTATAAAAATAATAAAACTTCAAATGTATCGGACATTATTACGATGGAGGAAGAAAAGGCGACCGAAAAAATCGCTTGTGATAATACCTTTTAAAATTATTATGGACATTACTATCTAGTATTTTAAGAGGTATTATAGATATTTGCTTAAATAAGCAAATGCTTACTAACACGTATCACATAATTCGAAGTAATATACAATATGTAATAGAATATAAAACATATTCTTAATAACTTAATTGCAGAACAGTTATATAAATTTCGTTTCATATACCATGTAAAGTAAAAAGCAATGCTTCATCTACCAACGTAAAAATGTCTAAACAACTATTAAGTTTATATAATTTAAATTATATTAACTCAAATCAGGTTGCTTTTCCTCCGAAGTGGTCAAGTTACAAAAAAAATTGCCAATTTATCTGTATAAAGGTCACGACAAAACAAGTGGTGTGTTTTGCACGCTGTCTATATGTTAATATCGCAATCGAAATGCTATACTAAAAGGATATTGAAAACGAATAAAGTGGTTTCGTGAATATTATATCAAATATTTGACTTTTAAATATCTGAATTCAAAACAAAGGGGCGTGTTTGTCTGAAAACTTTAAGCATTATGCTCAATTACTGTAAAAGAGGTTAAATATTAATAAAAAGAAATATATATTTCAATGGATATTCTATATTTTACAAAGATATGTACAATATTCCTCGTAATAATATCTTTTTTTTTAAGTTTTTATAGTAGTTTTTATTTTAAAATAGTCCTTTCTTATTATCTATATTACACATTATTTATTTTCTTTACTCATTCCAATTCAGCCTCCAATTCCAAGTGTCCATTTAAATAATATATGGACATAATGAGATGTACTAATTTTTAATAGTTAGCAATAATTGACTTCAATTTCTTAGGAGATGTAACTATGCGCAAACAGAATGACACGAACACCTTTGAGTAATATAGTGAGGTGCAAGGGCATACGAAAAAATAGGTATGGAGTTCGTGCATTTTTCTCAAGGTAAAAAAGTCGGTTGATTCTATATTATATGTTATTTCAATTAATGTTTTGCAAATTTATTAGGAGCATAATCTACTCGAAGTGGATGAAATAATATAAAGTGTAAGTTAAATGTTCATCTAATTTACCAATTTTATAAAGCTTACGTTTAAATTATCACAACATTAGTAGATTAACCCCTTTTATATGCTTAACTTGAACCGAAAATCACAAATTTTCAGTTTAATTAATAAGACTTTGATATAGTTTGTTCCGTCGCAATTCATTATGTATTCAATTACAAAAAATACCTGCTATACCAAACAGCTATGAAAATGCCTAGACAAGATACACATATAAAAACACGGTGTAACCCTTATCCTTATTAGTATGAATAATAAATAATGAATTTATATATATAAATTGGGTGTGGCTTTGTCAGTATTTTCCCTTAATAACATTCTAATTTATTTGAAGAGTGCATTCATGTTTGGTGCAACCTGTAGTTATTTGTGTCTATAGTATGCACTAAATATCAAAGGCTCAAACATAATACGAAATATTCTAATTAAGGGAAACAATTAAATTAATTATTAGTAAAGTTTATAATACATTAATTTTGAAAATATTCTTTAGGCAGGTGACTTAAAGAAACAAAAGTAATCGTAAAAGCATGTTAGGTTTTGTTGTTATAGTTATGTATTTATTTATTTTATAATTATTATGATTACTTTCTATATTTTATAATGGATCTAGAAATTATTTAATTTATATTATTCATATATACAGATTTTTGTGGGAATTAAATTTATATCTCCACATTCCATCAGATTACAGCCAAATTAATTTATATATTTCATACGGATTCTCATTTCATGTCGCTTTTGGTTTTTTTAAACTTATATATTTCATTTATATAATAATTCTGTAAGTATTTTTATTTACTTATTTCGATGGATTAGTAACGTTTGGTTTAACACGTATTAGAATGTCGGCTATTAACAAGAAATAATCATTTAAAATTATTCAGTAAATATCAGAACCAAAAAGTCTTGCCTTATAAAACTTATTTCTACAAAAGTGTATGAAAAGATAATCCTTATACTTTATCTAGACATCCAAAGTTTTCTTTATATAAAGCTTAAAGTTGCTCTGGTGGTGAGATTTAGATGAAGACAGATTCTCTCACCGGGTTAGTGTAACAGGGTATAATAAATAGATAAGCAGAACAGATGTTTACTACTGCATGTAAATAGCACTGAAGTAACTATAATGATTACAAAATATAGTACAATACACGTTAAGACACGTGTAATAAAAACTTCATTTGATAATGAAAATAAGTTTATTTTCAATACTCAGCATACGTTAATTACGGTATAGATTAAAGTTTGTGTTTTGTGTATATACGATAGACATGAGGAGACTTAAACAGCTTTCACATATTATGTTTATAAATGAAGTTTTAGGTACATACGAAAAATTAGAAACAATTCTGTTAAAAATAATGCATTTATGTTGATAAAGAAATATGAAGCAATAGATAAGCTATAAAGAAACATATACATATATAACTAACCAAACGATAAGATTAATTATTAAATACTTAGAATATTGTAAATTTTATGAGATGCCTATATTATAAATAAATATAAATTTAATATAAAAATTATATAAAAAATCACTTTAGAATAATAATAATAATAATAATAATAATACTCTTTATTGTACACTAAAATAAAAAAAAGTAACAAAAGAAATTAAATAAAAATAAAACAAAAACAATAACAAAAGTGGAAATTATACATAACATGTTCAATTAATGTACAAGAGGCGGCCTTATCGCTAAAGCAGCGATCTCTGCCAGGCAACCTTGGGGTACAGAACCTTGTATAATTTAAAAACTAATGTTTGCGAGTAGGGGTGCAACAATTAAATAAAACTACAATATAATAAAAAGCACATACATCATAACAGTACACAGAAGCATACCTACATACATAAATAAAATTTATTAATATACATATATATCCATACACATACATACACACATATACATATACACATACATACATACACCTACACACACATATACATATATAAACATATATACATATATATATATATATACATACACATATATATATATATATATATATATATATATATATCACATATAATAAAAGTAACCAGTGAGGACGAAGAATAAAAAAGGATAAAGTTACATATAAATTAAAATTTATTGACATTGGGATGAATAGAAATCATGGACGAGTTTCTTAAAAACAGCAAGAGATTTAGATAGTCTAACTTGTAAGGGGAGGGAATTCCATAAACGACAAGCTTTTACAGAAAAGGAATTAGTATAAAATGTAGTAGAATGTGAAGGAATTTTTAAGAGGAAATTGTTATCAGAACGTAAGGAAAAAGAATGAGAATTAGTTAAAAATTGAAATTGTTGTTTTAAATACGGAGGAGTAGAAGAATGGAACAGCGTACAGTACAGCAGGTTAAGAATATGTGTATTCCGGCGGAAGCGGATAGGGAGCAGCTTGAGATGTTTACGAAATTCAGAGATACGGTCATATTTGCGTAGTCCAAATATGAACCTGATGCAATGATTTTGGAGTCTCTCAAGTTTATTTAAATGCTCTTCTTTTAAATCTAGATAACACACGTCAGCGTAGTCAAGTATAGGCAAGAGAAGGGATTTAGTGAGCGCTATCTTTGTGGAAACGGGAAGAAAATTGCGTAAACAACGAAGAGATCCGATCGTGGCAAAAATCTTTCTACTGACCTCACCTATCTGCGGGGTCCAAGATAAATGTTGATCGAAAATGATGCCCAGGTTTTTTACTTTTTTACTGTAAGGAACCTGGACACCATTTATATAAACTTGTGGAAGACAAGACCAGTTAATTCTCGATATCAATCTTTGACTACCTATAATTATCACTTGGGATTTTGAAGGATTGATATTGAGTCCAAAGGAAATACTCCACTGATGAATACTTGTAAGTTGGGCATTTAATATGTTTATACTTTGCGGGAGTTCATCTAATTTAGAACTTAAATAAATTTGTAGGTCGTCAGCGTACAGGTGGTAGAGAGAAGATATTGATTTGCAGATAGTGTTCATAAAAATTGAGAACAGGAGAGGAGACAACACACCACCTTGCGGGACACCAGCATGCATTAGGGACCACTCAGAATAGGAATCATTGATACGAATGCGTTGCCGGCGTCCAAACAAGTAACTATGAAGCCAGTCAATTACTTCAGGTGATACGCTAAGAGAACGTAATATATTAAGAAGAATGTCGAAATCGACATTGTTGAAGGCACTTGAAAAATCCAACAAAGACATTATGGTGACTTGTTGGTTATCCATGCCCAGTCGGATGTCATCAGTAATCTTAACCAGCGCAGTAGTCGTGCTGTGACCAGGGCGGAAACCGGATTGCATAGGATTAATAATTTTATTACTGGAAAGGAAACAACTTAACTGATTATGTATAAGTCGTTCCAAGACTTTTGACAGGAAAGGAAGGATGGAAATTGGACGATAGTCAGAGAAAGAGGTAGGATTCTTTTTTTTAGGGATCGGAATAATTTGTGCATCTTTCCAGACAGAAGGAAATTGATTGAGATGAATAGAACTGTTAAATATTACAGTAATGACAGGTGTAAGTATGTTGATAATGGGAATGATCATTTTCCGACTAATGCAGTCAGAACCGATGGCATCCGACTTAACGGCAAGTACGTTCCTCTTAACATCACTTTCAGAAACTTGACTTAAAGTAAAAAAGATACTGCCAGGAGTGGATAAGCTTGCGAGTTGATTTAAAGTGTTAAGTTTAGTCGAACCATCTATGGTAACAGTTGAGGAGAAGTGCCGGTTAAGGTCATTTAAGTTAATATTAGAAAAATTTGCATGTTCCTGAGTTCGCCCAACTCCAAGTGACTTAAGAAACATCCAAACTTTATCTGGATCTTCCTCTTCGATTACAGATCGGTGAATATGGTGTCGTCGTGAATCTCTACACACCGTGTTGCAACGATTACGTGCTTTATGATATTTTTCTTTGTTTATATCAGTAGGAGATGCTTTAAATTTTAATTTGGCCAAGTTCTTTTTCTCCTGCAACTTTTTAATTTCATCAGTGAGCCATGGAGCAGGGAGATGTTTCATACGAACTGGCCTGATCGGTGCGTGTTTGTCATACAACTGTGCAATAAGGAAATTAAATGTTGCAATTTGTTCATCAAGACTATCACAATTAGTTATCTGCAGCCAGTCTATATTGGAAGCATCATGACACAATTTCTCAAGATTCATATCTCGAAAATTTCGCTGTAGAAAGATTTTTGGCTTTGCTTTAGGTGGTTTAAATTTATACGATAAATATATAAGATCGTGGTACGAGAATGCTGCAGCAGCACATTGGCCGTGTTTTTCAACATGATCCAAGGATGACACAAGAATTAAATCTAGAAGTGAGGGGGCACAATTGGGAAAAACGTGTGTAGGAGATAACGGCAGGATGTGAAGGTTGGATGCATTTACCAGTGTATTAAGTCGGCTTGATCTATTATCATTTTTTAAAAGACACGTGTTAAAATCGCCCATAATTAAAGTATGGTTATATATCGGAGAGAATTGTTCCAGAAGGTTCTCAAATGATAAAAAATAGTCTATCGTCATAGATGGACTATAAAAGACGCCAAGAAGTATTTTACTGTGGGAGAGGACTACTTCGACAAATAGATGTTCAGCCTCGTCTCGGTGTTGCGTTAGCGATTTACTTTTAATAGAGTAAGGAATGTGAGAACGAAGATAAATAGCAACGCCTCCACCAGATCTCCCAATACGGTCATTGCGTATTAGACTGAACCCGGGCAATAAATATGAAGTTGAAGAGTGGCAAGGCTTGAACCATGTTTCGGAAATTAAGATAGCATGAATATTTTTATTGTCGAAAGAGGATAATAAATCAGGATAGTGTGCCGGAATACTTTGAGCGTTTATATGAACTATGTTGAAGTTTTTCTGTAAGTTTAAGAAATGTGAGTTAAGAGATTCATTAAGAGAAGGAAGACTATGGAAACTGCTACCACTGCTTAATTCATCGGATGAAAAAGAGTAAAAACTACCATTAGGGCTACCATTAAAAGACATCTCAAAAAGATCTAAAATAAAAAATAAACTGTGTAGTAAAAATGGACTAAATACAATAATAATAATAATAATAATAATAATAATAAATAAATAAAAATAAATAAATAGAATAAAATAGAACAAAATAAAGCTACTTAAAACTGAAAGTATAAATAAAATAATAAGGTAAATGAAGTAAAAAATAGTAATATGATAATAATAAAAGAATTTAAGAATTTAAAAAAAAGAGAAATGTTATAAAAATATTAATAATAAAATAAAATATTAATAAAAATGACAATAGCATTAATAATAATTAAAAAAATTATAATCAAAAATAATAATAATAATAAAATAAAAATAAAAAAAGATAAATTCCCAATATGCAACCAATACATAACCGCCAGTTGCTAAAAAAGTAGATTTTCATCACAAAAATCTTTACAACAAAAAATATAGAAAAAAAAAAAAAACAATAATAAAAAGTTAAATTAAATAATAATAAAATCAATAAAAAAAAAAAAAAAGAAAAAGATAGACGTAAAATAATTACCTAATTTAAGGAACAATATTATCTATGGAATTTAATCAATACATTTCTAAACGTTTCACAAACAGTGACATTTAACAATAAACATTTGTCAAACGTCAAAACAAACTAAAAACTAAATTAAAAAAATTAAAAGTAGAAAATTTATTAAAAATTAGAGTAAATATATTAATAAACTGAGTAAATTACACAACTAAAGTTACTGTTTCCTTACGGCTCCTCTCCTAGTCCGCGAAGAAGCTGCCACGGGATCTTTAATCTCAGTGGTTATAGGAGGATGATCAAGAGACATTGAGTTCGGTATACAAATACTATTAAGGTCTGCAAGACATTCTATTCGATGGTGGGATCCGTCCGCGGCAATGACATGAATGCACCCTTCCCGTGTCCAGCATTTACCAACGCCGTAACGTTTTCGGGCTTCAAGAAACACATTGTGACGACTTTTAGTAAGAAACTCGGATTGAGTTATGCCGGTGCCCTTCAAGTTGGTTTTTGTAAACCAAACCTTATCGCGGATAGAAGTGTCTGTAAACTTAATCATGATAGGCCGAGGTTTATTTTCGGATGTCCGGCCCAGTCGATGGGAGTATTTAATGCTTGCTGTAGAAAAATTTTGAAGATCTAAATGCTCGGCAAATATGTTTGTAACTCGCACTGATAAGTTCTCAGCCTTATCCTCAGCGACACCATGTAAAAGAAGCATTTTCCTTCTACGTTGGAGCTCTTGGCGATCAATTTCCTTGGCTAGAAATTCAACTTGCCTTTGCAGCCCATTGAGAGCAGATAATATAAAGCTTCTAAATGTAGTAAATTCAGTTGCAAGGGAACTTGAAGAAACTGGTGATGTAGTTTTGTGAAGGTCTTGCTGAAACTCGTTCATCCTACTATTGAACATATTGACCATGGCATCAAGAGAGTCTTTGATGGAATCCATATTGTGGTGACTTTTGTTGAGACAGTGATGAAGTTGTTTAAGATAGTGATGAAGTTCAAATGAAGAGATATATAAGGATTTTATGCACTGGTGGGTAGATTAATTCACATATATAGAAATTAATTACTTTGTGTAGCAAATTTTATACTCTCTCAGATTTTATTATTTTTATGTATTATTTAAGAATAATACATAAAAATAATAAAATCTGAGAGAAATCATCTTCTATTACGTACAATTTACTATGTATTACAATGAAATGTTATTATTATTAGATTATTAATGTTATGAGTCATTGGAATATTAATTAACGAACCTATTAAACATTCTTTCATTATTTCTGTGATACAGTAACATCGTTCTTCTTAAATAGTAAAGTAATTTTAAAGACAAATATTTGATATTTAACATATCTTATTTGTTCTGGTATAGATCATCATTTTCTTACAATAAATTTTAGGTATTTTTAATCTAATATGTTTTAGATTTGCGTATGTACATTATATTAAGAGTGCTTTGTTTGTTTTTTAAACCTCTTTTTCTAGGTAAATAGTTTTCTGGGGAAACCCATGTATTTTTCATAATATATATATAAAATTATATGTATTAAATAAAAACCTCAAACAGTATTTCGGTCACTAATATAATGGATTTAATGGAGAACAAAAGATGCATTGAACTTCGTGGAAATAATCGTTTTGTTCACTTTAATGCTTTAAAATTATCAAAAAATGTGTGATTGGGGACCCCCTTCAGGAATGAGGTTTCTTACGTTTTTTCTTCAACTTCGAATATGATTCATAATATGTTCTGTATATTTAAATTTTATATTTATATAATTTTTTTTCAAGGCAAATAATATATACACAAAAAAAGGAATTCTTATTGCTTTTGGACACTCTGGCGTTTGTGTTTTCCAAACACTTTTGGTCTCCTAACCTAACCTAAGCATATAACCTCACTAATGTCTACCTATAATTTTGATAGTAAAATAAATAGCAGATATTCAAATCATATTTTAAATAAACAAACGTCAATGTTAGTGTATTGCAATAATAAAACAATATTCACGTTTTATCTAACACAAAAACACAAATAACAAAGCGAAATAAATAAATAAGCAATAAAATGTACGTGTATGTACGAGTACATCCCTATGTTGAGGTTATACAACCCTGTGTAAAAGTCAGAGACCCAGAGAGAGGAAGAGAATTGCGCACCCCTTACGCACACTCATACACACACACACACACACATACAGCATACAGCATTTCGTTACGTGATGATTTCTACTAATTTGCACTACCCGTACGACACATTATATAACTTCATTCTTAAATAAAAATATAATTTTGTTAGGGTAAAATTCAAAAGATTTCAATATATGAATGAATCTGAATCCTAAAAAACAATTTGAATCAAACAAATAAATAACTTTTGTGTAATTCTAAGTGGAGCTACGTTTTATAAAAATAAAACATGATTTTGGTTTTCATTACTTTTTCATTCTGAACAAATATTTATTTCCTTTATAAAATAAATGTTATGCAAGAGTTCTGATTTTAAACAACGACAAAAATACAGCTTGGAAAGAATATCCAGACACAAAATAAATTACATTATCTTCTTTTTATTAAGCTGAGCATAAGCGAAGCTCTTAACCATTTGGGAGACCTTTTTTTGTGTTTAGTTGTCTCCAGAATGCGACGTGATAATTAGCTAAAAATTTTCTCATGTATGTTTGAGCCGAACGCGGATGTTATAGCGAAAACAGATTGAAAAAATGTTTAGCCATTCAAAAGTTATCAAGAAAAGAAGAAAGGAGAGGGGCTCAGCTCAACACCCACCGCACAGGGTTGGCGGATCCTAGTATTAAATTAATTTTGGATAACTTAATCTAATTAAGGAACATGAAAAGAATATAATTGAAACGTTTATTTGTGATATGTTGGTTTGTTTGTGGTAGAATAATTCCATAATTATTGGTTTTAAGCTAGGAAACAATTTTCTAATAAGTTTAAGAAATTAATAACTCAAGGAAAATTTTAAAGTAGCGTAGTAGTTATAAGCAACGTTTTGTATGTTTCTAAATAAATTAAAATCCTAAAATACTTTTTTATAAATTAAATAAAAACCTTTTGTATTTAAATTTAAAAATTATATTTTAATTATACGTCATACTTATATTGCTTTTTTTCTTCATTTATTAAATAGTCAGTTTCTTTATAATTATATAACTACGTTTGCAAGCAGATACAACGGTAGTGTACAGGTACAAAAACGTCAGAAAATGTCGGACTGACGTCGATTAATGTATTGAGAGGATTGAGTATTAAATGTAATTATTGAGGTCTTTAATACTGATGATGTATTTCTATTTATAAACATTTTTTATTGATGTAATAATATTTATGGGTAAACAACCAACCAACTTACAACATAATGATTTCATTACAAGTTAAAATATTTTTTTGCTATTTGAATAAACACAGTTTTTTGCTAAACAATACTGAATACTGAAATATTAAAGTTCTCAAATATCGTAAAGTTTCTAATAAACAACTAATTGTCACCGGGAACTTGCATCTGTTAAAAAGCTATTAAAAGTATCTGGAAATTTTTCGGGAATGGCATAATGTAGTTATTTGTAACGAGACGCATGGGAGAGCAGGAACAATTATAACTAACTGTAATAGTGAATTATGAAGAGAAGTTTTGGTTTTAATAACAGATCAAGTATTATTACAATATGTTATATTTCTAATCTAATGACAATCTTAGCTTAGATAGTCCATTGGACTGCTGAAAAATAAGTGAAAAAAATTGTTTATTATAATATATGAAAGTGCGCTATTGTTTGATATTCAATATTTATATTCTCTCTATAATGCTGCCAGCAATATAACTTATCAATGAATATAATAATGTATAACTTTTATCATGCGAACGTAACCACAATTCCGACATCAGAACTGATACAAGCTTCCTGAGGAAATATTAATCATGTGGCTACGAATTTCTGTTAAAATGAAGAAGAACATTTAATTTCTGAAAATTTTAGCTGCCGCTATTCCTTGAGGTATAAAGATTTCAAAAAAATTATTAAGGCAGTGCTGAGTAGAAACACTTTGAAATTCCATTAACAGAAATCGTGAAAAAAATTCAGTACGGGTTTTAAACGATTATAATGAATTAATATTTGTTTTTATCTTAATTTGTATTGATAAATAATAATAAAAGCTCGTGAACTTTCAACATTTTAGTGCAACAGACGATAAACATGAGGCTGCTTACAAAACACCGATTTTGTATTGAATACAATAATGTGGTATACATTTTTATCCTTGATTGTTAATGTTCTATATTAACAATCAAGGATTATAAAATATATTTAAGATTAATGTATATATAATCTATTTATATCTTTATTTATTATTTTATATATATTTATTTTTAATGTACAAAATGTGTAGCAAAATAATAAGACTCAAAACAAATTTTTTGTTTGACCCTGCAAGAACAAATTTCAGAAGGATCTTTGAGTACAGAACATGTCCCTTTGCGGTCTTTTTTCCAGTGTCCACTAGAAAAATGTGTAAAGAAAGATATTAATTTATCTTTTGGGAGACAAGGAAAATAGAAATAGATAATACAGACACAAAAGTTTTAGACTGCGTCTATGTGTCAATGCTGCGATCAAGAAACAATACTGCAAGAGAAAGCAAAACGAATAAATTAGATTTGTAAATACTATATAAAATATTTGTCTCTTAAATCACATGCCAGTTTGAAATAAAAGGTGAGAATGTATCTGTAATCTTAATTCTTATTATATAATATATTATCATTACATTTTTGTTATAAAACATTGTATATTCTATTGACAACATAACTAGCTTAAGGCCAAAATCTGGGAAAAAAATACAGGTACAAAATAAAGGTAAATTCTATTGTTTTTAGGTTTAACTTAACAAAATGTGATTTATTTCGTATTTTATTATTTCGAGTATTAATATAGTCGGGAAATTTCTATATTTAATAAGTATTGTACTTAATAAAAATTAATGCAATAATTTAAAAAGAGTTTATATCTATTACTTTGTATTTGCAGAGCACTTTCGAGATAAACGCAATGTATGAAATTTATTTCAGTCTCCTCATAGCAGCTGCCTTCGTATACAAAACATTAATAATTCCTATTTATACCATAAGATGTTTTATTATTACTGTTTTGTAATATTTAAAACGCATTTACTATGTTTACGTACATGTTAGACCAAACTTAATTTGTATTATTACTATATGTAAATAAAGAGACCTACACAATCCTTTGTAGGTCTCGGATACATTTTGATGGGGATTTGGATATCACTTTAAGTTAGTGAGTATTTAATTTTTATGTTATACTAATAATTGTGTTTATAGATATTTGTTACACTTTTAATACAGTTTTATTCAACGAAAATAAGAGTATAATAATAATTAATCTTTATCAATAATTTATACCGTCACTTCTCTATTAGAAAATGTCGATGCATTATAGAACGTCTTTGACATTTAATCTATGCGATAGTAGTCGTAAATTCCAGCAGGTTGCCCGAAACATGAACGCATTCTTAAGATAAAGCGACAAGCAGAATATTCTTTAGACAAAATACTCATAGAGAGTCGTATATCCAATTTATTGTTTATATGGTAATGTATCTTATTACCGAGCAATAGAGTCAAAGAATTAATAAACATAAAGGAGCTATTAATCAGAATTTTAACTACATGCTTTAATATATTTATACCGAATTTCAGAGTATCATAAAATGTAGAGTTAAAACATATTTCTTTGTTATGCTATTTCTAATTTCCAGAATTTAGTGTAGATGGAAGAAAAGTTTATTTCTAAAATTAAATAAGCTTCATCGTATTCAGTTCCTTATTACTATTGATAGATGGTCAATTAATGTATTATTTTGTAGTAATAACTAGAATCCTCCAACCATGTTTGGCGGGTTTTGAGCTGAGCCCCTCTCCTTTCAACTGAATAACGACAGAAAATATCGATTTATTAGGACTAATTGTCACCTTCTCGCTCAGCACATTGCTCGCACGCGCAGGGCAGCTCTAATGTATTGTCTATGGCAGGAGTGATCTTTTTTGATAACTTTTGAATTGCAAAATATTTTTTCAATCTGTTTTCGATATAACATCCGCGTACGGCTCAAACATACACAAGAAAATTTTTAGCTAATTATCTCGTCGCATTCTGCAGACAACGAAACACAAAAAAAGGTCTCCCAAACGGTTAAAAGCTTCGCTTAAGCTCAGCTCAATAAGTAGTTTTTAATTGAAACACAGACACTTAATTATTGCACAACGGACAATATCAAAGACTTAATGAGTTTGAAAGTTGTAATTGGTTCTATGAGAATTAATTATTTAATTTCAAGAGAAACCTAATTAGTATTAGGATTTTTTTTATTTGACCTTTCTCAAAATTAATTATGACCTTTAATTCCTCAAAACTAATTATTATGACAATAAGATAGATGAAAAGGAAAAACGATCTCAAGGTGTCATATTTTGTACTGAAAGGGCCTTAATAAATTTGTTCTTCCAAGAAGAAATAAAATATTAGTTTTGAGGCTGGTGTCGTATCTGGGTAGTTTTTTAACACTAAACCTACCGACAATTCTTGGATACCTGTTCCTACCGCTCGCCGTCAAATTGACCGGTAATTAGAAGTTATTTTATTATATAACGCAGGTAATAATGAAAATAACTAAAAGTAAAGAGTGTAGAAAATATTATATGCATATTCTAAGAATTGTCATGTAGTTTGATAAAGATATTATAACGTTAAAAAATGTGTAATTTTTACAAAAGTTTAAGAACGGCCAATTTGACCGGTAGTTGGTAGGTTTAGTGTTAATGTTTTGATAATAATATAAAAACCATAAAATAGTTATATTTAATCTTGAACCTATAAAATAAGAACCGAAAATATATACTCAACATTGTGCAATGATATCTTACGTAATAATTCATATTTATGCTTTAGGAGTTGTAATTCGACTGTCAACTTTAAAAAATAAGCCAATGTATTTATATATCCAGGCAGACTGTAACAGTTTAAATTCTGAGTAATAGTTTTAGTTATGGTATTCCATGTGTGCAATCTTCCAAGTATGCTCTGTTATTTTAGAAAAATACTATTGAAAGTTTTTTATTGAATAAGTGACATATTATTCTCCTGATTTTTGATAAGCCAATGGTCTCCGTGTGGTATTTATTTTTATATTATTAGTAGGTCATTTTCTATATTCATTTTTATTTCAATGAAAGCTCTGCAAATAAAAGTCGTAAAACCGATGAATTAAAATGATTTAAGCTGGATAAATATTATTATAATTATTCCTCACTCAAAATAAGTAGCTGATACATATTAGTTTTACATTTGAGTTTTTGAATCTATAAGTCACATTAAACTAGTCAGTCAAGCAATGAATTACAAAGCTAGTAATTTGGTTGTCGATTGGGAACAATTACTGTTATTAAGACATTATTAGATCTTTTAGCTTTTATTTGTGAAAATTTATCTTCGATATCGATTTAATAATTATTATTTTTTTTTAATTAGGAGCTCTGATTTTTAAATAATATCTACTGATTTATTTATTATTTATTAAGTAATTAATTGTTATTGGCCATGTGTATTAACTTTTAGATATTTATTGTTGTTATTTTGCAAAATATTGTAATAACATTGGAAAAAAGTTATTTTTAAAAATGATAAAACCAAATGCGTTATAAGCTGTTATTATAAGTCAGCAGTTCATACGTTTACTCAGTTGTATAAAGATTACCTTAAAACTATTAAAATATTACTAGGTTTCTCTTCAAATTGAAGCACCCGTTCTATTATTAACTCGAACCGAAAATCACAAATTTTCAGTCTAATTAATAAGTCTTTGATATCGTTCGTTCCGTCGCAATTAATTATGTATTTAATTACTAAATACTTGTTAAACTAACTGACTATGAAATTTAGTTAAAAATATAAAGCAATTAGGTAGGCATAATTTAAATAAATAAACAAAACAATCTTTAAAGGAATATTTAAATTTATCAAGTCAGCGTGACATAAAACAACGCCTTTTTTACTTTGTCCGTAAATAAAAAAAGCAGTAACAAACAGAATAAAAAATTGTAAAACACAATATTAAAGCAAATTTTTTGACTATAGCTTTTTTATTTTAATCCTATAAAAGTATTTTTTATATAATTAACACAATATTTAATCATTATTTTGACGAGGTTGAATGGAAAGTACTGAATTTATAAATATTTATCGGGTATAGGCTTTGCCAGTATTTTAGCTAAATAATATTCTGTTATGCTGTGCAGGTTGCAGGTTTAGTCTCTTTCTAATGACTGCTGGACACACATGGATAATAACAGGTTGGCGAAACATAAAGTTATTAGAATCAAATCTTTTACAAATAATGCATTTTATTTCTTAAAAAAATATATATCACTAAGCTTATCCGTAATTAAATCCATTGAATTAATTTAATATACCATAATAATTTATTTCATACCTATTTTGTACATAAACATTATTTCATTGTAAAAATATTACAAACTTTGGTTTAAATTTTTACGTAAAAATAATAAAACCTGAGAGAAATCAGATTCCATTACGTACAATATAAAAACAATAAAAATTACATTTACGTAGTAGCTGTATTTTTTGCTAAAATATTTCGCCACAACCCTATTAAGCTAGTCGTTTTATCAATTGTTGAAAAATTTAAAAGAAAATACTATATATACTAAATATGTATTATAGCAAAACGTTTTATTATATTATTTTAATAACTAGTTGTTAGGAAAATAATGTACACACATATTAAAGATTCAAAAATTTCTGTAACAAAGTCACACCCTTCATCTTAAATACTAAAGTCAAATCTTTTATAAAATATTAACAAACCCAATTTATTCGTCTTCGATACCAATATTTTAGTATTATAATATATTTCGATCGGGGTTTTAACATGTAAATGGGGTCCGAAACTCTTTTGTCCAAATTGTGTTATCTTTATTCCGACCTTTGAAAAGATAAACTAGGTTCTTTTTCGTAACTTGGCCACGAAGAAAATGTTATGTTGAAGGTTTATTATACATGACTTTTATTTATTTTATGTATTTTCGTTATTTTATTTCCTAAAATTTAAAGCGTAAAGTTCTTATACTTTTAAAATTATATCTTCGAAGGTTAAATATTAGTTTACACTTTCTTATGCTAGAGGAGTAAAAGAGTACCGCGTTCCATCTCAATACACTGACTAATAGTGCCAAAAGCGTCGGGTCGCAGGTGTTGGGCGAGCCGGACATTGTGTGGGTAGAACACAGACAGTATCAGACAGTGATCAGAGGATCCCAGGTGCGTCTCGTTAATGACCTGATACTTTTCTGAATGTGTAGTCGACAGAAGATCCAACAAAGAGGGCAAATGGCTGTCCACGTCTTATACACGAGTGTACGTCTTAACCAGCTGGGACAGGCCATTTGGCAGGGCAAAGTTGAACAAAGATCTCCCCGCGTAGTCGTTGGCACATAATCCTATCCAATCGGTATTGTGCTCATTGAAGTCCCCGAGAACTACGACTTCGGCAGAGGAAGTCTGTGAAAGCAAGACGCCAATGTTCGCTTGAACACGGCTTAAGAATTTATTCGTTTCTGCATTACCACTATAGAACCTGTAGAGGTACGCGTAACTCTGACATGATCATCCACGTCGACGCTCAGCCAGAGTATAGATATGTCCCGACCTTCTAAATTCTGAAGGCGACGGCAGCAGATATCCTCCCTTACGAACACAGATACCCCGGCGTTTGGTATAAAATGACATTCTGGTTTATACCCAGTGTAAGTTGGAATAAAGTCCCCGGATGCAAAAATCGACATTTATGGAGGCCGCTGTATGTCGTCGTTTGCCCTCAGAAAACACCAAATGTGATACTTTGCTTGGCCCAGAAACGACGGGCAGCTCGAGCAAAATCTGAGAATCATTAACCCAATTTTGCTAGGGGAGGGGTTCTTCGGCTTATATATGTAAATAAATAAATTTGTACTAGCATTCATAAATATCTGTAAAACCTTCAATATTTTATTTTAATCATGATCATGAGCGTGTTTACAAGATTAACTACATGTAATATTTCACCCGTTGCATATATCTGTGACCTACAAATACATTTACGCAATGCTGATCCATATTTATAATATTTTTCAATCTAATTAATAAGGTAATTTAGATACATAAACATTTCTACTATGAAAATTAACATCATAATCAATAAAGTACTTTGTATAAGTAATTACTGGTCATACTTTATAAAACTAAGGTTTTCGGAATGAAAGCAATAATATGGATTAAATTTTAATCAACATTTCATTCTATGTATTTTATATCATTGTTAATATTCAAATGAATTAGTGTGCAAATTAGTTAGCCTTAAAACAAATATATTGTAGCAAGAACAAACGTAAGAAGCTTCTTTTCAGTACAGAATATGACCCTTTGCGGTCGTTTTCCCTTGCAGAGGTCAAGTTATCAAAGAAGGTACAAATTTATCTTTTAGAAGACCAGGACAATAGAAATTGTTTAATTCAGGTATAATTGGACACAGTCTTTTTGTTAAGGTTGAGATTACGAATACATAATATCAAAAGTTTTCTTTTCAATCACATGACTATTTGAGATAAATTGTGAGAAGATAATTATAAAAAACAAATCATGTTTGTTTACCAATTATCGAAGAAATACTTATTATGTAATAAATAATCAATACAATTTTATTAAAAACATTGTACATTTACGGTTTTATTTCTATAGAAATTCTGATATATACTATAGATAAAATGCCTAGTTTAATACAAAAGCTACAGCTACAAAATGAATGTAAATTCTATTGTTTTTAGATTGAACTCAATAGAATGTGATTTCTTTTTATTTTGTTATTTCGCGTATGAATCTAGTTCGGAATTTTCTGTACTCAATTATTTTATTTTTTTGTATATAAAAGGTTCTTTATATTCATTTTTTCTGAATTTACAGGAAAAGTTTATTTATACAATTATTATATTAATTGTATTTGTACTTTTTCTAAATAAATGCATTAATTTTAATAGAAATGATTCTAATTACTACGTATTGGCAGAACACTTTAGTAGTAAATACAACATATGAAAGTTATTTTCATCTCCTTATATCATGTCCTTGTTGGCAAAACATAAATAATCGTTATCTATACCAAAATATCCTTATTAATAAAAGAATAGTAATATTTTTATAATAGCAGGTTAACTAAATATGTTTTATAAACATGTTAGAGCAAACTTTGTTTGAGTTAACAAATTATTACTTTATCTAATTAAAAAGACCTACAAAAGTTGAAAATATGCTACTAAAATTTTATCCAAACGTAAAGTGATATCCGAATTCCTATGAAATGTATCCGCATGAATATATATTTGAATGTACTGACCTACAACAATTTACCTCATGAGTAATAGTAATTATCAAGAATGAACAAAGGAATTAAACTGTTGACTACAAATATAATATAACTAGCTAATTTCCTCCCGCTTCACTGGTCACACTATTAATTTGGATATAAACTTAGGTTGCTACGATAACCTTTGTCATATTAACCGTTGTCATCGTAACCTATGCCATCGTTGTCCTCGTTGTTATAGTAACTCTTACCCCCGCGTCAAGTGTTCCTAGTATTGTTCCTACAGGTTTAAAACTTGGCGAAATGCAAAAAATTAAAATCCGTTGGTGGACGTCTACGTCACAAAAGAAGTAACTATGTAAAATTTAATCAGACAGATAGTTTCGGGGACTTCGTGATGAGTCAGTAAATCTAATTAAGTAATTAATATATATATATATAGATTGAAGATGAAAATACTAAAGAAATAGATAATATATATTTTTTTAATAATTATAGTTTTATTTAATACTGAGTATAGAATTTATAGTATAGTATAGAATTTATCTAAAAATGTGACATTTAATCTAGCCGATGGTAGTCATAAATTCCAGCAGCTAGCACGAAACATGAACGCATTCTTAAGATAAAACGACAAGCAAAATGTTCTTCAGAGAAAATACTCCCAGGGGACCTTATATCCAATTTACTATTTACATTGAAATGTATCTTATTACCGAGTAATAGAGTCGAAAAATTAATAAACATGATGTAAAGGTGTACCAGTAAAGTTATTAAGCAGAATTAAAACTACCTTCTTTTATATACTTATACCGAGTTCCAGAGCATCATAAAATGTAGAGTTAAAACAATTTTGTTTGTTATGCTGTTTCTAAGTTATAGAATTTAATGTAGATGGAAGAAAAGTTTATCTCTAGAATAAAATAACTACAACTAGACTGTCTGAATGTATTATAATAAGTATTTTCTAATTGAAAAACAGACTCTTAATTACTGCACAGCGGACGATATGAAAGACTTAATGAGTTTGAAATTTTGTGATTAATTCTGTGAAAATTAATTATTTAATGGGCATTTGAGTTTAAGTAGAAATATAAGAATGTTACATTAATTTCATTTGTAAATCTTGTTTGTATTGTATATATTATAGAATCCTTAAATATATAAATAGATGTCTGACAATTAACTTATTTATGCATATCAATAGTATCCATCTAGTCTATAGAAATTCATTTTTGAAGGTTTTTATTTTTTTATAATTATCAATTTGAAAATGACTTCAGATCAAGAGGTAAATGTCAAGGTTTCAAAGAGTTAAGTTACTAGAAAATAATTAATAAGTGGGATTTTGCACAAAATTAAAAGACGTTTAAAATGTTGAAATAAAATTAATGAAGCGACGATATTATGCGAGTTTCGTTCCATTGATATTCATTTGTTAGATAGAGCTCATTAATTGAGTCACTTGTTTAATAGAATTCGATTATTCCTGATCTGATCTGATATATTTTTACAATTATTACAAGTAACAATATTAATTATAATATTAAAATATCAGATAGCAATTTTATTATATTGAAATTAATATAAGGATTTTTTTTACCTTTCCCAAGATAAATTAGGATCATTCTTGGTAATAAGATAACTGAAGAGGAAAAATGATCTTGAGGTGTCATGTTCAAGATTTAAGAATATATTTGTTTTGAGTCTAATTTTATTTCGGTATATTTTATTTTCATCTCGATAATAAAAGAAGAACAACAACAATAATAATAATAATAATTTTATTTATTTTCAGAACCAGTCCATTTAGTGTTAGTAACAATATTTCTTATTAACTAGTGTTAGTACAATCAAAAGTTACAAATTATAATATCATTTTCTTGTGTATAACGTCGTACCACAGTTTGGTCCGTTGTACAACCGAACCACCGATGCATCAGGGGCGAATCCCACCGATCAACAAACACACTCAGCTTTCGGGTGGAGGCACCGCGGAGTCGGGTTAACATGGAGGCATACCGTTTTCTCATAATAGCATAAAAGTCATCCGTGTTCGCCTCCGCAAACATGCCTGAAGCACTGCACTGCCACGGCAGCCCCATCAGAACCCTGAATGCGTCGTTATACTGGACAAGAAGGTCGCTGTATGCCCGCCGCGTATAATTAGCCCAAATACTGCATGTATAAAACGTTTAACAGTAAGCTTTAATGAGCATTATTTTAACTGGCTTCGTACACCTTGCAAATCTTCGTGCCAACATGTTGCACCGAATAGACAGCGACCTATGCGCCCTCTCGATCTCGCAATCGTCCTTTAAGGTCTCGGTGACCCAGTGAACCAGGTATTTAAATTTTGCTACCCAACACAGCGGTGTGCCACAGAGCGAGACTACCATGAAAATAGTTACGCGTAATTTGGAACCTCTACAATATGACAAGAAATTGATCTAACTACAACGTACTTTAAGAAACTATGATGTCATTTTTTAATTAGAAGTTATCTTGAAATTTTTTTATATATTGCCAGTTGTGGTTATGAATCATTATGAGAAATTTTTCGGTTACAAATAATTTTTTCTGACCACACGCGGCCGGATCTGATATTGAACTTAATTAACAGCAATATCGTAAGCATTCTCATATGGTTTCTTTGTTAAAAAACGGAATTAAAATTATGAGCCTTCATTGGTAAATACTAATTCATAAATATCAAGACTATCAAGACAGGCAAAAGTTTCGTTGATTTGAATAAGTAACAAACACATTTAAAACAATCTGAGGAAATATCCCTGTTTCTTTAGTACAAATTTATTTAAAATTTTATCGTTGATAAACCCCTCCGGAATTTTTTGTGCTAGGTATTAAGGGAACTTCAAAATGGTTTTCCCCCACACGGCGGCTTTATACGTATCTTTCAAATCTTTATTACTCAAGGAATAGCGAGAGCTGAAATTTTTCTGAAATTAAATTTTAATCTCTCCATTCCCACTGAAATTTTGCAGCCACATGATTAATAATTCCTCAAAACGCTTGTATCACTTGTGATGTCGGAATTGTGGTTACGTTCGCTTTAGATCTGTATGATATTTATAAAAGTTATAAATGATTATATTAATAACAAGTTACATTTTCGTCACCATAAATGAAAATTTTTTTTTTATTCGAGCTCACACTCGCATGACATATATTGAAAATTTTACAAAACTGTATTTTTATAAATTGTCAAATAATTTATCTTGATGTGTCCTTTGATGAAGTCATAGGACAAAGACGGTTATCTAAAGTGACATTGTCATTGAACTAACTGTATAAAACATTGATAAAAATATTAAAATACTTTATCTGTAATTAAACTGAAATTTCTCTTCATAACTCACAGTTACAGTAAGTTATAATCACTCCTGCTCTCCCCTGGGTATCTCCTCAAATGTCAACTTTATGCTATTGTGGAATATAATCCAGATGCTTTTAATAGCTTTTAACATAATTAAAGAAGCAAGTTGTCGATAACCCTTAGTTGTTTATTAGCAACATAATTTCCTTATGAGATTTAACTGTTTCCATACTTCAGTGTCTGATGTTATTATCTTAACAATGTACAATAAGCGTGTTAATAAGAAATACAAGAATAAAAGCGTTTTCATGACTAATTGAAGAAATATTTCTATGATCTTTAAGGAAAAAGTGAGTTGATATAGTAGGAAAACAAAAGGATCACGCATTTGGATATCGATTTTCTCAGTAACCATACAATACACCTATAAAAGCTAGTTCATGTCGATCTTTTAAGCAAATGGTAATACCACGATCGAGCCATATAGGAACTGCTTGCAATGGTGACAGATATGCATTACGAAGTTAACTTTATAAGTAAAATCTGGTTATAAATAAACACATTCTTCGTAAATAGGATAAAATAATGTAATTACTCAAATTATTTTGTATCTACCTCAATAGGTGATTTGAATTGTTATTGTTGCGGTTATGTAGTAATTACAAAGGAATTTCAGAGAAACGTATTGCACGCGATGAGCCTATAAATACAAAATGAATGGATGACCACAGGAGATTTTTGTATTCCACTAGCTTTAAGATGGCGCACCCTGCTTCATGATTGGTCCCCAGCATTATTAAAATTTTATCTTAATGCATTCCAAATGACTCTCCCATATCAAAATAACTTAGTAAGATGGGGCAAAGCCACCGAAAAATCTTGCAACGTCTGTGGGAAGGCAGTAGAAACCGCGAAACACTTCCTAGTAGGGTGGAGGGTACTTTTAAATAGAGTTCGTAAAGGCAGGTTAGTTCAAAACATCTAAACTAAAACCTTATTCCATCTTGGACGCGTCTCCTGATTGGACTTTCATGATGGACACGTATGAAAGGCAATACAAAATACCCGGGAATGTTTATGTTTCGTCATCTGGGCCAGACTTATTCCTGTACTCAAAACCACTAAGGCGCGTTATACTTGTGGAGCTTACTGTACCCTGGGAAACAAACGTACCCAAAGATTTAAGCTTTAAGCTTAACAAGTATTACGAACTATGTAACGAACTGATCAGGAATAAATTTATAGTCAATTTGTACGCTGTAGAAGTAGGAGCGAGAGGTATAACAGCAAAATCTCTCTACAACCTATTTAAGGATTTCGACCTTTGTAGAACGATCATCAGTTCATTTCTGGAACGTGGAGGAGCGTGAACAGTAAGGGGACCGTGTATGCGAATAGTAAGGGGCCCCTTAAACCTACACTTGGGTCGCAAGTCCCAGGCATTGTTTAATTAATGCGGATATTATAGTAACGAATATCATTAGATGGAATGTCTCATTATATCATTGCTTCATTATTTGCAAATGATTTCATGTTAATTATTATTGGAAGCGTTACTGTTTTTCTTCAAAATCAAATGCGCACGAAATATTTAATTCATAAGAAAAGGAATTTCGAATTTCCAAATTAATTAACAAACTCTTGAATTGTGCCATTGTGCATTACAATTAGAAGATACTTTTTATATGTATTACTCGATGACTCTAAATGACTGGTATTAAGAGACTGAATAATAACGAAGCTTGTTTTATAGTTAAGAAATAAAATTCTATTCTTCTTATATATATATATAACACAACATATAAATACACAACACAGCACAACACAGCACTCACAGCACGGCACAGCACAACGCAATATAATATAAGGCAGTTTCATTTCTAGTTAATAGATTCTCTGCTACATTTACAAACAATATTAGCTTTACATTTTTTTTTACTTTTTGCGACTCTCTTGATTTATAATAAGATATATTACGATGAAAATAATAGATTAGGTTAAGACTCTTGACAGTATTTTCTCTAAAGAACATTCTGCTTGTCGCTTTATCCTATGAATGCGTTAAAGTTTCGTACAACCTGCAGGTATTTGCGTCTACTCTACAGTAGAGTTAAATGTTATAAATTCAACGACATTTATTATATGAGATTTCCTTTAGTAATAGTAAATAATATTAGTTATTAACTTTTTATTTCTTCCGCTACTAAATGTGTAAAAAACGATTTACTTCCTTACTCAATGATGTAAACAGTTTTTGCCTTTGCTTGATATAACTATTATTTTTAAAAATAATTTTATTCACATCACGTAATTAAAAAATATATTTCTAAAGACTGTAAATACCAAACGGTTAAGAGCTTCGTTTACGCTCTGCTCAAAAATATTATATATATTTATATCTTTCACATCTGTTTAGATACTTAAAATAAACTTAGAAAAGTACATAAAAATTATGTAGTCTTATTACGAATATTCAAATCTGACTAAGAAAGATTAAATTATAATGACTTGAGTTATACCGACACTCAATAAAAAGTAAGTGTTTGCAATTAAATTTACTAGTACGTCATTAGAAATACGGCCTTCCTTATCTTATAACAAATTTTAAACATTTAAATTGCATATACATAGCATAATGGAACCAATTTTAAAGATCCTTTAAAAGTTATAACAACAATTGTTGTTGTTTATTGTTGTTGCTGTACAAATTTAGAGTAGCCTGATGTCTTTTCACTTTCGTCTTTGTTATGAAGTCAATATTAGAAAATTTCTAATCAATTGGCAAAGATACTTTCAAATAAGACATTTCTAGTCAAAGATAATAGAACAGTAAATTATTTGTGAAGATTAATAGTTATTATTGAATGAATATTTGTTACATTCAAATAATCTTTGTTACATTATCCCTAACAGCTGATCTGAGTCTGGTGTGATTTTCTTTGAGTTGATGGCGATTTTAATCTGCAATTAATTATTAATATTAAATTATACTCGGTAATTTTCTATATTTAATAAGTATTGTACTTAATAAAAATTAATGCAATAATTTAAAAAGAGTTTATATCTATTACTTTGTATTTGCAGAGCACTTTCGAGATAAACGCAATGTATGAAATTTATTTCAGTCTCCTCATAGCAGCTGCCTTCGTATACAAAACATTAATAATTACTATTTATACTACACTTTTTTTATTGTTACTGTTTTGTAATATTTAAAAAGCATTTACTATGTGTACGTACCTGTCAGACCAAACTTAATTTGTATTATTAGTAATAATACAAATTATATATTATGTAAATAAAGAGACCTACACAATCCTTTGTAGGCCTCGGATACATTTTGATGGGGATTTGGATATCACTTTACGTTAGTGAGTATTTAATTTTTATGTCATATTAATAATTGTGTTTATAGATAATTGTTTCACTTTTAATACAGTTTTATTCAACGAAAATGAGGGTATAATAATAATTAATCTTTATCAATAATTTATACCGTCACTTCTCTACTAGAAAATGTCGATGCATTTTAGAGCGTCTTTGACATTTAATCTGTGCGATAGTATGTGATAGCCGTAAATTCCAGCAGGTTGCCCGAAACATGAACGCATTCTTAAGATAAAGCGACAAGCAGAATATTCTTTAGAGAAAATACTCATAGCGAGCCGTATATCCAATTTATTGTTTGTATGGTAATGTATCTTATTACCGAGCAATAGAGTCGAAAAATTAATAAACATAAAGGAGCTATTAATCAGAATTTTAACTACATGCTTTTATATATCTATACCGAGTTTCAGAGTATCATAAAATGTAGAGTTAAAACATATTTCTTTGTATTTGCTATTTCTAATTTCCAGAATTTAGTGTAGATGGAAGAAAAGTTTATTTCTAAAATTAAATAAGCTTCATCGTATTCAGTTCCTTATTACTATTGATAGATGGTCAATTCATGTATTATTTTGTAGTAATAACTAGAATCCTCCAACCATGTTTGGCGGGTGTTGAGCTGAGCCCCTCTCCTTTCAACTGAATAACGACAGAAAATATCGATTTATTAGGACTAATTGTCACCTTCTAGCTCAGCACATTGCTCGCACGCGCAGGGCAGCTCTAATGTATTGTCTATGGCAGGAGTGATCTTTTTTGATAACTTTTGAATTGCAAAACATTATTTCAATCTGTTTTCGATATAACATCCGCGTACGGCTCAAACATACATAAGAAAATTTTTAGCTAATTATCTCGTCGCATTCTGGAGACAACGAAACACAAAAAAAGGTCTCCCAAACGGTTAAAAGCTTCGCTTAAGCTCAGCTCAATAAGTAGTTTTTAATTGAAACACAGACACTTAATTATTGCACAACGGACAATATCAAAGACTTAATGAGTTTGAAAGTTGTAATTGGTTCTATGAGAATTAATTATTTAATTTCAAGAGAAACCTAATTAATATTAGGATTTTTTTTATTTGACCTTTCTCAAAATTAATTATGACCTTTAATTCCTCAAAACGAATTATTATGACGATAGATGAAAAGGAAAAACGATCTCAAGGTGTCATGTTTTATACTGAAAGGGCCTTAATAAATTTGTTCTTCCAAGAAGAAATAAAATATTAGTTTTGAGGCTGGTGTCGTATCTGGGTAGTTTTTTAACACTAAACCTACCGACAATTCTTGGATACCTGTTCCTACCGCTCTCCGTCAAATTAACCGGTAATTAGAAGTTATTTTATTATATAACGAAGGTAATAATGAAAATAACTAAAAGTAAAGAGTGTAGAAAATATTATATGCATATTCTAAGAATTGTCATGTAGTTTGATAACGATATTATAACGTTAAAAAATGTGTACTTTTTACAAAAGTTTAAGAACGGCCAATTTGACCGGTAGTTGGTAGGTTTAGTGTTAATGTTTTGATAATAATATAAAAACCATAAAATAGTTATATTTAATCTTGAACCTATAAAATAAGAACCGAAAATATATACTCAACATTGTGCAATGATATCTTACGTAATAATTCATATTTATGCTTTAGGAGTTGTAATTCGACTGTCAACTTTAAAAAATAAGCCAATGTATTTATATATCCAGGCAGACTGTAACAGTTTAAATTCTGAGTAATAGTTTTAGTTATGGTATTCCATTTGTGCAATCTTCCAAGTATGCTCTGTTATTTTAGAAAAATACTTTTGGAAGTATTTTACTGAATAAGTGACAGACTATTCTCCTGATGTTTGATAAGCCAATGGTCTCCGTGTAGTGGACTGGTATTTATTTTTATATTATTAGTAGGTTATTTTTTATATTCATTTTTACTTCAATGAAAGCTCTGCAAATAGAAGTCATAAAACCGATGAATTAAAATGATTTAAACTGGATAAATATTATTATAATTATTCCTCACTCAAAATAAATAGGTGATACATATTAGTTTTACATTTGAGTTTTTACTCAGTTGTATAAAGATTACCTTAAAACTATTAAAATATTACTAGGTTTCTCTGCAAATTGAAGCACCCGTTCTATTATTAACTCAAACCGAAAATCACAAATTTTCAGTCTAATTAATAAGTCTTTGATATCGTTCGTTCCGTCGCAATTAATTATGTATTTAATTATTAAATACCTGTTATACTCACCGACTATGAAATTTAGTTAAAAATATAAAGCAATTAGGTAGGCATAATTTAAATAAATAAACAGAACAATCTTTAAAGGAATATTTAAATTTATCAAGTCAGCGTGACATAAAACAACGCCTTTTTTACTTTGTCCGTAAATAAAAAAAGCAGTAACAAACAGAATAAAAAATTGTAAAACACAATATTAAAGCAAATTTTTTGACTATAGCTTTTTTATTTTAATCCTATAAAAGTATTTTTTATATAATTAACACAATATTTAATCATTATTTTGACGAGGTTGAATGGAAAGTACTGAATTTATATATATCAATTATATATGTATATAGGTATAAGCTTTGTCAGTATTTTAGCTAAATAACATCCTGTTGTGCTGTGCAACCTTTTTCAGTCTCTTTATAATGACTGCTAGACACACATGGATAATGACAGGTGGTACGAAACATAAAGTTAATAGGATTCTTAAGTAAAATACTTTTTAAGTATCCTGTCAAACAATAAGTAATTGGAATCAATTCTTTTATAAATAATACATTTTATTTGTTAAAAAGAAATATATCACTGTTTATCCGTAATTAAATCCACGGAATTAATATGATGAATAACAATAATTTATTCAATACCTATTTTGTACATAAACATTAATTCATCGTAAAAAATATTACAAATTCCGGTTTAAATTTTTACGTCAAAATAATAAAACCTGAGAGAAATCACATTCCATTACGTACAATCTAAAAACAATAAAATTTACATTTATTTTGTGGCTGTATTTTTTGCTGAAATTTTTCGCCACAACTCTATTAAGCTAGTCGTTTTATATATTGTTAAGAAATTGAAAAGAAAATACTGTGTATTGTAGTAAATTTTTTTAATATATTATTTGAATAAGTAGTTATAAGGAAAATAATTAACACACATATTAAAGATTCATAATTTCTGTAACAAAGTCACACCGTTCATCCTAAATACTAAAGTCAAATCTTTTATAAAATATTAACAAACCCAATTTATTCGTCTTCGAAAGCAATATTTTAGTATTATAATATATTTCGATCGGGGTTTTAACATGTAAATGGGGTCCGAAACTCTTTTGTCCAAATTGTGTTATCTTTATTCCGATATTTGAAAAGATAAACTAGGTTCTTTTTCGTAACTTGGCCACGAAGACAATGTTATGTTGAATTTATATTATACATTCATTTTTATTTTTTTATGTATTTTCGTAAATTTTATTTACCAAAATTTAAAGCGTAAAATTCTTATACTTTTAAAATTATATCTTCGAGGGTTTAATATTAGCTTACACTTTTTTTTATGCTAGAGCAGTAAAAAGTACCGCTTTCCACCTCAATCTACTGACTTGTAGTGCCAACGCGTCGGGTCGCAGGTGTTGTGCAAGCCGGACGTTGTATGGGTAGAACACTTTCCTGGATGTGTGGTCAACAGAAGATCCAAGGCAAATGGTTGTCCACGTCTGGTACACGAGTGTCCGTCTTAACCAGCTGGGACAGGCCATATATCCTTCCTTACTAACACAGATACTCCGGCGTGTGGTATAAAATGATGGTCTAGTTTATACCTGGTGTAGGTTGGAATAAAGTCCTCGGATGTTGCAAAAGTCCACATTTAGAGTGGAGTGGAGGCCGTTGTATGCCGTCGTTTGCCTTCAGAAAACACGAAGTGTGATTTTTCTTGGCTCAAAAAAGATGGGCAGCATGAGCAAAATCCGAGAATCATTAACCCAATTTTGCTAGGGGAGGGGTCTCCGACTTATATATTTAAATAAATAAATTAGTACTGGCATTCATAAATATCTATAAAAGCTTGTGAACTTTCAATATTTTATTTTAATAAACGATGATCATGAGCGTGTTTACAAGATTATATAAAACTAAATGTAACCTCAGCCGCTATATGTATCTGTGACCTAAAATTACATATACGCAGTGCTGATCCATATTCATAATATTTTTTAATCTAATTCATAAGGTAAGTTTAAACATAAATATTTCTAATATGAAAATTAACATCATAATCAATAAAGTACTTTGTATATGTAATTACTGGTCATATGTTATAGAACTGAGGTTTCTGTAATTAAAACAATAGTATGGATGGAATTTTAGTAAACATTAAACACATTTCATTTTATATATTTTATATTATTGTTTATATTGAAATGAAAAAGAGAACAAAATATTTAGCCTTAAAACAAATATATTGTTTGACCTTGCAAGAAAAAATGTAAGAAACTTCTTTTCAGTACAGAATATGACCTTTTGCGGTCGTTTTTCCCTTGCCCTCTGCAAGTTATCAAAGAAGGTACTAATTTATCTTTTAGAAGACCAGGACAATAGAAATTATGTAATTCAGTCACAAAAGTTTCGGACACGGTCTTTATGTTAAGGCTGCTATCACGAATATATACCAAAGAGGGAATTCAAAAGGAATAAATTTCATTGTAAACATAATATCAAATGTTTACTTTTCAATCACGTGACAATTCGAGATAAACAATCATAGAAAACATATCATGCTTGTTTTTCAATTATCGAAGAAATACTATTATATAATAAGAAATCAATACAATTTAATTAAATGTTTTTGAGGATTTTCAAACTCGGTATACACATTCTTAAAGACAAAATGAAGGTTAAGTTCTTGAACGGGGGAAATCGGTCGGGGGGCTGGGGGGGTTGAAAGTTAAAAATCGAAAAAAGTCACAGAAGGAGGCAAAATTTTACGGTGGGAAAAATCTTAGAAAATTAACAAATTAAAAGAGGAAACTTTTTTGTCCGAAAAGTTTTTTGATGCAACCCCTTAGGAGATAGGGGCGGGGGTTGATTCCCCTCTCACCCAATATATGCCGAGTTACCCCTCAAGACTCGTATTGATCAGTAGAATACTACTGAGTAGTTTTTTTCTTGTTCCTACCCTAAAAGAGAGGGGGGGCTCATTCCCCTAAAATCACAGAAACCAAAAATGTTGTCCAATTCAAACTCGGTAGGCTCATTCTTTAGGACATTCTAAGTGCCTGTGTAAAAAATGGGCGATGCCAGTTAAGGGGTGAAATTATTGGTGAGGTGATACCATATTTTATCATACATTACAAATTTATCACATTCTCGGTTTCATTGTTACCTTTGCATATTGCATATCGAGAATCGCGTGACAGGAATCTACCTAACACGATCGACCCTGTCGAACGAACTATTTATTCTATTATTTCGCGTATAAATCTAGTTCAGATTTATTCTGTATTCAATTAATTTATTTTTTTTGGTATATAGTAAAAAGGCTCTTTTTGTTCATTTTCTGTGAATTTACAGGCAAAGCTTATTTGCACAATTATCATAATATATTTATATGTAAATATTTGATTAATAATTATCTGAATAATTCTGATAGAAATTATTCTAATTACTACGTATTGGTAGAACACGTTAGTAATAAATACAACATATGGAAGTTATTTTCGTCTCCCTACGTCATGTCCTTGTTGGCAAAACAAATAATAGCTATCTATACCAAAATATAATTTTAAATAAAAAAAATATTAATATTTCTATAACAGCATATAATTAACTAAGTATGTTTTATAAACATGTTACACCAAACTTAGGTTGAAATAAAAAGACCTAGAAAAGTTTAAAATATCTTACAAAAGTTTTATCCAAATGTAAAGTGCTATCAGAATTTCTATGTATACGCATGAATAATTATTTATTTGAATTTGCAATAACTTACCTCATGAGTAATTGTAATGAAGAATGAATAAAGGAATTAAATTGCTGACTACAAATATACTTTAATAAAAATACTTAGGAAATAGATATTTTTTTTTTTAAGACTCAGTGTGCTATATTAATATAGAATTTATCTATAAATGTGACATTTAATCTATGCGATGGTAGTCAAATATTCCAGAAACATGAACGCATTCTTAAGATAAAGCGACAAGCAAAATGTTCTTCAGAGACTCCCAGGGGACCTTATATACAATTTACTATTTATTTGAAATGTATCTTATTACAGAGTAATAGAGTCGAATATTTTATAAACATTATATAAAAGTGTACCAGTAAAGTTATTAAGCAGAATAAAAAACTTAAAACTACCTTCTTTTATATACTTATACCGAGTAATAGATAAAATGTTGAGTTAAAACAACTTTGTTTGTTACGCTGTTTCTAAGTTACCGAATCCATCCAATTACCATCTGCACTAAGCAGATGAAAGAAAAGTTTATTTCTAAAATAAAATAAGCTTCGTCGTATTAATTTCGCTAATACTATTAATAGACTGTCTCTGAATGTATTATTATTTTATTTATTTTTTATTTATATCTTTTCCACTTTGAATTGTTATCAGTGATCACTTGTGTACGTCAAAATGGAAGTGTCAGGAGGGCTTATTTAGATACCAGATTTATCTTAATAAGCCCTTCTGTAAAAGCACTTTCCAACTTAATGTTAAAGCCATGAGGGTTCCAAACGCGTCCTGGTCTAAGAAGAACCACAAAACAAACTCAGCCGGATATATTGGGTAGACCTCGAAGAATTCGGTCTGCCCATTCATTTGTACCCGACTTTCGAATTTTGGAAAAATTTCTTCACAGGAGGTCTTCTTATGACCCCCTGAGTCCGAAATGACCATTGGTCAAAAAGTTTATATATATATATATATATATATATGCGTGCGTGCTTCCAGATTCGACTTTTGTCGGCACGATAGCGGCTGCAGTTTCGCTCGGATTGCTTTCAAACTTTGCACAAAAATCAACCATCCAAAAATGAAGGTCAAGTTCGTTAACCAGAGAAATCCGGCCACAGGGGGCGCTAGGGCCTCACTTTGTCTGATTTCAGTTTTTCGACCATAACTTTTTCCCTATACAAAGAAGATCAATCGCGTTCATATTATATGATGTCTTTAATGAATACCTATAACTAATGTGTATAAACCGAAAACCTAACTTCAATAACTTAGGGGTGGGGGTAAAAAAACCGAAGTTTTTTGGAAAAAAATTCATAACTTTTTTCTGGTAAACATTCTTGCATCACAAGTTTTTTTAATAGAAAGGTTATTTTTTACTCTAAATTTAGGTACCAAAAATTTTTCCGTAGAACGTACCGTTTCCGAGAAAAAAAATAAAAACCACTTTTAGCTTGAAAATTTAAGGTAGGTAAAACCACGGCAACTTTTTTCTGGTAAACATTCCCTCTTCGCAAATATTTTTAGTAGAAAGGTTAGTTTTTACTCTAAATTTAAGTACCAAAAGTATTTCCAAAAAAGATATCTTTACCGAGAAAAAAAAAACCGCTTTTTGCTTGAACATTTTTGATATAAACGAGTTACACACGAGGTCTACCCACGCGTGTCCCCCTGCGGGCACGGATTTTTTTTTTAATTTGTGATCATAGTTTCACAAACGTCTTAAAAGCTATTTTGGAACAACGAGAACCGTCGCAATAAATAATCGGAAACGAAGCCTAAAGATTTCAGGCAACGAAAATGAAAAAAAAATAAAAAAATAATAATAATAGTAAAAAAAATATGATAATAATAATTATAATAAATAAAAATCGGCCTGCTACACAACCAGTCTTCGCAAACAGCACCCGTTCACAAGCATAGCGCAAGAGATTATAATAAGTATTTTCTAATTGAAATACAGACACTTAATTACTGTACAGCGGACGATATGAAAGACTTAATGAGTTTGAAATTTTGTGATTAATTCTGTGAAAATTAATTATTTAATGGGCATTTGAATTTAAGGAGAAATTTAAGAATGTTACATTAATTTCATTTGTAAATCTTGTTTGTATTGTCTATATTATGGAATCTTTAAATATATGAATAGATATCTGACAATTAACTTATTTATGCATATCAATAGTATCCATGTCTATAGAAATAAATTTTTGAAGGTTTTTATTTTTTTTATAATTATCAATTTGAAAATGACTTCAGATCAAGAGATAAATGTCAAGGTTTCAAAGAGTTAAGTAAAGAAAAAATAATTAATAAGTGGGATTTTCCACAAAATTAAAAGACGTTTAAAATGTTGAAATAAAATTAATGAAGCGATGATATTATGAGAGCTTCGTTCCATTGATATTCGTTTGTTAGATAGAGCTCATTAATTGGGTCACTTGTTTAATAGAATTCGATTATTCGTGATCATTTCATTTGAATCTGACTTTGAATTCTTATCCTTTTTTTGTTATCTGACTGCATCTCCCACAGACCTCCCACTCACAGCAGATTTATTATGTTCCGTCGTTGAGTGATAGAATCCGAAAGTCCAACCCCCCCCCCCCCCCCCCCCCCGCCAAACATGAAAGCGATGCCCAAAAGAAAAATACCCCAGGAGGGTACCGGCTTTGATGAAGCCGGGGACCCCCTCCCCTAGCGAAATCGGGGAAATGATTCTCGGATTTTGCTCGGGCTGCCCGCCGTATCTGGGGCGGGCAAAGTATCGCCTTTTGTGTTTTTTGAGGGCAACGACGATTCAACGCAGCGGCACCCCGACCCACTCTAAATGTGGACTCTTGCAACATTCGGAGATTTCATTCAAACTTGAACGCCGTCTGTCTGACGCCGCCGCCGTCACTATCATCTAGAGACGGCGCAGCCGAACTTGTTGTTTCTGACGGAGACTCAGATATCTCAACCTCGGGACCTCTCTGTCTGTCGGGACCTCTCTGTACTCTGGCTGCGCGTGGACATGGACGACTATGTCAGAGTCTACCCGTGCCTAAACAGGTCCCATAGTGGTAATGCAGAAACGGATCAACTATTGGGCCATGTTCAGGCGAAGATTGACGACCTGCTTTCACAAACTTCCTCCGCCGAAGTCCTAGACCTCAGAGTACTTCAATGAACACAATAACCATTGGATAGGATTACATGCCACCACCTACGCGGGGAGATTGTGTTCAACTTTGCTCTGGCAAATGGCCTGTCCCAGCTGGCTAAGACTCACACTGGTGTAAAAGACGTGGATAGCCATATGCCCTCTTTGTTGGATCTTCTGCTGACTACACGTCCCGAAAAGTACCAGGTCCTCTGATCATTGTCTCGTACGGAATGTAGTGCCCATTCAACGTTAGGCTCGCACAAGACCTGCGACTCGACGCATTTGGCACTACAAGTCAGCGGATTGGGATGGAATGCGGTCCTTTTTTGCATGGGGAATGACTCTCTGGCCCACACGGCACAAGAGAAAGCCGATCTCTTGGGCACTCTTTTCGCCTCAAACTCGACTTTGGACGACTAGGGGCAGAAACCACCAAACCACCTATCATCCCGCGGTGTCAGAGCTCAATGCAGGAAATAGTTTTTCGGCAGAAAACTATTAGGCAGTCTCTATTTTCCATGGAAGTTCATAAGTCGAGTGGGCCGGATGGCATTTCTCCATTGGTGCTACGAACGTGTGCCCCTGAGTTGACTCCAGTGCTTATGCGTCTGTTTCGGCACTCCTACCTTAAAGGCGTTGTCCCGGTCTCATGGAAACGTGCCCTTTTCCATCCGATCCCTAAAAAAGGTTATAGCTCGGACCCAGCTGACTACAGATCTATCGCCATTACCTCTCTTCTCCCCAAAGTAATGGAGAGCATAATCAATAGACAGCTCCTAACGTACCTCGAGGATCACCAGTTGGTCGATGAACGGCAATATGGCTTTCGCCATGGTCGATCGGCTGGTGATCTTCTATTATATCTTACGCGACGTTGGGCAGCTGCTATTGAAAACAAGGGAGAGGGTCTGGCAGTTAGTCTGGATATGGCGAAAGCCCTTGATCGTGTATAGCACAAGGGGTTTCTTTCGAAGCTACCTTCCTATGGTTTCCCGAGAGTTTATGCAAGTGGATCACCAGCTTCCTCAGTGTGAACGCTGGTTGTACCCCAAGTCTGCGTGCTATCCGCAACTGTGTTCCTCCTGCACATCAACCATATGTTGGATATTCCCAACATACATAGTTATGCAGATGACAGCACTAGGGATGCCATATATTCCAGTCGTGCAGGTCTCTCTCGGGAAAACGTCAATGAGTGTCGAAAGAAACTTCTGTCTTCAATAGAGACCTCCCTGGGAATGGTCTCTGAGTGGGGTGAACTGAAACACGTTTAGTTCAATCCCCTAAAGACACAAGTTTGCGCGTTTATCACTAAGAAAACCCCATTTGTCGTATCACTCTTCGAGATCACTCCCCTCATTGCCTAGCCAAGTATCAGAATACTGGGTCTCGACATTTCGAGCGGTTGTCAGTTTCGTGGTCATCTGGAGAGCAAGGCCAAGTTGGCCTCGAAGAAATTGGGAGTGATCAATACTGACTTGCGCTCTATAAGGCGCAGGTCCGGCCACACATGGAGTACTGTTCTCATCTCTGGTCCGGATCACCCCAATATCAGCTTCTACCATTTGACCGCGTACAACGGAGAGCAGTTTGGATTGTCGGGGACCCAGTGCTCTGCGAACGGCTGGACTCTTTGAAATTGCGTAGAGACGTTGCTTCTCTGTGCGTCTTCTACCGCGTTTACAACGGGGAGTGTTCCAAGGAACTATTCGATCTGATGCCTACCGCCGAATTTCACCACCGCACAGCTCGCCATCGCCTCTTTGACCATCCATACCACCTGGATGCGTGGCGATCCTCCACTGTGCGGTTTAGCGGTTTTGAAGGACTTTTTTCCCATGTTACATTCGAATGTGGAACCTTCAGCGGTATTTTCAGATCGATACGACATGGGTACCTTCAAAAGAGGTATATATTCATATTTCCAAGGCCGGCAACGCTCTTTTGAATCCTCGGATGTTGCAAGAGTTCATGAGCAGTAGTGATCACATATCAAAGGTGACCGGCAAGCTCGTTTGCCCTCCTATAACAAAAAAGATAAATGAAATAGACGTGTAAATTTTTACCTTATTTTACAAAATTTTATTTTTACAAATAATACAAGTAACAACAACAACAACAACAACAACAGTTAATTATAATATTAAAATATCAGATAGCAATTAAATTATATTGAAATTAATATAAGGATTTTTTTTACCTTTCCCGAAATAAGTTAGGATCATTCTTGGTAATAAGATAACTGAAAATGAAAAATGATCTTGAGGTGTCATGTTCAAGATTTAAGAATATATTTGTTTTGAGGCTAATTTTGTTTCTGGCCATTTTATTTTTATGTCGATAACAATAGACAAACAATAAAAATAGTGACGCGTTATATTGAATCTATGAAATATGACCAGAAAATGACATAACAACAACGTACGTTTAAGAAATTATTACGACAATTTGTAAATTAGAAGTTATCTTGAAATTGTTATATATTCAGTTTTGATTATGAACCATCATGAGGAATGTTGTGAATATTCTATTAATATTTTTTCAAAAAATGGTTGATATGTCATAATTCTTGAAATATTATACTCGTATATTGTCTGACTGTAAGTGGAAGGCTATGATATTAAACTTAATTAAATGCTAGTTAAAAACAGTCATAAATTCATGATCCTTCATTGGAAAATACTAATTCATAAATGTGAATACTATTAAGACAGGCAAAAGTTACGTTGATTAGAATGAGTAATAATCACATTTAAAACAATCTGAGGAAATATCCCTGTTTCTTTAGTACAAATTTATTTAAAATTTTATTGTTGATAATACCCTCCGGAATTTTTTGTGCTAGGCATTAAGGGAACTCCAAAATGGTTTTCCCCCACACGGCGGCTTTATACGTATCTTTCAAATCTTTATTACTCAAGGAATAGCGAGAGCTGAAATTTTGCTGAAATTCAATTTTAATCTCTCCATTCCCACTGAAATTTTGCAGCCACATGATTAATAATTCCTCAAAACGCTTGTATCACTTGTGATGTCGGAATTGTGGTTACGTTCGCTTGAGATCTGTATGATATTTATAAAAGTTATGTATATGTAAATAATATTAATAACAAGTTATATTATGGTCATCATAAATGAATAACTCTTTTTATTCGAGCTTCCACTCGCATGACATATATTGAAAATTTTAACAGCATTTTTATAAATTGTCAAATAATTTATCTTGATGTGTCCTTTAATGAAGTCATAGGACAAAGACGGTTATATAAAGTGTCATTTTCATTGAACTAACTGTATAAAACAATGATCACAATATTAAAATACCTTATTTGTAATTTAAACTGAAACTTCTCTTCATAATTCACAGTTAGAGTAAGTTATAATCACTCCTGCTCTCCCCTGGGTATCCCTTCAAATGACAACTATATACCATTCTCGAATATAATCCAGATGCTTTTAATAGCTTTTAACATAATTAAAGATGCAAGTTGTCGGTAACCCTTAGTTGTTTATTAGCAACATAATTTCTTTATGAGATTTAACTGTTTCCATACTTCAGTGTCTGATGTTATTATTTTATCTTTAAGGAAAAGAGTGTATTGATAGACAATAGGAAAACAAAAAGATCACGCATTTGGAGATCGATTTTCTCAGTTACTATAAAATACACCTATAAAAGCTAATCTATGTCGATCTTTTAAGCCAGTGGTAATACGGCGTTCGAGCCTTATATTACTGATTTGCTTGCAATGGTGACAACTATACCTTACGAAATAAACCTTATAAGTAAAATCTGTTTATAAATAAACACAATCTTCATAAATAGGAAGAAATAATGTAATTACTTAAATTATTTCTTATCAAGCTCAATGACTAATTTGAATTGTTATTGTTGCGGTTTTGTAGTAATCACAACGGAATTTCAAAATAATGTATTTGCAAGATATTATATATATATAGATCATGATGATAAAAAGGATACAAGCTACTTTTATCCGGGAGAAATATAGGATTCTCTAAAAAAACACTGACACTTCCTATTAGTTTAGTTGCGAGTTCTTAAATAATCCTCTCCTATCTTTCTTTGCCTGAATTAATAATAATACAATTATTCATGCGTGCAAAAAAATTACGATTAGTTAAAAGTTAATATTGACTTTCAAGATCATAGTTTAGACTCTTTTGTGACAACAAGTGCCCAATTAATGTGGATATTATCGTAACGAATATAGTTACAAAGAATCTCTCAATATATCATCGCTTTATTATTTTTATTCTAATAACTTCAATGGTTTTAATTTCATGAAATTTCTAAATGATCTTCTAGTTAATTATTATTGGAAGCATTATTGTTTCTCTTCAAAATCATGTCTCTTAAAAATGCACCCAAAATATTTAATTCATATGGAAAGGAATTTCAAATTTCGAAATTAATTAACAAACTCTTTGATTGTGCTATTGTGCATTGCAATTAGAAGGTACTTATTATATCTATTACTCGACGACTTTAAATGGCTGGTATTAAGAGACTGAACAATAACGATGCTTGTTTAATATTTTAGGAATACACTTATATTCTTCTCATATATATACAACATAACATACACAGCACAACACAGCACAGAATAGCACAGCACAGCACAGAACAGCACACCACACCACAGCACAGCATAAGTCAACACAACATAATATAAGGCAGTTTTATTTCTGATTAATAAATTCTCTGGTACATTTACAAACAACATTACCTTTACATTTTGTTTTATTATTATTGTGACTTTTACTATTAATTTATAATAAGATATACTATAATGAAAATAATAGATTAGGTTGAGATTCTTGAGAGTATTTTCTCTAAAGAACATTCTGCTTGTCGCTTTATCCTACGAATGCGTTAAAGTTTCGTACAACCTGCAGGTATTTGCATCCACCATACGGTAGAGTTAAATGTTAGAAATGCAACGACATTTTATATATGATATTTCTTTCAGTAATAGTATAATATATTCATAAATAATATTAGTTATTAACTTTTTTTATTATATACATAATTAATATATAAAAACTGTATACTTCTTCGATTCAGTTTTTTTCATTGCTTGATTTAACTATTATTCTTTAAAATCGTTTTATTTACCTCAAGAAATTAAAAAATATATTTCTAAAGACTCTAAATCATAAATAGCAACAAGCAGTTAACAAATCAAAAAGGACATTTATTTCTTAATTTTTTATTAATCTAAGTTTATTTCATACCGGTAGAGATTAAATTTCAATCTCGTCATTTCGTGTTCAGTTTTTTGACTGATCCTCAAATCCTTAATTTTGTATTTAATTCTATATATATTATTTCACTTTCTGATTCTGGGATCTTTAAGTTTAACATACACCTATCTTTATCATATCATACATCTGATACAAAAAAAATAAGAAAAAATATTATTAGCTATTATTTCAATTATTTCAATGTGTATTAAAAAGATAACATTTATATTTTTAGTTTCAGAGCTTCGTTACCTATTGCTTAAAGTTTCTTCAGCTGTTGAGATTTGTATGAAGACAACTTGTTAGGTTTAATTAACATATAATTATAATGAGAATAACTAAATAGAAAAAATAATATTAACTAGAATTACATATAAAATTTATGGATTTAACTATAATACTAACAAGAAGTAAATTATGACCCTTAATATATTAGAAATAATAAATTTAGACACACATGCTGTATTAGAAAAAAAATAATTTTTAACACTCAACATACGACAATTCGGTTATAGATAGGGATTATTTGTTATATCTACGAGGTTAACAGCAATATATATATATATATATTGCTGTTAACCTCGTAGATATAACAAATAACAAAATATATGAGTAATATATATATATATTACTCATATATTTTGCAAAACGCAATAATTATGGTAAAATCGTTTCTTTTAAAAGTAATGCATTTATTTTGCTAAAGTACAATTCAAATTTTTTATATAAGCTTAAATTCACAAAAATGTAACATTTGAAACTTAACACAACTTAAAACAAAATTATTAATTTGCAATGTATGTATAAACCTTTTTTGGTTACTTGGCCGCTGAAGACGAAAAACGATCGTAAGATTTCATGTTCTTTACCGATAGAGTATTTCTATAGGATGTAACTTCAAGAATAACAATATATTGGTTTCGAGGCTCATTCTTGCTCGGAATTTCATTTTGTGTTGACAATATTTGAAAACAACTATAAAAATAATTATGATTATCGTTGAAGAGATTTAAACTGATGTCATTCATTTAAATAAGAAAACCACATGTAAAATATTAGCAGAAAGTGTGTAATATTTTAAGTATTTTGTAATGTCAATTTCCATATTAGAATATACAATAAAATTGCTATCAAATCCCGATTGGTTATGAAAACTAGAATAAGAAAAATTTTTGGACATTCTATGAATAATATCCACCTCCATATCTACCATGAGCATCCTATTCTAATTCTCGAAATATATGTAATTGTCGGCTCTACGGACCGTATGTAGGAGGCTCCACGCGGTTCAGATATTAGATTTAATTAAATGTAATCTCGTGAGCACGCTCATGTGGTTCGTCTGTTGAAAAAGGAATTAAGTCCACGAGCTTTTATTCGTTTTTATGACTGCTATTATTAAGGAGGGTCAAATTTTCGTTGATTATAATAAGTAGCAAACACATTTAAAACATTATAGGATGTTAAACGACTCATTCATTAGTACAAATAAATGTTGTCTTGTCGTTAAGAACCCTCCCCAATTTTGCATGCTATTTGTTAACAGAACTCCAAAATGCTTCCACTACAATCAGCGGATGTATTCGTATTTTTCAAATCTTTATTACTCAAGGAATAGCGACAACTAACATTTTACAGAAGAATGAAACTTTAATCTCTCCGTTTCTACAAAAATTCGCAGACGCGTGATTAATATTTCCTTAACATGCTTGGATCACAAGTGATTACGGAATTTAGGTTACATTCATTTTAATTCAGTATGATATTTATAAAAATTACATGTTATTATATTTGTTTTTAAGTAATATTTTTGTCACCACAAACGTTCTTTATTCGAACTTTTACTCACAGATCATATGTCCAAAATCACAAAGCACTGCGTTTTTATAAATCAATCATGAATGAATTTATTTCGATGTATTTTTCACCAGTTCATTGGATAAGAGAAGCTAACTAATCAAACATTGTAATAGACTTAAGTTTATAAAAAAAGATCACAATATTATAAAACTTGGTCTGTAGTTAAAACCAAAAGGTTTCTTCATAATTCAGAGTATTTCATAATTCATATTTATAATAACTCCTGCTCTCCCCTGGACGTAGTTACAAATGATATCTTTACGAATATAAGCCAGATGCTTTTCATAGCTTTTTAACACAATTACAGGTACAAACACTCAGTGGTTTATTAATAAATTTATTTCTTTATAAGATTTAAGTACTTTTATACTTCAGTCTCTATTATAAATGCAGCAATTGTATTATTGTATAGTTATAAATTTAAAAATTTTTGATGATTTTTTGATTGTGGTTTAGTATGTAATATTAATTTTGTATTTGGGTATGTCTTACTAGAAAAATAAAAATTAGTTATTAGTCTAACTATACTTTTGACATTAACATTTTATATAGAAGTATATTTAAATTGTTAAATAATCTACTCGTAATATTTGCAAAACTGACTCGTTAGTTTTCTTGTTTGTTAGTTGTAGTTCCACATACAACAACCACAGAAAAATGTTGCTGTCTCATATTTTTACTTATATTTTTACTTGCCTTAGAAAAACAGATTTTCTACCTGGTGACACTTGTAAGTCATGATTACAGATGTATCGAAAAGTAGTTGAATTAGTATAAATCCCGGATTACATGTACAGGCATTCATAATTTTATAATCTTTTTTTATGATTAAGTTATCAAGAAATATTTCAGCATGAAATTAAACAAAATTTATATGTACTTCGTAAGTGTCAAGAAATATTATTTCAAAGACCCGACTAAAAGCAAAATTCTTTTTTAAAATTAATTTTAAAAAGATTTTAATTTTACATTTGTAAACTTGTTTTTAAAAACTAAAAAATGCCATACCTTATTTTATAAAAAAGATTCTATACTTTATTTATTTGATACAAATTACTATTTAGGATATTTATATCGAATCATGTTTGAATTTTAAAGAATTCTTTATGAATATAGCATAGATAGATAGCAAGTTATATTTTATTTTGACATTATGAGACGAAGCTTCTTAGCATTCCATGGATTCACCGTGCGGGTGCCGGGCCCATCGCGTTGCAGGAAAAGGAGCGCAAACAATGCCTGGGACTTGCGACCCAGGTGTAGGTTTAAGGGCCCCTTTTATATTCGCATACACGCTCACCTTCACTGTTCACGCTCCTCTCCCTACCTAACCAAATATTGTAAGAACCTACTAAAGCTGCCTTTGAAATACGTTCCAGAAATGAATTGATGATCGTTCTAGAAAGGCCGAGATCCTTAAATAAATTGTAGAGAGATTTTGCTGTTATACCTCTCGCTCCTACTTCTACAGCGTACAAATTAACTATAAATTTATTCCTGATCAGTTCGTTACACAGTTCGTAATACTTGTTAAGCTTAAATGTATGATCTTTGGGTATGTTTGTTTCCCAGGGTACAGTAAGCTCCACAAGTATAACGCGCCTTAGTTGTTTTGAATACAGGAATAAGTCCGGCCTAGATGACGAAACACAAACATCCCCGGGGATTTTGTATTGCCTTTCATACGTGTCCATCATGAGAGTCCAATCAGGAGACGCGTCCAAGATGGAATAAGGTTTTAATTTAGATTTTTTGGACGAACCTGCCTTTACGAACTCTACTGATTTTTTGGTGGTTGTTATACCCCTCTGCGCTCTTGCTACAGAAAGACTAACCGCTTCTCGTATGATTTCTAATACTTTATCGTGGCGACGCGAGTATTTACATCTATTTAATAGTACCCTACACCCTACTAGCAAGTGTTTCGCGGTTCCTACTGCCTTCCCGCAGATGTTGCAAGATTTTTCGGTGGTTTTGCCCCATCTTACTAAGTTACTTTGATCTGGGAGAGTTATTATCCATAAATATTTAATGGATATAAATCTAATTTTAAACCTAAATTTTGAACTGATGTGATTTAATTTATATTTGTGACAGTATAATGTATTAAACCACATCAAACCTAAATTCTTAATTAGTACGATGTACTCATGTTATTAAAAATAGTTTTGTAGTTTCGCAGTCATCGTACCTTAAATGATGCACGTGGCTTAATTTACAATCGTACATAATTTGTAACCCTAAACAAAACAGAAAGGCTATATATATGCTCTTGATATATGTTAGATAAAATAAGGATAAGAATGTGAATATGAATGAGGTTGAGGATGATTTAATCAATAAATCTGTATAATTTTTTATTTTGGCAGTTAAGACGGAAAAATGATTTTAATTTATCTTCTAAAAATTTGGAACAATAAAGATGATAAAATTTTGCACAAACAGTTTTGATCCCGTCTATATGTTAATCCCCAATCAAAATATAATGAAATGGTTGGTATTCAAAAAGAGATTGCGTTACTGGTATTTTTGAAGACGTAGTATGATCAATGCATTTAATTATTAATACCTTGTATAAATAAAAATAAGTTGTTTTAAAATAATAGTCATGGATGTTTTTATTATATTAGTGATGAAGAAAAATAACATGTAGAAGATTCCTTTGTGTCACGTGGTAAGGTTGCTTATGTCGAAAATTTGAAATGCGTTGTCATTACTGATCGAAAAAACAATTCTTAAATGTTTGATTGACAGAGGGTATGAATATATTATTTAATATGAAAGGATAGCTCATTTGGAACTAATTTATGCCGATCTTCTGCAAGTGATACTACGACGGCCGAGTCTTAAAGGGGTTGTAGTTAATTGGTGACAGCAAAACCTCACGAACATAACGTGTCTGTTGATAAAGATAGTGTTACTACAAGTTGATGAAAATACTTAAATAATATTATGTCAATCGAGGTATACGTAAATTAAATTATTATTGATGCGTTAATGTACTGGTAGCAATGGAATTTCGAAAATATTACAGATGTGAAAGTTTATATATTTGGATAGTTAACGTCAATCACGTTAAAAGTACTGGATATATAATTTCGCATGTAATTTTCATATAGTATGATAATACTATAAATTATATTCATTCTAATGAAAATTACTTAATTAGTCAACTTGGAAAAAGTTAAGTTATATTCAAATTGGACGATCACCATTTCACTAACCCTTTTAAACAAGTGACCCAATTATTAACGATGTTCTGAGAAACGGAAATCGTTAAAAAGAAGTTCTCATTATAATAATTTAAACGGTTCCCATTAAAGTAAATTTAATAAATCTTCCTTATGATTTTCCCGTTACTTATTGCTTTCAAGCCTTGACTGTTATGTATATTAAGTGTTTATATTATTTTCCATACAGTTGTCTTTAAGATTTTGCAAATTGTTTTTTGTATAAAGTTTTGTCGCTAATATGATTTAAAGTCATTTTCTATTCTCCTTTTTAAATAATTATAAATAATGTATAAAGAGAAATATAATATTCTAAAACTTTCCTTTATACAAACAATATTAAACTAACTTTTTGGTTTTGTTTATTTTGTATTGAGTATGTATTTCTATAAGAAAATATTTATTATATACACTTAGCGACTATTAAAAGTATAATACAACAAAGCCTTTTCAATGTTCTTAAAAATAAAATTTTCTTCTTTGCAATATTTTATATTAACTTTTTTTACTTATTCTTTAAATTTAAAATTAGTGTAACAGGTTTGTTTAAAGTCTACAATTTTATGATACTCTGGAACGCGGTATAAATTTTATAGATAAGGAGGTCGCTTTATTTCTGCTTAATAGTTTCTCTAGTACATTCACAAACAAATGTACTTTTACTTGATTTATTATACAATCTCAATTCTATTGATTTAGAATATGAAATATTGCAATAAAAATAATGAATTGGATAAAAGGCTTCGGTTGAATATTTTCTCTAAAGAATATTCGCTTTATGTTAAGAAAGCGTTCATGTATTGTGAAAACTGCACTTACGTCTATCGTATATTTTAAATGTTACAGACACTGAAAAATGCTTCAAAATTAATTAACACTTAAAATTTATTAATACTAAAAAATGGTGATCCCAGGATTGACTCAGAAATGCCTGTAGACCCAGTATTTTTCTAATTCGTTAAAATTATAGTTATTAATACACCAAAGTATTTCAATTCTTCATAAGAATTTATTAAAAAACATATAAAACAAATATTTTATAAAAAAGGATTAATTTCTACGATACTCTCATCTGAAATACTCATGTCATTTAAGACTTTATTTTAGCGTCTGGAACTGGAGGATGGCGACGGTTATGGGGATCTCCAACAAAAAAGGTATAAAACCGAGTATATAACCGCGGGGCCCCGACGGACATCACGAAAAGATCTTGAAGCCATTCTTTAAAAAAGAGGACCTATGACCTCCTATCGAATTGCCCAGGCACCTCATGGCTGACATCCCACAGCTGGACATTAGCAGTCGGATAACACGATCCCGAAAGATCGAATTAACCGTCCCCAAGATAGCACCAGCTCAATCCTACTACTAGTACGAGTGATATTAATAACGAACGGACACACGAGCAGTTTTCCAGCAATGGCCCCCTATGACATTTGAAACTTAAAATTATTTGATAAAGAAATAATATTCACAAACCCAATTTATGTAATTTAAAGGAACTCCAAAAGGTTTTACTCCGCACGGCGACTTCATTCATATCTTCCAAATTTTTATTACTCAAGGAATAGCGGGAGCTGCAATTTTGCAGAGATTAAATTTTATTCTCTCCATTCCAACAGAAATTCGCAGCCACGTGATTATTATTTCCTCAGGACGCTTGTATCACATGCATCTCGAAATTGTGGCTAGGTTTGTTATACACAAGTTTGGTATTTATGAAAGTTACATATTATGAATATTTACAAGTTAGTTATGTGTGGACCTCTTCCCTCCGTCTGAGATTAAGTGCAGGTGCAGCATAATACTTTGTTAGCATTCCTAGTATATCGTGGGAACATATTATATTGTTCCCACAGTAATATATTTAGCATTTAATTCTTTTGCATAATTCATTTGCATTATTAAGATAGCATAAAACCTCCAAATCAGATAACATAGTTTAATTTCAATATATAATAGTTTTAATTAGTATTTAAAAAGACGTTAGGTCAAACTTAAACCAAGACTGTCGCTGCGGACAGGATCCGCTAGCTACAGTATTGTCGTACTCGTATTATTCAGATGTCCAAATCCTTGATGCGACGCGATTGAAGCTGATGCGGTTCCTAAATCCAATATATTTGTCTTGTTAGGTAGAAACTAAAGTTGGAATATGGGAGTAATTGCTGGTTGGTGAGTAGAACTTTTCGTCATCCTTGCCTAAAGTCCTATATATTTCGTATATCTAAAACTTTATTTGAAAATTTAATTCCTTTTTAGTTTGTGCCACTTAAGATAAAACTTTGCTCATTAGTATGTTATCTGGTTCTTAGAATTAAGTCATAGAAAAGTGATAGATTGTTATAATAAAATTTTATAGAGCTTAATTAATTTTAAGAAGTGACACTAAACAGATCTTTGAAAAATTTTAGTTTAAAGTAAAAATCGATTGTACTAATAATATAATAAATTTTTATTTATTGAAAAGAGTGAAAGGAATAACATTTTGGAATGATATATATATATATATATATATATATATATACCAATTAGTGACAAGTCGCCACACAGGTGATGTCGTTTCGTAATTATCAGAACGAGAACTGAACAAGAAACATAGTCTCAAGTAAAAAATTTATTACAGCAACATTTTGTTTAATGTTGTGACAACTATGATTATAATGGTTTAGATTACAAAAAATATTATGATGATTCTAACAACGAAGCCAGCCCAGTTGATGACAATCAAAAAACCCCGATGCTGAAAATGACACTCCCAATTTTTATACACAGGCTTCCAACAAGCCTAAAAATACTCACATCGCCGTCTTATCTAGGATCAAAGTTAAAGCTCTAGACTCCGACAATGACTCTGTGAGATTTAACCCAAACAAAGACTATCGTTCAAAGCTTGAGGAAATAGTTTAAGAACTAGAGAGACATGTGAAAGTAAGATGAATCACAATGACTCCTCGACAAAAAATAAATTCCGACCAGAGTGGCACAATTAAGGCCACAATACATAAGAAACATTGTCTATAGCAACCAATTTAAGATAGAGAATCCAACGAATTCACCCCCAGAATATTCTGTTAGGTCACCCTCAGAATTTAATAAATCACAGAAAATTCATTCTGCTATTAATTTAGAGTCCACTTGAACCCCGGTTTCGAATGAAGCAATTGATTCAAAATCTTTTATTTTGTGTTTTCCGGTTTTGAAAACGAAATTCAAGTCAAAAATTTATTAAATAATAAGTAAACAATTTTGGAAGTTTGTATGCCTATCAATTACAATGATCAATTACAATTTCTAAAAGATTACATTAAAAATAAAGTAAATATTTCCTATACTTCAAAGAAAATGAACATTTGTATTATTTCACTGTCATCAATTGTCAGTTCTCTAACAGTGTTACTATCAGGTACATGCGCAGTCGACATAAAAAATGTTAACCTTGATAAGCTCAAGTTTATGTCATATGCGTTAAAACATAGTGAATTAGTGTACAGTGTTAAATGGACAGATGTTATTTAAGTGATTAACTACAATTTCGGTGAAAAACTAAAAATTTACAAAAAAAATCTTTAAAAAAAATAAGAGGCCAGTGATTTTTTTGGACAACTTGTATTCTCTAAATAGGTGAACTCTAAATACCTGAACACGCTCACTTGGTTTGTCGGACCCTCTACAAAACACCCTGTATAAAATTATATATGTACCGAACATCAAATAACAGTGCACTTTTAAATATTAAATTGTTAAATGTATGTATATTATAATTAACGTTTTTTCTTGTATTTTCAATAGGCCACCGGATAAGAGAAGCTATCTAAATAAACACTATAATAGACTTAAGTTCATAAAATAGTGATAACAATAAATACTTGGTCTATAGTTAAAACTGAAACCTCTCTTCATATTTCACAGTTACGTTAGTTATAATCTCTATTGCTCTTCCCTGGGTGTCGTTATAAATGACAACTTTATGCCAATCGCTATTTTAGGCCAGATGCTTTTAATAGCTTTTTAAGAAAATTATACATGCAACTTCGTCGGAATAGCTAGTTGATTATTAGTTATTTATCTACCTCAACAGTTTTAAGTGAGTTTGTACTTCAGTACCCAGTATTACTAATATTTTGATAATAACTGTTTTTTTTAGTTATAAAGCGCAAACTTTTATATATGTTAATAGATTTTTTTTGTAGTTTAGTATGTACCTAATATTATTGGATCTATCTAATATTAATATAACCTTTGACATTAACACTTTAGGACCACTTTTTTAATATTCTATTATGTAACAATACAATATATCGAAATGTGAGGTTTTTTGTTTATTTGTTACGATTTTCCATCGTGAAACATCAGGACACTTTCATAATACTCAGTTTATAAGGTAAATATATGTCTGTTTACAAAGAAATGGGGAATCAAATTTTTATCCATTTTTATAAAAAATATTTTCGCCTAAAAGTCTGCAGGATTCAGATTCAAAATCGGTTTGAATGAAACATTCATACTTTGTTTTTATGTATAACTTTAAATGTTAATTTAATATTGTGACATTTAAAGATAATATTTATTTAATTGAAGTGTAATGGCAAGAAACGAACTATTTGACCATAACTAAAAGATTCAACGGAGCTGTTGCTCCAGTGTGATTTAGTCTATATATTGTTCACTAACAGAAATAAAGGAGTAGGTATTCTTTAAAATGGATTTTACTTTTTTGCCTGTATTATTATAATCTATGCCATTCACGTATTTAAATTGAATTTTTTAAGTACTTTGTAAAAATGATTATAAATTTGAATATATAATTCACTAATTCAATACCTGTTTTCAAAGCCATTCACTTTTAAAGGATATAGTCTCATATAAGGATAACGATAGGGATAGGGGCAGACATATGGATAAAGATTATGGGATTAAACAATATTTCGAAAACCAGTTTCATAGCATTTGTCTTTATATATTTGTATATATTCATACTAGCCTATTTGCTAAAACTAAAGGGGCATGATGTGAAAGAATATAATATGGGTTTGTATTATATGATAGCGTATTTGGAAATTCAATATAATAATGCACTGCAAAATAATTATTCTATAAAAGGATGGTAGATGGGGTCAATTGATTACTGTTAGTTACTAATAATTTCATTTATCTGTCGATAAAAATGCAGCGTAACTGGCTAAAATATTTTATAACTTTAATAAAATTATGTTAACCTCAATATTATGAAAATTGAATTATTATTGACGTGGTCACGTACTAGTGGCTATGTATTTCAGAGAATATTATAAATGTGAAAGATATATTCGTATTTGGAAATCACGTAAAAATTAATGCATGGATCTATATAAAAACTGATATTATTTCAATTGAATACTAATAGTAAACTGTTTTTGAAAAACGCCTCCACTTTCTGTTACTTTAGTTATTAGTTAATTTAGGTTTTCCTCCGCTTGGAGGGGAGGGAGACCCCCTCACTTATTGCAGGCCTACGAAGTGAGGTTGCCCTAAGTTGCTCGGAGCACCCTTACATAGGGTGATACCACCGGGGCGTCGCGGTGAGTGCGCACGTGATCCCATGGAGCCCCATTAGGGCGTTGAGGGCAACCGTTGGTTTTTTAGTTAGTAGCCTTAAAAATGACAGCGTCCTCTATGCTGCTAGGTAGTCCCACATAACCTTCCGGCCATCACCTTCTTGGCCAGCGGGTATCCCTAACTGATTTATCCAATGATAAAAAAAGGGTTACTGTCCTTACCTCCGCTTACTATCCTTACCTCCTTATATGCAAATTGAGTCACGTTTAATGGCTGTGTATTTATAAATTAAATAATTATAAGTATTCTATCAGAAAATTCATGAGAATTATCTGCAAAACAATATTGTTAGCAAAAAGTTTTATCATCGCTTCATTATTTTTATTCTAATAATTTCCACGATTTAATTTCAGGACGGATGCTATTGATTGTCTTGTTATTTATTCTTTAAAGCTTTGATTCTTATATATATAATTGTTTATAATTATATACTAAACAAATCTCTCGATTATCAAGAAACATTTGCAAATTGATTGAACCATAAAAAATAGTTTATCTTAAATTTGAGCATCTTTTTGAAGAGTTGCATATTGTATTTGTGTTTGAAGTTTAGTCTGTACGCTTAACAAATATAACAGTCAGGAATTACTTATTTATGTATTCAATGAATACAATATGTAATAAAAAAATAGGCAACCTTATGTTATCTTTAAACTATATCGCTCACTGATTAAATAATTCGAACAAATAGGAATCATAAATTTGAAAACTAATTAGTAAACGCTTTGATATTGCCCGCTTTGCAGTAATTCAAGGAATTTTAATTATAAAATATTTATTGTTTATACTAACCGACTGTCTATCAACAGTATAATTTTTCTGGATAGGACGAAGCCAGTTTAATATTTCCAGTAATATATTTTTGTCTTTGAAATTGGAATATTAAATATTGAAACATCTTACATTAATTCTTATAAATTAGAAATATTGTAAGTAAGAGATTTCTGAGGTCTACATTCAAAATAAAATAAAAGAGAAATAGGACAAAATGTCTTTGATAAATGATTTTTTCGTATAAATGCTGATATTTATATGGTATTACATTTTTTTTCAAACTTAAGTTGAATTGTAAAATATACTTAGTGCACATAACAGATTTATATAGTATTTAAAATATCTTTTACTCAAAAAATGCCGAAAAGTTTTTTTTAGAAGTTAAAGTTGAACGCTATAAATAAAATTTATTGCAGAAATCGTATGTCACTCGTAAGTTTTATACTTAAAGAGAAGCTCATATTTAACAATCATAGCGGATCATTTTAATGAATAATTACCAAATATTTGAATTGATAACCAATCTAATCTTTGTGATGGTTAAAGCTCATAATCTCGTATATTTAAATGATTCTACGCGCTAGTTAGTAGTGTCTTCGGTAATAGCATTTATAAACATCCTTTTACAAAATATTTGTTTAAACTTCAACTTTATTCCAGTGTAGCAAGAAGTATTACAGTATTAAACCTAAATTGGGTATAAGCCTCCGTAAGAGAATTTCCTCGAAGAACATTCTGTTTGTAGCTGTCTTGAGAAAGCGTTGCTATCCGTTCTTACTCTATGCAAGCTGCAGGTATTTGTATGTACGTATTAAACGTTAAATCAGATAAAGCACTTTTTATAATCATTTACAAAACCAAATCCTGCAGAGTATTGTAATTTATAACGTAGCATTTGTGTTTGATGTAATAAATAGTTGGTCACTATATACAGATATGAATCTATATTTATAACTGGCCATTATTACTCTTTTATAATAATCTATACTTTAGTTTCTGTATGATCACATAACAAATATATATATTGTCTTCTGGCACTTAACACATAGCAATTAAATTAATTGTATGTTGAGATAACAATCTCTAATACTCCCTAATTAACATTAAAGTATTCACAATATTACATCGTTAACCCAAAGACAAAGTAATTATTGTTATACAATATATAAAGTTCCGTATACGAAGAAGGAAAGTTATGTGCTTAATATTAAACAATATGTAATAAGAGATAAGCATTCTGGCAATTTATTTTTATGTATAGATATCCTCTATTCGTGAAACGTTCTCAAAAATACACAAATTTTATTCTATACTGATTACTCTTACTTTTTTTAGAAGCCCCGCCCTTTGGAAAATAAAAATAATCTTAAGATTATTTTTTTATTACTAGATAAGCAACTGGCATGAAAGTTAAGCGACAAATCAATATAACAAAATAATACTGAATGGCTCTTTATATTGCGTGTAAGATATATTGTATTGCCCTTTATTTAATATGGATAGCTGTTCAAATAAGATCCTTATGAACATGGGAAATAAACTAGACATTAGGCAGTCTGTAAATAAAAGCAATTTTCAATAATCGCCGTCCGATAATTACGGTATAGATAGGAATTATTTATGTTTTATCTACGAGGTGAATCATTACGAAGCTACTGTTGTTTACTCGTACATTACTTCTATAACTGAAGTATATTACGAATATGAAGTAATTATATTCGATTCTATTTTGAATTTTTACAATATTACCCATTGTTATTGTAATTGTTATTGTAATTGTTGCATTTTTTGATTGCGGGTAGTTGTAAGTACATCATTCGAAATTTTTACTCTTCCAAATTTTCTTATTTTTTAAATCTATTTATTACCTCAATAAGTTTTATATGCAATATAATTGAATATTAATATTTTCTACACTACCTGGCACTAAAACTCAATCTTTTAACAACATCTTTATTAATAAAATGGATCTACACAGCCAAGTCACTAAAAATATGGAGGACATTGTCAAAATGTTTGAGTCTCGAATGGACAATTTTGATAAGGCACTTTCTCAATCACTTTCAACCACAAAACAGCAACCACTAAGCACTTCAAATGACATTTCTGCACTGGCTAATGACTATGCAATTTTTAAAGAACTTGTGTGGAAAACTTTGTCGATGCTTCAACAGCAATTGCAGCTGCTTTCTGCTGGTTTTGATAAGCACGAGGTCATATCTCGTAGAAAGGTTCTTCTATTTCATGGAATATCCGAAGTTAATAATGAGCAGGCCGAGGTCTCAATTAGTAATGTTATAAATAAAATGAATATTAATAATGTTGACCTTTCTCACATTGATGTCTGTCATCGTTTGGGTGTAAAAAGAGATAAACCTAGACCCATATTGGTTCGCTTCACCACCTTAAAGCAAAGATCCATAGTTTGGAATGCTAAGACTGCTTTAAAAGGCTCTGGGGTCACAATCTCGGAGTTCCTGACTAAACCCAGACAAGAAATCTTCTCTGAAGCCAGAAGGCATTTTGGCATTAAGAATTCCTGGACATCAGAAGGGGTTATCATAATTGCACTGCCAGACCAGAGTCGGAAGAGAGTTGAAGCAATGAGAGACCTGCGAGTTCTAATAGAAGCTTTTCCATTAGTCCAAAATACTCAGGATCAAAGATCAACAAGGCTTCGGCGTCTCCCTAAAACCGTAGCTAAGTAATTGTTCATTTGATATTATTTTCTTTTTAATTATTGTCTTATTTTTCCATTTTAAATGTTTGTTCTTTTTCCTTTGAAACATGTCAACTATATTGTATTTGCCGGTCCTGGTTTACAATTATATATCATATTGGCCTTTAGTTTGTCTACTATATATTATTACTTTTTTTTATATAAATATTCTTTTATCTTTACAATATTACGCTTATGTAAAAATTAGTTTTTATTTTATCACTTAATATTTATGTTGTATGTCAACTTGATTATACCGCACTCTCCTGTCAAAGTCAATTGTCAAAAGATTATCGTTCAAAAACCGGACCTGTAATTGTAATGATTGTTTCTTAATGTTTTTTTTTAGTCTGTAATTTTTTATTAATTTATGAAGATGCTTTCCCACTACGCCAGTGAGTGTAGGATATTAATAGTTATAGTTTTATAATTTGTTAACATATTTAAATTTTTATATTATATATATATATTTTTTTATCTTTATAATTTACATATATTTTATTCAAATATTTTTATTTATAACGTTTATTATTTTATTATGTCAGACTCGACATCTGATGTTAATAATATTTGCTTATCTTCAATTTCCTCCGAAGACTTTATGAGTGCTACTAGTGACCCACTATCGGATATTGATTTTATTCCACTTGATTCTAGGCTCAGATCTATTTTTCCCACTAATTCTAACAGTTTTAATATTGTCCATATAAATGCGCAAAGCATACCGGCCCATTTCTCTGATATCCTGGCAACATTTAGCAACGTGCAAGTCGACTGCATACTTGTTTCCGAATCTTGGCTTAAACCCTCTCTTTTTTCCTCACTTTACTCTCTGCCTAATTTCAACCTGGTTCGAAATGATCGTCTTGAAAAGAGGGGCGGAGGGGTGTGTATATATCTAAAAGACAACATAAATTACAAGATAATTAGTCTTTCACCTTCTACGAATTGTGGTAACCTGGAATACCTTTTTCTTGAGGTTGTATTTCAGCGTAACAAATTGCTTGTTGGCGTACTATACAGCCCCTCCTGTACCGTTGACTATTTTAGTAATTTTGATTTCCTCCTTGACTCTTTTTCCCCCTCTTACGATCATATCATTATTATGGGTGATCTAAACACGTGTCTTATCAAAAACTCTTACAGGTCTAATAGACTAAAATCATTACTTGCTTCTTATAACATTTCTATTCTCCCCCTTTCGGAAACACATTTTTCACCTAATTCTGATCCCTCTCTCCTTGACCTAATCATGGTGTTAAATTCCAACGATGTACTATCACATGGCCAATTAACTGCGCCTTTTTCCTATCACGATCTCTTATTTCTTCGTTACAATCTTTCTCCTCCTAAACGCAAGAGTAAGGTAATTTTGCGACGCAACCTTAAAGCAATTACTTTGGAGCTTCTACGTTACGATGCCGAATTAATTGATTGGTCCAACTTGTACTTAGCTTCAGAATTGGATACCAAAGTAGACATTTTTAACACAATCATTACTAAACTGTACGATACCCACGCCCCCTTAAAGAAAATTAAAGTGAAACATTATCCAGCACCATGGCTTACTGCAGACATAAAAAAAATTATGAAGAAACGTAATATTGCTAAGATTCGTTTTAAGAAAAACCCTTCGGATGACCTTTTGGCCACGTATAAGAAATTGCGAAATCGCTGCAATAGGATGTGTAGAGACGCCAAACGTCGCTATATTTACTCCTCGGTTAATAATTCTACGCCTCCACAATTATGGAGGCTCTTCAAGTCACTAGGTGTGGGTAAAACTTTGACCCCTTGTAATAATATATTAAACTTAAATTCTCTTAATCAGCATTTCTCATCTTCTCCACTTAAACTTTCCGATTCTTTGAAAACCTCGGTCTTAAACAAATTAAGTACGACCGCCCCACCTATCTGTGACAGTTTCACTTTTAAATTAATCACGGAGTGTGATGTTAAGGAAGCAATTTTAAATATAACTTCTAAAGCTATGGGTAATGATAACATTAGTCGTGACATGCTAGTTCCTATTCTCGATATCCTCTTGACTGTTATAACACATATCCTTAATTTCTCTTTAACAGCCAATTCCTTTCCTTCTGCCTGGAAATCGGCACATGTCATGCCCCTACCCAAAATCAGCAATCCTAGTTCTCCCTCACAGTTTCGTCCTATATCCATCCTTCCTTTCCTATCTAAAGTCCTCGAAAACACTGTCTTTAAACAATTGTCTCATTTCCTGAACCATAACAAACTCCTTAGTCCTTTTCAATCAGGTTTCCGCTCTTGTCACAGTACAACTACAGCTTTGCTGAAAGTTACCGAAGACATTAGGTTTGCTATGGATAACCATAGGCTCACGCTACTTGTCCTTCTGGATTTCAGCAATGCTTTCAATTCCATAGACTATGATATATTGCTTGGTGTTCTTCGCAGCCTTAACATATCTCCACCTGTGATTAACTGGTTTCATTCATACCTGTACGGCCGTCGACAGACTACTTGCTCTGATGACTTATCCTCAGATTGGGCTGTTCTGTCTGCCGGCGTCCCTCAGGGCGGCGTTTTATCTCCTTTACTTTTTTCCATTTTTATTAATGAAATCACTAAAATAATATCTTCTCACTACCATCTCTATGCAGACGACTTACAAATCTACAGACATTGCTCACTCAATGATCTTGATGCTACCATAACAGCGATAAATAATGATCTCATTTTTATAAAGGAATGGACTGAGTCTTTTGGTCTCACTGTTAATCCCAAAAAATCTCAGGCCATTCTTATAGGTAGCAAATATCTTCATAATAAGGTTCAACTTAATCAGATTCCTAATATATTGTACTGTGATACCGTGATTCCTTATTCTGAAGTAGTAAAAAATCTGGGATTGGTGATAGATAAACACCTAAATTGGACAGCACAAGTAAATGAAACTAGTCGAAGAATGCATTCGTCATTTCACTCCCTCAAGCGTCTGCAAAATTTCGTACCTTTAAAAACTAAAATCTTGCTATCTCATTCCCTTCTGCTACCCCTTCTCGACTATGCTGATGTTTGCCAATTAGACGCTAACGAGGAGCTACTTAATAAATTAGATCGCCTTCAAAACTTGTGCATTCGTTTTATCTTCGGATTGCGCAAGTTTGACCATGTTTCAAATTTTCGACGTCAACTTAAGTGGCTCCCTATTCGCCTTCGCCGGAATATGCATATTTTAACCACGCTGTATAATGTTTATAGAAATTCATCTCCCACTTATTTATATGAACTGTTCCACCTGTCCCCTCCGAGTAGCCGTCCCAAACGCTCTTGTGTTCCTGTTAAATCTTTTAATGTCCCTCCTTACAATTCAACATCTTTCTCCAAATCCTTCTCCATTCATGCAGCGCGGTTATGGAATACCCTTCCCAGACATATTATAAGTAGCCCAAATGTTGTATTGTTTAAACGTAGATTAAAGCTCTACTATCTCTCCCAGTTATAATTATATGTATTATATCTGTATTTGTATTATTATATATTTATATATTCATATATGTATTTGTATATATTTTCGATTTATTATATTGATAAGTATTTGAATTTATATATGTATCGGTATAATTTAGTTTATTATATAAGTAATGTTTAGTTAGTTTTTTACTATTAAGAATATTTACTATATGTAGTGTGTACCTATTTCTGCCCTTTTAATTGAATTTTGTCACTCTCATGGGTAGCTGGTAGAGATCTCTCTTTAGAGATAAGCTCATCCAATGTTCTTCATGTCTCTGAATATTTTGTTTTTTACTAAATCTGGTACATGAATAAATAAATAAATAAATAAAATATACATAACGTATTATATTAAATTTACACTTAATAATGAAGTAAAAATGTTCGTTATAAAATTATTATTAAACCAGTTCTTGCACGCGACCGTGGCTTGTGGAGTATTAGTTTAGATAAAATAGAAATAGCATTACATATTTCTTTTTTATATTAATTATATGTGTGAAGTAGTATGTTGGTCACAATACGTGTGATAAAAGATTCCTTAGCGTCCGAAGAAGGTGATAAGGGTAACCGTTGGAATTTAGTTGGTATACGAGTACTGGCGTTTGCATCCTTTATGCTTTTGACTGATCGGCGCCGTATCCACAAAGAATTTCTGAAAGGTAAGAAAAATAAAGAAAAAAAGTGTAGTACAATGAATATATTTAACTTCTCTTCGTAGATGAGCTCAATAAAAAGAAAAAAATATGTGCAGAAATAAAAATAGTAAATTATAATAAAATTTCATTAATTTTTTTCAAAATTATTCTATGATATCTTTTAGCGGAACTCCAAAATCTTTCTTTTTTGCACGGCTATTTTTTTAACTTCCAAATCTTTATATTATTAACTCAAGGAATAGCGGTAGCTGAATTTTGGCAGAAATTAAATTTTAATATCTCAATTGTAATGGAAATTCGCAGTCACATGATTAATATTTCCTCAGGTCTCTTGTATCACACGTATCTCGAAATTGTGGTTCGTAAAGAGTTCGTTATATATATATATATAAATATACCTTAGATATTTATAAAAGTTACATATAATAAATACCCACAAGTATCAGTATAGTATAGTAATTTCTGTCGTGACAAATGACATAATATATATAAATATGTAAAATATTTGGCACACTTTTATAAATGATAATATTTTACAATAAACATTATTGACATGTATTCTTCAACATGCCACTGGATAAGAGAAGGTATCTAAACAAACATTGTAATAGGGTTAAGTTGATAAAACAATGAATACAATATTATAGTGCTTGGACTGTAGTTAAAATTGTAACTTCTCTTCATAACTTACAGTTACAATTAGTTATAATAACTCCTGCTCTCCCCTAGGCGTCGTTACAAATGACATCTTTATGCCATTCGAGAATATAATCCAGATGCTTATAATAGCTTTTTAAACAATTATAGATGTAACTTCTTCAGACCAATCAGTTGTTTATGAATAACTTGTCTACTCAGTATCACTACTTTTTTAATAATAAACAATAACTGATTTATTAATTACAAAGAACTAATTTTCATATGTTAATAATTAAATTCAACTAAAAAGAAATTTTATATATGTTACTTTTTCTGCAGTGTGAAAAGTATTTTTTTTAATTTCAAATAGACATACATTGCACGGATAAAATGACAGATTCTAGTAACACTATTCTAATGGAAGGTAACTATATAAAAAATCTGATAACAAACATGGTTTCACTTTCTATAAATAAAAGCAAAGAGTAATAGGGTGAAATTAATTTGACAAATGTTTTCTTCATTTAAATGCTGATATTTTTCTGGAAAAAGATTTTTTTTCACACTTAATTTGATCTGAAAAATATATTTAATGGCAACTGACAGATTTATATGCTTTCTTATAATATTTTTTACTCAAGAAAAAGCCGCTAAAGTGATTTTGTAGCAATTATACTTTAGCCCAATATTTGTTAACAGAAGTTAAACTTGAACAAAATAAATAAAATATTTTTTGAGGAACGGCGATGTCACTCATAATCTCTAGACTTATAAGGATGGTATTATTCCACAGTTCCAGTAGATCATTTTACTCTATTGAAACTGTAGATAGTCAATGCCTTGGCATTTAAATAAACTTTTTAAATGTTGTATGTTACCTTTTATCTAAAAGCCTATCTTGTTACCATAAGTACGAGTATCTACTTACGGTAACAAGATAGTAATATTTGTGTAAAAATTCAAATAGTATAATTTAGAAGTACCTGTAACAACGATCTTTGCAAATTTAATTTACATTATGATTACATTCACTTGTCATTTTACTACAATTAGTATCAGTTGTCTGGGCGCTATAGTTTCTAAACTAAATAGAAGACAGTTGTCATATTGTGAAAATGCAGTCCGATAATTTAGATAAACTTTAAATATCGAAAAATATCTTGTTTCTTTTCTTTTATATATATAACTGAGATATGATCTGACTTAAGTAAGTGAGGTTTTTAGACACCAGTTATTTACAATTGTTAGACTGTACAGTCTCACTAAATATTCTTGGTCTATATTTTGATCCATCTGGTCTCATTCTCAAGTACAGTTGAAATTGATTTTATTTAAACTTTTATCTTATTCTTTTAAGTAAATGTATGCGTAAGACCATGAATATTTTTTCTTACATTTTTATTATAATAGTACAATGTATTTTCTTCTTGTGCGGATTTCAAATAAACGAAAAGCATAAGTTTAACTTTTCATTATTTTTTTTATCATTTAAAATACTACCAAATTTTAATTACAAAACAAACCTACAACCTCTATGCTTGTATATTTTATAAATTCTCAGTACTAGTTAGTGGCGTCTGCGACGAAGAGAATTATAAACATCCTTTTACAAAATAAATGTTTAAATTCGACTTTATTACAGTGCAATAAGAAGTATTAAAGTATTACATTTAAATTGGTTATTGGCTTCCATAAGTGCAATTTATCTTAAGAAAGTATTACCGTTCTCTGCAAACCGCAGGTATTTGCATGTACCGCATTATAATACTATCTATTCATCATAATATCATTTATTTAATAGTTTTGTAATGTAATATCTGTATTTATAATTAGATATTGATTCTTAATTTATCAACTATGCATGATCGTTTGACAAAAAATAACAAAATATTTTGTTTACCGGCGCTTATTAAATACTAAATACTTTTCAACTTTTATTTTACCGAACTGACCTTATTAATTTTTTTGTGGGTATAAGTTAACATGCAAATAAAAATTTAGATAAAGAGATCAAAGATGAGAGATTGACATTTAAGCAAGTGGACTAGACTAAACATCTCTCGATAATTAGGAATCATAAGGAAAAATTACTTCTTTCTATGAACGAGGAAAGATAGACGAATAATATGTCGTAACAAACAATACGAGTATGTCAAATAGTTATTTAAAATATCCTTGTATTTGTAAATTAATCATAATAATCGAGGAACTTTTATTGCAAATTGAAAACTTTGGAATATCTTAATTTTGTAAGAAGCCCCTTTTCGAAAATTTGCATGTTAAAGTTATTTTTTTTTAAATATTGGATTGTTGTTGTTGTTGTCTATAATATTTATTAAAGTTAAAATATTAACTCTTACATTTTTTTAAATTGTAATTCAAAACAAAAGAAGTAACGATCATTTTAATAAACTTAGTGTTGAGTTGTTTTAAAAGTTACTGATCTCAAATTATAGAAAAGATCTGTCACATGTTTCGTACCCTATGGCTTAATACTAGAACTGAGTGTTAATTTCAATTTTTAAAGCAATTTTTCAACCAAATACAAATTTGTGAAACCCGTATTATTACTGATTTGAATCGATGAACACATGTTGCTAATAACGGTATTCTTACAAAGTTTCACCCCTAGATGTCATTTGTAAGAAATATTTAATCATTTTCTTGTAACGAATTCCTTGAAAGTTTTTATTATATATTTTTATTATTAAAATGTCTGAAAAATTTTCGATTAACAATAACCGTTAATTCTCATATTAAAAAACTAAACATCATTATTTTATGATCAATATTAAGCAACAATTAAATAAATAATTCATGATTCACATAAATGTACTATCTATACAAAATATAAGATTCGATTAGCATTCTGCATTTAAATACGAAGTACTCAATGTTATTGAGACTAAATCCAGCCACAATTTTCAATAAGTGAGAATGTAGTTAAGAAATGTTCACATCTTCTCCAATCGGTTTTTAATAAATAAAAGTATTCTAGACTAAAATATATTTATTAAATTTAGCATAATTACTGATTTAATTTGGAAAGTTTTAATTGTGATCTTATGTGTTTTAGGAACATATAATAAACTTAACTGTTTGCAATAAAATTAAGCAACATAACTACCAATTGGGATATAGAGATAAAAATTATAATAAAAAACAAAAACTGATTTAAAATTAACTATGTCTCATTCACACCGTTGCCGAAAAATTAACTTTGTCGTCCTTTTCTTCGTTTCGTTTAGAAAATGTTTATCAACACTTATGTTAAATCTAAGTGTGTCTGTCGAAAAGAGCATTTAATTATAACTGAGAGGTAAGCTATATAAATTTACTTGGAAGATTTCAACAAGAAATATTAATTCAAAATAGACTTAATTTTTTTGTACATTTTAATTTCTTACTAATTGGATGTTATCCTTTCTATCCAGAACTTTCTGAGAAAAACTAAGGTATACTTGCCAAATTTTAATAGGTTTCAGTTCCTGAGAGAACTTAAATTATATATTGTCTTATAACTTAGCTTTAGTCCTTTTTGAAAACTTACTGCTAAACACATTATAGTAATTTTTTATTGCAATTGCTGAATTCCGTATTAAGTCCCTATAAGTCTATTTGTAACATTGAATTTAGTATATCATGATAATATATTCAGTCCCGCTTTATCTTTTATCAATGAAAAGTTTTACTCTGTGTTAAAAATTAAAAATGTGTTTTTTGAAATTCCCACACGGCAGAAGTGAAACTGCTGAAAAGTAGCCAATGAAAAATTTAGATGATTATAGAGTATCAGGAATATTCTATTTTGTCTATAAAGCAGCTTTTTAACATAATATAAAAAGCTTATCTCAATTAAAAATTTCATCAAAGTAGCAACGCCGTCAATTATAAGTTGAAAAAAATAATAACTTCAATATATGGTTCTGATAATGCTTTAGTAAATTAATGGGGCACTAGATGGCAACATAACAGCAGTTGATAATATGTCTTCTATCTCATTCTCTCACCGACATTTGTTTATTACGTTATCGTGACGCACTTTCGTTTTAATTTAATAAATACAACACCTGTAAGAGGGTTGTATTTTATGACGGAATAATAGTAGACGATATCTCTTACACTACATTTATAATCTCGTTAGGGCTGTCAGGAGCACGTCACCCACTACAGATAGGATCCATTGTATGATAGTTCATACGGGTATTGTATACGGGTTATAATTATCGCATTATGCTCAATTGTTCCAAACTTTAGATCCAAGTTTAGTCGAAATTGGAGTGCTTTATAGTGAGACGAAACTTGATAGTTCAGTGTTCGCTACATGATATTAATTTACAATTAATTTGTTATGCTGTGATTTTTAGTAAAGTACTTATATAGATAAGAAAAACTGTATTTTAAATGAAATTTACTTTAAGAAGTAACTAAATACACTCTCTTTTTATTGAATACCGACGTGAGAAGAACATAATTAAATTTTTCTTTATTAGTTTCAGTTCCATGAATCTTAAATATGTTATAAACTCATCTATAACGAGAACTAGAAATTCATTAAATAAAATAACTAAAGTTAAGTCGGAAAGCTATGGAACAATTACTTTTTTTCCTTTTTATTTTACTTCTATATTCGTTCCAAATTATTAAATTCGATAAAGATAATCGTCTTATACCCATTCCAAAGCGACGGTCAAAATGAATAATATGAATGTAATTTAGAATATAGTACGAGTATAAGCCATCTTGTATCACTAGGGAATAATTTCTTCGGTTGTATTAGTAAGAATAGAGAGGACCCTAAGCGTAGACTTTCTTTAAATTATGCGTAGGGTTATTGCACTAATTTAAATCTTTCGCTATAAAGATTCTTAATAGAAAGTTGTCCATAATTCGTGTGGTTTATATCATAAATAATGAAAATAACTTAATCAATAATATAAGATAAAATGTATTGACCGTCAAGTAAGTTTACCTCTGTAAATAAATAATTATATTAGAATTAATTAATTTCTCTAAGATCCGATCGGTTCTGATAAAATAAGACATAAGAATAATCTTTACAATTCAGTAAAAAATGATTTCTGGAATATAGTAAGAGTTCTGTTTACACATACCAAAAAAGTCCTAATTTGTTTTTAGAAATAGCAGAGAATAGAATTGTTATATTTTAAGATGAAAAGTTTTGTACAACGTCTATATGTTAATTTACCAATTAAAATGCAATACTAAACGTATGTCGAAAACTAATTAATGGCGTGTGAATATTATTGTATCGCAGTAATTAATTAAGATTTAAAATGTTTGTTTATTAATTAATTTACTAATTAGTATATAATATATATTTTTGTGGTAAATATTTTATTACAATACATTGTACATTTACAATTTTTGGTTTCCATGTCTGAATACAACGAATCTAAGTTAAAATTTTGCAGAAACAAACTTTTAGTCTTTAAAATATAATAATTTAAAAATATTTTATATTTATTATGTACATTATTTTTTATAACTTAGAAATAGTATAACTAAGAAATTTGTCTAAAGTCTACAGCTGGTGATACTCTGGAAAGCAGTATCAAAATATAAAAGAAGTCAATTTTAATTCTACTTAAGAAGTCCTGCAATTTATATAAATACAACAAGATTTTTACAGAACACTTATATATTTTTCGATCCTGTTGCTTTGAATTAAGACTTATTAAAATTAATAAGAAATTGAATGGAATCCTTTCTGAGAAAATTTTCTTTGAAAAAAAAATTTTCTTGTTGCTTCATCTCAAGAATGCGCTCAAGTTTCGTGCAACCTGTAGGTATTTACTTCGTACGTATTAAATGTCAAAGGTATTTAAAATTGCGATCTTTTTTGAAGTTTTAAGAAGCGGTAACGCCTGAAGGTTTATTTCTATCTCAATTATATTTTACATTTCCACCTCCAAGGCAGGCAACGTTCAACATTGCCGGGATGTTGCAAGAATTCGTGGGCATAGGTGATCATTTGTCAAAAAATGTAGTACATGAATATCTTAAGCAAATAATTGCTCATATGTTGTTATAATAATTGTAAGAATATAGTTAGTTGTTCATTGTGAGAAACAGACTCTTCGTTTGAATATGATTTTCCTGGGGATAATTCAAATCCGTAGTATCAATTTTTCTTAGAAGTTAAAAATATAAAAATAATATAGACATGTATAGCGTTAAAAAATGTCAGATTCTAGTAGTACTACTCTATTGCCAACTACTCTGATGGTACACCTCGACGAAATACCTGACCAGATCGTAACGGTCGAGGACGCTGAAAAAGCCGCGACGCGATTCACAAACCATATATCAGACATAATAGGAACGTCCTCGAGGGAGGTCCGCGCAACCTTCGATGGGAGCCGTGCACTCCCTCCGGACATTAGGCACCTAGTTAACCGTAAAAACGCCGCGATCAGGAACCATGACACATATCCGACAGACGAACATCGACGGGAGCTACGCCGCCTCCAAAGGGAGTTGAGACAAGCTCTTGACACCTTTAGAGATGGAGGCTGGGACAAGAAGCTTTCAGAGCTTTCTCCTTCACACCAGGCTTACTGGTCATTGCAGAGAGCCCTGAAAGCCGAAACTGTCTCGGCAATGCCCCCGCTCGATAGACCTAACTCCACGCCCGCCTTCGACGACCGAGACAAAGCGGAATGTCTAGCCGACAGCCTAGAGAGCCAGTGTAACATTAGCACGCAACCGGTCGAACGCGAACATGTCGAAGTCGTCGACAACACTGTTCGAGTCATGTGCTCTCAACCACCAGCAGGTCCCCCCATAGAGGAAACGAACCTCGAAGAGGTAACGACCCTAGTTAAGGCGCTTCACGCCAAAAAGTCGCCAGGATCAGATAGGATCACCAACAAAGTGATCAAACTCCTTCCGCCTCCTTTGCTTTACCTAATGGTTAATATTTTTAATGCTCTACTGGCCGGTTGCCGGTTTCCGGCCCAGTGGAAAGAGGCCATAGTGATAGGCATTCACAAACCGGGTAAGCCCCGGAATCTTCCAACTAGTTACCGTCCAATTAGTCTCCTTAGTTCCCTAGGGAAAATCTATGAGAGGATTATCCTCAGTAGACTTAAGTCAGAAGTAGAGAGACTGAACATCATCCCAAATGAGCAGTTTGGCTTTCGAGCCTATCATTCCAGTTCCCACCAGGTGCAACGCCTCACGGAGCACATCCTTTCTGGGGCCACTTTGTGCCGCAAGCTACGTAGGACAGGAGCGCTCTTCCTCGATGTAGCGAAGGCATTCGACAGGGTCTGGCACAATGGACTGGTATACAAGCTATACCAGTTCAGGGTGTCGGACAGACTCGTACTAATCATACGGGACTTCCTGTCAAATCGCTCCTTCCGCTACAGAGTGGAAGGCGTGATGTCGACTACCCGCCCCATCAGGGCAGGCGTCCCTCAAGGTTCAGTCCTCTCACCAATTCTCTTTTCAATTTACTCCAGCGACATTCCTAGGCCGCGTTCTAAAGTAGAATTAGCAATGTTCGCGGATGACACCGCAATTTACACATCCTCAAGGGATCCTTATGAGATCTCTCAACGCCTCCAATCCGCAGCCGACTCCCTCGGGAACTGGTTTCGGAAATGGAGGATTGAGGTGAACCCGGAGAAGAGCACCGCGGTACTCTTTGAACGGTCACGATCCACAAGGAGATTAAACTCTTTGACAAACCGATTCCTTGGAAAAACAAGGCCAAGTACCTAGGAGTGACGCTGGACAAACAGCTAGTATTCACTTCACATATCGAGGACGTTCGCAACAGAGCGGCCTTTATTCTAGGGCGACTTTATCCCCTGTTAGGCAAGCGGAGTAAAATGTCCCTTAGAAATAAGGTCACACTTTACAAAGCCTGCATACGCTCCGTCATGTCCTATGCAAGCGTTGCCTTCGCTCACGCGAACCTGAAGCCCCTTCAGGTGCTTCAGAACAGATTCATGCGGCTCGCCACTGGAGCACCGTGGTATATGCGTAATATCGACTTGCACAGAGACTTAGATCTACCGACGATCGCACAGTATTTCAAGGGGCTCTCCAAAAGCTACTTTGACAATGCTGTGGGACACCCAAACCCGCTGGTGGTTAAGGCCACAGGATACACGGCCCGTAAGACTCCTAAAGTCAGAAAGAGAAGACCCAAGTCGGTACTTTTCGACCCGGACGACGCGATTACGTTAGGGAACGCTACGTAAAAGCGGCAAAGCGAACATAAATACTACACATACACACACACAGCGTCTTCGCCGGCGAAGACGAGATCCCCATCCAAGCACGTTGCTCCGGCGTTCTGCCGTCGGAGGACGTTAGTGTCAAATTCTAGCCCACATCCAACCCTCGCTTCCCACCTAACGGCGTCCTGAGCCGTGGTCCGAGCCTCACAGGAGGCGCCCTCAGGACGCGCGTTCCCCTGGGGCCCTTCAGGCCCCCCTTTTCAAGGGCGGGTCTCTGCACCCGTCCATTACACCGGTGACGCTGTCATGGCCAGTAGGGCTAACAGCAGAGACAAACAAAAAAAAAAAAAAAAAAAAAAAAAAAAAAATACTCTGATGGTAAAAGACGAAAAAGAAAGATACCTTTTAATTAAAAAATTGAAACCAAGAGTATTATCATGAAATTAATTTTACAAACGTTTGATTTATATAAAAATATAAATGGTTTCCAGATAAAAAAATATTTTTAAACATTTAAAGTAACAAAAATATATTAAACGACACATGACAAATTTATTTATTTTCTCAAAATATTTGTTACTCAAGAAAAAGCTGCTAAAGTGGTGTTGTAGAAATTATACTTTGCTCGACTTATTATACAGAAGATAAACTTGAACGGAATAAATAAAATATTTCTTACGGAATAGCTATACCACTCGTAAGCTCTAGCTTTATAAGGATGGTTATATTCTACAATCCCAGGGGATCATTTTATTCTATTGAAACTTGAGACAGCCAATGCCTTGAGGTTTTTAATAAATTTTCTAAATTATAATAAATTGTATCGTTATGTTAAATGTTTTTACTACTTAATGAAAAATAATTAATAAACAATAATAAATAATCATTTAATGACAATAATGAATTGGATATAAAACTCTTTGAGATTATTTCCTCTGAAAAGCGCATCTCCTCTCATAAGTTTGTTGAATTATTATTTAATATAAAAATATAAGAAAATTGTAACTTAGCAATATATATAATCATATATAAGTATTTGTTTTCTTTTACACTCTTCGTACTTATTATTAGATGAGATTTTTCTAAATACAGGTTTCTAACTATTACTACATTATCTTTGTATTTTTTTTTCATTCCCATAGAAAAACAAAGTATATTGAAAACCAAAATTTAAAGAAATAGTAACGTTTGAAGGTTTAATTCAATATCTGAACTATATTTTATAAATTATATTAAGCAGATAATGGTTCTTTCATATGAATATAAGAATTGAAAGAATATTTTTTCTTGTTAATTATAAGAAGCAGCCCTTCGTTCGAAAAAATATTTCCTGACGATAACTAATTCAAGTCCGAAATATCGATTTTTCTCAGAAGAGATAGATATCACAACTAAATTATATGGGCATGCATTGCGTTATTAAAATGTGAGATTCTAGGATAAATGTTCTAATGGAAATAATTTGATTGTAAAATATTAATGATGGATGGTGTTGCATGAGATGACGTGCTATGTATTTATGAAAATATGGCGGCAGGTATCAGATAAAATAGGAACACTGCTGGTGTATATGCCATAGAAGACGAACAAATAATACTCTTATTTTTTTAACAAGCGCCTTCTTTTTGAAAAACAAATATTACGTTAAGGTTAATTTTCATTGCTTGTTGCCAGTTGCTGGCATGAAAATAATGCAAAAATAAATGTATCAAAATAATACTGAATGGCTCTTTATATTGCGTGTAAACTGTATCGTATTGCCTACTATTTGTTATGGACAGCTTTTCGATTATGATCCTTATGTATATGTAAAAAAGAACTAGACATTAGGTGGTCTGTAAATAAAAGCAATTTTCAATACTCAGCGAACAATAATTACGGTATAGATAGGAATCATTTATGTTTTATCTACGAGGGCAGCCATTACCAAGCTACTGTTGTTTACATTATGTCTATAACTGATGTATTTTGCTAATACGATGTACTTATAGTCGATTCTATTTTAGGATTTTACATACAATTATTCGGAAATATATGTTGTCCGGAAATATATAATTATACATAAGTAAAAGTTATAATTACTATTTTATTAATAAATACCCGGGATCTTGAAATATTAGTTCAGAAGGTAAATAGAAACGAAATTATATATTTCTTTATTTATTATTTTGATATAGTGAAAATGGAATAAAATGTTTAGTATTTTATATATGGTTATATTTTGCAATCATTATGCATTATAATTAAGGAAATTTATGACAAAAGTTGTTTATCCTTAAAGTAATTTTTATTTCTCTTTTTGTACTTAGTACAAGTAATATATTATTAAGTAGTTTGTTTCAGATATAATTTTAAATAACGTCTAACATCATAAATAATGTGAAAATTGTGTGATCATTTTTTTTTCAGAAGAATAAAATATATTTCTTAGGAAAACAAAAAACCAAAATTTAACATTTATATAAGACATTATGTAGTTCTAATCTTATAACCGATAAATTATAAGGATATTACATAAATTATATATTTTGGGAAAGGTAGATTCTGTCTTTTATTTATTAATTCATTAATTTATTTATTTATATCTTTCCACTTTGAATCATTATTAGTGATTAATTGTGTTAAATGGAAGCGACAGGAGGGCTTAGTTTGATACCATACTTATCGAAATAGACCGTTCGGTAAAGCCATTTTTCAACTTAAAATAAAAAGAACGGGTTTTCCAAAAGCGCCCTGATCTGAGAAGATACACACTACACACTCAGCCGGCTTTTTAATAAAAATGTGATCACTGTTCCATATTTAGTGTGCAAAGTACGGACAACTTCACCATCGATCGATCGATCAATTCGATAAGCTGGCCTAATATTAATATCCCATTAATTTACATTGTCCGCATGTAATGTCAGTGGTGTAGCGGCAGAGGAGTTTAAAAATTTAGTAGTGGTAACTGAAACATCTGTAAAGAAAGTTTCAAAAGCTGTTGTAACCCCAAAGTCATAAGTGACATATTTTTTGTTTATATTTAATTTGAAATAACTTCTCTGAGATTAAAAAAAAATAGCAAAGTAAGGAATTTTAATTATTATTATTATTATTCGGTCAGCAGTTACTGGTATAAAAGCTATTTTCTTTTTTAAATTTATTCTCTTGTTACTTTAAAATTTAAGAAATTGGCCGCAGTGGTCTAAATTTAGTATATTGATTAAACATTTAGAAGTTGGAATAATATTTTCAAATATATTATTAATACAGGTGTCACTAGTTGCGGTGATTCCAGTAGGATAAATTAGGTGAAGAAAATAAATTTAGAAACTTAATACTTATTGAATTATTTTCTAAGATATTAATGTTAAAATCTCCACAAACAATTAGCTGTTCATTTTTAATTGATATCTTATGTAAAACCTCATCCATAATTTACTCAAATTGTTAAAAATGAAGACCGTGACCTCACAATGGTGAATTGTTCTAATTCTATTGAGACTATCTCAATTATCCGTTCAACACAGAGGCTTACTATGTCTAAAACAAGGTTCAAAAATGCAATGCTTATAAATGTTTACTTCAATGTACTGTAGGGTCGCTACTATATTGCTGCGAAAATCCTCAAATTGTCTACACTAAAACTTACGTCATTTCGGAGAATTGTAAACTCACAGAAATACTTATCACCCTGGTCCAGCATTCTATTTGAGAGTGTGAAATAAATCTCTTTCCGCTCTATGGATTCCGGGATAGAGACTCATCCCGGCTCACTGAATCTGTGGTGCACACTCTCGTATTTATTTTAAAGATTTCACCTGGCTGACTAATCTAAGAAGATTTAAATAACGTGCTTAAAGCACGCATATGCATCTTAACTAAGCATTGATGAGAGTTAATCTATCGTTATAATTAATTACCTATTTCATATTTTTGAGACGTCTCCTAGTAGAAGAGTGAGAGAGCTTTGGTTAGGCGGTGTGTGTATCGGTGTGTCGGTGTGTCTGAAATCTGATTCAACATGTATTTATTTTAAAATATATTATAACATAATCAACTTTCGATTTTATTACTATGCACCAGGAATAAACTTACTACAGATTAGTTTTTGATGTAAATTAAATATAGGCTAAAATAAAATTCTTTAAGATTATTCTCAGGAAAGACCATTCTGTTTGTAGAATCATTTTAAGAATGTGTGATTCAAAGTTAAAAAATATTTTAGAATTCATCATCTTTTTGCCTGTATGGGATACAGGCAAAAAGATGATGATTTTAGGGTCGGAGCAGTATGTTTTTTCCTGTTACTCGTTTCCAGTTCACACTACCTAAGACTATTTTAATTACATGCGTTCCATCACTCCTCATAATATGTTCATTCCATGACAGAAGGCTATCTCTTTTATAATATCCTTTCTTGTCACTCCACGTATTCATCTTAACTAAACGGACTCAAAGGTGTTCTTGAAAATTGTATAATTTTTTTTCTCTTAAGTGAGCTAATAATATACCTATATTTACTAAATTGTTAAACGCCATATTTTTTTTTTAATTATGAGTTCGAAATTAAATGTAGTCTATTAGTGACATCAGTTTAGTGTAATATAAAGTAGGAGCTTTCGTTTGTAGATACCAATGAGAATTTCTCCGAACATATGTATGAAGATATAAAAAGTATATATAACAAGCTTTGTTTTTATGGCGTTATAATAGTAGACTATATCTCTTTCACTAAATTTATAATTTCCTTGTGGTTGTCAGGAGCACGTCACCCACCCACAGATAGGATTCATTGTACAATAGTTCATACGGGTATTATATGCGGGTTACAGTTATCATATCGAGCTAAAGTGTCCTAAACTTTTGGTTTAAGTTCCGGCAAAATCGAAGTACTTTATAGTTTGGTGTTTGATACTTGATATTGACGTAACTTTTGATGTTGTGGATCTTTTATATTTTGTTATTATATATTTCTTAAAAAAGTGTTATGAATGTTATAAAACAAGAAAAAAGAAAATAATATACAGAAGATTATTTAGGAATTTGCCTATCTTGCTAGTAATTAAAACCCTTAATAGCCATACCATCTGTGAGAGTAGATATCGAAACTAAGAAGAAATCCTTAATATTTTTTTAATAAAAAAGTACGGTACTGCATTTAATTATGAATGTTAAAACCATTGCTGTGTCAACAGTAAATTGTTTTGTTTCAAAGAGCACTTCACTTCATTGTTATAAAGTAGGATACTATATATAATATAATAAAGTAGGATAGTTGCATGATTCTGATGGAAAGTACTTGAAAGATAAAAAATTGATAACAAACTTGGATTAACTTTTAATAATCAAACAAAAAGTAATAGCGTGATAAAAAATAACAAATGCTTTCTTCATATAATATTATAAATGTTTTTTTGGTGAACGAATATTTTAATAATTTAACTCGAACTGTAAAAAATATATTTAACGGCACTTAACAGATTTATATGTTTTCCCGGATTATTTATTACTCAAGAAAAAGCTGCCAAAGTAGTTTTGTAGAAAGTAATTTCTAGCTGTATAAATTTCGAGTCTTAATACAGAAATCATCTGGTCACCTCACTCGTATTCTCTAGACTTTTGAGAATGCGCATATTCTACAATTCTAGTGAATAATTTTATTTTATTAAAGCCCTAATTAAAATTTTATATTGGATCAACAAATGCATTTAGAGCATTTGTTGATTCAATATTTTTGTACTGACAACTTGGCTAGTACCAAAATATCGAACATAATCTTTGTTTTTTTTCATTTTTTTTATTCCATATAGCTGAGGTATAGTGATGACATTTGTATTTAGCAATTGTGATTTATATCACCTACATTCTTATTTAAAAGAAATAGTCTTCTAAAGCGATGAATGAATCTTAAATCACAAACACGCTTTATCTAATCGAACTTTTAATGTCTTTCTTTAAGGAACTCATGAAATTATGTATTATAAGATAATATAAAAAATGTTTTGAACGACATATAATATAATTAAATATATGTAATTAGTTAAGCGAATTTGTTTTATTTGATATATGTATTCCATATTAATATTATGAATGTTATTTTCAATGAAATCATCAAATCATTAGAATGCATGATTTAAAATAAATAAATAACACAGTTAAAAATGGTTATAATTAAACTTAAATGAATAAAAATCATTATAAAATAAATTCAACTGTCTATAATTTTTTTCTTAGATTAACATTATTAAAATATACCATTTCTTGTCAGGATGTGCGCATTTTCAATAAAAAAAGGATTATTTTAACATTTTTTAAAATCTAATATTTAAATTAGAAACAAAACTGATGGTTGATGATATATTGGAAGAATAATTAGTAGCACCTCCGGTGAAAGCATTTCTGTAGCGTCCGTCTTTCGTGTCAATATAGGAAAACTGAGGATTTGGATGAGGATAGAAATTTATAAAACTCGTGTTACTACTTACTTGAATGAATTTAAATACCTGTTGTTAGTAAGAGTATTCTAATTATTCTTACAGGGTTTCACCCCTTTATTGGTGTTCTAAGAAATATAAAAAAAATACAACATAAGCAATAATTTTGCAATTTTTTTCTATAAATTTGTTAGAATATAAGCATCCCATCGAATTAAAATGAAACTTTTTGTGTTGAAAACCAATAGAACATTATTATACTATTTTAAATAACAAATATCTTAAATTAATAATGAACAATATAAAATTACAGTAAATAATATAAGATCATATTCTAGAATTTATTTTATATAAATAATTTAAATGAAAATATATTACGAGTTTTCAATTTATTTGACAACGTCCTTAGTATTATCCTTTGTGTTTCAATTAGTATTCTGTATTTAAACACAAAGTACTTAATGTTATTGAGAATAAAGCTCGCCACAGTATTAAATAAGTAAGTCTAGTTAAGAAATGTTCATTTACCGATAAATACCAATTAGTATTTAATGAATAAAATTATTTTTATACAAAAGAAAGTTAATTATATAAAGTGTATTATGAAAGCTGATTGTTGAGCTGATTTATAATGTTTTAATTGTGATTTTCTGTGTTTTGTTATCATGCACTAAATTGTTTAATCTAAATTGAATTTAAGCTTATTTAATAATATTGGTGATTCAAAATTAAAAACAATTCAAATTAATTAAGGTAATAATATATGTTCGCAGAATAAATTTATTTATATCTAAAAAAGCATTTGATAAATTATGATTGAGAGATGTGGAAGAAACTATAAGAAAATTTTGTTTCAGAACCCATTCAAATTTTCCTTACTTTTCCAGATTGTGCTAATTGGAAATGAAAAAACACTTTTGTATGCTATCTATATCCAGTCACTATGGAATACTAAAAGGTATTCCTGTAATTAAGTATTATTTAAAATGTTTATTAATTATCTAGTTAGTGCTTTTATAATAGAATTCTAAACATTTCAAAAATTTTACAGTTTCAATTTTGTTTTAATATCTAACTGATCGGCTCTCAATAGTACTGTGTCTGAAAAGAATGAAATTAGATCAATATTTGCAAACAAATTTTAAGTTATTAAAATATTATAATTCAAAGTATTTTACATTAATTATCTGCATTAATTCTTATAATTTAGAAAAAGTGTAACTAAGAGATTTGTTTAAAGTATACATTTTATGATACTCCGGAACGCTGTATAAATAAATACATGAAGGAAAATAGTTTTAATTCTACTTAATAATTGGACATTTACAAACAAGATTAAGTTTACATGGTGTTTATATATTTTTCGACCTTATTACTTTGGAATAAGAAGTGTTGCGATGAAAATTATAAATTGGACATAAGGCTCTTTGAGAGTATTTTCTGTGAAGAACATCTAGCTTGTAGCTTTATCTTAAGAATGCGTCCAACCTTCAGATATTTGTGTCTATTTTATGCAATAAATCTCAAAGGTTTTTAAAAATGCGATCTCTTCAAAATCTGCGTTTAAGTTGATGAGTATAAGAAAGATAGGCGATTAAATTAATTAAAAGATTGATTATATATTTTTTTGTGATATTTTTGTTTAATTATTATTAATCCGAATATACAAAAAAATATGACTTTGTAAGAAGAAAATACAAAAAGTATCTTACATATTAATAATGAAAAGGTTCTGTTCTAAATTCTATTATAAATATGAACACTGCTAAAGTAGTACTTAAAGTCAAAGTTTTTATTATTTTAGCCATGCATTGGACTTATTAAATGTCAGATTTGAGTTGCATTATTCTAATAAAAGTATTTGTTTAAAAAAGTGATAAGAAACATGCAAACAAGCAAAACTTATCAAGATGAAATAAAATGATTTCATCATATAAAAATATAAATGTTTTAACAATACAATACAATATACTTAAAGGCAACTGATAGATTTGTTTTTTTTTCTTGGAATATTAATTATTCAAGAAAAAAACAGAAATTATTATTTGTAGAAATCATAATTTAGCACGATTTTTTATAGAGAAGATAAACTTGAACGTGTATCGAATAAATAAAATTTCTTATGGAATGACTGAGGCACATTTCCCAATCCTACTGGGTCATTATAATCTATTGAAACTAGTGACAGTCAATGCCTTAAGATTTTCTTTAATATAAGTTATAACTTAGATACTATGCAAGGCAGTAACGTTTATGTAATAACTTAAAATAATTTAGAAGTATCTGCAGTCAAGTTCTCAACGCTCTTTGTCAATTGTATTGACATTTTGGTTAGATTCATTTGTCATTTTAGTAGCGCTAATGCCAGTTATATGGGCGTTCGGAGTTCTAACCACAGTAATAAACATGTCTGTATCGGAAGGCATTTGTCGTATGGCAAAATGTAGTGATATGACATAGCTAATAAATACTTCAATATAGGAAAAATATATTTCTTCTTTTCTTTTCTTATTTCTTTTGCTTATATGATCTGACTTTAAATGTAAAAGATTTAGTTAGATACAAGTTATTAAAATTTTTTTTAATGTATGATCTAACTAAATAAATGATCAATCGTTATATTTGTTTAGTTTTTAAATCTAATAATGTTACAATGACAGTACCTACGTTTCTGTAAGAGCACAAATTGTTACATTAACATTATAAAAGATATATAAATGTAACGTATGATGAAATTTCTTATAAAATGAAAAAGTACTTGACAAATATAAAAAATATTTATATAAATATAAATACTACTAATCTTTTTAATAATACTCCAAAACTATATATTTGTAGATAAAAAATAATATAATAGTTACTAGCGTCACAGGCAAAAGCATTTGTTTACATCCTTTTATAAATGCTTTAAATTTCGACTCTATTTCAGTGCAGTAAGAAGTAATAAAATAATCTCTTAAATTGGGTATAAACCTTCGTAAGATCTTTTTATCGAAAGAACATTCTATTTTTAGCTGTCCTGAAAAAGCGCTGCTATCCGTTGTCCGTCGTCCTATTCGATGCAAGCTGCAGATATTTGTATGTTAAATGTCAAAACAGATAAAATTCTTTTCACAATTATTTACACATGTTTTGTAATATTTTATTTTAATCCGAATTGTATTTATATTTCACCGATTTATATTTATTATGACAGAAAAAAAGACATTAATATTAACTATGTACTTTTAAAATTAATATTTAACATACATACATATATAAATAAATATAAATTAATTAATAAAGTATTTATAAAAAATATTAACAAATAAAATTATAATACTATATAGTTTATGCTAGAGGATTAAATATCTTGTAGTCTTATACGCTTTTCTAGAATTAGGAACTATGAAAAGAAATTACTTATTTCTACGAACAAGCAAGGGTAGAAAAATAATATTAAATAATAAATAATAACAAACAATATATCTGTTATTCTAATACTCTTTTTTCTAACTTTTTCATAAAAATCGCGGGAATCTAATTGCATATTGATAACTTACATGAATATTTAGTGAATAGCCCTTTACATTGCGAGCAAATTGAAACGAATTGCCTACTATTTATTTTGGATAGCTGTTTGATGATGACCCTTATGTATATGTAAACAAAATAAGATATTAGGTGGTCAAAAATAAAGCAATTGTTAATACTCAGCGTTTGATAACCTTTATATCTTTCCTTATACACTCTTAATCTAAATCTTTTAAAATAAATGAAAGATAACGTAAAACCATAAATTATTTTCTTACATTATTAAAATGTTATAATAATTTTATTTTTAAACAAAAAATATAAGTATAACTTATGATATTTTTTTTATAAAAATAATGTATATTTACCAAATATTTTAACTGAAAACAAAACTTAGGATTACACTTATCCGAAATTATGTATCATTAGATAACTAGATATTAGTTTATACCGTCTCCGGTGAAATCATCTTTACAATTTAATCTTAAACTCAACAATTAATGTTTAAAAACTAAAAGGCGTAGTACCAATTAGTTGCAAGTAAACAGAAATAGATCGTAAACTCCAAATCGAACTTATTTTAAATCATCTTCAATCTTTTACGTTTTTATGAGTTTCGTTTACGCGTCTGTAAATCTTTATGTGCCTCACCATCGAAAATCAACTGAATCTAAAATGAAAAGGTTTTTGAAATTCAGTTTACTACCACTTAATACTGTTGAAGCGTTTCAATCTCTTATACAGCAATTGGAGTTGATTAGTCACTTTTATATTCAGTATAAAGTCTAGTTCCGAGGTTTATGTGACTTTATTAAATTAACTTTTTACACCAGGAAATAAATTGTTAAGATTAAAATATCCTTATAATATAAATTTTGTATACAATTATAAGAAATTGGACTATATTTATATATTACTTTCGAATGTTATTTAACTTGATTCAAAGTCTTAGTTTGTAAAGCAATGTAACTGAAATTTCAGTGCTGTTAACATTATATTTACGTTAACAGTATATTATTTTGGCACACCGCGAAACGTCTAGGTTAATGTTTGAGTGAAACGCCGCCCGCCACCGCAGGCGTCATGTCAGAAACGTAGGCACGGATGTAACGTCCGGTGCACGGAACGTCACTTATATTCTGTTTTTACACGAGCCTCGGGCTAGATATGTTCGATCGACGTGTGTAAAACAATTAATTAAAAATGTTTATCTTTTATGTACTTAGTATTTTTATTTATTTAGTATTTTATAAAAATACTAAATAATATAATAAATATAATATTTTATATATAAAATATAATAATTTAAAAACAGTTTTGCGATTACATTTTAAATAACAATAAATCAATATAATCAAATATGGGACACATAATTTTATTTCAAAATATTTGTTTAAATTTCGATACTATTTCTATTAAGTAGTATAACAGAATTACACTTAATTTCTTAATAGCTTCCGTAAGAATATTTTCTCGAAAGCACATTCTGTTTGTAACTGTCCTAAGAAAGCTTTTTGTCTATTTGATTTTATTCCACTTTTTATTTATGGATATTACGAAATATTCATTATAATATCATTTACATAATGTTGTAAAATAATATGTATAATTATTATAAGATATTGTATTCTTATTTTATAAACAACGGTGCATTCGTTTCTGTATGATTGCGTGACAAAAACACAAAAAACATTTTCTGCTTAACACATACCATTTACTTTTAATTTTACTTTTATTGTAAAGAACGCATCTTATTAATGGTTTATGGTATGTATTTGTAACTACGTATATAAAAATTAGCTATTTATGAAAATATAAAAAGTAAAATATTAATATTTAATATTTAGGCCAAAAACAAAACAATTACCACTTTACAAGAGAAATAAATATCGTGTTGCTGTACACATCTGTATAATTAGGAAATATGAGAGGAAATTACTTTCTTCGAACGGGTAGAAAAATAGTATATAATAACAAGCAATATGTCAATCTGTTATTCTAAATACCCTTTACTTGTGAATTATTCATAAAAGTCGAAGAAATTTTATTGCACATCGATAATTTTGGAATTTCTTATTTTTGTAAGAAGCCCGGTTCTTTTAAAATATAATGTTAATGTTATTTTTTTATTACTTGATAAACAACTAACATGAATATGAAGTAAAAATAAATATAATGAAATAAGAACGAATGTCCTTTTTTTATTGCGTGCCTTTTATTTATTATGGACAGCTGTTTTAATATGACCCTTAGGTATGTGTCAAAACATCTAACCAGTTTGTTAGTAAATGCAATTTCCAATACTCAGCGTATGTTAATTACGGTATGGACGCTAATTATTTATGTTTATCTACAAGGGTAGCCATTATGAAGCTATTCTTGTTTACAATACGCCTATAACTGACTTATTTTGCGAATATGAATTAATTGTAGTAGATTGTATTTTAAAATTTAACGACATACTTTTATCATTTTTGCCATATATGTATATTTAAACTAAGTTTTATTCCTTTCTGAAAAATTACTGTTATTAATTAATTAAATGCCAAAAATCATTTCTTTGTGTTGAGATCGAAATAAAATAAAGTCTATTGGTAACATCAATTTAATTGAAATTTAAAACAGTAGTTTTGGTTATATATTCTCCAAATATATCTAAAAAATAAAAAAGTGCCTATGATATGCTTTTATTTTATGACGTAATAATAGTAGACTATATCTCTTACACTATGTTTATAATCTCGTTCGGGCTGTCAGGAGCACGTCATCCACTACAGATAAGCTCCATTGTACGATAGTTCATACGGGTATTGTATGCGGGTTACATTTATCGCATCACGCTCAATTGTTCCAAACTTTTGGCCCATGTCCTGGTGAAATTAAAGTGCTTTACAGTGTTAGGAAACTTGATAGTTTAGTGTTTAGTGATACTTGATGTTGGTTTACAGTGAAGTCGTTATGTTGTGAAATCTTTCATAGTTTGTTTTTATTTATTTCATTCTTGATTTCATAAACTAAACTAATAATATAATATAAAAACAACAAGTACGAACATATTTATAGCATAATATGGCAGAAATAATATTATTCTTGTTTTAGCCATGCAGTAGTAAATATAGGTGTAATAATAGAATGTAACTTAGAAGTATCTGTAGTCAAGTTCTCAAAGTTCTTTGTCAATTTTATTTACGTTTTGAATCAATACATTTATTATTGCACTAGCCTTATTATCACCTGTCTGGGCGCTATGAGTTCGAACCTCAGTAATTAAATTGTCTTTAAAAGGAAAGGCAGTTATTGAATTGCAAAAATACAGTGCTATGAGTTATTTAGGACTTTAAGATCGAAAAACATATAACTTCTTTTTTTCCCTCCTTTCTTTTACTAATACTGCTGGAATTTGATCTGACTTTAATGAATAAAGTTTTTAGTTTGTTAACGAGTAAAGTGATATACAATTCTTAGAATGAATGATTTACCTAATTGTATGAATTACATTTATATTTTTATATCTATAACTTCTTTATTTATCTATTTCTTCTTTTCCTTAACTAATTCTTTTAAAATAAATGAGTCTTTGTTTCCTTAAGACCAACAAATATTTTCTTTTTTATTTATTTAGCTTCACGCCATATCCCTTGCGGTGTAGCCAGAGACGACGAAGCGCCAACCGCTACGATCCCTGCATACCTCTCTCGCCTCGGCCATAGACATCATCCTCATCATACATGCTCTCCGGGGGGTCCTCATGCTTTTCACGTGACCTCCCAGTAACATAGATACTGTGTTTTCGAAGGTCATTCGAGGCCTCCCCTGTCTCTCTTTATTATTTACTATATTTCATTTCATCAACATTATTAATATTATATTTCTAAATACATCAAAAATATAAACGTAACTTAGGATAAATTAAATATTTTAACTGCAAACAAAACTAATCTACGAGTATATGATGAGAACCTGAAATTAAATATTATTACTAGAGCGATAACTAGATAGTAGTTAATAGCGTCTCCGTCGAAACCATTTGTAAATATCCTTTTACAAAATATTTGTTTCAATTTAGACTTTATGTCAGTGCAGTAAGAAGTATCACACTTAAATTGGGTATAAGCTTCCGTAAGACTATCTTCTCAAGAGAACATTCTGTTTGTAGCTGTCTTAAGGATGGTAGCTGTTTTATGCAAGTTGCAGGTATTTGTATTAAACGTTAAATCAGAGATAAGTGCGTATCTTGTATATTATTTTATTTTATTCCGTTTTTATTTATGTATAATATTAACTATTTATTATAATATTCATTACTAATAATTTTGTAAAATAATGTCTGTGTATTTATAATTAGAATATATCCTTATTTTACCAAATAATATTTATTCTTAATTAAACATACTCGTATAATTAAGAATAAATATGATTTGTGTATATTTTAGGTATGGTTTATTTAATAAATAATATTTAGAAGATTTATATTTTTAATTTCTTCATTTTAATTACTAAGAAGGTTCCGAGTTATATTTTTGTTGACCTTGATGTCTATGACCTAAAGATTTTAACTCGAACCTCTTTCAAAGTTCTTTGAAATTGTAATTCAAGACAAAAGTTGTAACGAGCATTTTAATATATTTAGTTTTGAGTTAAAATTTACTAATTAGCAATTATTTAACAAATAACAACGATTTTTAAAGTGTTTCGACCGGTATTAAAGACCTCGTACAAAAAACAAACATGTAGTAACTAATATTAGTAACTTTTGATTTGCATAACCGTAACCCTTTCTGACCTTGTCCTTGCACTTGTTATTACTTCAGATTTGTAAATATAAAGCCAGTGGTAATGCGTACGATTATCCGAAGACCTAAGTCCTGAACTACCTACCTACTTTAGTACCTAGGAACTGAGTACTATTATCAGTCCAAATTGAAATCGAAGAAAGTTCTTTATTATGCCTTTCAAAATAGCACAAGATATTTTTTTCAAAACGAAATCTATATGTCTGTGATAGGAGGAAGATATATTATGAATAATGGTATCAATAATGATTGAGAAAAGTAGTGGTGCAAAACACGCCTTCCTGCATGAACAAAAGGATTTGTCAATACGAATGTGATGCCGGCGCCCATGCAGGTAATAATAAAAGTAATCTATAGTCGATGGAGATATGTTAAGAAAAACTAATCAACTTAGTAAGATATCGAAAACAAGGAAAAGATTGTTAGTGCTTTTTTATTCGTTCCCATACGAATGTCATGAGTAACTTGAGTTAAAGTAGATGTCGTAAGGGTGGCATGAAATCCGGATTGAAGTGAATTTAAAAGGTTTTTATATTTTTTAGCCTCTAAATTATACGTTTCATATATTTTACTATATTTAACAACATTATATATTTATAAATTAGAAATAGTATGTAATTAAGATATTTGTTTAATGTACACATTTTATGATACTCCGGAAGGCGGTATAAATATATAAAAGAAGATAGTTTTAGTTCTGCTTAATAACCAATAGTATATTTACAAAAAACATTACCTTCGTGGATGTTTATACATTTTTTGGCCCTATTGATTTGAAATAAAATAAATTTAAATGTATATAATTCAAATTCAAAATATCTTAATTCATTCAAGTATGCATTTACACGCAGTTTTGAATTGCCAATTATTACAATAAAAAAGTTCAGTGTAGGCAGTTCGTAAGTAAGATCGGAAAAGCTCTTTAAAAAAAAAATAACAATGTTAGATGAATACACATTATGCTATCAAACCTGCCAATGAGACAACAACCTAAGTTCCACACATTTCAATCTACTAAAAACTATTGAATGTTATAATAAAATTTATTTAATAATACACTTTTAATTTTAGATTTAAAACTAAAAGAAGGAAGGTCTGAGATATCTTGTGGAACTTTATTATATATCAATACTCTCAAGCCCATGATTTATTAACTCTTTGAAGACTAAATTTATGCGTTACGAGTTTATTTTTATTTCTTGTATTTATCACGTGTCACTGTTTTTTAGAAAAGAATAAAATTTTTGGAGTATAAATATTATGTTATTAAATATATATTGACAAGTTGCTGTAGAAATATCAATTTCTTTAAAAATACTCATCAGGGAATCTATAGTTTTTTTAGTTATAAATAAATCGCACAGCTCTTTTTTGTATACTAAATATACAATTTATTTCGGCAGCACTGCCCCATAATAAAATACGGTAACACAAAATACTATGAAAATAACTAAAATATACAAGGCGAGCCACATTAATGTCCGTTAATTTTCTAACTTATCTAATTGCAAAGACGACCGAGCTGAGTTTGTTTGCGAGTGCTGAGAGACGGGGGTTGAACTGAAGCTTTTTATCTAAAGGTATACTTAAGAAATTTGTTGAGTCAGTCAGTTCTAACACTTCATTGTTAAGTAACAAGCATAGCAGACTAAATTTTTTATTTTGAACAAATAAAGAACTCGCGACAGAGTACTGTACTCTATTTAATCGGAGAATCGGTCTGAGAATATTTTTTCTGAAGAACATTCTTCTTGACACTTTATTTTAAGAATGCGTTCATGTTTCATGTACATTAAATATCAAAGGTAATTAGAGGTATATCAAAATTACGACACGACGACGACATTATTTCGCCATATATTTTGTGATATGTTTGTTTAATTACACAGGCACACAAAAAAAAAAAAAAGTCATGAACCAGAGGGGAGACCCCATTATTCTTAGGTTTTTGGGATCGCTGAAACCGAATATGACAATAAAAACTAATTTTAAATGCCAGTTTTCCCGCTAGCACCCCCTTACTACCTCTTAAGGGGTGAAAATTGAAATTTTTGTATAAAATCAAGATAGATGTCTATTTCTACGTTTTTTGGGATGCTGAAATCGAAAATGATAATTAAAAATAAATTCATGACCACTATCACCCCCTACCACCCCTTACGGGGGGTGAAAATTTAAATTTTTCTATAAAGTCAAGATAGATGTGTAATTCTACGTTTTTTGGGATGCTGAAACCGAAAATGATAATTAAAAATAAATTCATGACCACTATCACCCCCTACCACCCCTTACGGGGGGTGAAAATTTAAATTTTTCTATAAAGTCAAGATAGATGTGTATTTCAACGTTTTTTGGGATGCTGGAACCGAAAATGATAACTAAAAATAAATTCATGACCACTATTACCCCCTTACCACCCCTTACAGGGGGTGAAAATTTAAATTTTTCTATAAAATCAAGATAGATGTGTATTTCTACGTTTTTTAGGATGCTGGAACCGAAAATGACAACCAAAAGTGAATTTGATACCTCTTTTACTCAATACCTAACCATCCCTAATGGGGAGTTTCAATTTTGTATAAAATCAAGATGTATGAAGAAATTTTAACGATTTACAGTAAGTGACATGTTTATCAAACTAGTTTGAGGTTACTCTCTCTCTCGCTCTTATATTAGAAATTCAAATGCTTTATCGATCAGAAGTATCTGATATATATTCATGATTTAATTCTACTCTAATCCTGATGGAACCTTGCATCTTGCTCCTCACTGTAGTCTCCTAAATTGTCAGGAAAATAGTCCCTTCTATTTTGGAGGCATAGAATTAGGTTCAGCATCTTTTAGTCTCCTAAATTTTCAGGAAAATAGTAACAATTCTATTTCGGGGGCATAGAATTAGGTTCAGCATCTTTTAAGCGTTTTACAACACTGCCGGATGGATAACAGTATAAGTAGTATTAAATAGAAAGCAAAAAAAAAACAAAAAGTGAAAAAACTTGTGAAGAATAGGACCAAAATCATGATTCAGTCTTAAGGGTTAGTGAGGGGTGTTAATGGGTGATAGAGGTCTTAAATTTTATTTTTAGTAATCATTTTCGGTTCCAGCATCCTAAAAAACGTAGAAATACACATCTATCTTGATTTTATAGAAAAATTTAAATTTTCACCCCCTGTAAGGGGTGGTAAGGGGGTAATAGTGGTCATGAATTTATTTTTAGTTATCATTTTCGGTTCCAGCATCCCAAAAAACGTAGAAATTCACATTTATCTTGACTTTATAGAAAAATTTAAATTTTCACTCCCCGTAAGGGGTGGTAGGGGGTGATAGTGGTCATGAATTTATTTTTAATTATCATTTTTGGTTTCAGCATCCCAAAAAACGTAGAAATACACATCTATCTTGACTTTATAGAAAAATTTAAATTTTCACCCCCCGTAAGGGGTGGTAGGGGGTGATAGTGGTCATGAATTTATTTTTAATTATCATTTTCGGTTTCAGCATCCCAAAAAACGTAGAAATAGACATCTATCTTGATTTTATACAAAAATTTCAATTTTCACCCCTTAAGAGGTAGTAAGGGGGTGCTAGCGGGAAAACTGGCATTTAAAATTAGTTTTTATTGTCATATTCGGTTTCAGCGATCCCAAAAACCTAAGAATAATGGGGTCTCCCCTCTGGTTCATGACTTTTTTTTTTTTTGTGTGCCTGTGTTATTAATTACCTATATATTAAAAAAAATCATAATTTTGCAATTGTGCTATATAAACAACATGTTCATTATATATTAGCATATATAACGTAATTAAATTTAGACAAGATGTTTCAAACTTAGTTTTTATTTCCATAGGAAATTACAAAAACTGGTTTGAGTTATAACTACAAAAGAACCGAAATGCCTTATCAAAAATATGAATGGGTTTTCTATACATTTTGTGATAAACTGTTAAGAATAATGAAAGCCTAAAGTTCTTTATATTTTATAACAAACTTATGTATATAAGTGGTTAAACGATAATAAATTCAAATTCGTAATATATTTTTTTCTCAGTAAACGTAGATATCAAAACAATATAGACATGCATCACAATGCAGAATTACAGAATGTCAGATTCATGTTACAAAATATTTGTTTAAATTTCAATCTTATATCAGTACAATAAGGAGTAATACATTTTTACACTTATAGAAAGAACATTCATTTTGTAGCTGTCTTAAGAAAATGTTTCTGTTCTGTGCAAACCGCAGGTATTTGAATGCACCGCATTAAACGTTAAATCAGATAAAATGCTTTTTACAATCACTTACACGAGTATGTATGTTGTAAACTATTTTATTTTATTACATTTTTCAGTTATGTGTGATACGAACTATTTATTATAATATAATTTGTTTGTAAAATGTGACATTAAGCGCTCTGTAAGTAAAAACATTTTTCAATACTTAGCATTCGATAATTATGGTATCGATAGGAAGTATTTATGATTTAGTAACGACTGATGTTTATTATATTATGTATATTACGATTTACCAATGAGAATTTCTCCAGATATATCTATAAAAATAAACAAAAGTGCTTATAACATGTTTTGATTTTATGACATAATAATAGTAGACCATATCTCTTACACTACATTTATAATGTCGTTAAGGCTGTCAGGAGTACGTCACCCACTACAGACAGGATCCATTGTACGATAGTTCATACGGGTACTATATGCGGGTTACAATTATCGCATCAAGCTCAATGGTAACAATCTTTTGATCCAAGTCTAGCCTAAATTAAAGTGGTTTATAGCGGAAGGAAACTTCATAGTTTAATTTTGGTTACCTGATATTAACTGACAATGAATTAAAATTAAATAATATTTACGAAGTAATATATATGATAGATATACCGTAAAGCATTGTTTACATTCTTTCAATCGAAACACTAATTTGTTAACATTTATTATAATGACAAAATAGGTTAAAAATAATAAATAAGTAAATATTGTTTTTTATACTCTTGATGATGTGGGCAAAAGTTCAAATTATTAATATGATATACCTTTTTGGCGCAGCCGCACGACGTGTCCAAGCCTGGCGTCGAATTATCGCATAAGAAGCTGGAAGCTTCAAGATCCACAGATCAGAGAGGAATATCAAGAGAGGGTTTCCAAGAAGCTTGAAAGCTGTGATTCTGGAAATGAAAGTGTTGAAGTATGCTGGCAGAACCTTAGGAATGGTATGGTGAAAGTAGCGACAGAAGTATGTGGTAAAAGGAAAACAGGTTTTAGTAAAAAGCGCGATGAATGGTGGGATGATGAAGTGAAAGACGCTGTAGAGTTAAAGAAGAAAGCATGGCTGGATTATAAAGCCTCTGGTAAGGATAAAAGTATGAGAGAGATAAGAAAAAGAGCGTACAAGCTGCAAAAACACAAAACGAAAGCACTTATAAAGATGAAGCGTGAAAATTCTGAGAGAGAAAGGGGTGAAAGGTTGACGAACAACTTCCGGGAAAACACGAAGCTTTTCTGGCGAGAAGTTAGTGGTTCCCGGGGTTGTTCGGTAACCTGTAGAATGAAAGGGGTGCTTTCGAAAAGCGGTGAAATTTTAACTGAGCAATCACACGTTTTGCAGCGGTGGGCGGAATTCTATAAGGAGATCTATGAACGTGAGGACGCCTCGGTCTTGACTACTAGCGTCATGCTGAGTCAAGATGTAGCCGATGGTGAAATCAGTTTGGAAGAAGTAGAGAGCGTGATTCGAAGTCTGAAATGTGGTAAGGCTGCGGGAGCAGATGAAGTTACTGCCGAGATGATCAAATATGGTGGGCCACGCGTCTGGGACTTTTTCTGGTTTTTGTGCAATTTATGCTGGAAATCTGGGGAGTTCCCAGACGATTGGCGAAGTGCAGTCATCGTACCTTTGTATAAAGGCAAAGGTTCACAGATAGACTGTGCAAGCTATAGGGCCATCAGTTTGATTAGCTTGGGCGGTAAAGTTTATGCTAAAATTTTAGCGAGAAGAATGCAAGAGAGATCTGAAAGGCTGTTGTGGGAGGCACAAGGAGGTTTTAGACCTGGAAAAGGGTGTATAGATCAGATCTTTTCCCTCCGCATGATCACGGAAAAGTTTTTGGCCCTAAACCAAAAGGTTTTCTGTGCTTTTGTGGATTTGGAAAAGGCGTTTGACAGGGTTGTGAGAAAGAAGTTATGAGAGATATATAAAGAGATACTGCCCCGATACAATGTGAACGGACCCTTGCTACAGGCTGTAAGGTCTCTTTACCGAGATCACTCAGCCTGTGTGCGAGTAGGAGCTGGCATGTCGCCCTGGTTTGACATCCAATCGGGTGTTAAGCAAGGTTACGCTATGTCAGCTTGGTTGTTCAATTTGTATTTGGATAGTTGTCTCCAAGGAGTGAAAGATAGTGACATGGGAGTGAAAGTAGGTGACCTTAAGGTCAATTGCTTGCTATATGCAGATGATGCAGTGCTCATTGCGTCATTAGAATGCAATTTGCAGGCATTGGTCACCACTCTGAAAGATGGGTGTGAAATTAATGGTCTTAACCTGAATGTAGATAAGACGAAGGTTCTGATATTTGAAAGAAATGAAGAAAGAACAGAATGTAAGATCAACGTGAATGATAAGATAATAGAACAAGTGAATGAAGTGGTATATTTGGGAAGTATGTTTAGCAGAGATGGAAGATACGAAATGGATGTAGAAAGGCGTATTGCTGCCGGTAACAGAGTCAATGGTGCTTTGACTGCATTGTTGAGACGGCAAAACGTCAGTATAGCTGCACGTTTGGCTGTACACAATGCAGTTTTGCTACCGACGCTGTTATACGGCAGCCAAACGTGGGTAACACAGAAGAAGAATGTAAGAAAGATGAATGCTGTGGAGATGCGATCTCTTCGCAGAATATGCAGAGTCAGTCTAGCTGATCGAATCCGCAATGAAGAGAACCACAGAATGGCAGGTACTAGCGAAGATGTCACGGTGAGAATGAAGAAGAACGTGCTAGGGTGGTTTGGGCACGTTGAACGAATGAGTGATGAAAGAATGGTAAAAAAGATTTATATGGGAAAAGTGAGCGGTAAGAGAGACAGGGGGAGGCCTCGAGTGACCTTCGAAAATACAGTAGCTACGATACTGGAGGAAGGTCACGTAAAAAGCATGAGGACCCCCCGGAGGGCATGTATGAAGAGGTTGATGTCTGTGGCCGAGGCGAAAGAGGTATGCAGAGACCGTAGCGTTTGGCGCTCCGTCGTCTCTGGCCCGCAAGGGATATGGCGTGAAGGTAAATACATAAATAAATAAATATATTCTTGTTTAAAAGTGCTCATGTATTTGAAGTCTTTCTTGTTATGTATAATAGTCATATAGATAAGGAAGTTCGTATATTAAATGAGTACTCAACCAAGTTAAGTTAAAGCAAACACTTACTTTTTATTGAAATCCGGCGTCAGAAAATGATTATTGAAACTTTCTTTATCAGTTCCCATTTCCCAAATGGAATAATTATACGCCAGAAATAATGAACGTTATATATGTTATATACAATAATAAGAGAAGTTAACAGTACTATTTAGTTTGTTAATACATGGATAATATGTGTTATTCGTGTGTTGGATACCGCAAATTGTGATCATTTTACAAAAAGGAAAATACGTATTCGTAAATTTAATGAACTATTTCTACTTTTATATACATATTTGTACTTCCTTCCTCTCTTATTTTATACTTCCCATAATGTAATGTATGTGAATGTTATGACATATACTCCAAAAAATCATAGCATTATTATATTTTCTTATAAAGTAATCTCAATTCCTTTGGTTCATCCAATTTGTTATTTCGACGAATTTCAACAAAGTGCGTCTTAAATGTCATGACAACGGTTCAAATAAGCTTTTATATTTCTCTACCGCCCTTGGCCCTAGCTTCTTCCACGTAACTTGTTATTGTTCCCGAAATAGTTTTTATACATTTGTATTCTAATTTATTTATAAGGAAAGATTTTGAATATTTTGTATTGTATTTATCCAATTCTTTTTGTTATTTCCCCTTTGATAATATAAAATACTCTATAATAATAATAAATCCGAAATCTAAATAAAAGGAACCATATTTTAAATCTGAATTATGTCAGCCATCATAAAAGATTACCGTCAAACAAACCGCGACAGATTTGTCGTTTGTAATAAGTCATAAGCTGTAGCGAGTATTATTTTATCAGATTTCCAAAAATTTGGTCGTTTGTACCGAAATATTTATATTTATATGTTTTTTTTATTTTTCTTTATATTTTGTGTTGACAGTTTTAAGACTTTATTAATATATTATGTTTAAGATCATAAAGTGCATGCATGCATATGCATTTACAAAAATATAAGCTAATTATTTTAGCTTAAGTAGCTTTCAAGTTGAAAATTCGAGACAATATATATTTTTATCTTGTACCACACTTACTAGGCATGTTGAGAAAGTGTTCAATTCGGAGAACACATGTGCGTGTCAAAGTGAATATGATCGATGAACAGATCGTCTGGTTGTAATCGGTCGATGTATATAAATATAAGTATACCTTCATCGTATTTTAAGAAAATTTGTTTCTAATTCTTGGTTAGTACCTGTGTTACATTATATTTTATACAAAAAATGTTTAGTGCCACTGAATTTAATTTACAATTAATTTTATATCTGAACTATTAAGATCTGGAAATTGTTTATTTCGTGATAAATTTTAGACACAATTTAAAAACTAGTTTCGTAGTTGTGTAACTAAAAGCCAACTTATATTTCAGTCTTTCCTAATTCTTAAAGCACGTCTGAGCTGTCCATTAGACGTGAAGCGACTATATTCAGTCTACTTTAACACTAATTTTATTATGTTAGAGTTAATTGGAGACGAAGGATACTAGAAGCATTCTGTACGAATACATTAATAATATACAAACATATAAATATAAAATAAATACACTAAAGTATGGAGGCGGTGCTTTTAAGCCTTTATTGATTACTGGAAGCTGAAAAGTTAAAATTGAAATTGTCTTTAAGCCTTTACTGATTACTGGAATCTGAAAAGCTGATATTGAAATTGTCTTAACATTTTTATTATAATGCCTATTTGATTTATTTAATATTATAACCAAATATGTTTTTAAATGATTGATAGAATAATGACGTCATAATATTCATTATGACGTATGATTTTACCGATATAAAATTAGAATAAATAAAAAGTTGGATTCTGAGCAAGAATCCACATAACAGATATTTTTGTTTTATAAGTGATATTTTAAAACAACTCTATTGCCGCAATGAGCGTTATTAAAAATAATCAGGGTTAAAATATTTAACATGTTTTTTTTCTTCTTTTTTTAGTTACAAAAATAAAGAGTAAGGAAACCAAGGGTGAACTTATATTAAATATGATATCATATTTTTATTATCATATTATCATTATAATTGATCATACTTATAATTGATCTTTAAATAATAAAACTATAGTAAATGTTAAAATTAATTATATTTTCATGATTCTTTTCTTAAATTATTAATGCAATTTAATTATTAAAATAATATATAAATCATAATCTCGCTTTCATGTGATGCTTGCTTTAAAAGGCGTCGCAAATTATATTTTGACTAATGTATATTAGCATTGTGGCATAAGGTGATGTTGGTAACAATGAAAATGCATTAATATAAGAGTGTGGCTTTTATAAAGGTAGTGAAAGTAGGCGGCAAGGCCTTTGAGATTAATAAGTAACAGATGTTAATTGGAAAATGTTCATACCTCGTATGTTGCTTTATGTTGTAATGATGTAATTACTTTCCCCACGTGATGTGTTGAATCATATTAAATTAAAATATTATATTAGGGATGTTTATGAAAATATTAATTTAAGTTCAATATTAATATTGTGAACGTGTAATGTATTATTTTATAATGAGAAATGTCACATTTTTATATTCACAACATTGCTGATATTTTTTTATTATAAGTATATATTTTGTAAACTATATACTAACTTATAAGTTCTAACTTATCTAGTACCAAGTGACTTTTTTTATTGTTACAAAATTTTCTTGACTTAAATTATACATGGTTGAAAAAGTTATGTCGCTTCATGCAGGACACAATTCAAAAGGTAGTATGTACTTGTATACGTTTTTGTGCACCAAAACTAATTTATTTGTAACTTGGTTAGGTATAAAAAACTTTCACGTAGCGTATATACCGAAATTCAGGTAGCAATCAGAGAGGGAACAAATTTAGTTTTTCGACCAGCACTTTGCTGTTTATTCCGATCACGGTTCACCGATTTTCGACTTCGTTGCGATGTCTCGACCAAATTCTTATTTCTACTCATCTGACAACGTATGCTTTTTAGTAATCAAAAAATCCCTTACCGTTCATGAAATTATTTACTTAATACTTCTTGGAGATGCCGGTCACGTGAGGGCCGAAGGTCTGCCCTAAAACACTTCGCTTAACAAAATTACTGGAGCAAAGGATTTCGCGTTTACCATGAATCTACGGTGTTGAATATATAAAGGTGAATGCACGTGCTATATTTTCATTTTCATATCTTACTTATTCTGAACACACCAGTTCGTTATAAAATTATACATTTTCAATTATAATATTTTAAATATTGCAAATAATTTTAAATATGGTTGTTTAGTATGAAATGCGCAAAAAATGCAGGAACAGTAAATATTTAAAGGTATTTTAAAATTAGTAAAAAAAAATGAGTTCAATTTACAAACAAATATAGTCAATGTAATTTCAATAAGTACAGAAAAAATTGTAATTTCATAATATATGAAGAAATAATAATATTTTATTATTAAATGTGTAATATTTACATTTAATTCTAACAAAAGTTTTACTACTAACTAATAATATCTAAAAACTAGTTATTTGCTTACATGTTTGTAAAGCGATATTTTAAAAGAGGTTTAGTTTATATCTGATATAATTTTTCTTTCATAAAAAAATAAAGTTTATATGAAGCGTTTTCCTTACATATTTATAAGTATCAAGTTTAAAACATTTACTTGAAGAAGTATTATGTAAATAAGTGAAACATTACCCCGGTCTCATTAGCGGCCGTCGTAAAAAATAATAACCGCCGTTACCCTCCGTATATAATTAGTAAGAAACTTGTTATATAAGTTGCTTGAAAAGAAATATTATGTTTGTTTATAATATTATTTACCTAAATTAGAATTTTGTCTTGAATAATCTTTACTTTTATTATTGAATAATTGAAGGTTACCAAAAAAGTTACTATTTTGTATTGTTTAATCTTTATATCTAATATTATACTTTTCTTTATTCTTATAAAATCAATAAGCAAAGCCAAGGGTTAATTTAGTGCGGCAAGGTATTTAATAAACAAGGGATGACTTATCAAGACACATGTTTATAATGGATCCCAGTAATGGCCACCATTGCTGTCTACGTCTTGAATTGTTATTCATGTCCCTATTTTGAACAGTTATTGTTTAGTTTTTTTTTATTCTTAAATAAGACTAGCATGATTATTATAACATTAATTTAATTTTGAAAGCTTTAAATTAACCAAGGAAAAACAAAAACAGTTACTTAGTTATGTATATATTTTTATAGTATTTACTTAATTTACTGCATTAAAATTTTGAACCTATCTATTCTTAAATAAAGTGTCATTTTTTATTTATATCATAAACTGGACTTTGTTTTTTTTTGCTTTTCTTCTTTTTCTTATATTATTTATTACTTAGGATATTTTAAGACGAAGGTTGATAATTCAGTCACTTGTTAATAATCTACGTGTTAAGAGGGGTCCGAAAATAAATATATTGTATTTTTTTAATAAATGTTGTCCTTTTAAAATATTTAGTACTCAAAATATTCTTAATAAGATTTTATTAAAATTAAGAATTAATATGTTGGCAGGTCGAGTCGTCTGTTTCTTCATTGTTTAATAACTTCCTTTTTAACTTACAAACTATTAGTACTCGTAATATAACAGTACAAAATAAATATTTTAATAATATTTCAATTTAGTAGTTTAAGCAAATTAAACTACAACAATAATTAGATATCTTCATCGATGTACAGATCTAACTTTGCAATTCAATTTGCGAGTTTCCAATAATGTTTCAAAACAAACTTTATTACGTTTATCACAACATCGCTTTCACTGATTGTATTACAATGTAATTATAACCGCCACTTTAATATTGTGATTAATTACAGTGATATGGAATAACAGTTTAGAAATAATTAACAAATATTAGAAATTAAAGATATAATCATAGTATATTTTTATTAATTGGAGCAGATTACTAGACCATCTACTTGGCTTTTCCACTCCACAATGTAGTTGTTGTAGCTATATCCTGTGTGATATATTAACTAATTTTTAAATAATAAATAAATTACATTTTCAACAATTAAAAATAATATTTTTGTAACTAAAGAACGTTTTATATTAGAAATAATACCTTTAAAAAGAAGAGATGTTAAATTAAACGTGTGTTGTCAAGGTAAGGGTGAATCTACATTTTGTTTGAAATTTTAAATTCATGACTTTTAGTTTAAGCATTTCCATTGCAATCCATTGTATATGTTAAATTTTATATTTAATATGTATGTAAATTATTTACAAAATAAAATATTTTAAAAATTTGTGTGTATTTTTAGGTTATACAATTAGTTTTTATCAAACAAATTCAAAATCTTAATGGATACTGATGTTGTACCTTACTTATAAAAGCATCTTTAAAGAAATATTTTTTTCTAAAATATCTTGTTTACAGTATTTTTCTTCAATCAGTCATTAATTTGATAATTTCCTGTATTGATATTTAGGAGTTCGATACTTTTCGTCTAGTTATATTTAATCAAGATATATTACAATTATATATTAATAATCAATTTGAATGTACCATTACTAATTCATGGATAGTCAGAGTTATTAGTGTTATAAAACTTTAGTTGGTGGAAATCTGATTGTAGGAAAGTAAGTGTGGCTTGTTATTTTAACTAATTATAATATGGTATTCAGATGGTACAGGCTGTTAATACTGATATTTACTAATGTCTGTACTCACATACCTACATCAAATCAATTATAAATAAAGACATTTAAATATAAGATCTCAGTAACCCCAAAAGTGACTTAATAACATGTGTAGTCCTGTAGAGTTATAACATAATATAATTCTAAAAACAATATTTAAATATATGATCAAACATGATTATTACTAACAGATATTCAAATATTGGAACATTAACAAATCTATGTTAAATAGTCTAAATATAAAAACAATAAATTTTTACCATTTTAACAAAACGACATCCACAGTTGACAATGGCGGTCATTTTAGTTTCGACCAAACCTTTTCGTGAGGGAATCATCCAAACTTACAATCAAGGTACTTTTGTGTGTACGTTCAACACTCAGTGGTATCCGTAGTGATCTCTCAAATATAATTTACAAAATCATTCTAGATTATATGTTTTACTAAAACTACCCTCATAATTATTGTTGTAGCTTTTTCTGGTTTCTCTTCAAGTAATAAGAAGTGTGTACAATATTCATTACTTTATTATGGTCTTTAGTTCAGAATTAGTGTCTAACAATTTTTATAAAATCATTCAGTAATTTAATATTATATAATATTATGTTGTTATTATTGCAATATTTTTACAAAAAATATTTAAAGTGTTTTTTTAAGTTACACATAATAATATAATCCAATAAAACTAGCTATTAATATTAATAACCAAATAACATTGACAACAAATTCCAAGATTTCCAATTTTAATTATATAATAAAATACAAATTCAGTACATCGGTAGTATCGTAGTAAATCAAAACCGGATTGCAGTGCACTCGATCTCATAGCCACTGGCTTGTATCGTCTCGTAACTCCTATTCGATATTTTATCATTGCTGTGCCTTTGTAAGGATAAACAATTTATAGGAAGTTTGCGATTTGTTGTAAGATAGTTATTTGCAAATAAAATATTGTTTGTTCATATTTAATTAAAATTGTTTTGAAATAGAGGTAGTTTTTTTAATCATTTTATTATTATTTGGATTATTGTCTTAATCAGTTATAGGATTATTATAAATAACATCAGTAAACAACACTAAATTGTCTAATTTTTTATTTTACGGGACATTGATATATTTTAAGAATAATTGTAATTTTTTATTCTAAAAATACACACCATTATAGGTTTATTAGAGGTTGTAAATAATTATGAATTTAATTTTATCAACAAATCTTGTTCAATAAGAGATTCTTGTTCAAAAAGATACTAAAAAAACAGTCTTATATTCTATAGAAAATATTAAATACGCTTCTTGAAGAAATACATATTTCTACAAACATAGAATTAGAAGAAGCAATAAAAATCCACGTATTTTAATTGACGGAGATCAATCTCTCGTCGGGGCCACAAAGAGCATGCACATTAAGGTATCAAAATAATGGACGCTTTGTTGTTTTTGACTGCGGCCACATAATTAACCCTATGAATATCCGACTTAACATTCCTTTTAGAAATTTGACAAAAATGTAATTAAGTTTATTTTGGATTTAAGCTTTGAAATTATAGTTTACATATGTGTCGTAACCTTCAAAATATGAAACAGTGTTAACAAGGAAAGTTCACAATTCAACTGCAATAAATAAAAAAACTTTTTTTTGTTGTTTTTGTTTTAAAGATTATAATAGTTTGTTAATTGTAACAATGTCATAAAAAATGAAAATTAATAATAATTAAAAAGTGTATCCAGGGAAATTCTTGCCCGTTCTTCTTTAGCACCTGCCTTTGGAATTGCTCAGTCAGAACATGACGTTTCGTAAGTGTAATATACGCCCATTGAATAAGTAATACAATCAAATAAAAACTTAGACATTGACTTTATTTACCATAGCCAACTAATGACTAACTGATAAAACTTGATACTCGCCAATACAAATATTTCTTATAGTTCATTTAGTTGTCAATCTAGTTGTCCTTTTATATTTTCCTTAACTACTTACTCAAATATTATAATATGTATTATACAACTTTGCGGCATTTTCCTTATTTTTAGCACACTATTTAATATAGGTTGCTACTAACCATTTTATACACATAGCTATTTTCAGCGACTTTGTCTGAACTCCCTGAAAATGTGAAAACTAGTCTTAGTTAAAAATATCCTTTATGTGTTCCAGAATAAAAACTGTAACCATACAAAATGTATCAAAATACGTGTTCTACTTTCTGCGTTATGCTTTATAAACCGACAAATAATCATACAGCAAACAGAAAAGTATTGTTTGAGTTCTGTGTCACGTATTGAATATGTACGAACTAGTTTTAGCTCCATAAACAAATATGTATGCCAGAGAAAGATAGTATTACTTTGTTTTAGTTCCACATTTTTATCAATTACATTTATGGCCAGAGAAATTATGATAATAAAGATTTCTATTAAGAAATTATTTGTTAAGTAAATACGTAACAAATTATTCGTCTTTCCTCAAGACATTATTATTTTGTAAAGTTCTTCTAATGTTGGAGAGCATCATTAAAATACTTAGGTCACTGCGACGCAATGGCTGCATTTGTAACAGAGATAAAATACTGCGTGGTATAAATTATTTTAAAAGTTCTGCTCCTAAATAATTGCAGCCATAGTAAATGGTACTTTTTTTAATTTTTCTGTTTTAGATTACGTTGCATCTCATTTCTTTTTGTTTTTTGTTAAATTATTTTTGCTACGTTAGATGATGTGGTTTTACATAAGATTTTTTTTTGCAAACAATTATTGTATTTTAAAGAAATTGAAAAATTCGGAAAACACTTGTGTGTGTCAAAGCGAATATAATAGAAGAACAGATCGTCTAGATGTCATCGATCGATGTATATAAATATAATTTAACCTTCGTAGTATCTTAAGAAAATTAGTTTCTTATTCTTGGTTAGTACGTGTGTTACATTATATTTTATACAAAATAATTTTTTGTGCCGCTGAATTATATTTTCTATTAAAATCTGGACACTGTTTATTTCATGATACAAGTTTTAGACACAATTTAAACACAAGTTTCGTAGTTGTGTAACTAAAAGCCATCTTATATTTCAGTCTTTCCTAATTCTTAAAGCACGTCTGAGCTGTCCATTAGACGTGAAGCGACTATATTCAGTCTACTTTAACACTAATTTTATTATGTTAGAGTTAATTGGAGACGAAGGATACTAGAAGCATTCTGTACGAATACATTAATAATATACAAACATATAAATATAAAATAAATACACTAAAGTATGGAGGCGGTGCTTTTAAGCCTTTATTGATTACTGGAAGCTGAAAAGTTAAAATTGAAATTGTCTTTAAGCCTTTACTGATTACTGGAATCTGAAAAGCTGATATTGAAATTGTCTTAACATTTTTATTATAATGCCTTTTTGATTTAATATTATAACCAAATATGTTTTTAAATGATTGATAGAATAATGACGTCATAATATTCATTATAAGGCATGATTTCACCAAAATAACATTAAAATAAATATAATGTTAGATTCTGAGCTAGAATTCATAAAACAGATATTTTTGTTTTATAAGTGATATTTTAAAACAACTCTATTGTCGCAATGAGCGTTATTAATAATAATCAGGGTTAAAATATTTAACATGTTTTTTTTCTTCTTTTTTAGACACAAAAATAAAGAGTAAGGAAACCAAGGGTGAACTTATATTAAATATGATATCATATTTTTATTATCATATTATCATTATACTTATAATTGATCTTTAAATAATAAAACTATAGTAAATGTTAAAATTAATTATATTTTCATGCTTTCTTTTCTTAAATTTTCATTAATGCAATTTAATTATTAAAATAATAAATAAATCATAATCTCGCTTTCATGTGATGCTTCCTTTAAAAGGCGTCGCAAATTATATTTTGACTAATGTATATTAGCATTGTGGCATAAGGTGATGTTGATAACAATGAAAATGCATTAATTTAAGAGTGTGGCTTTTATAAAGGTAGTGAAAGTAGGCGGCAAGGCCTTTGAGATTAATAAGTAACAGATGTTAATTGGAAAATGTTCATACCTCGTACGTTGCTTTATGTTGTAATGATGTAATTACTTTCCCCACGTGATGTGTTGAATCATATTAAATTAAAATATTATATTAGGGATGTTTTTGAAAATATTAATTTAAGTTCAATATTAATATTGTGAACGTGTAATGTATTATTTTATAATGAGAAATGCCATATTTTTATATTCACGACATTGCTGATATTTTTTTTATTATAAGTATATATTTTGTAAACTATATACTAACTTATAAGTTCTAACTTATCTAATACCAAGTGACTTTTTTTATTGTTACAAAATTTTCTTGACTTAAATTATACACGGTTGAAAATGTTATGTCGCTTCATGCAGGACACAATTCAAAAGGTAGTATGTACTTGTATACGTTTCTGTGCACCAAAACAAATTTATTTGTAACTTGGTTAGGTATAAAAAACTTTCACGTAGCGTATATACCGAAATTCAGGTACGCAATCAGAGAGGGAACAAATTTAGTTTTTCGACCAGCACTTTTCTGTTTATTCCGATCACGTTTTACCGATTTTCGACTTCGTTGCGATGTCTCGACCAAATTCTTATTTCTACTCATCTGACAACGTATGCTTTTTAGTAATCAAAAAATCCCTTACCGTTCATGAAATTATTTACTTAATACTTCTTGGAGATGCCGGTCACGTAAGGGCCGAAAGATCTGCCCTAAAACACTTCGCTTAACAAAATTACTGGAACAAAGGATTTCGCGTTTACCATGAATCTACGGTGTTGAATATATAAAGGTGAATGCACATGCTATATTTTCATTTTTATATCCTCCTTATTCTGAACACACCAGTTCGTTATAAAATTATACAGTTTCAATTATAATATTTTAAATATTGCAAATAATTTTAAATATGGTTGTTTAGTATGAAATGCGCAAAAATGCAGGAACAGTAAATATTTAAAGGTATTTTAAAATTAGTAAAAAAAAATGAGTAAAAGTAAAAAAGTACAGAAAAAATTGTAATTTCATAATATATGACGAAATAATAATATTTTATTATTAAATGTGTAATATTTACATTTAATTCTAACAAAAGTTTTACTACGAGGGCCAAACTGAAAGTTTTTAGAACTGGCCACTTAAAAGCATTATATTAAAAAAAATAGTTTAAATTTTGAAAATAGAACTCTTTACCAATATTATTGAGTGTACATTTCATTCATTTGTCATTTGTTTTACGATTTGGCGGCAAATTGAAAATTATCTGTGCACGTCAGAATGAATTTAAGCCGAGAAAATTTTCGTGCAATGATTCTTTATGACTTTCGATGTCATTTAAGTCAACAAGAAAGTTATGATAGACTTCGATTGGCTTTTCACGATGAAGCCCCATCTCGTGCCACAGTTTACAACTGGTTTAATGAATTCAAACGTGGTCGAACTAATCTCACCGATGATTTGCCTGAGGGACGGCCTTCTACAGCGACGACTGAAGATAACATCAGTGTTGTGCGGCGTATGATAGAGACTGACAAAAGAGTGGCCTATCAGCAGATTCGGACAAGTCTAGGCATAGGTATGAGTCAAGTGCACAAAATCCTCCATGAACATTTAGCGGTCAGGAAGCTTTGTGCCCGCTGGATACCGCATAATTTGACCGAGGCTCAAAAACTCCGCCGTGTTGATTGGTGCCGAGAAATGATCCAAAAATTTAACGGAGGTGACTCAAATGCTGTGTTCGACATACTAACGGGTGACGAAAGCTGGATTTACTGTTATGATCCGGAAACCAAAAGACAGTCTGCTCAGTGGGTGTTTCTTTCCGAAGAGTTGCCAACTAAAGTGAAGAGAGGTCGAAGTGTTGGAAAAAAGATGGTGGCCTCGTTCTTCGGAAAGACAGGTCATTACGCGACAGTAGTCTTAGAGGATCAGAAAACGGTTAATGCAGAGTGGTATACTAACAATTGTTTGCCACTTGTCTTGGAAAAAGTTCGAGAGAAACGACCTCGCAGCAGGATCCTCCATTCATCACAACAATGCCTCGTCGCACACCGCCAGGCAAACGATCGACTATTTGGTGACCTCAGACGTGCAATTACTGTTTCACCCGCCGTAAGGCCTCGATCTCGCACTGCGATTTTTATTTATTTCCGAAAATAAAAGAAAAACTTCGAGGAAAACGTTTTATAGACGCCGAAGAAGCAGTGGCTGCGTTTCAAAACGCCGTCGAAGAGACCCCTAAGGCCGAATGAGCAAGGTGCTTTTCTCAATGGTTCCATCGAATGCAGTGATGTATTGATGTAAATGGACGCTATTTTGAAAAGTTACAATAAAACTAATAACTTGCTAGAATGCTTAGTTTTTGATTTTCTAAGAACTTTCAATTTGACCCTCGTACTAACTAATAATATCTAAAAACTAGTTATTTGCTTAGGTGTCTGTAAAGCGATATTTTAAGAGAGGTTTAGTTTATATCTGATATATTTTTTCTTTCATAAAAAAATATAGTTTATATGAAGCGTTTTCCTTACATATTTATAAGTATCAAGTTTAAAACATTTACTTGAAGAAGTATTATGTAAATAAGTGAAACATTACCCCGGTCTCATTAGCGGCCGTCGTAAAAAATAATAACCGCCGTTACCCTCCGTATATAATTAGTAAGAAACTTGTTATATAAGTTGCTTGAAAAGAAATATTGTGTGTTTGTTTGTAACATAATTTACCTAAATTTAAATTTTGTTTTGAATAATCTTTACTTTTATTATTGAATAATTTAGGGTTACCAAAAAAATAACTATTTTGTAAATATAACTTGGTGTTATTATGATTACTACTACGACTAGTTAGTTATTTTAAAGATATATTATTATTGTTGTATTGATTCATCTTTATATCTAATATTATACTTTTCTTTATTCTTATAAAATTGGTAAGCAAACCCAAGGGTTAATCTAGTGCAGCAAGGTATTTAATTAGCAAGACATGATTTATCAAGACACATGTTTATAATGGATCCCAGTAATGGACACCATTGCTGTCTACGTCTTGCATTTGTTAATTATAACTTTTTTAATGATTATATTCATGTCCCTATTTTGAAGAGTTATTATTTAGTTTTTTTTTATACTTTAATAAGACTAGCATGATAATTATAACATTAATTAAATTTTTGAAAGCGTTAAATTCGCCGAGGAAAAACAAAAAAAGATTACTTAGTTATGTATATATTTATATAGTATTTACAGCATTAAAAATTTGAACCTATCCTTAGGGATGGGATATTCTTAAATAAAGTGTCATTTTTTGTTTATATCATAAAGTGGACTTTGTTGTTTTTTTGGTTTTCATCTATTTCTTATATTATTTATAACTTAGTATATTTTGAGACAAGGGTTGATAATTCAGTCGCTTGGTAATGAGCTATGTGTTAAAAGGGGCCCGAAAATATATATATTGTATTTTTTTTAAAGATATTGTTTTCAAAATATTCTAAATAAGATTTCATTAAAATTAAGAATTAATATGTTGGCAGGTCGAGTCATCTGTTTCTTCATTGTTTAATAACTTCCTATTTAACTTACAAACTATTACTAATATAACAGTACAAAACAAATATTTTAATAATATTTTAATTTACTATTTTAAGCAAAATAAACTACAACAATAATTAGATATCTCCATCGATGTACAGATCTAACTTTACAATTCAATTTGTGAGTTTCCAATATTGTTTTAGAACAAACTTTATTACTTTTATCACAACATCGCTTTCACTGATTGTATTACAATGTAATTATAACCGCCACTTTAATATTGTGATTAATTACAGTGACATGGAATAACAGTTTAGAAATAATTAACAAATATTAGAAACTAAAGATATAATAATAGTCTATTTTTATTCATTGGAGCAGATTAGGAAACCATCTACTTGGATTTTCCATTCCACAATGTAGTTGTTGTAGCTATCTCCTGTGTGATATTTTTAATAATTTTTAAATAATAAATAAATTACATTGTCAACAATTAAAAACAATATACTGTTTTTGTAACTAAATAACGTAGGGTAAGGTAATAAGGGTTTTTGCCTGGCATTTCTGGATGCCTCGAACATAACACGTTACTATCGGAAAGCCTTAAAGATACCAGAACTAGTGAAAGACAAATAACTGTATGTTGGATAGACTTAGAGAACGCTTTCGGGTCGGTACGACATGAATTGATGATGTTCGCGCTAAGGTGTCATAACTTTCCAACGTTAGTAAGTGACATGATTGCATCATATTATTCAAAATTAAAATTTTCCATAATCACAAATGAAAATCATTCCAAACCATTAAATTACAACATAGGTTTATTTCAAGGTTGTTGTATTTCTCCAATTATATTTAACATAGTGATCAATATTTTAATAGATAAATTAATTAAAAACCAAAAAAAATGGGGTTATCGGTTTAAGTTTAACAATAAATACACAGAATCCATACTAGCATTCGCAGACGATCTCGCGATACTGACACGTAATCCAAAACAATGTCAGCTACTTTTAAATGTTGTGGAGGATTTCTGTGCTTGGACCGACGGATTGAGGACAAAACCCAATAAATGCTACAGTCTGTGTCCGGGTAGGCGGAACACCAGATATACCTCTTACGGTCCGGGCCTTATAATAGGCGGTAAGTGCGTTACTACTATTATCGACGCAGCTCCGTTCAAATTCTTAGGCAAAAAAATCGTTTACCAAGGGTGTACTCCATCTTTAGATATAATAGTCGATAGCTTTTTGAATGATCTTAAAAAGGTAGACAATCAGCCAATAAGTAACATCAAAAAGGCTTGGATTTACGATAATTATTTAACATCACGTTTAAATTGGCCTTTCCTCGTTTACGATATTAATAAGACCCTTTTGATAAAGTTAGATGCAAGCGTCATAAGGACATTGAAGTCATGGCTCGGGTTAGCGCATCCAGCGGACTCTTCTACCTTATTTAGAGACCGACATAATTTTGGGTTAAAATTAAAGAAACCATCGGAACTCTATAAACACCTAAGAGTGACCAAGAGACATATCATCTCAAAGTCGAATGATGATACTGTAACATCTCTCCCAAAAGATAAAATTGCCGCAGAGCTGGAGTCACGACTTCAATTCCATAAACAATTTATGATAGGTGCTCAAACAAATAAAGCAGGGCTAGGATCAAGTAGGAAAGAACCAGACATAGAAATAATAAAATCCTTTATTCGGCACGATGAAAATGATAATTACCGGTTGCACGCGATGAGCCTAGAATTACAAAACGAATGGGTGACCATAGGAGATTTTTGTATTCCATTAGCTTTACGATGGCGCACCCTGCTTCATGATTGGTCCCCAGCATTATTAAAATTTTATCTTAATGCATTCCAAATGACTCTCCCAGATCAAAGTAACTTAGTAAGATGGGGCAAAGCCACCGAAAAATCTTGCAACATCTGCGGGGAGGCAGTAGGAACCGCGAAACACTTGCTAGTAGGGTGTAGGGTACTATTAAATAGAGGTAAATACTCGCGTCGCCACGATAAAGTATTAGAAATCATACGAGAAGCGGTTAGTCTTTCTGTAGCAAGAGCGCAGAGGGGTATAACAACCACCAAAAAATCAGTAGAGTTCGTAAAGGCAGGTTCGTCCAAAAAATCTAAATTAAAACCTTATTCCATCTTGGACGAGTCTCCTGATTGGACTCTCATGATGGACACGTATGAAAGGCAATACAAAATCCCCGGGGATGTTTGTGTTTCGTCATCTAGGCCGGACTTATTCCTGTATTCAAAACAACTAAGGCGCGTTATACTTGTGGAGCTTACTGTACCCTGGGAAACAAACATATCCAAAGATCATACATTTAAGCTTAACAAGTATTATGAACTGTGTAACGAACTGATCAGGAATAGATTTATAGTTAATTTGTACGCTGTAGAAGTAGGAGCGAGAGGTATAACAGCAAAATCTCTCTACAACTTATTTAAGGATCTCGGCCTTTCTAGAACGATCATCAGTTCATTTCTGGAACGTATTTCAAAGGCGGCTTTAGTAGGTTCTTACGATATTTGGTTAGGTAGGGAGAGGAGCGTAAACAGTGAAGGTGAGCGTGTATGCGCATAGTAAAGGGGCCCCTTAAACCTACATCTGGGTCGCAAGTCCCAGGCATTGTTTGCGCTCCTCTTCTTGCAACGCGATGGGCCCGGCACCCGCACGGTGAATCCATGGAATGCTAAGAAGCTTCGTCTCTTATATTAGAAAAAATACCTTTAAAAAGAAGAGATGTTAAATTAAACGTGTGTAATAAAGGTAAGGGTGAATTTACATTTTGTTTGAAATTTAACAGTCATGACTTTTAGTTTAACCATTTCCATTGCAATCAATTGTAAATGAAAAATTTAATATTTAATATGTATGTAAATTATTTACAAAATAAAATATTTTTAAAATTTTTGTATATTTTTAGGTTATACAATTAGTTTCTATCAAGCAAATTCAATATTTCAATAGATACTGATGTTGTGCCTTACTTATTAAAGTATCTTTAAAGAAATATTTTTTTCTGAAATATCATGATAACTGGTTATTTTTCATCAATTAATCATTAATATGATGATTTCCAGTATTGATTTTCCGGGGTTCGATACTTTTCGTCTTTTTATATTTAATAAAGATATATTACAATTATATATTAATAATCAATTTGAATATACCATAAGTAATTCATGGATAGTCATAGTTATTAGTGTTATAAAACTTTAGTTGGTGAAAATCTGATTATAGGAAAATAAGTGCAGCTTGTTATTTTAACTAATTATAATATGGTATTCAGATGGCTGTTAATAAAACCTACATCAAATCAATTATAAATAAAGACATTTAAATATAAGATCTCAGTAACCCCAAAAGTGACTTAATAACATGTGTAGTCCTGTAGAGTTATAACAAAATATAATTTTGAAAACAATATTTAAACATATTATGTCAAAGATGATTATTTCTAACAGATATTCGGATACGATACAATAGTAAATCTACGGTAAATAGTCTAAATATAAATACAATACGTTTTATCATTTAAACAAAACATTTACAGTTGAAGGTGAAATCTCACTTATCTTTTCGGGTGGGAATCATCCAAAATTACAATCAACGTACCTTTGTTTGCTGAGCACCGGTAATAAGTGAGTGTTCAATACTCAGTGATATCCGGAGCGATCTCTCAAATATAATTTACCAAATCAGTTTAAATAATATTTTTTACAAAAACCGCCTTCATACTTGTTGTAGCTTTTTCGGATTTCATCTTCAAGTAATAAGAAATGTACACAAAATTCACTCGTTATTTTTCTTTACCAGTTCTCATCAGAATTAGTGTCTTTCGAAATGTAAAGTTTTTCTTTACTAATTTGACTCAGGTTATAGGCCATTAATACAATATTTATCTAATATATCCAGTAGTTAAACATTTTTAATGTTTTGTTGTTGCCATTGCAATAACTTTTACAAAAAATAATTAAAGAATTTTTTAGTAATACATAATAATTATAATTAAATATAATTGAATAAGAACTAGTTTATGTAACAAAATAAAATTGTTATACAACAAATTCTAAGATTTCCAAGATCTAATTATAGAATAAAGTACAAATTCAGTACATCGGTAGTATCGTAGTAAATCAAAACTGGATTGCAGTGCACACGATTTCATACCCACTGGCTTGTATCGTCTCGTAAGTCCTATTCGATATTTTATCATTGCTATGCCTTTGTAACGATTTAATAAGTGTTCGATTCGTTCTAAGAAAGTTATTTGCAAATAAAATATTGTATGTTCATATTTAACTAAAGTTTTTGTAAAATGGAAGTATTTTTTGAAATCATTTTATTATTATTTGGACTGTGGTCTTAAATTTTATTACAATAAATAAAATCGGTAAACAAAACCAGATTGTCTAATTTTTGATTTTACAGGACATTGATGTATTATAAGAATAATTGTTATTTTTTGTGTATTTACTATATTCTAAAAATACACACCATTATAAGTTTATTGGAGGTTGTAAATTATTCTGAATTTAATTTTATCAACAAATCTTGTACAACAACTTGAATCTGTGACATCTGTGACATTTGAAATACCCACCCCGTCGCTCCGCCACCAGAACTAACTCGTAGTTTTTATAATAATATTCTATACTGCTTGACTATATTATATATATTATTACCTACATACTGAATTTTCATTATATAATTCTATTAAAATACGTATAGTAAATATGTTAGAGTGTATTATTATTGTATTAATTACATTTAAGAATTGACAACTACTATGAACAACTATTATAATTAAAAATATTATATTAAAGGTAATAAATATTGATTTGACTTATTGACAGGAGCAATCTTTATGATATTAAATTATGTTTCTGTTTACCTAAATATGTTATCACAAACGTGTGAATTATGGTTGTTGTATACATTTATAAATTAAGTATTGTTAAGAAAAATTATTTTGTCAGTGTTTAACTTATTCAAATATTTAAATCTATGATTATGTTCTAATGGCATAAATGGCCGCTGGCGCCTTTCTAACTTTTAAATTAGTATAAATACGACTGCGAGCCCTTTGATTTTTAAGAACATCCCTGATAAACTAAGTATTTTATATACTTATATTATTTGTAATATTTTAATTTGATGTAATTACTTTTTATTATTATTATGTGTGGTGGGATTATTAATTGAGTTAAGAATGGTGAACAATTATATTCCTATTTACTAGATAGTTTAATAAAGCTAGATGAATAGATTTCCTTAATTATTTACTCATTTTTGCTTGTAGTCTTAAGCAATCTACAACTTTTATCCCCATATGTGGAAATACTAAACGACGTATTTCAACAAAGAAATGAGCTAGCTATAGCTACATTTTTTACATTTCTTTTTATAATGTATGGACGGTGTCACGTACAACAACTAGTAGTATAAACAAACAATCGATAAACTAAACTTGCGATAATGTAAACGGAATATTTATAATTTTGAATACCTAATTGTTTGCGGAGCTATTTGCTCTACGTGTCACGTACGTGTCGGCCGGCACTGTGTTGTTTACAATCATTATTAAATGCGATTATTAGCTTGTGTTTTGATATTGAATATTGAATACTCAATGCAAAATTTTCAATATTTTGAAATTATCTAACAAAATACATTATTCTGCTAATAATATCAATTTAAAATTAAATTAACTATGCACACGAGCAGGAAACAAAGCTGCGCTTTTTTGGATACGGTTTCGTTATACTATGTATATATTATAATAATTATTAATAAGTAAAATTTTGTTAGGTACTGTATTTTAACATTTAAACGTGTTAATATTTAAGTGCATTCTGAAAATAAATAAAGATTAACGACGTAATATCGCGCTGTTCGAGTTTTGTTTATTAAATAAACAAATTGCTAAAAGGCTTAATGTTATAATTTATACGATCTGATGATGTTATCTTGGATTGCATTAAATATTTATATGATTTATATTCAGTACTATAAAACAAAGGAAAGAATTGTTTTATTTTAAATTTTCACTGCAAATAAAAAATCTGAATGATTGAATATTTAGTAAAAAATTGAAATTGATTAAATAAAGGAGTAACTATTATAAAATTTGGAAGACTACTTAAATTAATCCGAATAAATATTATCCGAAAAAATAGTCAGTCTGTATATCATAAAAGTCAATTTTGGTAATTTTATATTGATTAATTTAATTCGATCATTGAAAGAATATTTCGAGACTAGTCAGTTTATACATAGGTAAATAAATCTTTCCATATAAAATTTAGACAGGTTCAAAAATAATTCAAGAAATTACGTTAATTGAAACTGTCAACGCTATGTAAAAGGAGTACAAATATAATTTAAAGTATTAGGATGTTTTTTCGTTTATAATCTACAGGTAGGTAATGAACCATCATTATTACTCCCTACTGGCAGCAATTTGTCACTTAGATAAAACTACGTGAGATGAATGACTTTTAAATTATTTCTTACTTAGGTATTGTATCATTTCATTGTCTCTGATTGTCTTTCTTAACAAAATAGACCTTATATATTTTGATTTCAATTGATTTAATTGAAACGTGATTTTAGAGACTGATTTATTTTTGTTTTTTATGATTAATTCAAATTATATAATTGTTTTTGTCAATAAACTTTTTAACTTTAATTATTTAGCTCTGGAATATAAATGTATAGTTTGTTTTGGTTTTGTAAATATAAATATTTCTCTTTATTTATTGTTAATTATTTCAATCAGTGAATAATTACAGCAATAGCTTAATAATAATTTCAAAACAGTTCTAAAAAGATGGCATCCTGCATCTAACATTCTTTAAATCTGTTTATTTTTCCAAAAACTATGTTTGGTATAAACATTATAATAATTATGCCCCTGTACACATTATGCGACGCAACATCAAGTGATATAAAACTTACCTTTTGCAGTGAATTCCGGCCACAAACATGGCATAGAAACCATAATTTAGTATCACATTGGAAAAAATGACTTAGTTGTTAAATTGTCTGTAGTTTTTTTCCTCATTTTTAGAACAAAAAAAAGTATGACTCTAAAGAAAAAATGTATTATATTAAGAATTGTATTGTATTATATAAAGTACAAAATAATTTAATGAAACAATTAAGGACAACACAATACTGCCACAGACCAACGCCCCGTAATTGATTTACTTTTATCTAACTTTTGAAGGCCTTCTTAATTGTTATTTAAAAAATACAGAAAAGTATGAAATTACACGATTGAGGTTATTGAATATTTGGAATTACTTTTCCGTTGTGTAGTAAATTATATTATGTTAACTATTTGTAATGAGATAAACATATATTGCAATAAGCATTCTTAATTTTATTTTGCCAAATATACAATTCATTTCATTACAAAACTTCTCTAAAAAGAATGAAATCGAAAACAACACGAAATAATAAATAAAACTTATCGCTTATAATGAAGCGTCACAGAATAGTTTTCGTACGCTATCGTGTTATCAAGACGGAACTACCCCTACTATGAGAGTAATTTCACGAATGTAGGCCTATTTTTGTTGAGAAGGTTCCCGGCTCTACCACTTAAATACTACAGGATAGAAAGTGACGATTATACTTGCCAGTCAATCAGTAGCTTACGGTTGACAATAGCGGTTATGACACAAGAACGAGAACTTGACGCCTATCACCGCCATCCTTTAATATCGAGTGATGTTGCATCTGTAAAGAAGTGATGGTAGACGTGATGGGATAGATATCATGATTCTTTATTCATTTTAATAAAATGAATAAAGCTCTTTGTAGATCATTTGTAGCTATATTTAGTGATGTCAACACTTATCTTATTTACAGTCAACAGTAACAATCCAATCCAACAGAACTGTTAGAGTTTGAACAGTTAATGTGTAATGAATGCAATGATAATAACTCATTGTGATCCAGTGTGATGTACATAAACTGGTTCCGGATTGAAACTGAACTTGTTTAAATAATGTTATGTATCTATTAGCGGTTATATAACCAATAACTATTATACACAACTTGATAGGTATAGGCCTTGAATTAATATACTTCATATATTATTTTAGAACGTTGTAAAAGTGAATCGTAAAAATATTGTTGTGTATATGACATATGATCTGTAAATAAATACGCGTTACATAAAAATGATTTAAAAAACTTAGATAGTAACGAAAATCAATGTTGTAAGTTAGGTTTTGAAGGAATTACACATTAAAACTTTTTTTTTCAAATAAGTATTTGAATATTTTTTTATTTAGGTGTAGTACATGATTTAAGTAGTAATGCTAAAATGTTGACTGAAATTTTGTAATTATATTATGCGATGAAAATTATACAATATTGAAGGCCACAATATACTAATACGAAAAAAAAAAGTCAAATATAAAAATCCACGAGTTTTAATTGACGGAGATCAATCTCTCGTCGTGTCGTAAAAAGCATGCACATTAAGGTAGCAAAACAATGGACGCTTTATTGTTTTCGATTGCGGCTATATTCATAACCCTATGAATATCTGACTTATCATTCCTTTTAGAAATTTTGATATAAAAATTTACATATGTGACGTACGCTTCAAAACATGAAACAGTTTAAAAAAAGAAAGTTTATAATTGAACTACTTAAAAAAAATTACTGTTTTTCTTTTTTTTTAATTTATAATAACTCAATAGTTTGTCAATTGTAAACCATTTATTGTTTTACGTTTGTGACCCCACGTCTGTGTCACGTCAATAGTATAAAATATGAAAAATAATAATATATAAAAAGTATATCCAGGGAAATAAATATAGCCAGCGACTTTGTCAGATTTCCCTGAAAATGTGAAAACTGGCCGGAGTTAAAAATGTCCTTTATGTGTTCTGGAGTAAAAACTGTAACCATACATAATATTATCAAAATACGTGCTCTACTTTCTGCTTTATGCGTTATAAACCAACAGATAATCATAAAGCAAAGAGAAAAGTATTGTTTGAATTCTGTGTCACGTATTGAATATGTACGAACTAGTTTTTGCTACAAAAACAAAGATGTATGCCAGAGAAACATAGTATTACTTTGTTTTAGTACTACATTTTTATCAATATTACATTTATAGCCAGATGTTTATAAAGAAATTAATCTAATAAAGGTTTCTATTAAGAAAAGAAAGATTAATTATTTACTTTATTATTCATTTTTACTCAAAGCGTTATTGTATAATAAAGGTCCTCTAATGTTGGAGTGCATCATTAAAATACCTAGACGACTGTCACGCAATGTCTGCATTTGTAACAGAGATAAAATACTGCGTGGTATAAATTATTTTAAACGTTCTGCTCTTAAATAATTACAGCCGTATTAAATGGCTATTTCTTTTATTTTGCTGATTTGGATTACGTGACATCTTTTTTTTTTTGTTTGTCTTTTATATATTTTTGATACATTCATCACATCATCTATGTGATCTTGTTAAGATTTTTTTGCTAAAAATTATTGTATTTTCACGAACTTGAAAAATTCTGGAAACACACGTGGGAATCAAAGTGAATATGATAGATGAACAGATCGTCTGGATGTAATTGGTCGATGTATATAAATATTAGTTTAACCTTCATAGTATCTTAAGAAAATTAATTTATTATACTTGGTTAGTATGTACGAGTATTTCCCGATGAAATTTAATTTGTAATTTCTTTTTATAGCTTAATTGTTAAGATCTGAAATCGTTTATTCTTATCATTCTAGATACGAATAATTTATTAAAAAGTTTCGTAGTTTTAAAAACTACTAAAAAGCAACTTATATTAAAATCTTTCTTAATTATTCAAGCACATCTCTCCATTAGACGTCGAGCGACTGTGTTCAGTCTACTTTAACACTTATTATGTTATGTTACTGTTAATTAGAGATGAAGGATACTAGAAGCATTCGGTGCGAACACATTAACGTAAGAGTATACAAACACACAAATATAAAATAAATGAAACACAGTGTGAAAAGGGTGTCCTTGAAAATTTACCGATTTTTGATTTCTACTTTAGTTCTAAGGTTCCAAGCTCACAGCTGAAATTGAAATTGTGTTTTAATTTTTTTAACAATGCCGAGTTAAGATTAAGCTAATTATAATTATTACCACATTTAGCTAAATTAACTAAGAGCATGTAACTCTTTTATAAAACATTTTAACCACAATCAGTTTTTATACATTTTGTAAATATAAAAAATACATAAAAGAGATACGTCTATATGATTGATTGATGATATTTAAATATTCATTGTAACGTATTATGTCAAGAACATATTGTCAAGAACATAAAATAAACAGTTAGAATCCTCAAGAATTCATAAAACAAATATATATTTTTTATAATAAGTATAATAGTGAAATTTTTAAAAAAGCTCATTGAAACAGATTTGTTTGAAGTAATCAAGTTTTCCAAATATAAGTGTATATATATATATATATATATATATATATATATATATATATATGTTTTATATACATTAATCATTTCTTATTTTTGTTTTTAATTTTTAAAGTAAATGTTAACAAAGTATTAATCATAACTTTCTTAGCTTTCAAATTAATTGAAAATTTTTGAGAATAAATAATTTAAATTTATCCTTTAAATTTATTAAAAATCAATAAGCCCATTTTAATTAATGCAATTGAATTATTAAATAATCATACATAAATTAATTTTTTGCTTCCATGTGACAGTTCCTTTAAAAGACGTCGCAAATTATATTTTGACTAATGTATATTCCGTGGCATAAGATGTTGGTAACAATGAAAATGCTGTAATGTGAGCGGTATATAAAGGTATATAAAGATAGTGAAATTATGCGGCAAAGCCTTCAAAGGCTTTGCCGAGTATAGCGCAGTTTCATGAGTGAGTGTGCCGTAGGTTAATGAATAACAGATGTTATTTGAAAATGTTCATACCTCGTATGTTGCTTTATATTGTCATGAAGTAATTGCTTTCCCCTACATTATGTGTTGAATGATATTATATTGAAATATATTGGAGGTGTTTATGAAATTATTAATTTAAGCTCAGTATTAATATTGTGAACGTGAAATGTGTTATGTTGTAATAAGTCGTGTCCCATTTTAATATTCACAAAATTGTTCTCATTTGTGTTATAATTTAGATTATTTCAAAAATTTCAGTCGTTAATAATTAAAATTGAATTTAAGAAAAATATATATTGTATATAGCAAGGTTTTTAAAATTCAAATTGCGCTCAATAACAGCGCAATTTGAATTAGTCACGATTGAAAATGTTGGAATGTCGCTGTATTGCATAACACAGTTCAAAAAAGCTTGTACTATGAACATATTATTATACTGAGAATACGTTCGTTTATACAACTATGTGCCAAAACATATTTATTTGTACCTTGGTAAGGTAAAAAGTTTCAGGTAGAACATATACCAAAATTCAGGTTGGCAATCAGACAGAGAACAAATTTAGATATTCGACCAACACTTTACTGTTTATTCCAGTCACGTTTCGCCGATTTTCGACTTGCGTTGCGTTGCGACGTTGCGATGTCTCGACCAAATTCTTATTTCTACTCATCTGATAACGTATGCTTTTTAGTAATCGAAAAATCGCTTACCGGTCATGAAAATTATTTACTTAATACTTCTTGGAGATGCCGGTCACGTGAGGGCCGAAAGATCTGCCGTAAAACACTTCGCCTAATAAAATGACTGGGGCAAAGGATTAAGTGTTTACCATGAATCTACGGTGTTGAATACATATAGGTGAATGTACATACTATGTTTTATTTTTATATCTTTCTTATTCTGAGCATATCAGTTCGTTATAAAATTATATATTTTAAATTATAATGTATTGAACATTGCAAATAATTTAAAAACTGAATGTTTAGTATGAGCTGCGCAAAAAATGCAGATAGAATAAATATTTAAAGGTATTTTAAAATTTGAATAACGAAATGAATTCAATTTAAAAACAAATATAGTCAATGGAATTTCAATAAGTACATAAAAAATAGTAATTTCATATTATTATATTCGCAATTAGATATTTATTCGCAATGTTATGTGAAATGTTTTAATAATAACTAATTATTTACTAAAACCTAGTGAGTTTTTTAGGTAACTGTAAAGCGATATTTTAAAAGAGGTTTAGTTTATTTCTAGTTTCATTTTTCCTTTCACAGTTGGTATCAAGCTTATTACTTACATATTTATAAGTATCAAGTTTAAAACATTTACTTGAAGAAGTATTATGTAAATAAGTGAAACATTACCCCGGTCTCATTAGCGGCCGTCGTAAAAATAATAGCCGCCGTTACCTCCGTATATAATTAGTAAGAAACTTGTTATATAAGTTGCTTGAATAGAAATATTATCTGTTTGTTTATAACACTATTTAACTAAAGAGATATTTAGAATAATCTTTAGTTCTATTAACCGAAAATTATTCAATATAATTTTCGGTTACCAAAGTAATTACTTTTCTTCATTCTTATGAAATTAAGTGTAGCAAGGTATTTATTAAGTAAGGCATGATTTATCAAGACACGTGTTTAAAATGGATGCCAGTATTGACCATTATTGCAGTCTACCTCTTGAATTTGTTAATTATAACTTTTTTAATGATTAATTATTCATGTCCCTATTTGAATAATAATTATTCAGTTAGTATTTTTATACTAAAGTAAATACACAATGTTTGTTTTTTATAAATGTTGCCCTTTGAAAACATTCTTTACTGAAAATATATTTATTAAGATGTATTTGAATAAATGTGTTAGTAGGTCGAGTCGTGTGTTTCGTTAATTATGAATTTATAAATAATTACCTATTTTACTTACGAGTAAGTACAAAATTTGTACTATAAGTATGGCAGAACATAAAATAAGTATTTTAATAATATTCCAATTTATTAATACAATCATGTTAAACTACAACCATAATTAGTTATCTTCATCGATGTACAGATCTAACTTTGCAATTCAATTTGAGAGTTTCCAATCTTGTTTAAAAACAAACTTTATAACATTTGTCACAACATCGCTTTCACTAATTATTTTACAATATAATTATAACCACGGCTTTAATATTGTGTTTAATTTTAGTGATATGGAATGACAGTTTTAATAATAACACTCAATACGAAATGTAGTTATTGTTAATAATTTTTAAATAAGAAATCAATTACATTTTCTATAATTAATACTAATATACTGTTTTTACCTATCAATTGAACAGATGTTAAATTAAACGTGTGTAGTCAACGTAATGGTGAATCTACATTTTGTTTGAAATTTTACAGTCATGACTTTTAGTTTAACCATTTCCATTGTAATCCATTGTATATGAGAGAATTAATATTTAAAATGTATGTAAAATATTTACAAAATGAAATATTTTTAAAATTTGTATATATTTTTAGGTTATACAATTAGTTTCTATTGTACAAATTTTTAAAGAATTAAAAATCATTTTTAAAGATTTTTTTTTTAAATATCCTGTTTATTTTTCCTTAATCAATCATTAATTTGATAATTTCCAGTATTGATGTTCAGGGGTTTGATAATTTTCGTCTAGTTATATTTAAATTAGATATATAACAATTATATATTAATAATCAATTTGAATATACTATAACTAATTCATGCATAGTCAGAGTTATTAGTGTTATAAAACTTTTTTAGTAATTAGAATTTTAATTAAATAAAATTGTATTCAGATGAGATGGGTTGTTAATACGAATATTTACTTGTGACTGTATTTACATACCTACATAAAATCAGTTATAAATAAAGACATTTAAATATAAGATCTCAGTAACCCCAAAAGTGACTTAACAACATATGTAGTCCTGTAATGTCATAACATAATATAATTCTGAAAACAATATTTAAGCATATTATGTCAAACATGATTATTACTGACAGATATTCGAATATTGGTACAATAGCAAATCTATATTAAATAGTCTAAATATAAATACAATAAATTTTTACCATTTAAAAAAAACGACATCCACTTTTGACGACGACGGCCATTTTTCTGGTTTCATCTGTTCATCTTCAAGTAATAAGAAGTGTATATATTATAAAAAATCATAATTTTTATTTGTCTTTTACCAGTTCAGAATTAGTGTCTTTCGAAATGTAAAGTATTATGTATTTACTAATTTGTCTCAGATAATAAGCTACTGACACAATATTTATAAAATCATCCAGTAACTTAATACGAGTATTATTAATGTTTCATTGTTATTGTTGCAATATTTTTTACAAAAATTATTCAAAGGGTTTTTTAAGTAACACATAATAATATAATCGAATAACAAATAATAAAGTTATACAACAAATTCCAATATTTCTAATTTTAATTATATAATAAAGTACAAGCTCAGTACATCGGTAGCATCGTAGTAAATCAAAACCGAATTTGCAGTGCACTCGATTTCATACTCACTGGCTTGTATCGTCTCGTAAGTCCTATTTCGATAATTTATCATTTCTGTGTCTTTGTAAGGATAAAACAATTTAACGAGTTTGCGATTTGTTCTTAGAAAGTTATTTGCAAATAAAATATTGTTTGTTCATATTTAATTAAAGTTTTTGTGAAATAGAAGGTAGTTTTTTTAAATCATTTTATTAATATTAGAACTGTAGTCTTAAACAGTTATGGGACTATAATAAATAAATAAGTAAACAAAACTTGATTGTTTATTTTTTATTTTATAGGACATTGATATATAATAAGTTTTTTTTTTATTTTTTGTGTATTTACTATAGTCTAAAAATACACACCATTAATATTTTTTTAGAGGTTGTAAATTATTCTGAATTTCATGATATAATATTTTGTAATACGGGTAACGTAATAATATCATTGTTTATATATCTATATAATTCTGTTAAAACTACGTATTGTAAATGTGTTACAGAGTATTATTATTGTATTAATTAGATTTAAGAATTTACATCTACTTAGAACAATTGTTATTGCTAAATATATTATATTAAAGTTAAAATTTATTGATTTTAGTTATTGGCAGAAGCAATATTAATGATATTAAATTATGTTTTTGTTTACCTAAATACGTTAAATAAAAACGTGTGAATTAAGGTTGTTACAAAAACATTTAGGATTTTATTGTTAAGAATAACTATGTTGTCAGAATTTAACTTATTCAAATATTTAAAGCTACGATTACGACGAAATGCTATAAGTGGTCGCTCGCGCCGATTATTAAATTAGTATAAGTACGACTTTGAGCCCCCATTTAATTATTATTAAGAACATCCCTGACAAGCCCAACTCCCCCCCCCCCCTGCCAAACATGATAGCGATGCCTCCAAAAAGTATACCCCAGGAGGGTACCGGCTTTGATGAAGCCGGGGACCCCCTCCCCGAGCAAAATCGGGGGAATGATCCTCGGATTTTGCTCGGGCTGCCCGTCGTATCTGGGGCGGGCAAAGTATCGCCTTTTGTGTTTTCTGAGGGCAAACGACGGCAAACAGCGGCACCCCGCTCCACTCTAGATGTGGACTTTTGCAACATTCGGGGGTTTCACTCGAACCTAAACGCCGTCCACTACCACCTTGAGACGGCGCAGCCGGCCTTGTTGTTTTTGACGGAGACGCAGATATCTCAACCTAGCGACACAGCGTACCTGTCATACCCCGGGTATAAACTAGAACATCATTTTATACCACACGCCGGGGTATCTGTGTTCGTAAGGGAGGATATCTGCTACCGTCGCCTTCAGGTTTTTGAAGGTCGGGACCTGTCTGTACTCTGGCTACGCGTGGACATGGACGACCATGTCAGAGTCTACGCGTGCCTCTACAGGTCCCATAGTGGTAATGCAGAAACGGATCAACTCTTGGGCCATGTTCAGGCGAAGATTGACGATCTGCTTTCACAGACTCCCTCCGCCGAAGTCGTAGTCCTCGGGGACTTTAATGCGCACCATGCCGATTGGCTAGGGTCACGTGCCACCGACTACGCGGGGAGATCTGTGTTTGACTTTGCTCTGGCAAATGGTCTGTCCCAGCTGGTAAAGACGCACACTCGTCTACCGGACGTGGACAGCCACACGCCCTCTTTGTTGGATCTTCTGCTGACTACACGTCCAGAAAAGTACCAGATCACTGTCGAGGCTCCCTTAGGTTCCTCTGATCACTGTCTGGTACGGAGTGTAGTGCCCATTCGACGTCCTGATCGCACAAGACCTGCGACTCGACGCGTTTGGCACTACAAGTCAGCGGATTGGGATGGAATGCGGTCCTTTTTTGCATCCTACCCATGGGGGCCGATTTGTTTCCCTTCCAATGATCCTAGTGACTGCGCTGCGGCTGTAGCTGATGTGATACTTCAGGGCATGGAACTATTTGTACCAAGCTCTGTGGTACCGCTTGGCGGCAGATCGCGGCCTTGGTTTGATGCGTCTGTCAGGGCAGCAGTAGCTGGCAAACGGCAGGCTTATCAAGCTTGGGCTAATGCGTTAGTCACTAAGGATCCGAACTCTAGAGTTCTGAAGAGGAAATACAACCGTGCCTCCAGATTCTTCAAACGGCAAATCGCTAGAGCAAAGTTCAAGCATGTCGTCAAAATTGGGGATCAGCTGGCAAAGTACCCGCCTGGCACGCGCAAATTCTGGGCGCTTTCAAAGGCCACTCTGGGAAACTTTAGCCAGCCGTCCCTACCGCCGTTGCACATGGGGAATGACTCTCTGGCCCACACGGCAAAAGAGAAAGCCGATCTCTTGGGCACTCTTTTCGCCTCGAACTCGACTTTGGACGACCAGGGGAAGACACCGCCTATCATCCCGCGGTGTCAGAGTTCAATGCCGGAAATAGTTTTTCGCCAAAAAACTATCAGGCAGTCTCTATTTTCCTTGGACGTTCATAAGTCGAGTGGGCCGGATGGCATTTCTCCATTAGTGCTACGAACGTGTGCCCCTGAGTTGACTCCAGTGCTAACGCGTCTATTTCGGTACTCCTACCTTAGAGGCGTAGTCCCGGTCTCATGGAAGCGTGCCCTTGTCCATCCGATCCCTAAAAAAGGTGATAGCTCGGACCCAGCTAACTACAGACCTATCGCCATTACCTCCCTTCTCTCCAAAATAATGGAGATTATCATAAACCGACAGCTCCTAACGTACCTAGAGGATCACCAGTTGATCAATGACCGGCAGTATGGCTTTCGCCATGGTCGATCAGCTGGTGATCTTCTGTTATACCTTACGCACCGTTGGGCAGCGGTTATTGAAAGCAAGGGAGAAGGTCTGGCAGTTAGTCTGGATATGGCAAAAGCCTTTGATCGTGTATGGCACAAGGGGCTTCTTTCGAAGCTACCTTCCTATGGGCTTCCCGAGGGTTTATGCAAGTGGATCACCAGTTTTCTCACTGGGCGGAGCATACAGGTCGTTCTCGACGGTTTTTGCTCGGACCCCAAGCCCGTGAATGCTGGTGTACCCCAAGGCTGCGTGCTATCCCCAACTCTGTTCCTCCTGCATATCAATGATATGTTGGATATTTCCAACATACATTGTTATGCGGATGACAGCACTGGGGATGCAATATATTCCGGTCGTGCAGGTCTCTCTCGGGAAAACGTCGACGAGTGCCGAAAGAAACTTGTGTCTTCAATAGAGACCTCCCTGGGGATGGTCTCTGAGTGGGGTGAACTGAACCACGTTCAGTTCAATCCCCTAAAGACACAGGTTTGCGCGTTTACCACTAAGAAAACCCCATTTGTCGTATCACCGCTCTTCGAGAGCACTCCTCTTATTGCCTCGCCAAGTATCAGAATACTGGGTCTCGACATTTCGAGCGATTGTCGGTTTCGTGGTCATCTGGAGAGCAAGGCCAAGTTGGCCTCGATGAAATTGGGAGTGATCAATAGAGCGAGGCAGTATTTCAAACCTGGCCAAAGACTTGCGCTCTATAAGGCGCAGGTCCGGCCTCACATGGAGTACTGTTCTCATCTCTGGTCCGGATCACCCCAATATCAGCTTCTACCATTTGACCGCGTACAACTGAGAGCCGTTCGGATTGTCGGGAACCCAGTGCTCTGTGAACGGCTGGACTCTTTGGCATTGCGTAGAGACGTGGCTTCTTTGTGCGTCTTCTACCGCATTTACAACGGGGAGTGTTCCGAAGAACTATTCGATTTGATGCCTACCGCCGAATTTCACTACCGCACAGCTCGCCATCGCCTCCTTTATCATCCATACCACCTGGACGCGTGGCGATCTTCAACTGTGCGGTTTTCAAGGACTTTTTTCCCACGTACCACTCAAATGTGGAACGAACTTCCTTCGGCGGTATTTCCAGATCGATACGACATGGGTACCTTCAAAAAAGGCATATATTCCTTTCTCCAAGGCCGGCAACGCTCTTGTGTATCCTCGGATGTTGCAAGAGTTCATGGGCGGCGGTGATCACATACCAACGGTGACCCGCAAGCTCGTTTGCCCTCCTCTAACATAAAAAAAAAAAAAAAAAAAGCTAAGGATTTTTATACTTCTATTTGTAATATTTTTATTGAACGTCATTACTTTTTCTGTGTTTAAATGTATTCTGAAATTATTAAATAAGTAAAGAATTCTGAATTTTTTTTTATAACGAGTATATATTATAGATATAAAAAATGGTATTTTATGGTTTATGGACGGTGTCGCGGAAAACAGCTAGTATAGTAAACAATCAATAAACTAAGCTTTCGATAATGTAGACAGAATATTTATAATTTTGCATTCCTAATTGTATGTGGAGCTATTTGCTCCACGTGTCACGTACGTGTCGGTCGGCACTGTGTTGTTTACAATCATTATTAAATGCGATTATCAGCTTGTGTTTTGATATTGATGATTAAATATTGAGTATAGAAAGCAACATTTTTAAATATTTTGTAAATATCTACCAAAATACATTATTCTGCTAAAATTAAATTTTTAAAATTAAATTAACGATGAACCCGACCAAGAAACAAACCGGCGTCTTTTTAGATACGGTTTCGTTATACTATGTATTTAATATAATAATCAATTATTAATATGTATAATTTTATATGGTACCGTATTTTAACATTTAAACGTGTTAATATTTAAGTGCATTCTGAAAATAAATAAAGATTAACGACGTAATTTCGCGCTGTTCGTGTTTTGTTTATTAAATAAACAAATTGCTAAAAGGCTCATTATTATAATTTACACGATCTGATGATGTTATCGTGGATTGAATTAAATATTTATAAAATTTATATTCAGGATTATAAAATCAAGGAAAGAATTATTTTATTTGAAAAAAAAGAAATTTAATAAATTATTATAAACTTTGTAAGACTATTTAAATTAATCCGAATAAGTAATGTCCGAAAAAGTAGTCAGTCTGTATATCATAAATATAACTGATAGTCCAAATGTCAATTTTCTAAAATCGTCGATTAGTCTGATCATTAAAAGAATCTTTTAAGACTAGATAAGTAGATAAATCTTTACATATAAAATTTAGATACGTTCAAAAATAGTTCAAGCAATTACGTTATTTGAAAATGTCAACGCTATATAATAGGATTAAATTTTCTTTGTTTAGGATGTTTTTTCGTTATCAATCTACAAGTAGATGAGGTTCATTATTACTTTTGACTGGCTGCAATTTGTCACTTAGATAAAACTACGTGAGATGAATGACTTTTAAATTATTTCTTACTTAGTTATTGTATCATTTCATTCTTTCTGATTGTATTTCTTAGCACAATACACCTTTTATATTTTGATTTAAATCGATTTGATTTGACTGAAACGTGATTTTGGAGTCTGGTTTACTTTTGTTTATTTATGATTAATTTAAATTATATATACTTCTATTGTCGCTAAATGGTTACAAAATAAAACGAATTATTATTATATCACTAGCGAATACAGAACATCTTAATCAAGAGGCCTTTTTGTATGGTATCACATTTGATATTTATTTACAAAACAATGAATGAATTGCCAATTTTGATACTACAATTGTCCGGGGTTTGTACGTATAAATGTATAGATTGATTTAATTTTGTATAGACAAAATATATATATCTTTATTTATTGTTTGTTATTTCAAACGGAAAATAACTACTGCAATAGCTTAATAATAATTTTAATACAGTACTTCATATATCTTTATTACATCGACGTATATACAAAGCACATATAAGTATACAAGAGAAAAAGTTTATACATCTTCTTGAAAAATCTGCGGTTACAACTAACAATATGGATTTAAAACCTGGATCTAACATTCTTTAAATCTGTTTATTTTTCTAAAAAGTATATCTGATATAAATATTGTAATAAATATGCCTCTTTACACATTATCACAACACAACACAATTCATTTCATTATCAAACTTCTTTAAAAATATAGAAAACGAATACAACAATAAATAAAACTTATCGCTTATAATGGAGCGTCACAAAATCGTTTTTGTATGCTATCGTGCTACCAAGACGGAACTACTCCTCCTATGAGAGTACTGTCACGATTGTAGGCCTATTTCTGTTGAGAGGGTTCCTTACGCTAGCATTTAAATACTACAGGGTAGGAAGTGACGGTTATACTTGCCAGTCAACCAGCAGCTAACGGTTGAGAATAGCGGTTATGATACAAACACAAGAACCTACCACCGCCATCCGCTCATATCGAGTGATATTGCATCTGTGAAGACCCGATGGTAGACCTGAAGGGATAGATATCTTGCATCCGAAACGGTCTTGTTCAAATTACATATGAGTATATGTAAGGAGAATACGAATACAAAACACGCTAATCAACAATTAATAATCGGTAATTTTAAGATAAATAAACAAAGCTCCATGTAGATCATATGAAGCAATATTTAGTGATGTCGACACTTATCTTATTTACAATCAACAGTAACAATGCAATCTGACAGAACTATTGAAATTTGAACAGTTAATGTGTAATAAATGCAATGACAATAACTCATTGTGTTCCAGTGTGATATACACAAACTGGATCCGCATTGAAACTAGACTGGACTGGACTGGATTAGACAGGTGGTGAGTTAATATATCTCAAATATTATTTTAAAACGTCATAAAAGTGAATCGTGAAAATAATATTGAATATAGGACATATAATCTGTAAATAAATACGCAATACATAAAAATGATTTAAAAACTTAAATATTAACGAAAAACAATACTGCAAGTTTTTTTTTTCAAATAAGCTTTTGAATATTTTTTATAAATAGTACATGATTTTACTAATAATGCTAAAATGATGACTGCAAATTTTGTAATTATATAATGTGATGAAAATTATATAATATTGAAGGCCCCAACATTCAAATATACTAAAAAATAGTCAAATATTCTATAGAATAATTAATTACACTTCATCAAAAGTTACAAATTTCTACGGACATGAAATAAAAAAAGCAATAAAAATCCACGAGCTTTAATTGACCGAGATCAATCTGTCGTCGGGTCATAAAGAGCATGAACACTAAGGTATCCAAACAATGGACGTTTTATTGTTTTCGATTGTGGCCATACCGTATGAATACCTGTTAGAAATTAGTCAAAAATATTTTGAACTTTGATATTATAATTTACATATGTGCCGTAAGCTTTAAAATATGAAACAGTTTTTAAAAAGAAGGTTTATAATTGAACTATAAAAAAATACTGTTTTTATTGTTTTTTTTTAAGATTATAATACCTTAATAGTTTGTTAATTGTAAACCATATATTGTTTTATGTCTGTGATCCGAGTCAAGTCAATAGCACAAATATGAAAAATAATAATAATTAAAAAGTGTATCCAGTAAATAAACGTAGATAGTTATTGCCAGCGACTTTGTCTGAACTCCCTGAAAATGTAAAAACTAGCCGATGTTAAAAATGTCCTTTATGTGTTCTAGAATAAAAACTCTAACCATACAAAATGTCATCAAAATACGTGCTCTACTTTCTGCGTTATGCGTTATAAACCAACAAATAATCATACAGCAAGCAGAAAAGTATTGTTTGAGTTCTGTGTCACGTATTGAATATGTACGAACTAGTTTTTGCTATAAAAACAAAGATGTATGCCACAAAAACATTATTTTGTATTAGTTCTACATTTTTATCAATATTACATTTAGGTCCAGAAGTTTATTAAGAAATGATTGTAATAAAGGTTTCTAAAAAAGCAAAAATTAATTATTTATGGCTATTTCCTTTATTTTTCTGTTTTAGATTACGTTGCATCTCATTTCTTTTTGGTTTCTGTTTTATTTATTTTTGCTACATTAGATGATATGGTCTTGTATAAGATTTTTTCTGATAAGAATTATTGTATTTTAACAGACTTGAAAAATTCGGGAAACACTCGTGGGTGTCAAAGTGAATATGTTAGATGAACAGATCGTCTGGATGTAATCGGTCGATGTATATAAATATTAATTTAACCTTCAAAATGTGTTAAGAAAATTAGTTTATTATTCTTAGTAAGTACGTGTGTTACATTATATTTAATACGAAATATGCTTATGTTATGTCGAAATGTTAAAATCTAAAATTTACTTATTTTTATCGTTCTAGAACTCATACGTAATTTAATCATAAGTTTCATAATTTAAAAAATTACTAAGAGCCAATTTATATAAATAAGATAGTAACAACATATATCTTCTTAAATTTTTAAAGGACGTCTGTCCATTAAACGTGGAGCGACTATCTTCAGTCTACTTTAAGACTAATTTTATTATGTTAGAGTTAATTGGAGATGAAGATATTGGAAGCATTTAAACATATAAATATAATATAAATATAATAAAGTATGGAGGCGGTGCTTTTAAGCCTTTATTGATTACTAGAACTGAAAATTAAAATTGAACTGTTTACTGGAATCCCAAAAGCTGATATTGAAATTGTTTTAACATTTTTTATTACGATACCTGTTTTATTTAAAATTATAACCAAATATGTTTTTAAATGATTGATAGAAAGATGATTTTATAATATTCATTATAACGCATGATTTCACCAAAATAACATTAGAATAAATATAATGTTAGATTCTGAGCTCATAAAACAGATATTTTTGTTATATAAGTGATATTTTAAAACAACTATATTGCAGCACTGAGCGTTATTTTAAATCAGGTTTAAAATATTTAACATTATTTTTTTCTTCTTTTTTGAGTCACAAAAACAAAGAGTAAGGAAACCAAGGGTGAACTTAAAATAAATAAAACATCATATTTTTTTATCATATTATAATTGATCTTTAAATAATAAAACTTAGTAAATGTTAAAATTAATTATAATTTTAATGCTTTCTTTTCCTAAATTTTCATTAATACAATTTAATTATATAAATAATATATAAATTTTAATCTCGCTTCTACGTGACGGGGCCTTTAAAAGGCGTCGCAAATTATAATTTGACTAATGTGATGGCATATTACTTGGCATAAGGTGATGTTGGTAACAATGAAAATGCATTAATTTAAGAGTGTGGTTGCTATAAAGGTGGTGAAATTAGGTGACAAAACCTTTGAGATTAATAAGTAACAGATGTTAATTGGAAAATGTTCATACCTCGTATGTTGCTTTATTTCGTCATGAAGTAATTACTTTCCCCCGTGTGATGTGTTGAATGATATCATATTAAAATATATTAGGGATATTTATCTCAATCTTAATATTGTGAACGTGAAATGTATTAGTTTATAATGAGTCATGACACATTTTAATATTCACGACATTGCTATAATTTTTTATTATAAGTATATATTTTGCAACTTATAAATTCTAACTAACTTAATATATAAAGGGTTTTGTTACATAATTTTGTAACTATAGGTAAAAAATGTCTTGACTTAAATTATACACGGTTGAAAATGTTGTGTCGCTTTATGCATAACACAATTCAAAAGATAATATGTACTTGGATACGTTTATGTGCACCAAAATATCTTTATTTGTAACTTGGTTAGTTATAACAAACTAACACGTAACACTATTATGATTATCTACCTGAATTTAGGTATAGACCTAAATTCAGGTAGACAATCAGAGAAAAAACAAATTTAATTTTTTCGACCAGCACTATCATTTTTATTCTGATCACGTTTCACCGATTTTCGACTTCGTTGCGATGTCTCTACCAAATTCTTATTTCTACTCATCTGACAACGTATGCATTTTAGTAATCAAAAAATCCCTTACCATTCATGAAATTATTTATTTAATACTTCTTGGAGATTCCGGTCACGTAAGGGCCGAAAGATCTGTCCTAAAACACTTCGCTATACAAAATTACTGGAGCAAAGGATTTAGCGCTTACCATGAATCTACAGTGTTGAATATATAAAGATGTACATATTATATTTACATTTCTATATCTTTCTTATTGTGAACACATCAGTTCTTTTAAAAATAATATAATTTAAATTATAATGTATTGAACATTTCGAATAATTTTAAATATATGTGTTTACTATGAAATGCGCAATAAATGCAGGAAGAATAAATATTTAAAGGTATTTTAAAATTAGTGTAACGAAATGAATTCAATTTAAAAACAAATATAGTGAATGTCATTTCAATAAGTACATAAAAATAGTCATTCCATTGTATATCGAAAAAAATAGTTATATTTTATTGTTATATTTAAATTTAATTTTTACAAAAGAATATACAATTTGCTTTGGAAGGAAAAATTAATCAAGTACGAGATATATGATGTTAAAATGTTATATGAAATGTTTTACTACTAACTAATACATAATGTTCAAAAACTAGTTAATTATTTAGATCACTATAAAGGGATATTTTAAAAGAGGTTTAGTTTATTTCTAGTTTCATTTTTCTTTCCTACAAGAATACAGGTGACATCAAGCGTTTTACTTACATTTTATAAGTATCAAGTTTAAAACATTTTGCTTGAAGGAGTATTATTTAAATAAGTGAAACATTACCCCGGTCTCATTAGCGGCCGTCGTAAAAAATAATGGCCGCCGTTACTCTCTGTATATAATTAGTAAGAAACTTGTTATATAAGTAAGTTCCTTGAATGGAAATATTGTCTGTTTGTTTATAACATTATTTACCTGAACGGGGTGTTTTGAGTAATCTTTAGTTTTATTATTGAATAATTTTCGGTTACCTAAATAGTTAATATGCTGTAAATATAACTTGTTGTTATTATAATTATTACTAATACGACTGGTCACTACTTTTAAAAATATATTATCAATATCGCATTCTTTCTTCTTTATATCTAAAATTATACTTTACTTTGTTCTTATAAAATTAATAACCAAAGCCAAAGGTTAATATAGTATAGCAAGATATTTAAAAAGGGATGACATATCAAGACACATGTTTATAATGGATCCCAGTAATGGCCACCATTGCCGTCTACATCTTGAATTTATTAATTATAACTTTTGTAATAATTTTAATTTTTATTAAGTAAGTTTTTTTATACTACAATAAGGCTAGCAATCATGCTGCCTTAAAAAAATGTCATAATAATCATATTATATTAAAAATGTCATAATAATCATATTATGACATTTTAAAATTTTTTAAAGCGTTGAATTCATCGAAGAAAAACAAAAACAGTTACTTAGTTTTATATAATTGTATATAATATTTACTTTATATACTGCATTAATATGTTGAACCCATGCTTAGGGATGGGATTGTTCATAAATAAAGCGTAATTTTGTTTACATCATAAACAGAATTTTACGTTTTATTTTTTCACTTTTTGCCTTCCTCTTATTTTTTTAAATAACTTACTATATCTGGAGACAAATCAATGTTCTGATATATCATTGATATATTTATATTGATAAATCAGTCATTTATTTAAAACTTTTACGTACATAGGAATAGGTTCATAAATAAATAGTGTTTGTTTTTTTTGTAAATGTTGCCCTTTGAAAACGTTCATTAACGAAAATTAAAAAAAAAAAGTGTTTGAATTAATGTGTTTTTAGGCCGAGTAAACTGTTTCATTCATTATAATTTTTTCAATAACTTCCTATTTAACTTACGAGTAGAAAAAAATACACAATTTGATCTATTAAGAATATAACAGTACAGAAAATAAGTATTTTATATAATATTTTAATTATCTAGTACAAGAAAATTAAACTACAACCATAATTAGTTATTTCCATAGATGTACAGATCTAACTTTGCAATTCAATTTGTGGTTCTCTAATATTGTTTAAAACAAACTTTATTACATTTATCAGAACATCGCTTTCACTGATTGAATTACAATATAATTGTAACCACCACTTTAATATTGTAATTAATTTAATGATATGGAGTAACAGTTTAGAAATAGTTTAAATATTTAACAAATGTTACAAATAGCAGATATAATAACGGTGTTTTTTTATTAGCTGGAGTAGACTAGGACGATTTAGTTTGCTTTTTCGCTCATCCTAGGAAACGTAGTTATTATCTCCTGTGTGAGATTATTAACAATTCTAAAATAATAAATCAATTATATTTTTAATAATTAATAATAATAACAGTTTATAACGCATTATATTAGAAAGAATACCTTTAAATTGAACAGATTTAAAATTAAACGTGTGTAATCATCTAATGTAAGGTAATGGTATCTATATTTTGTTTGAAATTTTACAATAATGATTTTTAAGTCTTTAAATGACAAATTTCCATTGTTAACAATTGTATATGAAAATTATAATATTTAATATGTATGTTAAATATTTACAAAAATAAATATTTTAAATTTTTTTATATATTTATATTATAATATTACTGTTTCAAACAAATTCAATATTTCAATAGATACTGATTTTGCGTCTTTCTAATAAAATCATCTTAAAAGAAAATGTTTTTTTTTTCTGAAATATTTTATTTACTGTTTATTTTTCATCGAAAAATCATTAATTTCATAATTTCCAGTATTGATATCAAGAGAGGCGATACTTTTCGTCTAGTTATCAGATAGCCATAGTTATTAGTGTTACAAAATGTTAGTTAATTAACTTGTTATTTTTCGCTCCACAAATTGGAATATGGTATTCAGATGGAATGCTGGAATTTTGGATATTTTCTAGTATCTATTCACATATCACATTCACCTATCTAAAATCAGTAATAAATAAAGTCATTTAAATATAAGATCTCAGTAAACCCAAGCGTCATTTAATAACATGGGTGGACCTGTAAAGCTATAACATAATATTATTCTGAATACAACATTCAAACATATGTCAAACATGATTATTACTATCAGATATTCGAATATGATACTATATTCAATAAATCTACGTTATACTGATAGGAAAACACCAGTGTATGCTTGTTTCCTGGACCTGTCAAAAGCCTTCGACTTGGTTTCTTATAATATCCTGTGGAAAAAGCTTCGGAGCAACGGCATTCCTGCTTCACTTATATCTTTATTATCTATCTGGTATGATAATCAGAGAAATTTTGTAAAATGGTCAAATGCTTTGTCTGAGCTATATAAACTTAATTGTGGCGTAAGGCAGGGAGGTCTCAGTTCTCCGAGGCTTTTCAATATTTATATTAATGAATTGCTTGTGAAGCTCAGCAGCACACATGTAGGATGCCATGAGGATTTTTTTTTTTTTTTTTTTTTTTATGTAAGAGGAGGGCAAACGAGCTGGCGGGTCACGGATGGACGTGATCACCGCCGCCCATGAACTCTTGCAACATCCGAGGATTTACAAGAGTGTTGCCGGCCTTGTAGGTAGGAATAAACGCCTTTTTTGAAGGTACCCATGTCGTACCGATCTGGAAATACCGCCGAAGGGAGTTCGTTCCACATTCGAGTGGTACGTGGAAAAAATGTCCTTGAGAACCGCACAGTGGAGGATCGCCACGCATCCAGGTGGTAAGGATGGTATTGGAGGCGATGGCGCGCTGTGCGGTGATGAAATTCGGCGGCAGGCATCAGATCGAATAGTTCTTCGGAACACTCCCCGTTGTAAATGCGGTAGAAGACGCACAAAGAAGCCACGTCTCTACGCAATGCCAAAGAGTCCAGCCGTTCGCAGAACACCGGGTCCCCGACAATTCGAACGGCTCTCCGTTGTACGCGGTCAAATGGTAGAAGCTGATATTGGGGTGATCCGGACCAGAGATGAGAACAGTACTCCATGTGTGGCCGGACCTGCGCCTTATAGAGCGCAAGTCTTTGGCCAGGTTTGAAGTACTGCCTCGCTCTATTGATCACTCCCAATTTCATCGAGGCCAACTTGGCCTTGCTCTCCAGATGACCACGAAACTGACAGTCGCTCGAAATGTCGAGACCCGGATGTCGATGGTGTATGTGTAAATAACTTAAATTATGCAGATGACATGGTGTTGCTGAGTCCCTCGAAATGCGAAATTAGAAAGTTAATATCAATCTGTGAAGGATGGCATGCTGCTTAACATAAGCAGCATGCCCTAATATACAATCCTAAGAAAAGTGAGATGTTAGTCTTTGTAGGGAAAAATAAAAGTCCAACATGTGTCCTTCCTGTACAACTAAGTGGGAAACTGAATTAAAATATCTGGGACACATTGTTACTGAGAATTTAAAAGACGATAAAGACATGGAAAGAGAACGCAGAGCATTGGCTGTAAGGGCCAATATGCTGGCTCGAAGGTTTGCTGGTTGTTCATTACCTATTAAAATTGCACTATTTAAAGCTTACTGCCAAACATTTTACACCAGCGGCCTTTGGGCTAGCTTTACCCAAAGAGCAGCCCACATTCTGCGAGTTCAATATAATAATGCTTTCAGGGCGCTGTTGAGGCTCCCTTATCACTGTAGTGTTTCAGGCATGTTTGCAGATGATTATTTCGCGATAATGCGTAAAAAGGTGGAGTCGGTTTTAAATGGGTAAGGGTAAGCACCAACAGCATCCTGAAAGTATTTGCAGATAGATTGGATGGGCCGACTATTGGTTTATAGGTTTATCAGGTTGCATGTGCAAAATGTAGCCGGGACAGTCTCCCTATGGTAGATATTTGTTTATATAAATTTTGTTTGTATTTTATTTTTATATTGTATGTAATTGTATTTTATTTTTGTTTAAATTTTGTTACACTAACATGGTACTTAAGTAATTCTATTGTACTAACCAACTATGAGCCTATGTTGCTTGACAATAAAAGATTTTTATTTTTATTTTATTTATTTTTTTATTAAATTATTTTTATCATTTAAAGAAAACGACATCTACAGTTGACGATGGTGGCCATTTTAGTTTCGACCACATGAAATCTTACTTACCTTTTCGGGTGAGAATCATCCAAAATTACAATCAACGTATATATATATTGTTCGCTGAGCACCGATAGCCCGTGAGTGTTCAATACTTTGTGATATTCTGAGTGTACTTGTACTTGTACACCAACTTGTACAAAAAATATTATAAATTTTTTAGTAATACATAATAATATAATCGAATGAAAACTAGTGAAGGTAACAAATAAATTGTTATACAACAAATTCCGAGGTTTCCAAGATCTATTTATACAATAAAGTACAGATTCAGTACATCGGTAGTATCGTAGTAAATCAAAACTGGATTGCAGTGCACTCGATTTCATACCCACTGGCTTGTATCGTCTCGTAAGTCCCATTTCGATATTTTATCGTTGCTTTGACTTTGTAAGGATAAAACAATTTAGCAAGTTTGCGATTTGTTCTAAGAAAGTTATTTGCAAATAAAATATTGTTTGTTCATATTTAATTAAAGTTTTTGTGAAATAGAAGGTAGTTTTTTTAAATCATTTTATTAATATTAGGACTGTAGTCTTAAACAGTTATGGGACTATAATAAATAAATTAGTAAACTAAACTAGATTGTTTATTTTTTTAGTTTATAGGACCTTGATATATTATAAGATAAATTTTAATTTTTTGTGTATTTACTATAGTCTAAAAATACACACCATTATAATTTTATTGGAGGTTATAAATTATTCTGATTTAAATTATATCAACAAACCTTGTTCAACAACTTGAATCTGTGACTTTTGGAATACCCACCCCGTCGCTCTGCCACCAGAACTAATAGTTGTCATTCCTCTCTTATTTTCTTTATAATAATTCTTGTCTTTATTATAATATTGTATACGGCTTTACTAAATTATTTGTATTATTACCTACATACTGATTTTCATGATATAATATTTTGTAATGCGGATAATATAAGAATATCATTGTTGATAAATCTATTTCATTATGTTAAAACTACGTATTGTAAATGTTTTGGAGTGTAATATTATTGTATTAATCTGAGTTAAGAATTTACATCTATTAAGAACCATTGTTATTACTAAATATATTATATTAAAGGTAAAAGTTAATGATGATAAATAAAAATGTTTTTTACACCTAAATATGTTAAACTCAAACGAGTGAATTATGGTTACTACAAATATATTTCGGAATGTAGTATTGTTAAGAATAACAATTGTGTCAGTGTTTAACTTATATAACAAATACTTAAAGTTATTATTATGACCAAATGACATAAGTGACCGCTCGCGCCTCTCTAACTATTATATTAGTGTAAGTACGACTGCGTGCCACCCTTTGATTATTAAGAACATACCTGCTAAACTAAGTATTTGTATACTTAAATTATTTGTAATATTTATATTTGACGTCATTACTTTTTCTGTATTTAATTGTATTATGGAATTAGTAATTGGATAAAGAATTGTGAAAAAATAATAAACCACTGGATAAATAGCTTATTACCTGAGTCAAATGAATAAAGAAAAACTTTACATTTTGAAAGACACTAATTCTAATGAGTACTGGTTGTCCTGTTGTGCACTTCCTATTTACTAGACAGATTAATAAAGATTGATCAATAGATTTTGTTAATTATTTTGCCATTTTGTATTCTTAAATAATGCAAATACGTGGACGCATAGTAAACGACATGATTCGATAAAGAAATGATCTACCTATAGCTGCGTTTCTTACTTTTAGTTTTATAGTGTATGTACTATGTCACGGACAATAGCTAGTAATATAAGTAAACAATCTATAAACTACGCTTTCGATAATATAAACGGAATATTTATAATTTTGCATTCCTAATTGTATGTGGAGCTATTTGCTCTACGTGTCACGTACGTGTCGGCCGGCACTGTGTTGTTTACAATCATTATTAAATGCGATTATCAGCTTGTGTTTTGATATTGAATATTGAATATTGAGTATTAAAAGCAACATTTTCAATATTTTGTAAATATCTACCAAAATACATTATTCTGCCAATATTAAAATTTTAATATTAAATTAACGATGAACCCGAGCAGGAAAAAAACCGGCGCCTTTTTAGATACGGTTTCGTTATACTGTGTATATATTAAAATAATCAATTATTAATATGTATAATTTTGTATAGTACCGTATTTTAACATTTAAACGTGTTAATATTTAAGTGCATTCTAAAAATAAATAAAGATTAATAACGTAATTTCGGGCTGTTCGTGTTTTGTTTATTAAATAAACAAATTGCTAAAAGGCTCATTATTATAATTTACACGATCTGATGATGTTATCGTGGATTGAATTAAATATTTATAAAATTTATATTCAGGATTATAAAATCAAGGAAAGAATTATTTTATTTGAAAAAAAAGAAATTTAATAAATTATTATAAACTTTGTAAGACTATTTAAATTAATCCGAATAAGTAATGTCCGAAAAAGTAGTCAGTCTGTATATCATAAATATAACTGATAGTCCAAATGTCAATTTTCTAAAATCGTCGATTAGTCTGATCATTAAAAGAATCTTTTAAGACTAGATAAGTAGATAAATCTTTACATATAAAATTTAGATACGTTCAAAAATAGTTCAAGCAATTACGTTATTTGAAAATGTCAACGCTATATAATAGGATTAAATTTTCTTTGTTTAGGATGTTTTTTCGTTATCAATCTACAAGTAGATGAGGTTCATTATTACTTTTGACTGGCTGCAATTTGTCACTTAGATAAAACTACGTGAGATGAATGACTTTTAAATTATTTCTTACTTAGTTATTGTATCATTTCATTCTTTCTGATTGTATTTCTTAGCACAATACACCTTTTATATTTCGATTTAAATCGATTTGATTTGACTGAAACGTGATTTTGGAGTCTGGTTTACTTTTGTTTATTTATGATTAATTTAAATTATATATACTTCTATTGTCGCTAAATGGTTACAAAATAAAACGAATTATTATTATATCACTAGCGAATACAGAACATCTTAATCAAGAGGCCTTTTTGTATGGTATCTTATTTGATATTTATTTACAAAACAATGAATGAATTGCCAATTTTGATACTACAATTGTCCGGGGTTTGTACGTATAAATGTATAGATTGATTTAATTTTGTATAGACAAAATATATATATCTTTATTTATTGTTTGTTATTTCAAACGGAAAATAACTACTGCAATAGCTTAATAATAATTTTAATACAGTACTTCATATATCTTTATTACATCGACGTATATACAAAGCACATATAAGTATACAAGAGAAAAAGTTTATACATCTTCTTGAAAAATCTGCGGTTACAACTAACAATATGGATTTAAAACCTGGATCTAACATTCTTTAAATCTGTTTATTTTTCTAAAAAGTATATCTGATATAAATATTGTAATAAATATGCCTCTTTACACATTATCACAACACAACACAATTCATTTCATTATCAAACTTCTTTAAAAATATAGAAAACGAATACAACAATAAATAAAACTTATCGCTTATAATGGAGCGTCACAAAATCGTTTTTGTATGCTATCGTGCTACCAAGACGGAACTACTCCTCCTATGAGAGTACTGTCACGATTGTAGGCCTATTTCTGTTGAGAGGGTTCCTTACGCTAGCATTTAAATACTACAGGGTAGAAAGTGACGGTTATACTTGCCAGTCAACCAGCAGCTAACGGTTGAGAATAGCGGTTATGATACAAACACGAGAACCTACCACCGCCATATCGAGTGATGTTGCATCTGTGAAGACCCGATGGTAGACCTGAAGGGATAGATATCATGCATCCGAAACGGTCTTGTTCAAATAACATATGAGTATATGTAAGGAGAATACGAATACAAAACACGCTAATCAACAATTAATAATCGGTAATTTTAAGATAAATAAACAAAGCTCCATGTAGATCATATGAAGCAATATTTAGTGATGTCGACACTTATCTTATTTACAGTCAACAGTAACAATCCAATCTGACAGAACTATTGGAATTTGAACAGTTAATGTGTAATAAATGCAATGACAATAACTCATTGTGTTCCAGTGTGATATACACAAACTGGATCCGCATTGAAACTAGACTGGACTGGACTGGATTAGACAGGTGGTGAGTTAATATATCTCAAATATTATTTTAAAACGTCATAAAAGTGAATCGTGAAAATAATATTGAATATAGGACATATAATCTGTAAATAAATACGCAATACATAAAAATGATTTAAAAACTTAAATATTAACGAAAAACAATACTGCAAGTTTTTTTTTCAAATAAGCCTTTGAATATTTTTTATTTAGGTATAATAAATAGTACATGATTTTACTAGTAATGCTAAAATGATGACTGAAATTTTGTAATTATATAATGTGATGAAAATTATATAATATTGAAGTCCCCAACATTCTAATATACTAAAAATAGTCAAATATTCTATAGAATAATTAATTACACTGCATCAAAAGTTACTTATTTCTACGGACATGAAATAAAAAAAGCAATAAAATCCACGAGCTTTAATTGACCGAGATCAATCTGTCGTCGGGTCATAAAGAGCATGCACACTAAGGTATCCAAACAATGGACGCTTTATTGTTTTCGATTGTGGCCATACTCATAACCGTATGAATACCTGTTAGAAATTAGTCAAAAATATTTTGATCTTTGATATTATAATTTACATATGTGCCGTAAGCTTTAAAATATGAAACAGTTAAAAAGAAGGTTTATAATTGAACTATAAAAAAATACTGTTTTTATTGTTTTCATCCAGTGCATCCAGTAAATAAACATAGTTATTGCCAGCGACTTTGTCTGAACTCCCTGAAAATGTGAAAACTAGCCGGAGTTAAAAATATCTTTTATGTGTTCTGGAATTAAAACTGTAACCATACAAAATATCATCAAAATACGTGCTCTACTTTCTGCGTTATGCGTTATAAACCAACAGATAATCATACAGCAAACAGAAAAGTATTGTTTGAATTCTGTGTCACGTATTGAATATGTACGAACTAGTTTTTGCTATATAAACAAAGATGTATGCCAGAGAAACATAGTATTACTTTGTTTTAGTACTACATTTTTGTCAATATTACATTTAGGTCCAGAAGTTTATTAAGAAATGGTTGTAATAAAGGTTTCTATTAAGAAAGCAAAAATTCATTATTTACTTTATAATTCATTTTCCCTCAAGGCGTTATTGTTTTGTAAAGAGCCGTATTAAATGGCTATTTCCTTTATTTTTCTGTTTTAGATTACGTTGCATCTCATTTCTTTTTGGTTTTTGTTTTATTTATTTTTGCTACATTAGATGATGTGGTCTTGTATAAGATTTTCTGATAAGAATTATTGTATTTTAACAGACTTGAAAAATTCGGAAAACACTCGTGGGTGTCAAAGTGAATATGTTACATGAACAAATCGTCTGGATGTAATCGGTTGATGTATATAAATATTAATTTAACCTTCAAAATATGTTAAAAAAATTAGTTTATTATTCTTAGTAAGTACGTGTGTTACATTATATTTAATACGAAATATGCTTATGTTATGTCGAAATGTTAAAATCTAAAATTTGCTTATTTTTATCGTTCTAGAACTCATACGTAATTTAATCACAAGTTTCATAATTTTAAAAATTACTAAGAGCCAATTTATATAAAAAAGATATTAACAACGTACATCTTCTTAAATTTTTAAAGGACGTCTGTCCATTAAACGTGGAGCGACTATCTTTAGTCTACTTAAGACTAATTTTATTATGTTAGAGTTAATTGGAGATGAATATAGCGGAGATATATATATATTTTTGGCGGTAGGTGCAAAAAAAGTTAACATATCAAGTTTTTTCTCTCTTCTAGTTTTATAGTATTTAATTGGAAATATTCTCCTATATTAGTGATAAGTGTTATATTATTCATTAAGAAGTGCAAGGGATTATTATTCATCAATAATACCTTACATGTGCTGTGTTTTTTAAAATTGCACCAACCTGCTGGCTCTACACTTATCTCTCATCACTTAAACACATATTACATAATGGCAAAAATAGAAGATATTGTTGAAATTCACAAAAACATTGCTGATTCACTGGGTAAGCGTATGACTGCCTTTGAAGAAAAACTTTTGTCTTCACCTCAATCGTCGGACATGAATAAGCCGAGTCTTGAAAGGCTGTTATGTGACTATAATGAATTTAAAACTTCAGTATGGAACATCCTTGGGCTGCTGAAGTCTCTTATTCACAATGTTGCCGCTCAAATTGACGATGTTGACAACCAGACAAGAAGAAACGCCTTACTGTTCACTGGGATTGAAGAGAATGAGGGAGAAAATTTGATCTCCACAATTCTAAGCACAATTCAGGTACTCATGGGCCTTTCAGATGTGCAACCTTCAGCCATTCAGCAGTGTCACCGTCTTGGAGCAAGATCTGATGGGCGGGCACGGCCTATACTTGTCAGATTTACCGACCTCAACATCAGAAATCTGATATTTAATAATAAAAGGGCACTCAAATCTTCGTCTGTCGTTCTAAATGAGTTTTTAACAAAGCCCCGTCAGGATATGTTTGCCAGAGCTAGAACACATTTTGGGATGACAAATTGCTGGACACGCAACGGTGCTATATTTATTAAGCTGCCAAATGGTGAAAGACTGCGTGTCGCCAACTTGGAAGTCCTGGACGATTTAATTTCAAAGCACCCGTTTTCTTCATCCTCTTCTACTTCGAATTCGCTCGCAACGACGTCCAAAACCAATGATTTAAGTAATCAGCCGCAGCTCCAGCATAAGGTGACTCCAGTTTCAGTCACGAAGTCAAGTATGCGACCAGTCACTCGTAAGCATACAGTGAAAAAAGTTTAATATCATAAGATAGGTATAACTTTTAAATGTTCATTTTCGTATAGTTCATTATGTTCTTTACCACTTTAACACTTTTAAAAAACATTCACATTTACATTCGAACCGAGTCAAGTTCTAATAATTTGTTAATATTTCATTAGCATTTTGTTAACTACACATTGTTATTGACAACATATTGTTTTTGATAATTTTATAATGCAATGTTTTTAGTTTTAAACTTTTTGCTTTCTGTCAACTGTCATAAGATCAGTCATTATAAAATTGAAGTAATAGTGAGGCAAAGGTTTAAAATCATACAGCCGTAACGTTAAGTCACTGCACATGTGTCAACGGAACTTGACAGTATACGATATACGTAATGAATTAGTCTTTAATTAGTTTTTATTTTATTTTTATTTTTTTCCTCTTTTTCACTGTTATTATCGGGATTGTAATCTTTGAATTTGTTTTTGTGTTGTTTTCTGTACTTTCTTTTTTTTTGTGATATTTTATTCAGTTTGTTTTGCTTTTATTTTTGTTGTGATTTTTAAAATTGTTATTTTACTTAATTGTTATTCTCAATGTAATAGCCGCCAGCAGGGTGTGCAAGAAAGCAAGTTCTTATTTTTATATATAAAATTTTCAACACCTTTAGTTTTAACATAATTTATTTATTAAAAGTATTTACTTATATATTTATTTTACATTTCATATATATATATATATATATATATATATATATATATATATATATATATATATTCGTCTATTTATTAAAGTTACATGGATTCTAGCTCCAATTCATATCACACAGCTGATGAAAATAGTTCCTTTGAGAGTCTTGATAACGAATCTGCCTCTTTAAATCAGTTATTATCAAACGAGTTGGAACCATTCCGAAATAACTTCAATATCTGTCACATTAACGCTCAAAGCATTCCTGCGCATCATTCTGATCTCCTTAATACGTTCAATCTCAATTCTGTCCACGCTGTTCTTGTGTCCGAATCTTGGCTCAAACCTTCTCTTACTTCTACTTCATTCTCTCTCCCCGACTTTACCCTGATCAGAAATGATCGTATTGGTAAAGGCGGTGGTGGTGTTTGCATTTATCTCCGTAATCACATACCCTTCAGAATTGTATGTCAATCGCCTTCTCTTGTTTACGACTGTCCGGAATATTTATTTCTCGAAGTTAATATTGGGATAAAAATAGTCATTGGAGTTGTTCATTCTCCTCCGAACATTAATTACTTCTCGACAATTGAGTCTATCCTTGAAGAATTACTTTCCTATAGTACACATCTTGTAATCATGGGCGACTTTAACACCTGCTTGCTCAAACAGAACTCCAGATCAAATCGCTTGCGTCACCTAGTGGACTCCCTTAACTTAGAAATTTTAAATCTTAGTCCAACACACCATACTACCACGTCATCAAGTCTTTTAGACCTTATTATCTGCTTGGACACTAAACATATATGTAAATTTGGCCAATTACAAGCTCCAGGTTTTTCGCACCATGATTTAATATTTATTTCTTACAGGGCAAAAGTGCCTAAAAACAAAACTAATTACTTGATGCTCAGAAACTTTAACAATATTGATAGACCCGCTATTATTTCAGACGCTTCTATAATTGAATGGGCAGCAATAGAAGATTTAGGAACCATCGATGAAAAGGTTACATTTTTTAACAAACAAATTTTAGCTCTTTTTGATCAACACGCCCCTCTTCGAAAAGTAAAACTGAGCCATCGTTCTGCACCATGGTTCAATAACGATGTTAAAAAAGCTATGGCAAAGAGGGACCATGCGTTTCGAAGATTCAAAGCTGACCGCTCCGAATTAAACTGGACTGTATATAAGGCTGCTAGGAACCGGTGTAATCAATTATGTCGTAACCTTAAACGCCGCTATATCCACGAAAAATCTTGTGCATCTGTGTCAGAAACTTTAAAATTTCTTAAAAGCCTGGGTATTGGTAAATCTCAAAATCTTTTAAACTGCTCTTTTCTTAACTTGAATCATCTCAATTAACATTTTTCTTCCGTCGCTGTACTTGATCCCAAAATTAAAGCTGATACAATTTCAGTTATCCATTGTTTGCCTAAACCCAACATTCCAATTTTTAACTTCTCACCTGTCAACGAGACCGAAGTAAGGAAATATTTATTAGCTATTACATCTAAGGCTACCGGTTGTGACGGAATCAATCGTATAATGATAATGTTCATTATAGACTCCATCATATATCCTATCACTTACCTCATAAACTTCTCCTTATCCTCTGCTACTTACCCTGATCTATGGCGTAAGGCTCTTATTCTCCCACTTCCAAAGGTCTCCAACCCTTCTTTACCAACCCACTATCGTCCTATTTCAATACTCCCATTTTTATCTAAAGTCATTGAATCTGTTGTTCATTCCCAACTTTCCCAATTTCTTAATAAATACAATCTCTTTGACCCGTTGCAATCAGGTTTCCGCATTGGGCATAGTACAACTACCGCTTTATTGAGTGTTACTGAAGACATTAGACATGGCATGGAAAATCAACTTGTGACCATTCTTGTGCTGATTGATTTCAGTAATGCATTTAATGCTGTAGATTATGACCTCCTACTATCGTTGCTGTCCAAGTGTAATGCTTCGGTCTCTGTTGACAAGTGGTTTTCCTCTTATCTTCGAGGACGCAAGCAGGCAATTCGCACTGATGAGGGCCTTTCCGATTGGTGCGAGGTGGTTGCTGGCGTCCCTCAAGGCGGTATTTTGTCTCCTTTACTGTTTTCTATTTTTATCAACTCTATTACTTCTAATTTTAACTGTAAATATCATCTCTACGCTGATGACTTACAACTTTATATACAGACTGGAGTAAATTCAATCGCATCCGCAATATCCTCACTTAACACCGCTCTGGACAGCCTATCACTTTGGTCTAAAAATTATGGTATTGAAGTCAATCCTTGTAAATGTCAAGCAATCACTATAGGTAGCACACGCCAACTGGCAAACATTGACTTTAATTCCTTACCAAATGTTATTTATAATAATAGTATAATACCGTTCACATCTAACGTCAAAAATTTAGGAATATTTTTAGATAATTCTCTTAGTTGGAATGTCCATGTTAGAGAACTATCAAGAAAGTTTTATAAAACACTTCACCCCTTGTTACGGCTTAAGAAATTTCTCCCTTTCAATGCGAAATTACATGCAGTGAACGTATTGTTACTGCCTATTATCGATTATGCAGATGTGTGCTATTTGGACGCCAACGAAGATCTACTTAATAAGCTTGAACGTTTACTTAATACCTGCATTCGTTTCATTTTCGGCCTGCGTAAGTTCGATCATGTTTCGAATTTTAGATCCAAATTAAATTGGTTGCCTATTCGCTCTCGCAGGAATGTCAGAATCCTGTGTCTACTATATTCTCTTTTGTTTAATCCTTCCACTCCTTCGTATCTTAAATGCAAATTCTCTTTCTTATCTGATTCACATGACAGATCACTCCGCTCTTCTAGCAATTTATTGCTCAGTACTCCTCTTCATCGGTCTGGTTTTGTGTCCAACTCGTTTGCTGTTACTGCAGTTCGACTGTGGAATGAATTACCTGAGTCTCTTAGAAAAGCCCGGTCTCGAGAGTCCTTCAAACGTCAGGTGAAAGATTTTTATTTTACCAAAGAATAACACATCCAATCTTTTAAAAATATACATAATTATATATAACTTATATCATTTATTATATTATATTTCCATATTGATATTATCAACACTTTTTATTTGTATTTTATTTTTGTTTCTTTTGCACGCCTACGGACTTCTTCTCTTTCACATCCTAAGGTTGGCTGGTAGAGAATGCCTATTAGCATTAAGCCCGCCTTTTGTACACTATTTTATATTGTGCAATAAAGAATTAAATAATAATATATTGGAAGCATTTAAACATATAAATATAATATAAATACAATAAAGTATGGAGGCGGTGCTTTTAAGCCTTTATTGATTATTGGAACTGAAAATTAAAATTGAACTGTTTACTGGAATCCTAAAAGCTGATATTGAAATTGTTTTAACATTTTTTATTACGATACCTGTTTTATTTAAAATTATAACCAAATATGTTTTTAAATGATTGATAGAAAGATGATTTAATAATATTCATTATAAGGCATGATTTCACCAAAATAACATTAGAATAAATATAATGTTAGATTCTGAGCTAGAATTCATAAAAGAGATATTTTTGTTTTATAAGTGTTATTTTAAAACAACTATATTGCAGCAATGAGCGTTATTTTAAATCAGGGTTAAAATATTTAATATTATTTTTTTCTTCTTTTTTTAGTCACTAAAACAAAGAGAAAGGAAACCAAGGGTGAACTTAAAATAAATAAAACATGATATTTTTTTATCATATTATAATTGATCTTTAAATAATAAAACTTAGTAAATGTTAAAATTAATTATAATTTCCATGCTTTCTTTTCCTAAATTTTCATTAATACAATTTAATTATATAAATAATATATAAATTTTAGGCGTCGCAAATTATAATTTGACTAATGTGATGGCATATTACTTGGCATAAGGTGATGTTGGTAACAATGAAAATGCATTAATTTAAGAGTGTGGTTGCTATAAAGGTGGTGAAATTAGGTGGCAAAACCTTTGAGATTAATGAGTAACAGATGTTAATTGGAAAATGTTCATACCTCGTATGTTGCTTTATTTCGTCATGAAGTAATTACTTTCCCCCGTGTGATGTGTTGAATGATATCATATTAAAATATATTAGGGATGTTTATCTCAATCTTAATATTGTGAACGTGAAATGTATTAGTTTATAATGAGTCATGACACATTTTAATATTCACGACATTGCTATAATTTTTTATTATAAGTATATATTTTGTAACTTATAAGTTCTAACTAACTTAATATATAAAGGGTTTTGTTACATAATTTTGTAACTATAGGTAAAAAATGTCTTGACTTAAATTATACACGGTTGAAAATGTTGTGTTGCTTTATGCATAACACAATTCAAAAGGTAATATGTACTTGGATACGTTTATGTGCACCAAAATATCTTTATTTGTAACTTGGTTAGTTATAACAAACTTTCACGTAACACTATTATGATTATCTACCTGAATTTAGGTATAGACCTAAATTCAGGTAGACAATCAGAGAAAAAACAAATTTAATTTCTTCGACCAGCACTTTCATTTTTATTCTGATCACGTTTCACCGATTTTCGACTTCGTTGCGATGTCTCGACCAAATTCTTATTTCTACTCATCTGATAGCGTATGCATTTTAGTAATCAAAAAATCCCTTACCGTTTTAATTATTTACTTAATACTTCTTGGAGATTCCGGTCACGTAAAGGCCGAAAGATCTGTCCTAAAACACTTCGCTATACAAAATTACTGGAGCAAAGGATTTAGCGCTTACCATGAATCTACGGTGTTGAATATATAAAGATACATGCTATATTTACATTTCTATATCCTCCTTATTCTGAACACATCAGTTCGTTAAAAAACTATATAATTTAAATTATAATGTATTGAACATTGCAAATAATTTTAAATATATGTGTTTACTATGAAATGCTCAATAAATGCAGGAAGAATAAATATTTAAAGGTATTTTAAAATTAGTGTAATGAAATGAATTCAATTTAAAAACAAATATAGTGAATGTCATTTCAATAATTACATAAAAATAGTCATTCCATTGTATATCAAAAAAAATAGTAATATTTTATTGTTATATTTAAATTTAATTTTTACAAAAGAATATACATTTTGCTTTGGAAGGAAAAATTAATCAAGTACGAGATATATGATGTTAAAATGTTATGTGAAATGTTTTACTACTAACTAATACCTAATGTTCAAAAACTAGTTAATTATTTAGATCACTATAAAGGGATATTTTAAAAGAGGTTTAGTTTATTTCTAGTTTCATTTTTCTTTACTACAAGAGTACAAGTGATATCAAGCGTTTTACTTACATTTTATAAGTATCAAGTTTAAAACATTTACTTGAAGAAGTATTATGTAAATAAGTGAAACATTACCCCGGTGTCATTAGCGGCCGTCGTAAAAAATAATAGCCACCGTTACTCTCTGTATATAATTAGTAAGAAACTTGTTATATAAGTTCCTTGAATGGAACTATTGTCTGTTTGTTTATAACATTTTTTACCTGAAGGGGTGTTTTGAATAATCTTTAGTTTTATTATTGAATATTTTTGGGTTACCCAAATAGTAAATATGCTGTAAATATAACTTGTTGTTATTATAATTATTACTAATACGACTAGTCAGTACTTTTAAAAATATATTATCAATATCGCATTCTTTCTTCTTTATATCTAAAATTATACTTTTCTTTGCTCTTATAACATTGATAACCAAAGCCAAAGGTTAATATAGTGTGGCAAGATATTTAAAAAGGGGTGATATATCAAGACACATGTTTTTAATGGATCCCAGTAATGGCCACCACTGGCGTTTACGTCTTGAATTTATTAATTATAACTTTTGTAATGATTAATCATTGATTTACCTATTTTGAACAATTATTAATACGAGGAAGTAAGTTGTTTTATACTACAATAAGACTAGCAATCATGCTGTCTTAATAAAATTAAAAAATGTCATAACAATCATATTATAATATTTATTATTTTTTAAAGCGTTGAATTCATCGAAGAAAAACAAAAACAGTTACATAGTTTTATATAATTGTATATAATATTTACTTTATATACTGCATCATAGGTTGAATCCATGCTTGTTCACAAATAAAGTGTAATTTTTTGTTTACATCATAAACAGAATTATTTTTTCACTTTTCTCCTTCCTCTTATTTTTTTAAATAACTTACTATATCTGGAGACAAATCAATGTTCTGATATATCAATTTAACTCAGTCATTTGATTAAAACTTTTACGTACATAGGATTAGGTTCATAAATACATAGTGTTTGTTTTTTTTTTATAAATATTGCCCTTTTAAAACTAAATTCATTAATGAAAATATTTAAAGAAAAATGTGTTTGAATTAATGTGTTTTTAGGTCGAGTAAACTGTTTCATTCATTATAATTTTTTCAATAACTTCCTATTTAACTAACGAGTAGAAAAAAAATACACAATTTGATCTATTAGGAATATAACAGTACAGAAAATAAGTATTTCATATAATATTTTAATTTACTAGTACAAGAAAATAAAACTACAACCATAATTAGTTATCTCCATCGATGTACAGATCTAACTTTGCAATTCAATTTGCGAGTTTCCAATATTGTTTAAAACAAACTTTATTACATTTATCACAACATCACTTTCACTGATTGAATTACAATATAATTAATTAATATTGTAATTAATTTAGTGATATGGAGTAACATTTTGAAATAATTTAAATATTTAACAAATGCTACAAATAGCAGATATAATAACGGTGTTTTTTTATTAGCTGGAGTAGACTAGGACGATTTACTTTGTTTTTCGCTCATCCTAGGAAACGTAGTTATTATCTCCTGTGTGAGATTATTAACAATTCTAAAATAATAAATCAATTATATTTTTAATAATTAATAATAATAACAGTTTATAACGCATTATATTAGAAAGAATACCTTTAAATTGAACAGATGTAAAATTAAAGGTGTGTAATCAAGGTAATGGTAAATCTATATTTTGTTTGAAATTTTACATTAATGATTTTTAAGTCTTTAAATGACAAATTTCCATTGTTAACAATTGTATATGAAAATTATAATATTTATTATGTATGTTAAATATTTACAAAAATAAATATTTAAATTTTTTTTTATATATTTATATTATAATATTACTGTTTCAAACAAATTCAATATTTCAATAGACACTGATTTTGCGTCTTTCTAATAAAATCATCTTAAAAGAAAATGTATTTTTTTCTGAAATATTTTATTTACTGTTTATTTTTCATCGAAAAATAATTTCATAATTTTCAGTATTGATATCAAGAGAGGCGATACTTTTCGTCTAGTTATACTTAATCAAGATATCTATAATTATATTTAATAATCAATCTGAATATATCATAACTAGTCCATGGATAGCCATAGTTATTAGTGTTACAAAATGTTAGTTAATTAACTTGTTATTTTTCGCTCCACAAATTGGAATATGGTATTCAGATGGAATGCTGGAATTTTGGATATTTTCTAGTATCTATTCACATATCACATTCACCTATCTAAAATCAGTAATAAATAAAGACATTTAAATATAAGATCTCTGTAACCCCAAATGTGACTTAATAACATGGGTAGACCTGTAATGTTATAACATAATATTATTCTGAATACAACATTCAAACATATGTCAAACATGATTATTACTATCAGATATTCGAATATAGTATATATTCAATAAATCAACGTTAAATTATTTTTTACATTACGACATCTACAGTTGACGATGGCGGCCATTTTAGTTTCGACCACATGAAATCTTATTTACCTTTTCGGGTGAGAATTATCCAAAATTACCATCAAAGTATCTTTGGTCGCTGAGCACCGATAATCCGTGAGTGTTCAATACTTTGTGATATCCGTAGCGATCTCTCAAATATAATTTACAAAATCATTTTAGATTATATTTTTTACTAAAATCACCTTCATAATTGTTGTAGCTTTTTCAGATTTTATCTTAAAGTAATAAGAAGTGTACACAAAATTGGTTCGTTTTTTTTTCCTTTACCAGTTCTCATTAGAATTAGTGTCTTTCAAAATGTAAAGTTTTTTTTATTCATTTGACTAAGGAAATAAGCTATTTATCCAGTAGCTTAATATTTTAATGTTTATTTGTTGTTATTGCATAACTTGTACAAAAAATATTTTAAGTTCTTTAGTAATACATAATAATATAATTGAAATGAAAACTAGTTAAGGTAACAAAATAAAATTGTTATACAACAAAATCCGAGATTTCCAAGATCTATTTATACAAGAAAGTAGAGATTCAGTACATCGGTAGTATCGTTGTAAATCAAAACTGGATTGCAGTGCACTCGATTTCATACCCACTGGCTTGTACCATCTCGTAAGTCCTATTTCGATATTTTATCGTTGCTATGCCTTTGTAAGGATAAAACAATTTAACAAGTTTGCGATTTGTTCTAAGAAAGTTATTTGCAAATAAAATATTGTTTGTTCATATTTAATTAAAGTTTTTGTGAAATAGAGGTAGTTTTTTTAAAATCATTTTATTAATATTAGGACTGTAGTCTTAAACAGTTATGGGACTATAATAAATAAATAAGTAAACAAAACTAGATTGTTTATTTTTTTATTTTATAGGACATTGATATTATAAGATAAATTTTTATTTTTTGTGTACTTACTATAGTCTAAAAATACACACCATTATAATTTTATTAGAAGTTGTAAATTATTCTGAATTTAATTTTATCAACAACCCTTGTTCAATAATTTGCATCTGTGACTTTTGGACCACCCACCCCGTCGCTCTGCCACCAGAACTAATAGTTGTCATTCCTCTCTTATTTTCTTTATAATAATTCTTGTCTTTATTATAATATTGTATACGGCTTTACTAAATTATTTGTATTGTTACCTACATACTGATTTTCATGATATAATATTTTGTAATGCGGATAATATAAGAATATCATTGTTGATAAATCTATTTCATTATGTTAAAACTACGTATTGTAAATGTTTTGGAGTGTATTATTATTGTATTAATCTGAATTAAGAATTTACATCTATTAAGAACCATTGTTATTACTAAATATATTATATTAAAGGTAAAAGTTAATGATAATAAATAAAAATGTTTTTTACACCTAAATATGTTAAACTCAAACGAGTGAATTATGGTTACTACAAATATATTTCGGAATGTAGTATTGTTAAGAATAACAATTGTGTCAGTGTTTAACTTATATAACAAATACTTAAAGTTATTATTATGACCAAATGCCATAAGTGGCCGCTCGCGCCTCTCTAACTATTATATTAGTGTAAGTACGACTGCGTGCCACCCTGTGATTATTAAGAACATCCCTGCTAAACTAAGTATTTGTATACTTAAATTATTTGTAATATTTATATTTGACGTCATTATATTTTCTGTATTTAATTGTATTATGGAATTAGTAATTGGATAAAGATTTGTGAAAAAATAATAAACTACTGGATAAATAGCTTATTACCTGAGTCAAATGAATAAAGAAAAACTTTACATTTTGAAAGACACTAATTCTAATGAGTACTGGTTGTCCTGTTGTGCACTTCCTATTTACTAGACAGATTAATAAAGATTGATCAATAGATTTTCTTAATTATTTAGCCATTTATATTTGTATTCTTAAATAATGCAAATACGTGGACGCATAGTAAACGACATGATTCGATAAAGAAATGATCTACCTATAGCTGCGTTTCTTACTTTTAGTTTTATAGTGTATGTACTATGTCACGGACAATAGCTAGTAATATAATTAAACAATCTATAAACTAAACTTTAGATAATATAAACGGAATATTTATAATTTTGCATTCCTAATTATATGCGGAGCTATTTGCTCTACGTGTCACGTACGTGTCGGCCGGCACTGTGTTGTTTACAATCATTATTAAATGCGATTATCAGCTTGTGTTTTGATATTGAATATTAAATATTGAGTATTGAAAGCTTTTCAATATTTTGTAAATATCTACCACAATACATTATTCTGCTAATATTAAAATTTTAAAATTAAATTAACGATGAACCCGAGCAGGAAACAAACCGGCGCCTTTTTAGATACGGTTTCGTTATACTATGTATAACGTATATATTATAATAATCAATTAATAATATGTATAATTTTGTACGGTACCGTACTTTAACATTGAAACGTATTAATATTTAAGTGCATTCTGGAAATAAATAAAAATTAACGACGTTATTTCGCGCTGTTCGTGTTTTGTTTATTAAATAAACAAATTGCTAAAAGGCCTATTATTATAATTTATACGATCTGATGATGTTATCGTGGATTGAATTAAATATTTACAAAATTTATATTCATTACTACAAAATAAAGGAAAAATCATCTTACATATTTTTTTTTACTGCCAATAAAAATTCTGATTGACTGATTTTTTAGTAAAATATGGAAATTGATTAAATAGAATGGAATATATTATAAATTTTAAAAGACTGTTTAAAATAGACAGTGTGTATTTTAAATGTAACCTGATAGTCGAAATGACAATTTTCTAAATTGATCGATTTATTCTGATTATTGAGAGAATCTTTCGAGACTAATCAGTTTATACCCTTGCGTTATGCTCGTGAACGGGTGCTGCTTGCGGTGACTGGTAGTATTGCTAGCTACGGACTTCCCTTTTCTTATTATTGATTATCGTTAGGACGGCTTATCAAATTGATTGCGATGGTTCTAGTCGTTCGTACATTGCTCACTAAATATATTGACGTTTGTAACAGTGATCACAAAGTAAAAAAACCCTGGTGAGTTTGTTGTGTGGTTCTTCTCAGACCAGGGCGCGATTGGAACCCTCGTAGCCTTATTTTAAGTTGGAGAGTGTCTTTACAGAAGGTCTTATTTTGGTACATACGATATCAAAATAGGCCTTCCTGTCACTTCCATTTGACGTACACATGTGATCACTGGTATGGATTCAAAGTGGAAAATATATAAATAAATAAATACAAATAAATAAATAAAATATATAACTAGATAAATTTCTTCATATAAAATTAAAATAGTTCTACATATAAAATAAAAATAGTTCAAGCAATTACGTTTATTGAAAATTGAAGTTTGAACAGTTAATGTGTAATGAATGCAATGACAATAACTCATTGTGTTCCAGTGTGATGTACACAAACTGATTCCGGATTGAAACTGAACTTGTTCAAATAATGTTATGTAACTATTAGCGATTATATAATCATTAACTTTTATACACAAATTGATAGGTATAGGTCTTGAATTAAATACCTCAAATAATATTTTAAGAGGTTATAAAAGGGAATCGTGAAAATAATGTTGCATATATGACATATAATCTGTAAATAAAACAATGTTGTAATTTTGAATGAGTTACACATTAAAAAGTTGTTTTTTATTTCAAAAAAGTCTTCAAATATTTTTTATTTAGATATAATACGTGATTTTATTAGTAATGTTAAAATGATGACTGAAATTTTGTAATTAAATTTTGTGATGAAAATTATATAATTTTAAACATTGTTATATACGAAAAAAAAAACAGTCAAATATTCTATAGAGAAATTAACTACACTTCATTAAATATTACATATTTCTACGGACATGGAATAAAAAAAAACAATAAAAATACAGGTGTTTTAATTGACTGAGATCAATCTCTCGTCGAGGCCATAAAACGCACGCACATTAAGGTATCAAAACAATGGACGCTTCATTATTTTCGATTGCGTCAATTTTAATAAGAATATCTGACTTATCGTTCCTTTTAGAAATTAGTCAAAATTATAATTAAAGTGATTTTGATTTTAAACTTTGACATTATAATTTACACATGTGCCGTAAGCTTTAAAATATGAAATAATAATAAGTAAAAAGTGTATCCAGGGAAATAAACATAGCTATTGCCAGCGACTTTCTCTGAACTCCCTGAAAATGTGAAAACTAGGCAGAGTTACAAAATGTCTTTTATATGTTCTGGAATAAAAATTGTAACCATACTTAATGCCAAATGTCATCAAAATACGTGCTCTACTTTCTGCGTTATGCGTTATAAACCAACAGATAATCATACCGCAAGCAAAAAAGTATTGTTTGAGTTCTGTGTCACGTATCAAAGCGGGCGTTAGCTAGCTCAGAGTGACGAAAGCACCCATAGTGCTGAAAGTCTAACTCTGTATATATACGCGCAATATCGATTTTTTTATATATGAGACCTTCTGGTATGAGTGTAGTATTTTTAGAAAGCCCTTGGCCCATAGACCCAGAAAATGCATTTACACTTAGCAATATACCTACCGCCTCACCTCTACGGCCGTTTGAAAAATGAGACTAAAATTTAGTTTTTGGCTCCGCACCAGTATAAAATCACTTATTTCCACCTTGAAAAAGATTTTCCTAAAAGTCCTCGTCGAGACCTTTTCAACAAGCCCAAAAACGCCAAAATCCGACCACCGGTTGATGAGATATGACATTTTGAAAATTTTGACTGGCGCCTCCATTGATGATTACTTTGTCTGTGTGTGGGTATATTCGTAGTTTCAACTGATTTTGTTCAAACTTTCAGGGATTGAAGTACATCAAAAACTAAGACTTTTTTGTTCTACGACATTTCGATTTTGCCGCCATGTTGGCCGTGGCCAGCCCTCGAAAGGCCAAAAATGGCCATTTTTCGTACAGGGACTGTGGCCAAACCAGTTGACGCACATTGACAAATTGGGCATCATTGGAAAGGTCTTAAGCTTATCTTTTGAATAATGTCCATTTTAATGGCAAAAACATTTGTTGGCGTGACATTTTTGGTCAAAAGGCAAAAAATGGCCAACTGGCCGGGGACAGATCGGCCATTTTCTCGAAAACAACGCCAACGATTTTTTCCAAAATTTCCTCATTCGTAGCCCCAAATTAGAGCTAAAATTTGGTATATAGCACATATCTGGGAAAACTCGTAATTTTGAGATATGGCCCTGAGAAGTTCAAAAAATCATGAAAAATGACCAAAAATGGCCAAAAAATGACTTTTAAAGCCAGAATCGTACTCACAACACGGTTAAAATTCAATGCTAGTTGCACAGTAATAAACACATGATAACAACAATAAACAATGAATAAACTCACTAACGCATTGCCGTCTGTAACAATAAAACAAAATTTACAGAAAAAAATCCGAATACTGAAGAAATTCTGTTTTGAAGCAATGAATTAAAAAAATAAATGGAAACTGAAAAAATCAAATGAAAAAAAAATCGGGCACCTGTGGGAATCGAACTCGAGGTCTCGTCTTTGTCATTACCATTACAACGCTCATCCTCTGAGCCAAAACACTCTCATTTTGTCAGAGGCAACTATTCCAAATAACAATAATAATAATAAATCAATTTATTTCAGATAATTCCTCCATAAGTGTTAGTAACATTTTAACTTAAGTAACTAATGTTATAATAGTATTCGTAGTTAGTATTCAACATAACAATCTCAAATTATACAAAAAAATAAAATTAATAAAATGCACAAAATTCATAAAATTATTAAAATTAAATATAAATTCAATTCAAATAAATATAAATTAAATTCAAATCAAATATAATTAAAATCATAAAATACTATTAAAGAAATTAAATAAAATAAAATTCATGGAAATCATCGTTCTAATTATTTTTTTTTTTAATTCTACAAATAACTCAACGCTATACTCCTACAGTCAGTATACGCTACGCTTCGATGCTACGTGTACACTATCCCAGGACCTCCAGAGGGGAGCGTCTAGCTTTAACGCCAATATGCTGAGAAGACTGTTGGAGCTGTTCAGTAATCTTGTCATTGCGGACACGGTCCGCTTTCGTATTATCGCATAGAAGTCGTCTACACGAGCCTCCGCAAACATTGCCAATGCACTGCAGTATCGAGGCTTCCTCAACAAAGCCCTCAGCACATTGTTGTACTGAACACGCAGTGCGCTATATGTCCGCCGCGTATAGTTCTCCCATAGGCTGCACGTGTAAAAGGACTGGCAATAGGCGTTAAATAATATTAATTTTACCTGTGTCGAACACCGTGCAAACCTACGGGCCAACATATTGCCTCTAACCGACAGAGTCCTGCGCTCCCGCTCGATATCACTATCATCACCCAGGCGTTCATTCACAATATGACCAAGGTATTTAAATTCAGATACTAGTTTCAGAGAAGTTCCACACAGATGTATTTTAGGAATGAAATTTAACTGTTTGTTTATTCCTCGAAAAATTAAAATTTCGCTCTTTTTAGCGTTATACCTCAGTCCATTCTCCTTTGCATATTCCTCACAGATTTTTATCAGTCTTCGAAGACCACTGACCGACGGGCTCAACAGAACCATATCGTCTGCGTAACTAAAATTGTTCATCATTACGCCATCTATCGAACAACCGACGCCTGCCCCGCTAAGCCTCTCTATGAGCCCGTTTATGTAAATATTGAACAATCTAGGTGACGTCAGGCCCCCCTGTCTTACTCCACACCCTAATTTATATGGTTCACTAAGAGCATCACCCCATCTTACCACATTACTTTGGGCACCATACCAGTACTTTAATAGTGATATCAACTCCGGTCTTAAACTGCTATCCTTTTCAAGCTTCTGCCATAAAATTTTATAGGATACGAGGTCAAATGCCTTCGACAGATCCAAAAAACACGCAAACACATGGGTCTTTCTATCCGTGTAGTACCTTACAGCTTGCTTGAGACACAATACTGCGCTCTCAGTTGACAGCTCTGATCTAAAACCGAACTGCGCATCGTGTATGTTAATTGTTCTGCTAAGTTGAGTATCAAGCAAGCCGTCAAGCACTTTGGCTATGATGGTAGCAAGAGATATCGGTCTGTAGTTGGTTCGGTCCGCCGCATCCCCCGCCCTATTCTTGATTATAGGCACGACTATTGTCCTTGTCATCGAGTCCGGCAGAAAGCCATGGCTTATACAAATATTGTACAACAAAACTAGGACTCTAAGAAGGTGCACACCAGCGTGTCGCAGATGCTCAACACTCAGGCCATCATGTCCAGGCGACTTTCCACGCTTCATACCCATTATTGTATCTACTACTTCGCTAGACGTGAAACGTACAAAGCTTTCCCCATTATTTACGATATCCCCCCTGCCAGCCTCGGCGAAATTGATCTCACAGGGATCCACTGTAAATTGTGTTTTAAACATATTTGCTATGTTACGGCAACCGCTCACTCCCCCTACTTCAGCCGGAATATTCGATCTTGTATTCCGTTTGTCTGTTTGTTGCCAGAATTTTCCAAAATGTTTGTTTCTATATGACGTAGCCAGTATGTCCATTTTAATCTGTTCTGAATTGTCTTGGCACCATTTAAGTTTGTTTTTAAAGGCCCTACGAGAGTCCCTCATGTCATTATAGATAGTTCCATGTGTTGGTCAAATAAATGAGTATATATTTGCATGAAAAATAATCGCACAGCATTTTGTTTCCAATCCTTTTACAAAACTATTGATATCAAAACAAAAACTTCTCAACGAAGTAAATACCGAGTGACGAAAGCGAATCCACTGACAAAACTCCTGATATGAATTTTGCGACGAAAAAAACCACGAACATTTTTATTCACAAACGTAAACAAACACAAAAAATGTGAATGTGTTCGGAACGTTGCCAAACAAACAAACAAACAAAAAAACAAACAAAAAATGTGAATGTGTTCGGAACGTTACCAAATTGCCTTGATCAATCTAATAAAATAAAAACAAAAATGCAATTTGTGCAACGTTTCGAGCACATTCACATTTTTTGTGTTTGTTTACGTTTGTGAATAAAAATGTTCGTGGTTTTTTTCGTCGCAAAATTCATATCAGGAGTTTTGTCAGTGGATTCGCTTTCGTCACTCGGTATTTACTTCGTTGAGAAGTTTTTGTTTTGATTGAATATGTACGAACTACTTTTTGCTATATAAACAAAGATGTATGACAGAGAAACATAGTATTATTTTGTTTGAGAACTACATTTTTATCAATATTACATTTATGGCCTCTGGTTTATTAACAAATTATAAAGGTTTCTATTATGAAAGGAAAAATTAATTATTTACTTTATAATTCATTTTCCCTCAAGGCGTTATTGTTTTGTAAAGAGCCGTATTAAATGGCTATTTCCTTTATTTTTCTGTTTTAGATTACGTTGCATCTCATTTCTTTTTGGTTTCTGTTTTATTTATTTTTGCTACATTAGACGATGTGGTCTTATATAAGATTTTTTCTGGTGAGAATAAAAACACTGGGTGTCAAAGTGAACATGTTAGATAAACAAATCGTCTGGATGTATCTTTAGAAAATTAGTTTCTTATTCTTGGTTAGTACGTATGTTACATTATGTTTAATACAAAATATGTTTATATTACGTGTCGCTGAAATTAAATGTACAATTACTTTTTATATCTGATCTGTTAAGATATGAAATTGTTTATACTTATCGTTCTAGATACAAATACTATAATACATAATTTAATCACAGGTTTCATAATTTTAAAAACTACCTAAAGCCAACTTATATTTAAATCTTTCTTAATTATTAAAGCACGTCTCTCCATTAGACGTCGAGCGTCTGTCTTCAGTCTACTTTAACACTAATTATGTTATGTTACAGTTAATTCGAGATGAAGGATACTAGAAGCATTCTGTGCGAATATATTAATGTAAGAATATATAAACACACAAATATAAAATATATGAAACAGTGTGAAAAGGGTGTCCTTAAACATTTACTGATTTATGATTTCTACTTTAGTTTTAAGGTTTAAACCTCACAGCTGAATTTGAAATTATATTTTAATATTTTATAACAATGCCGTGTTAAGTTTTAGTTAATTATAATAATAAATAATTAAAATAAATAATAAAAAAAATCAGTTAGCAAATTTAAATTAATGCAATCAAATTATTAAATATTTATACATAAATTACATTTTCGCTTCCATGTGACGGTTCGTTTAAAAGACGTCGCAAATTATATTTTGAATAATGTATATTACGTGACATAAGGTGCTGTTATTAACAATGAAATGCTGTAATGTGAGCCTGTAGCTGCTATAAAGGTGGTGAAATTAGGCGGCAAAGCCTTTGAAGTTAATGAGTAATAGATGTTAATTGGAAAATGTTCATACCACGTATGTTGCTTTATTTTGTCATGATGTAATTGCTTTCGCCTACATTATGTGTTGAATGATATCATATTAAAATATATTGGAGGTGTTTATGAAATTATTAATTTAAGCTCAATATTAATATTGTGAACGTGAAATGTGTTATGTTGTTATAAGACTTGTCACATTTCAATATTCACAAAATTTCTCTCATGTGTGTTTTACTTTACATTATTCCAACATTTTCAATCGTGAATAATTAAAATTGAAGTCAACAACAATATATATTGTATATAGCATTTTTTTTCTATTTTTAAAATGTTATTGACTGGATTGTCGCTTTATTGCATAACACAGGTCAAAAAGGCTTGTTTTATGTATATAAATAATATTATATTGAAGATACGTTCGTTTATACACCCATGTGCCAAAACATATATATTTGTACCCTATTTAGGTATATAGTATCAGGTAGCACACATACCAAAATTCAGGTTGGCAATCAGAGAGGGAACAAATTCAGTTTTTTCGACCAGCACTTTGCTGTTTATTCCGATCACGTTTCGCCGATTTTCGACTTCGTTGCGATGTCTCGACCAAATTCTTATTTCTACCCATCTAACAACGTATGCTTTTTAGTAATCAAAAAATCCCTTACCATTCATGAAATTATTTACTTAATACTCCTTGGAGATGCTGGTCACGTAAGGGCCGAAAGATCTGCTCTAAAACACTTTCCTTAACAAAATTACTGGAGCTAAGGATTTAGCATTTACCACGAATTTATGGTATTGAAGATATAAAGATGTACAAGTATTCTAAAAACATTATTATGTCTTCCATATTCTGAACACACACGTATCAGTTCGTTATAAAAATATTTATTTCTGTTCGTTTTTAAAATATTTATAAATATCTATAAATTATAATGTATAAAATATAACAAATAATTTAACGCATGTGTATTTATTATAACACAATAAATGGAGGAAGAATAAATAAATATCTAGCTATAGTTTTAAAATACCTTTATTTACAGATATAAATTAGTATAACAAAAAAAATCAGTTTAAAAACAAACACATTTAATAGATTTTTTTTAATACAGTAGACATAAAAATAATCATTTCAGAATATATGAACATATACAAATTTATTTGAAATGAAAAAGTACTAAACTACGAAATTTACTCATAATGTTAGTTGAAATGTTTTACTACAAAGAAACTAGTTGTTTTTTTAGTTAATTGTAAAGCGATAATTTAATAGAGGTTTAGTTTTTTTTTTTTTTAAATAGATATAGTTGATATCAAGAGTTTTCCTTACATATTTATAAGTATCAAGTTTAAAACATTTGCTGGAAAGAGTATTATGAAAATAAGTGAAACATTAAACCGGTCTCATTAGCGGCCGTCGTAAAAAAAATAACGACTGGTACTGTCGGTACATAATTAGAGAGAAATGTATTATATAAGTTCTTGAATATAATTATTATCTGTTTGTTTATAAACCTATTTATGTAAAAGGGTGTAAATAAATAATAATCATAATAATCTTAAAATTAATAAGCAAATCCAATGGTTAATCCAATGTATTGAATTTGTTAATTGTAACTTTTTAATGATAATTCATTGATGTAGTTAATGTATTATTTTGTAAGTTTTTTTTAAATACTTAAATAAGAGTAGCAAGATTATTATAACACTGATTTAACTTTTTAAAGCGTTCATTCACCGAAGTAAAACAAAAACAGTTACTTTGTTATGTAAAAATTTTGTATTGTTCAATGTAAACTAGTCGCCAACAGATGGCGACACTAGTATATTAAATCACGCAGGCAACTTGTCTGTCTAGAAATATAAGGCATAAACAAACTATTAAAAACAACAATTTTGAACCATAAACCAGTGTTTCCATCAACCTTCTCAAGTACTTAGAGAACAAAGGTTTGTTCAAGTATTTAATTTACTGCATTAAAGTTTGTCATCAGTTTCATTAATTATGAATTGCTTCATAACTTCTTATTTAACTTATTATCTATAAATAATATAAAAATACATAAGATGGGTATTGCAATAATACATTAATTTACTAATATAAATAAATTAAACGACGACCATAATTAGTTATCTCCATCGATGTACTGATCTAACTTTGCAATTCAATTTGTGAGTTTCCAATATTATTTAAAACAAACTTCATTACATCGTTTTCACTAATTATATTACAATATAATTATAACCACGATTTTAATTTTGTGTTTAATTTTAGTGATATGGAATAACAGTTTTAAAACAATTAAAGAAATTAGGAGACAATCTATCTATTACTATAGGATTTTAAATAATTGTATAGCCGTGGATCTGTAAGAAATGAGGAAGGGTATTGATTAGGGATGAATGAGGGATATTGCGATATTTCTTTGGAAAGGAGGGGTCTTGAACGACTGGCTTTTCCACTCATCGTACGAAATGTAGCTATTTTAGTTATCTTCAGGGTTTTATTATTAATAAAATGGTCAATTACCTATAAAATAATTAATAATGATATACTGTTTTTGTTAATATAGAATGCATTTTATTAAAAACAATTGCTTTAAGTTAGTAGTCCTGACGTGTTGGAGACGTAATAAAAATACTATCAATAGCAATAATTTTACAATATATTAATATAGTAAAATTTACATTGAACAGATATATGTATAATGGAGGTATCAGTTAATCTCCATTCTGTTTAAAATTTTACATTCACGACTTTCAAGTCTTTAATTTAGAAACTTCCATTGCAATGAACTGTGCATGAAAACTACAATATTTATTATGTATGTAACATATATACAAAATAAAATATTTTGCTCTTACATTTTTAAATATTTTTATGGTATTGTATGCTTAACATAAAATGATCCAAACAAAAATGGAAATACCTTTTGATTTATTTTACAACTTAATTATTAGTAAAAATAAATTATGAAAGTTTGTACAATTATTTAATTATCAAACGAATTTTATTCTTGCTATCGATACTGCATTTGATTTTTATTATAAAATAACAAAATATAATGTGTTTTTTTTCCGAAATCCCGTGGTTGCTTTTTATTCTCTATTCTATAATTTGACTAGTTCAAGTATCCAAGAAGCGAAACATTCCATCTCCAATATCCTAAGTTTAATATAATAATAAATTTATTGTAACTAGTCAATGAATAGCCATAGTTATAAATGTTATGAAAATTTAAGTTCCTAAAAATCTGATTTTAGAAAAAAATATACCAAGCTTGTTATTATTGTCTCAGTAAATAAGAATAGATATTTGGATGGGATTTGTGATAACAATGATAATTTTCGTCATCCTTGTCACAAGTTCTCGTCACATCTGAGTTTATGTACTTGTATGTAACAAGAGCATTAATCCCACGTTAAATAGTCTTAATAGAAATACAATAATAGATTAACCATTTAAAACAAACGACATCCACAGTTTGCGATTGCGGCAATGTTAGTTCCAACAACATGAAATCTGAGTTACCTTTTCGGGTGGGAATTATCCAAAATTACAATCAACGTACCTTTGTTCGCTGTGCACCGATCAGTAAGTGTTCAATACTCAGTGATATGAACAGATCTCTCAAATATAATTTACAAAATCACTTAAGATTACTTTTCTTACTAAATCCACCTTTATAATTTTTTAATCTTTTCCGGGTGCACCTCTTCACCTTCGAGTTATAAGAAATGAATACAAAATTCATAAATCTTCATATTTTCCCTTTCCCAAACTCTGATGAGGATTGGTCTCATCATAATTTGCGTCCTTGAAATGCAAAGAAAAAGCAACTAATTTGACTCAGATTGAAATGTTTACTGATTCCAAGCATTTTTGTCTTTTGTTCTATTGTGAAATCTTGATACTGTATTCAAATTTTATTATCTATATATTAATACGTGATGCCAAAACTTTGGACCCCTTTTTACGAAAATTGCGCGGATGCAGAAGCATAAAATTTGGCACACTTATAGTTTATGTACAGGAGAAGTGCAGAACGCTAATATTTTTCAATAATAATGCTTATAAAGTACATTAAATCAATAAATAAAACATTACCCACACTACCATGCATTTCACACACACACATGTTTCTTTGGTTTTTCATTTTGTTTATAGACATAGAAATATTACACACACTACCATGCAAATTCACACACAGATACTTAATACAGACTTAGAGTACTGACATTGACATATCAAAAATATATATATTTACCTATACATACTCTGTGGTCAAATGGTTTCTTTTGTTTTTCATTTTGTGCATAGACAGAGTACTCAAAAAAAAAGTTTAATTTGTCTCATTTAATTAAATATAAAAAAAGATTTTAATAATAATGCATAAAAAATAAATTAAATCAGTTAATAAAACATTATACTAACCAGCATGCATTTGACACACGCATACATACTCTGTGGTCAAATTGTTTCGTTTCTCTATTATAGACGTAGTTGAAAAGTTTGTTTGTTGTGGTTTTATTGAATGTTTAAAGTTAATTAAAGTTTTATTTGACGAATACTACGTGAAATACTGAGCGTTTATACAAATTTATGTGAGTTGTGTAGCAGTAAGATACATTTAAACGTATCGTCGTCTTTCAAGGACTATCATTATATGCATAAAGAAAGCTCTGTAGCAGCAATCAGCAATAACAACATTCAGGTACAAACATTTTTGATATTGCTGGTTCAAAGCAATTATTGTAGTTTACGGTTTCAGTAATTGCATATACTTTAGGATAAATAAGTGATTTTGTGTAAAAACTTTTTCTCTTCTTGATTTCAGTAATCTATGAAAGAACTTTAATTATGCCTCGACATAGAACATTAACGAGTCGGAGTGAGAGACAAAGAAGAAGGAATATTTCTCTAAGAGGAAGGAATAATTCCTCATCAGTAGTATTAGATAGTAATATGATTTTGAGAGATGCATTTAAGTGTGCTCTAAATGTCATTCCAAATGTGTTTTTAAGTTATGACATTAACATTTTGAACCTGAAGTGACTTTAGGCGACCAAACTGCATTCACTTCATGTTGTCACAAGGGTAAAGCAATATTACCACCCTTAAGTCAAAATGAATATTTGATTTAAAATATTATATGATGGACTTCAAATGAACCTTCAATAAAAAGTAAATCAAAAAATTATTTTGAAAATATTAGGAAATATAATTCATGTTTTGCTATGGTTAGCTCAGAAGCCAAAGTTGCTGAGGCAGTTACAAGTGGAGTGTATCATTTCAAAATACATGATGTTTTTTATCACAGATCAGGCCCAATGACTGCCGCATATGGTTGCTCACCATGTTATGCACAATTATATTTTTATGATGTTGACACTGCCATTAATTATAGATTACAAGAACATGTTAATCAAACATGTAACAACAACATAATGCATGAAATTTCACTGGAATCGGAACGCAGTAATCCTTTTGTGCGGTCATTCATTGCAATGAAAGATCATTGTCAGAGAGTCAAAAATCAAAACAAAGAAATTTGTATGCTCATTAAAGTAAATCATCATTTAGATCTACGCCGATTTAATGATGCAGTTCAAACTGATGTAGCAGTAATATTTAATACAGTTGATGGTAAGCCACCTTTTGAATGAAATATGATTTGTTTTTCAAAAGTTAATGGTATAATTAAGAATATCTCAGTTTTGGACTCCTCATTAGACCCTTTAGCGTACCCACTGCTTTTTCCCAACGGTGATACTGGGTGGCATGTCAATATTGCTCATAATACACCAACTACATTTAATTCAAGAGCACCCAGAAATAAATTAACCATGCTTCAGTATACAGCCTATCGACTAGCAATTAGAGATGATTTCAGCATGTTACACCATTCACAAAAACTATTTCTGCAGTGGATTGTTGATATGTATGTGAGAATAGGGTTCACGATTACATTTCGTTCGACAAAATCAAACAAGTCTTAGGTCTGAAGTTTACAACAATTCTGAAGTTAACAGACTACTTAGAATTGAACACGAATTGAACATTTCTTTTAATTTCATATAATTTGTTCAAAAAAGAAATTGGCAAATAAGAGTCTTGGTCAAATCTGTGGTTATAGTAGTTTAGTTTTCGACAGTAGAACCTTAATAATGTTTGAATATTATATTTTAATAATGTATATTAAGTCACTTACAATTTAAATTTATTATATGGTCGAATTTCGACCACTGGGCGACCACTAGTTCATATAAAAGTGTTAAGTCTTTCATTTTTATAAAAGTAACTAATACATATCAATTTTTTTTTATCATAAGCTCTGAACCATTTTATAAGACACGGTTGACGTTTTGATCATCATAATTTTATTAACAAAAGATAAGGCAAATGATAATAATGAAAAATAGAGTTCCTTAAAACTTTGCTTAAAACTACTCCCGATTTTAGAATGTCCTTTTTATAACCTCATCTAGTTTAACCCCCAAAAGAAGCAAGTTCTCGCGTTTATCACTAAAATAAAACCATTTTTCGTATCTCCGTTCTTCAGAAGCAGTCCTTTCAATGCCTCACCAAGTATCAGAATACTGAACCTCGAAATTTTGAACTGGACACCAGCTTTCGTGGTCACCTGGAGATCAAGGCCAAGTTAATCTCACCGAAATTGGGAGTGATAAATAGAGTAAAGCAGTATTTCAAAACTGGCTAATAGTACGAGAGGCCACGATGCTAAATCGGGATTTATTCGAGCGTCATAGAGACTTAATGGGTTATGAAGCTTAGATGATGAAAAGAAAAATGACATATAAAACAAACCATTTCATCAGTGGGGGGAGCGGGTATAGGTTTTCAAATATGTAAAAAAAAACAGTTCCATGGACATACTCGAGCGTGTCAGATAATGATATTATACATGTCCTACGTATTTTTAAAAATGTACGTATGTTAATCTGAGTATTTCAGTGATGGGGGTGGTCGTACGTAGGGGTGAGAAATGAAAGAAAAAAAAACTTTATCGAGCGCATCAGATTTTCGAAGGGGATGTTAAGTGAACCTAAAAAAATGCTCTTATATAATAATCTGACGATTTAGATGTGACGCAAAGTCATGTCCGTTGTTAGAATATGCAAAAAAAATTGGTCATTTTGAAATACTCAAGCGCGTCAGATTAAGATATATATGGTTTATCTTGATGCCTTAGACGTGCTGTCTCATAATCTGACAATTATCTAGAGGAATTTGGCTAATCTGATAATTAAAAAATTGTTTTTTGTATTTTTTTAAACTATTGAACTTAATTAATTGAAAAGCTCAGGAAATAGCATGCAAATGAGAAAGTAAATACTGTTGTTGCTGTTGTAAATACGGAAAGTCTCGCTTTATTTTTATTGCTGTAAATAATTTATAGCAATGTGCGTGATATATTTTATTTAGAGAAGATTCTATCGAAAGTTCAAGATTATAGTATGTAGTTCGGGACTTTCGGAGAACCGGTTTGCTCCGACGATATTCTAAAATATTTATACATTTTTGTAATGTTTCTAATGTAAATTTAATTGTTTTTTCCAAAGTATGTTCACCACAAAATATACATTTTATATTAATATCACTCATAGTTAATATTTATAAGCTTTAATTTACAAAACTTATATCAAAATCATAAAACACGTAAAAACATTAGAAATACGTTGTAAATAATGTCATGACACGAACGAGTCTGTGTGATCAGCTGCTATGGTGTCATGGCAACCGAAACTAGAGTCGGTCCGGAGTGAGAAAATAACAGATAGAAAAAGAGTGAGAAAAGAATAGATGCGCGTTGAGGGCTATACAGGCATCATGTAACTGCACGCATTAAACTTTATCGATGAATTTTTGTTGCTTCGGCTTGCGGAAATTGTCAGATTATATATTTTTCGTAATCCTTGAATTATTCTGTTCAAAGTAAAAAAAAATTTAGCTACGCTCGAGAATGTCCATGTGACGTTTTTTTTTTACAATTTTGTAGCCCTCCCCCTTCTTTACGTTTCACTCAAATTGTGAGATTAGTAAAATCTTCACGTTTTAACACGTAACTACCTCATCTTATCTTAATCTGACGCGCTCGAAAATTTTTGATGATCAATTTTTTTTTACTAATCTGATCCTTTATCCTTGACGGGCGATCATATATAGAAGTCTCATATTTGGTGTAAGTACTTAATAGAGTACTAGGTATCCCCCTGTATATTATTCTGCCGCGCTCAAGTAAATCCCGGAATCCCCTCTTCGGCTCCTCTACTATAAAGACTTGCGCTCTTTAAGGCCCAAATCTGGCCACATATGGAGTACATGGAGCACTGTTCTTATCTCGGTTCCAGACCAATATCAGCTTCTACCTTTTAACCGTGTACAATAAAAAGCCTTCTATTGCATTTAAAGAGAAGAATGATTTAATCTTATGCCTGCTGCCGAATTTCATCACCGCTTAGCACGTCATTGCATGCAATACCATTCGTATCACCTTGATGCGTAGCAATCGTCTACTGTACGGTTTGCAAGGACCTTTTTTCCACGTAAGATGTGAAATGAACTCCTTTCGGCGGTACTTTCAAATTGATACGACATGGATTCCTTAAAAAAGGCGTATACTCCCACTTTCAAGATCAGCAACACTAGTGATTCCCCGGATGTTACAAGAGTTCAAGGGCGGCCGTAATTACTTGTCATAGGTGACCCGCACGCTCGTTTGATCTGCTCTAACTTAAAACACGTTAATCACCAACAATAACAGGTAATTTTAGGTTAAATAAACAAAGCCCATGTAGATCATATGTAGCAATATTTAGTGATGTTGCACTTATCGTATGTACAGTCAATAGTAATAATCCAATCGGACAGCACTTTGGAGAACAGAACATAGTTGGAGTTTGAATAGTTAATGTGTAACGAATGCAATGACAATAACTCATTGTGTTTCAGTGTTATTTACACAAACTGGTTGCGCATTGACACTGAATTCGTTTATATAATGTTATGTACCTATTAAAGTTGTCATAAAAAATAACTATTGTACACAACTCGGTAGGTTTTTAAACATTTTGAAAGTTGAATCGTGAAAATAATATCACATTTCTGATATCTAAATAAATAATTTGCAAGTAAATACGTATTACATAAAAATCATTAGAGTTAAGGATTTTAACTTAAGACTTAACTGTAATATACATAAACTTTGAACATTTCAAATTACCTATTTCTATTTAGTTGCCAGGGTAATCTTTACTCTAAGGTGGGAGTGTTTCATTTAAATACCTGGGCCACTGCGGCCCGATGGTTGCAATCTGTAGTAGTGATAAAATACTGCGTAGGATGAATTATTTTAAACATTCTGCTTCTAAATAATTGCAACCGTATTAAATGGCTATTTCCTTTATTTTGCTATTTTAGATAACGTGGCATCTCATAACTTTTTGGTTTTTCTTTTATTTATTTTTGCTACTCGTACATTAAACGATGTGCTCCTATATAAGATATTTTTTACAAGTTTTATTGTACTTTAACGGACTTGAAAAGGAAGGAGAGTTTTTATCTCTATTATCGTCTTGAACTATGTTATATAGTTTGTTTTGGGCAAAGACTGGGCCTGACCTTGTTAAAATAAATAAGATTCTGATAACAAAAAAAAATGTTTATCTAATTTCTTAAAATTTTGGACAAGTTTCCACAAATAAAAACGAATACTATAATTGTCAAAAAATTGACTATAATACTTTTTGATGAAAATATAAGATATTTGAATCATGATTGTAAATTCAATTTGCAACGCGAATTAACAATGATTGAAAGTTTTTATACGTTTAACGTTCGAACTATACGGAACTAAAATAGTTATGTAACAAATTTTTGTTTTATTTTAATTTTTTTCCATTTTCTTATTTCTAAAAGTATACAATTAAAATATCATTATATGAAAGCTCACTATAAGGAATATGCATTATTCACTATTCTTGATGATAACAATAACAAATTATAATTAAACTAAATTTCATCTTCATTCATAGGCGAAAAGAAATTATAAAAATCTAAATAAATCAACATTGTACACTTTTATATTATTTTTTTTGTTCCTCTGGCATTTCACCCATTAATTAGCAATTATTAATATCGTACTTTCATCACAGTGCAACACCAGTTGTGATTTATTAACTATAGTTTTTAATTAAAACGTCCGATAGCAATCAATAGTACAGAGGAAATATGTAAAGGATTTGAGTTGTTTTGCATGTTAAATGGTATGAAAAAAACTAGTTGTAAATAAATATATAAACATTAATGACAATGATATCAGTAAAAGTTATTTCGATTTGATCAGTAACGATTTTGTACCCATGGATTTCAGAAGATCAACAATTTTGCAGTTTTTTAAAGTTACTACTAACTTATATTGATTGTTAATTTGTTAATAAATGGACTAAATGAAATAAGAAATTTTTGTTATGAATATGCTTATAAATATTTTTTCAACCCTACCAGTTAAAACTGAACTCAAAAAAATACATTATTAAAAAAAATATATGACAGGATTAGAGTTTAATTATTATCTTGTATGATTAATTGGTACTTTAATTGTATGAACGTAGCAAACTAACTGTCATATAATTGATGGAACAAAACTCGTTAGTTATTTACATTCAACCTACCAAATAACAAACACAATGAATCCACACATTTTAATTTCCCGAGATCAATCTCTCGTTCAGACCATAAAGAGTCTTGTATTCATATAAACGTTCCAAACAATGGCGGCTTCATTGTTTTCGATTGCGTCCATATAAACCCAACGGTATGAAATATCTGACTTCCCTTTTAGGAACGAAATCATTCAGAATTACACAATCAGTACCTTTGTTATATGGACATTAGTTTAAACAGCTTGCGTTTAACATTCTCGTTACTATCGAGTTTTAATTAACTATAATTGCAAATAGAAAATAATTGGATTGGATCTGTTCTGTGTGTTTTCTACTGAGTTTTACAATTGTGATGTGTTTTATGCCTTATAATAGTTATATCTTGTTTATTATTATGTTATTTAAAAATAGGATGGTAGACGAACACACGGTCTACTTAAAGTGGTGCAATTTTAGAAAAAATAATGTTCTGGAGAACGAAAAAATTTAAGCATAGTAGGATTAGGAGCCAACAGAATATCCTGGTTGAGCCAGTCCGTAAAGTGTGTGGATGTGTGTGAAGGACTGTGGAAGAACTGCAACTGCTGCTTTAGGTTTGAAATCAATTCTTTTTTATACTTTAATTTAAATCCAATACTATAATGAAGTACAGAAATAATAAATTATAATATGAATAGAGATAGGGTTAACATAGAATTTATATTAAAAATGTTTTCCAGAAACTGAAAATTGCATGCTGCAACTGCATCACGATTGATTCTTTTATTATAAATGTATTTCTCCCATAAATATAAGGGAATAATATATATTTCAAAATCCGCTTCGAACTGCCGATTATGGATCAATAAGATATAAGTGCAGCTTTACAATTATTTTGATCTGGTATATTTTTATAAAGTGAGATTATAAATAATGAAAAATGTCTTGTTATCTATTTGATGCCGAGAAGATCAGATATTTCCATTTCATCGAAATCATCGTCGTCGTAAATTAGCTAGTCTGATGTAATATCATTCGATAGATTTTGAAAACATCTTTTTTTACTAAGACTACATAATTTGAGTAAAAATCTAATACATCATTCATTCATCAAATAATATTTTACAAATTAATAAAATGAGTTGGTTGTAATATCCATTATCCAACAAGTAGTAAAACTAAACACTCTATTTGAAATATTTTTATTAAGCTTTAACTTTAACTCGTGTTTTATCAAACTGAACTCTCATATCTAAGAATAATGGAGATTATCTATAAAAATATTACCATTATCTATAAAAATATTACCATGTTGAACTTATTTTTAAATTATTTAAAATGAAATTTTATTAATATTCCTTGTTCAACAATTTGAATCTGTGATCCTTGGAATACCTACTGTATCGTTCTACCAACTGAGAAAATAATCGTTTCTCCGCTAAGCTAATATGAAGTGAGATAAGCTAAAAATCCGTCTTTCCTTTACTTTTTATTTATAATATTATTCTATATTACAAAGATAGATTCGTTTTGAAACAAGTGTAATAGATGTTGCTTTCATCCCCATATGTGGACACACTATACGACGTGAGGCAACAAAGTCTACTAGTTGTAGCTGTATTTCTTACATTGCTTTTTATAGTGGACGGCCGGAGTTACGGATAACAGATAATAGTAAAAGTAAACAAATGATAAACTAAGCTTTCGATAACATAAACAAAATATTTATAATTTTGCATACCTAATTGTATGTGGAGCTATTTGCTGTACGTGTCACGTACGTTTTGAATGATGCTATGTTTACAGTATTAAATGCGATTATCGGCTTGTGTTTTGATACTGAATATTGAATATATAATGCAATATTTTCGATTTATCTACCCAAATATATTTTTCTGCTAATATAAATTGTATCCAGAATTAATAAACTATGAAGAAGAGCAGGAAACAAACCTGCGTCTTCTAAGGTATGAAACCTTCATTATAGTTTGTGTGTAATATAAATAACAAAATTTTTAATAAGTATAATTTTATTAAGCATTTTAATTTACCAGTATTCATATTTAAACGCATTCTGAAAATAAATAAAGATTAACGACGTAATTTCGCGCTGTTCGTGTTTTGTTTATTAAATAAACATATTGCTAAAAGGCTTATTATTATAATTTATGTGTTCTGATGATGTTATCGTGGGTGGCGTTAAATATTTATAAGCTTAATATATAGGATTAAATAGAAGAAATCATAATGATTTAATTAATAAGAATAAATAATATCTTGAAATAAAATAGTCATAAAAGGGTAGTAAAAATATCAAGTATCTTAATTGATCCATTTATTCTAAATATTGTTAGAATCTGTTGGATATAATTTTTTATACATAAAGATCAATATTTAAATATAAAATGGTATATAGGTTTATAAATAATTCATATCAATTACATTTATCGAAAAAGTCAACACTATATAATAGGGTGTCTGAATTAATTTAAAGAATTCTTAAGAAACTTTTCTTTGTTCAGGATGTTTTTTCGTTATCAATCTACAAGTAGGGGAGGTTCATTATTACTCCCGACTGGCTGTAATTTGTCACTTAGATAAAACTACGTGAAATGAATCACGTTACCGTATTTACTAAGTAGGTATTATAATATTTGACTGTTTGTGATTGTCTTTCTTTTACAAGATACATATTTTATATTTTGATTGTACTCGAGAGGTATTCGAATCTGATGTAATTTTGTTATTTTATTTGTATATAATAAAAAGTATGTATACATACATACTTTTTCTCCATAATGATTACAAAATGAAACTCATTATTTTAATATCACTTCAGTATATGTACCTTTATACCTTCTGATTAGGGAGGTCATTTTCTATGGTATCAGATTTGATATTTATTTACGAAACAATGAATAATTTTCCAACTTTGTTACTACAATTGTTCGGGACTTTGTAAATGTCCCATGGGTAATGTAAATTATTTCATGGATTTAACTCTGGAATATAAACGTGTAGTTAGTTTTGGTTTTGTACATATATATGGCATTTATTTAAATACCCAGTCACAAACAAGAATACGGATTGGAATCCTAAATCTGTCAATATTGTGTTATGATTTTTAAATCACTAAAATTTTTCAAAAATGGTTTGAATATAGTATTTTCTGGTCACAATTTTATTATAAAAACATATTTTAGTATGGCATCAAAAATAATATATTTTATGTTTGACTTCGTTAATTATTTTAATACTTTCACAAGCACCGCGATTACAAATAAGTTATATTATATTGAAAATACAAATTAAAAAAACCTTTAATGAAAGAATTACCTAATACTGCTCTGTGGCAGTATTAGTTAACCAACGCCCTGTAATTGATTTACTTGGATCTAACTTTTAGTTCTGTGATCTCATCTGTATCTCGTCTGTCGATGTTCTGTTTTATGTAGTAACGATATTGTTTATCTGAATTGTTAATCTATATCTATACACATGAAATATCTTAATAGAACGCTGTATGTATATTGAAGATATTTGTGGAAATTCTTACTGGTGATCTTTAGTAATAAATAGAACCCAAAACCATGATTTTTATAGTTTTTGTATTTTTGTCTGTACGTTTCTACGCAGCTGTGGGAACTATTTATCTGGATACATATTTTTTAACCTTGTTTTACCGGACATATTGTCATAAATTACACTTAAAAGGAAGTGTATATTTTTTAAAATTATTTAGTAATACTCTAAAAATCGCATCTAAAATACATTCAAAAGCAAATATACCAACTTATAAGTTAAGGTAAATTTGCTTTTAAATTTTTACTGGTAATTGTTTTTTAATGTCTGGGACATTTTAGTTTCTTTTTTGGTTTGTAAAATCGTGATGTAGCCACAATAATCAAATTTTTTTATATAAAGATGTTTCTTAGGTATCCTTTATTTTTATATAAATAACTAATAGGCTTATATTGCAAATGAAATATTTTTATCGTAAGCTCTTAACCATTTTGTAAGACACGGCTGACGTCTCTTTCATAAGTTTATAAGCGAAGGATGAAAAAAAAGACAACAATGAAAAATAGAGTAACTTAAAATTTTACTTAAAACTATGCGACTTCTCTCGATTTAAGAATAAGAGAAAAACGAGTAAAAGGGATTAAGTATTAATTAATAATATTAATATTTAGATATTAATATCATACAAAAAATATTTTTCAAGTAAATATGCATTACAATTATGTAATGATTATTAAATCATTTCCTTCTATAAAATTCGTATATTTTAAGGTAAAAAAATGTTATTTTGTAAGTTAAGTTTTAAAGACATTATTCATTAAACAGTATTGTACAATATATAACCTTTGAATATTCATTATTTAAATAATTTTAATTTATTTTGTAATTATAAAAAACAAACAAAGATTGAACAATTTTATAAACGTATCCTTAGCTCCATATTTTAACAATAACGAAATAAATAAAACAATAAAAATTTCAATTACCCGAGATCAATCTCTCGTCGAGACCATAAAGAGCATGCACATAAATGTAGCAAAACAATGGGAGCTTCATTGTTTTCGATTGCGATCATATTCACAGCCGTATAAATATCTGACTTATCATTCGTGTTAGAAATTAGTTAAAAAAACAATTACTTTATTTAGTTTTTAAACTTTGATATTATAACTTAAATAAGTGCTGTAATCTTCACGATTTGTAACAGTTTCAACGATAAAGATGGTTTCCAATTCAACTACAATCATGAAATAATAATAAAGAAAATTACGATTTTTCTGAATTTAAGATTAAAAAAAAATTCTTTGCCGATTTGGGATCACGGTACATAAATTCTCCTTATATATTAATTAAAAAGAAATAAATAAATTATCCTGCCCGGTTTTCTCCATATACTAGCCCTTATTAATCAGGCAACTAGAGTATGAAGTCGCATAAGTGCAGTGCATGCTTATTTACAAAAATAAGAATAATAAAAATAAACTAAGTATAAGTTGACTTTATCGAACTACATGAACTACCTATTAATAATAACTGATAAAACGTGATACTCGCCAACACAAACATTTGCACTAGTTAATTTAGTTGTCTAATTATATTTATTTTATTATTTAGCCATTGACTATAATTGCGTTTGCATTTTTAACACGCTATTATATATTGTTTGTTACTAACCATGTTATACAATAAGCTATTGTCAGCGACTTTGTCTGATCTCCTGAAAATACGAGAACTATCCGGAGCAAAAAATATCCTATATGTGTTAAATATCGTATATGTGTTGTTTATCAAAATACGTGCTCTACTTTCTGAGTTATGCGCGAATAAACAAACAGATAATCATACAATAAACAAAGTATTGTTTGAATTTTGTGTCACATATGTAGGAACTAGTTTTTTCTACATAAATGTTTTATTATTTTGTTATTGTTCCACAATGTAATCAATAATACTTATAGTATTATGTCCAATATTACTAATAAGTTGATATTATAGAATTTGTTTAACAAAAATTCGTATTTTCTCGAGACTTATAAATATGAAAAATATATGTCTAAAATAAAGGTAAGATTATATGTGAATATTTAAGTTAATATTATTAATCAACCTGCTGTAATATTTGGTTAAGTAATGATTTGACTACATTGAAATTGACACATTATCTTTTATTTCTTAAAATATAAATTGGATGTCTAACAATTCTTAAAATAATCATAAAATTGTATATAATGACTGAAATAAAACACTACACAACAGGTTAAGTAGAATAAACCTGATGATTATATTTTATAAATTACTCGGTTGACTTAAAACTACTATTTTATTGCTTAATAGATAATTTACAAATTCGATGTGTAAATATACGAATATATGTTGAAAATATTATATAAAATAATACATAACAACTGTAATAGATAATGGACGTCAAATTGTATTGTAAATCTAATAATTATATATTAATAATCTTTTAGCTCAAAATTGACATATAGTCAATAAATGAAAAATTATAAACTGTATGTGTAATTATAAGAAATATTTAATATAATACTAAAATTATAGATAACGATTTCATTATAATATACTTCTAAAACTAATGTAATATTATATTAATTATTCAATTTGACTGAATTGTGAACTGATATTAACATGTAATACAACTTAATATAATTTAATAGTTAAATTAAAAACATTAATAAGAAATGTATGTGTAAATCAATAAAATCTTTATATTTGAATATTAAACTTAAAAATATTATGCAATATCTTTGATGTTATATTTAATTTTTATTTTTAATTCTGCTAAGAAAGTTCGCTTATGGTTCAATGTTAGTAAAACGGTATAAAAGGATGGAAATGCTAAGTATAATCATTAGCTACTCTTTAGCCATAAAAGTTAAAAAAATATGTGAAAAAGAGGTGAAAAACAAATGATAGTGAAAGATACGCAAGTAAATTAAGTACTGTACGTGAATAAAGTGGCAAGTACAATAACGTGAAATTATAGTTTCAACTAAGCGTTTACAGTTAAGTGTTTTATTACTGCTAAAACAATAATTATTTAAAACCTGGTTTTATAATAATATACATTAAATTTTACTGTGGTATAAGATTTAGAGCGATTGAAATATTACTAAAGATTAAATATGTGTTATTAAAATTCAATACGTTGTTTAAAATTGTAGTTTCTATTAAACAATCACTTATTTTATATTATACTTTATACTCGTAACTGAATCTAACAAATGCATCATTGAAATACCTGGGCCACTGCGGCGCGAAGGCTGCAATTTGTAACATATATAAAATACTGCGTAAGATGAAGTATTTTAAACGTTCTGCTTCTAAATAATTGCAGCCGTATTAAATGGCCATTATAATAGAAATTAAATTCATTAAATAGAAAAATAAAGGTATTTTTCTATTTTAGATTATGTTGCATCTTATTTGGTTTCTGTTTTTTTTATTTTTGAAACATTAGATTATGTGGCAAGTTTTATTATATTTTAAGGAAATTGAAAAGGGAGAAGCATTTTTAACTACGTTCATATCATGTAAGTTTTTGAGAAAACGTAATCAGATATTACAAAACATAATCGTTTTTTAAAATTATGTTTTATTTATATATAAATATATAGACATGGTTAAAAAATATACCTAAATGATTGAATGATGTTATTATAATATTTGGCGATATTTAAAAACAAAAAGACCTTAATTTTAATTACTAATGCTTTTTATTTACGATAATAATAATGTATAAATTATATTCTGGCTTAGATGTAATGGTTCCTTTAAAATACGTCGCAAATTATATTTTGAATAATATATAACATGGCATAAGGTGCTGTTGGTAACAATGAAAATGCTGTAATATGAGCGTGTGGCTGCTACAAAGGTGGTGAAATTAGGCGGCAAAGTCTTTGAAGTTAATGAGTAACAGATGTTAATTGGAAAATGTTCATACCTCGTATGTTGCTTTATTTTGTCATGAAGTAATTACTTTCCCCACGTGATGTGTTGAATGATATCATATTAAAATATATTGGAGGTGTTTATGAAATTATTAATTTAAGCTTAATAATAATTTTGTGAACGTGAAATGTATATATAGTCTTATATAGTCTTGCCACATTTTTATATTCGCAAAATTTACTTAATTTTTATTGTTATAATATAGTTTAAACACTACATACTATATTATTAGTTCTAATTTATCTTATAGCAAGTTTTTTTATAGTTACAAAATTTTCTTTAGTTAAATTGTAAAAGATTGAAAATGTTGAGATGTTCTTTATAACTAAACTAAATTTGTACATACACCGAAATTGATGTAGGCAATCTGAAAGTGAATAAATTTAGTTTTTTCCACCAGCACTTTGCTGTTTATTCCGATCACGTTTCGCCGATTTTCGACTTCGTTGCGATGTCTCGACCAAATTCTTATTTCTACTCATCTGACAACGTATGCTTTTTAGTAACCAAAAAAACCCTTACCGTTCATGAAATTATTTACTTAATATTTCTTGGAGATGCCGAACACGTAAGGGCCGAAAGATCTGCCCTGAAACACTTCGCTTAACAAAATTACTGGAGCAAAGAATTTAACGTTTACCATGAATCTACGATGTTGAATGTATAAAGGTGAATGCACACATTATATTTACATTTTTATTTCCTCCTTGTTCTGAACAAACCTGTATCAGTTCATTATAAAATTATATATTACTAATAATTTTAAAGATGTGTATTTGGAATAAATACGCAGTAAATAAGGAAAGAATAAAAGTTTATATCTCTTTTAACATAATTATATCGAAATGAATTCAGTTTAATAATAAATATATAAAAAAATAGTAATTGCAGACCATATGAAAAATTTCAATGTTTTATTTTTAAATGATATGAAAATTTTTAATTTAACTTTTACAAAATAATAAACTATTTGATTTGAAATTTAAATGTTATGAAATATATTTTATATTCACAATATTATTTACAATGCTTATCTAATATTTTTACTAAACTAGGTAAAAACCTAACTAACATTTGATACATTATGTATTACTTAAAAAATAAAATTAAAAGAGGTAGTTTATTTCTAGATTCATTTTTTTTTCATAAAAAATACAGTTTATATGAAGCGTTTTCCTTACATATTTATAAGTATCAAGTTTAAAACATTTACTTGAAGAAGTATTATATAAATAAGTGAAACATTACCCCGGTCTCATTAGCGGCCGTCGTAAAAAATAATAACTGCCTTTACACTCTGTACATAAATAGTGAGTTGGTTGGATAAAACTTGGTTTATAAGTTGTTTGAATAGAATTATTGTCTGTTTGTTCTTAAAATGATATTTAGAATATGAATAATTGAATAATTGTTTTATAAGTAGCCTTTTTATCTTCAGTTTCATTATTGAATAGTTTTGGTAACTATCCTGTAAATATAACTTGTTATTATTATTATTACGTCCGGTCAGATTTTTAAAAAATATATATTTAAGAGCGCATTCTTTTGTACATAATAACTAAATATATCTAATATTATACTTTCCTTTATATCATATATGTTAAAAAAAATCTTAATATTAATAAGCAAATCCAACTGTTAATAAAGTGTAGCCAGATATTTAATAAACAAGGGATGATTTATCAAAACACGTGTTTCAAGATGGATGCCAGTAATGGCCACCATTGCTGTCTACCTTTTGAGTTTGTTAATTTAACATTTTTAATGATTCATCTTTGATGTATCTATTTTGCACAATTTTATAATACAATACATACATATGTACATATAATACAATACAATATTTAGTATTTGATCTTTTTGTACTTAATTAAAGTAGCATGATTATAATGACACTAATTTATTTATTTAAAGAATTTAATACATGGAAGTAAAACAAGAACAGTTTGTACAGTATAAATATTATTTACTTAATTTACTGCCTTTTAATCTAAACCCACTCTTAGGGATGGGATGTTCATAAATCCAGCGTCATTATTTGTTTACATCATAAACTTTACGTTTTCTTCTTTCACTTTTCTCCTTCCTCTAATGTTTTTATAGCTTACTATATTTTGAGACGAGCGTTGACAAATCAGTCTTTTTAATAAACTTCTACATATAAATAGGTTCGTAAACACATAAAGTGTTTTTTTTTTAATAAACACTCATTAACGAGAATATTCTACATAAGTTTTATTAAAACTAAGAATTAATGTTTGTAGGTCAAGTCGACTCTTTCATTCATTATAAATTTCCTGTTTAACTTACAAGTAGGTACACAATTTGATCTATAAATAATATAAGAATACATAAGATAGCTATTCTAATAAGATATTAATTTACTAGTGCAGGAAAGTTTAACTACCACCATAATTAGATATCTCCATCGATGTACAGATCTAACTTTGCAATTCAATTTGTGGGTCTCCAATATTGTTTAAAACAAACTTTATTACATTTATCACAACATCGCTTTCACTGATTGTATTACAATATAACTATAACCACAACTTTAATATTGTGTTTAATAACAGTGACAAGGACGACACAAGAAGTGACAGTGGAATAACAGTTTCCAAATAATTAACAAATACTACAAATTATATTTATTATAATACGAGTACTATTTTTTATCAACTGTAGCAGATTGAGAGACGATCTACCTACTATGGGGTTATAGTTAATGATATATTAGGGAATCTGTAAGAAAAGATGAACGGTTAAGATGGGGGATGAATGAAGGATATTCGGACATACCGAAGGAAAGGAGTGTTTTGAACGACTGCCTTTTTCGCTCATCATAGGAAACGTAGCATATTATCTTCTGTGTGATATTATTAATAACATTAAAATAATAAATCAATTACACTTTTCAATAATTATTGATAATGCACTGGTTTTGTTAAGAGACGAAGCTTCTTAGCATTCCATGGATTCACGGATTTCATGGATTATAGAATTAAAGTCGTGACGTGAAAGACGTTATAGTATCATCATTCGATTTTGAGATGATATGTCTTTTGGTCACTCCTAGGTGTTTATAGAGTTCCGATGGTTTATTTTAATTTTAACCCAAAATTGTGTCGGTTTCTAAATAAGGTAGAAGAGTCTGCTGAATGCGCTAACCCGAGCCATGACTTCAATGTCCTTATGACGCATGTATCTAACTTCAACAAAAGGGTCTTATTGATATCGTAAATGAGGAAAGGCCAATTTAGAAGTGATGTTAAGTAATTATCGTATATCCAAATCTTTTTGGTGTTACTTATTGGTTGATTGTCTACCTTTTTTAGATCATTCAAAAAGCTATCGACTATTATATCTAACGATGGAGTGCGCCATTGGTAATCGATTTTTTTTGCCTAAGAATTTGAATGGAGCTGCGTTGGTAATAGTAGTAACGCACTTACCGCCTATTATAAGACCCGGATCGTAAGAGGTATATCTGGTGTTCCGCCTACTTAGACATAGACTGTAGCATTTTTTGAGTTTTGTCCTCAATCCGTCCGTCCAAGCACAGAAATCCTCCACAACATTTAAAAGTAGCTGACATTGTTTTGGATTACGTGTCAGTATCGCGAGATTATGTGCAAATGCTAGTATGGATTCTGTGTATTTATTGTTAAACTTAAACCGATAACCCCATTTCTTTTCGTTTTTAATTAATTTATCTATTAAAATATTGATCACTACGTTAAATATAATTGGAGAAATACAACAACCTTGAAATAAACCTATGTTGTAATTTAATGGTTTGGAATGATTTTCATTCGTGATTATGAATAAAATTTTAATTTTGAATAATACGAGTATGATGCAATCATGTCACTTACTAACGTTGGAAAGTTATACCACCTTAGCGCGAACATCATCAGTTCATGTCGTACCGACCCGAAAGCGTTCTCTAAGTCTATCCAACATACCGTTATTTGTCTTTCACTAGTTCTGGTATCTTTAAGGCTTTCCGATAGTAACGTGTTATGTTCGAGGCATCCAGAAATGCCAGGCAAAAACCCTTTCTGGTGATAAGGCCCGAAATATTTATTATTTATCATGAATTGCGTCATTTTTTATTGTAAAAAAGAAAAAAATATTTTTGATATTGTATTTGTTAGAGCTATCGGTCTAGTATCCCTAGGATACGAGACATTGTCGCTTTTGGGAATGAGGACAAAAAGAGCATTTCCGAATGTTACCGGTGTTTGTCCTCTTGACCAGATTTTATCGAATATATTCAATAGATGTTTATGAATCGACGGACATTTTTTATAAACTATATAAGGGATACCATCCGAACCTGGTGCTGACTTAGATGGTTTCTTTTTAATTATTTTATTGATTTCCTCCAAAGTTGGTGGGTTGGCATGAAAGTCTATGGTAGGACTCTCAGGTTTTCGTACGTTGGGCGTTGGGTTGGCGTCCATACAGCCTTTGATTTTTTGGCACTTCGTATGTGCTTTTATAATAATCAAAAATTTGCTCGTTGGCCAAGAGAAGCTTACCTTTTTCGTCTTTGAAAATGTTTTTGGAGTACTTAAAAGGATTTTTGTCAAAGTCTACTTCCTGTTTTACCCGGTCAAAGCTATCACGGTTTTTTGTTATTTGTTGTGATATGCCTTGTATTAATTTAAGAATTGACCTTTATGCCCTAGACAGTTGGTGACTAAGTTGGTTGTCGCCCATGGCTTTGGCCCTACGAAGTTTCTTTATGAGGTCTCTTTTTTTCCTTCTCATTTTCAATTTAAAACCGTTTTCTTTATACTTGTGAGCATAACGATTTGAAGGTAGATAGTGCTCATTGAAGTAATCAAAAATAGTATTTTGTAGTGTCTCTACTTGCGCGTCGAGTACCTGGTTTGAGCCCGGATGCTCTAACAGGTCCGCTATATTGTGGTCGTGTATTTTCCATGTTGATTGTTTAATATTGGGAATGCTAAGACGCGTCCTGATGGTCATGGACTCCTGGTGATTCGCATTCAATGGCTCACCATGGGATATATGAGGGTAAACTCTATCTGAAGTGAAAACTGAAGATATTACCGGCGATTGCCGCGCTTCAGCACCATCGTGTGTTTTGAGATGTTTAATGAACCAGGCTCGTCTTTTGTAAATTTTCCCGCACGCAGGGCATTTCAATTCCATTTTCGCGTCGTTTTCGTCGTTAATATCAACCGATGGACAGTTCTTCCGCCCCTCCTCTCGGACTGTCCCAGGGGTATTTTTCTTATTTGGACTTTTAGCTTTAAACGAAATTCCCGGGCTTGGCTTGCTAGGCCGCCGCCCTCGGCTGTCTTTCCAACAGTCATCTGTCTTTCCAACTGCCAGGTGTCTTTCCAGCGTCATCTGTCTTTCCAGCGTCATCCCGTCTCTCCGGGCTGTCAATTAAAATGAGACGAAGCTTCTTAGCATTCCATGGATTCACCGTGCGGGTGCCGGGCCCATCGCGTTGCAGGAAAAGGAGCGCAAACAATGCCTGGGACTTGCGACCCAGGTGTAGGTTTAAGGGGACCCTTTAATACTAAATTTAATACGCATACACGCTCACCTTCACTGTTCACGCTCCTCTCCCTACCTAACCAAATATAAGAACCTACTAAAGTTGCCTTTGAAATACGTTCCAGAAATGAACTGATGATCGTTCTAGAAAGGCCGAGATCCTTAAATAAATTGTAGAGAAATTTTGCTGTTATACCTCTCGCTCCTACTTAATGCATTATATTAGAACGAATTTCTCCAAATTTATAGTTGTAACATGTTTAGGATGGAGAATAAAATATTTATAAATTTAGCTATTAATACCGTAAAAAAATACATTGCACAGATATATGTAAAAAAATATATATGTAATCGAGGTATCGGTTAATCTCCCTTCCGTTTAAAAGTTTACAATGGAAGAATGTATGTGTTGTTTTAATTTTGCAATGGAAGAGTTTAAATTAAATTTTTCCATTGTGACCAATTGTGCATAAAAAGTATATTATTTATCATGTATTTATGTAACATATTTAAAAAATAAAATTATTTACTCTTATGATTTTATTTTTATATATTTTTAAGGTTCCATAAGTTTAACATAATTTTATAAACAAATGTCCAAAAAGGTTTTTTAAAATATATTTATAAACATTTTTAAAATATTTTTATATAAATTACAAACATTTGTACAATAAAATTATTGTTTATCAAACAAATTCAACGTTGTTATTGGTATTTGGCGTCGGTCAGTAAGGCTAGATATATTTTGTGGTGTACAATCAGGAGTAAATATAATAATAATAACTGATTTTGCGTCTTTCTTATAAAATCATCTTCATAAATAGTTGTTTTTTTTTCTGAAATACCTTGGTTACTTTTTATTCTTCGACAATCAATCATTAATTTCATTCATTCAAATCAATAGTTGGATATCAATAAAAATATCAATTATTGAAGGAGCGATTCATATTCAAGGAGCGATTCACATTCAAACTTAATTTCATTAAGAAAGTAAATTTTATTAAATAATTAATTTGATTGTACCGTGACTAGTCCATGGATAGCCATAGTTATTAGTGTTATGAAATTTTAGTCGGTGTAAATGGGATTCTCGATAAAAATAGGCCTAGCTTGTTATTTCTCACTTCACAAATTAGAATAGGTAGATGGGATGTTGGTTATTCCTGTCAAAAGTTCTCGGCACGTCCGAGTTTTTGAGTGACAATATTCAGTAGTTAGTTTTTCTTGTTCCGTGTTTGTCAGTTGGTCATTTACTAAACAAAACTATATTCCGATTTTAAACCTAATTTTTACGAGTTTCTCTATTGGAATACATTTAAAAAATCCGTTATACATTTAAATATAAGATGCTTAATAATTTATATTTATATTACATAGGACAATTACGTTAAATAAAAATAAAAATAATAATAATAAATATACTTTATTGCACACCAGAAAAACAAATATTTTTAATTTACACGTTACAAATAGTCAATAGAATAATTTGGTTATACAAAAAGGCGGCCTTTTCGCTAATAAGCGATCTCTACCAGGCAACCTTTAGATTAAGGATACGCTGTGGTAGTAGTACAAAGGGTCCGCAATTTACTAATAATTAAACTTACAATATATTATAGTAGAAAATATAAATAATTTAATATTATAAAAATACACAATCAATATATGTACATACATATCTACATATACATACATAAATATTAAATACATATATCTATATAAGTATAAATACTTTACGTATATACAAAAAAAAATGTATAAATATAAAAAATAGACTTAAATCATTTTAAAATACATATAAATATATATTATAGAAACGCTTAAAATTTTGGCATCAAGAAAGGAAAGAAGAAAAGATACATACATATATAAATGAATCCAATTAACCATGGTTGAGATAGTACTCTTTTACAATATTTTTAAAAAGTGGTAGGGACTTAGCATTTCTTGCTTGTAAGGGAAGGGCGTTCCATAGCTGAACGGCGTAAACAGTAAAAGATTTAGCATAGAAGGAAGATGAGTGGGGAGGAATTTCTAGGAGAAGTTTATTTACGGAGCGAAGTGTATGATTGTATGATTCCCCAAGAAGCTTAAAACGCTGTTTTAGATAAGGAGGAAGGGCAGGATTGAATAGAATGCGATATAGAATATTTAAAATATGAGTATTCCTGCGAAGGCAAATTGGGAGCCACTTGAGCTTTTTACAGAATTCAGATATGTGGTCATATTTTCGAAGCCCAAATATGAACCTTATGCAAAGATTTTGAAGACTCTCAAGCTTATTCAGTTACTCCTCCCTAAGATCTAAATAACATACATCTGCATAATCAAGTATAGGAAAAAGAATACTTTGTGCCACCGCAATCTTCGTGGAAATGGGAAGAAAATTACGCAACCTTCTTAAAGTTCCTACTGAGGAAAACATTTTTTTGCTCACCTCACTGATCTTAGGTGCCCAAGAAAGATGACGGTTAAAGATTATTCCTAAGTTGCGTACATATTCCCTAAAAGGTACTTGAACTTTGTCAAATAGCACGCATAAATAGTCTAAATTCAATACAATAAAAAATTTACCATTACAAAAATATACAAATTCCTACCTTTTTATTTTTCCTTTTCCAGTCGTCATCAAAATTAGTGTCTTGTAAAGAAAAGTACCTTATTTGACTCAGATAATAAGCTATTGACACAATATTTATAAAAATGTATCCAGTAATTTAACATTATTTTGTTGTTTTGTTGTTGTTATTGCAATTAATTTTTCGTAAATTATTTCATGATTTTTTAATTAATATATAAAAACTTAATCATACGTCTGTACCTTTTTGTAACCATGTAAAAAATCTTGGCCCAGTCAAGTCAAGTCAACCTTGGCCTTGTCAAGAGACAGGTGAAACAATTCTTCCTCAGCAGCTGCGAATACTGTTTTATTTACCCATCTGAGTATATAAAAGTATAGGTATAAAACTAATTTATTTATATATTTGTAGCTTTGTACGTATGTATATTAGTATTTCTATACGTTTATGTATGTTTAGAGTTTATATATAAGAAATTTATATATCGATATCTAGTTTGTTTTTTTTTTTTGCACTCCGCCTTCATACGAATTTTCTTGCACGTTTTGGGTTGGCTTGTAGAAAATTCTTTAGCGTTAATGCTAACATTAACCCTTTGTAACTTGTATTGCAATAAACAGTTGAAATAAATAAATAAATTATTGCAATAATAAATATTTAACGAACCATAATAAAACTGCCAGCAACCTGCAACCAAAAAAAAACAGCAATTTCATCGTCATTGAGATGACACAAGTTAAAAACCATTTCTCCATTACTTTACAAACCGTTTTTTTTTTGTAATTTTATTCTATACTACAAAGTCAGAAACATTAATTTTGAAACAAGTCTAATGGATGTCGCCTTCATCCAAATATGTAAGACATATTATACAACGTGAGGCGATAGAGAAATGGTCCAGCTGTAGCTGCGTTTCTAACATCTATTGTTATAGTCACGGAGTCACAGGGAAAGGCTAGAAGTATAAGTACGAGTACATAAATTGAATACTTATTATTTTGCATGCCTAATTGTATGCGGAACTATTTGTTTTTGTCTTTTGATATTTAATATTGAATATTGCATAAAATATTTTCATTTAAATTTAAATTGTCTCCCTAAATATGATAATCTGCTAATAAAAATGGTATCAAGATTAAATTAACTATGAACATCAGCAGGAAACGAACCTGCGCCTTTTCAGATACGATTTCGTTATACTATGTATATATTATAATAATCAAATTTTCATAAATATAATTTTATAAGCACTGTAATTTACCAGTATTCATATTTAAGCGCATTCTGAAAATAAATAAAGATTAACGACGTAATTTCGCGCTGTTCGTGTTTTGTTTATTAAATAAACAAATTGCTAAAAGGCTTATTATTATAATTTATACGATCTGATGATGTTATCGTGGATTAAATTAAATATTTATAAGCGCAATATTCAGGATTGTATAAAAGAGGAAATATTTTTTTTTACTTCTAATAAAAATTTACATTGACAGATTTTCTAGTAACATTTTAAGAATAAAGTGATTAAATAGATGGGGAACTATTACATATTTTTAAGATTATATGAAGCCGAATAAATTGTCTAAATAAATAGTTCATCATAAAAATAACTGATAGGTAAAATATATTTTTTCTATATGCATCGATTTAGTTTGAGTATTGAAAGCATCGTTCGAGTCTAATCAGTTGAAATAAAAATAGTACATATTAAATGTGCCAAAAAAAATTTAGCATTTAATAAATTGCAAACATCGACGCTGTATAATGAAATTTAAAACATAATTTAAAAAATTCAGAAGAAAAAAAATCAATCTGCAGGTAGGTGAGGTTTATTTTTACTCCTGCTGTCTGCATTTTGTCACTTAGATAAAACTGCGTGAGATGTTGTTGATGATAAATAACACAGTATCATTACAACATAAAACAGTACTTCCAAAGGTTCGATAGTCTCAGTCATGTTTGAAAATAACAATCAAAGAAACGAGATCACAGTCCTAAAAGTTAGATCGAAGCAAATTAATTACGGAACGTTTGTTAATTCTTTTATTAAATGTCTTTTTAATTTGTATGCTGAACGTAATATAACTTTTTTAGACATGGTGTCTAAAATTAATAAAGGAAACTTCTTCTGACATAAATTTTATAACTAAGTCAAACATTTTTTTTTCTCATGCTATACTAAAATATGTTTTCTATTATATATTTTTTACCAGAAAAATCTAAATGTCATTAAAAATAATAATTAAAAAATACAAAGAAACATTGATTCGAATCGATATTTTTAGTTGTACCTAAATTACGCTTACTTTTATTACACCAAGAAAGCGCTTTCTTTGCTATTGTATATTAATAAATAAAAAAATGTGCGTCGATGGTTTAAAAAATGTATTATATTAAGCTGTTATAGTGATGGTTGTTCCAAGTTAAGAAAAAAAGTATATATGTAGACCAAAATCAAAATAAACTATACATTTATATTTCAGAGTTAAATCCATGAAATAATTTACATTACCCACGGGACATCTACAAAGTCCCGAACAATTGTAGTAACAAAGTTGGAAATTTATTCATTGTTTCGTAAATAAATATTATATCTGATATCATAAAAAATGACCTTATTATTAACATGAACTGTAATCGCTAGTGATATTAAAATACTGAGTTTATTTGTAATGAGTAGCACTAGAAATGTATGTATGATCTAAATCAATCATAAATAACAGTAAATCAGATCCGGATATTTCATGATTTAAATCAATACACATAACCTTTATTTTGTAAAAGGAAGACAATCACAATAAGAAATAATTTGAAGGTAACAATGAATAAAATAAAAATATAGTATCACATAGCGCTATCTGTACAAAGAAAATATTTGGGAAAATCATTATTGCGGAGCTTTAGAAATGAAAAAACCTATTTGTCGGTTTGTCTATCCGTTATTGCTCATTAATCTCTAGTAACAAAATGAGTTGAATTTTAATGTGGTGTTTATAAAGTTAAATGGTTAATAATTATAGAATACAACAAATGTAATCAGCAATAATAATAGGTATTTTTAAGAAAACTAGCGAAATACTGATATTAGTGATGTTAAAACTTATCTTATTTACAGTCCATTGTAATAATTCAATCGGAACGGACTGTTGGAGTTTGAACAGTTAATGTGTAATGAATACAATGACAATAACTCATTCTTTTCCAGTGTGATGTACACAACCTGGTTCCGGCTTGATACTGAACTTGTTCAAATAATGTTATGTACCTATTAACTTTGTTACTAACAATAACTATTATACACAACGCGATAGATAAAGGCCGTGAATTAATATAGTTTTATTAACGACGGAGATCAATATCTCGTCGAGACTATAAAGAGCATGCACATAAATGTAGCAAAACAATGGGAGCTTCATTGTTTTCGATTGCGATCATATTCACAGCCGTATAAATATCTGACTATTCGTGTTAGAAATTAGTTAAAAATACGATTATCGTTATTTTGTTTTTAAATTTTGATATTATAAATTACATAATTGTCGTAAACTTCACGATGTGAAACAGTTTTAACTATAAGAAGTATTGCAATTCAACTACAACCCTATGTAATGTAACTATTATCTTACTCTTTTTACGTAGCGTAAAATAAAAGTATTGACAAGATTGGCAAAGATTTCACAAAATAAAAAAAAATGTAGTATAAACGAGAAAAAGTACCATAATAATGGTTAATTTTTATACTGTTAGCAAAAGAACTAAACGGAACTAAGATATTCTTCCAAAATGTTTTTGTAAATTTTTTTATATTTGCATATTTTTAATAATAAAAGTATAAAGATAAAATATTATAGTATATTATAACATAGGAAATCATAGCTTGTTTGGTAACTGAAGTAAAACTCATCAGATTTAGTTCGTAACTTGGTACGTAGCCAATACAATCCCATTGAAACTTTCCCGTTCCGGAAAAGCCTGAGAACCGTTTGCTATTTTCCAAATGGACCTTTAAATAAAATTATTTGAAGGAGATTGATCACCGGAATACTTGTTTGGGATTACCAAACTTTTGGGACTATGCCGTGTCATATATTCTGTAAACTATTTGGAGTACGGAAATATTATGTTTTTGATGTTCTAATAAATAATATTACAAGATTGATATTTTAAATATATCTGATATTTTCTTTTCTTGGTGATAACAATAACAATAGATCATAATACATATGATGTATCTATGAATATAGTAAGGATAAATATTTTTTAGATAAGTATGTACGTAGTTTAGTTTTGATCTTCTTAGAGTAGCAAGAATAGATTATCATCTGTCGAGCCAAAAAAAGTGCTTTTATTTTAATGAACTGGATATTGACTAATAAAGATTGAAATAAACGTTTGAAATAAGTGTCCTTCACCAAGCGTATCTGTAAGATAAAATATATGACACTGACATCAGAAATATGTTAATACTAAGCTCCATCATTAGCGTGGGATGTTGACATAACAACATATACATATATATATATATATATATATATATATATGTATATGTTGTTATGTTATAATATTTTGTGATGTCGTCACTTGTTATGTTTGTTCTCATCAGTAATAACCAATTTGGACATGACAAAACTGAATAGCTAACGTTCAGTTACACATAATGACAATAATCCAGATCGATGCACGCAAATTTGAATAGTCTAGACAGATTTCATTTAAACCATGTTATTTCGGTATTCGTATTCATATCTCGTTGATATTACATTTATATGTAAACCCAACTTGATGTTGTATTCCATGATAAATGTATTTAAACTAGCTTTATTTATAATTGGAGTTAGATTATTGTGCTGTTAAACGAGTGTAATCAGATAGCATATTTGTATCGATTTATTGAATAAAATATTATTATTAGGTATCCAAATTCAAATATTTTTATTCAAGTGGGCATTTACACGCATTTTTGAATCGTCAAGCTGCTGATGCTGAGCAGATAAAATAAGACAGCATTTTTTTTGTGGAGATTATATATTGATACTTAATTTCATTTGAGATTCTAAAATGGTATTATACAATGATTGAACTGTAATAAAGTGTTTATGAAACTGCAGTGAAGTATATTTCACTTACTTATAATTTTAATGAACATTGTAAAGAATTTTAATAATGAAATACATTGAATGATAATTATTTTCTAATAACAAATGTTAATTAAACTTATTCATAGGCGAGATTAAATCATAACAATCACAATATATCAGCACTGTGCATTTTATATAAATTTCTTTGCTCTATGGGCATTTTAGCCATTAATTAAAAATTATTAATATGGTGCCAACATACTTTCATCACAGTGCAACACCAGTTGTGATTTATTAACTATAGTTTTTAATTAAAACGTCCGATAGCAATCAATAGTACAGAGGAAATATGTAAACTATTTGAGCTGTTTTGAATGTTAAATAGTAGTGTAACCAATTCGTTATAATTAAAAATATAAACATTAATGATGAGATTATTAGAACAGTGGTTTCGATCTGATCAGTAACGATTTTGTACCGATGGATTTCAGACGGGCGAGATATTGCTTCAGAAAGATCGTATTTAAAATATAACAATTATTTATCTGCGATACTTTATAGAAACCTCTTCTAAAATTTTGGCTATTAAAAACGAAAGGAATATATATTTTTGGAACAAAAATTATTGGTTTGAAAAAAAAAACGATAAACAGAATTTATTTTACATTATGATTATATTTTTTGTGGTTATTAAAACAGGTAGGCTTTATATTTCTACTAGTTTTAATGAGCTCAAACAACTACAATATTTAAGAAAAATATATGTCAAGTGTAGATTTTCATTGTTATCTTATATGATTAATTGAAACTTTAATTCTATGAATATAGCAAACTAACTAATAGGCAAATAATTTACTTAACCAATAAATACTCGGTAATGAGTGTTATTGACATTCAATTTATCATGTAAAGAAACATTATAAATTCACATGTTTGAATTTCCTGAGACCATTTTCCTGTTTACAACATAAAGAATCCTGCGTTTCTATAAATGTTCAAAACAATGACGGCTTCATTGTTTTCGATTGCGTACATATAAACCCAACGGTATAAAATATCTGACTTCCCTTTTAGGAACGAAATCAATCAGAATTACAATCAGTGCCTTTGTTATATGGACATTAGTTTTAATCAGTTTGCCTTTAACATGCTCGTTACTATCGGGTTTTAATTAACGATAATTGCAAAATAGAAAATGATTGCGTTGGATCTGTTCTGTGTGTTTTAAATTGAGTTTAAAATTTTTGATGGGTTTAATGTATAGTTTTAATTTTATTTTTCGAAAGAATAGTAAACGAACACACGGTCTACTGAAACAAAAGTGGTGCACATTTACACATTTGCCAAGTTTTAGAGATGAGCAAAGTTATGTTATAGATAGGGAACCGAAAAGAAGGTATTGGGCTACGGTTTTACTCATATCCTACGAGACGTAAACTACTTCACGCCGATCTTCGGAACAGAGTGGTACTACTCTGGTCGGGGTAGACGGTTTACGAGCTGCTGTCGATTAACTACAACTAAAGCCAAAGTTACGGATCTAAACAATAATACTTTTTTTCATTTAAAAATATACACTTCGATATCGAAGTTTTAGAAACAATTTTATAATTAGAAAAAAGACGGGGTTAACAAATTTGAATAGAACTGACATTTAAAATGTTTTCCAGATCATTATGAAATTTATAAACAAAATGTATGAACTGCGTCATGTTTGTTGCTTTTATTGTAAACATATTATATCTTCCTCAAATTTAACGGAATATAGTATTTTATAATTTTTTAATCTGAATGGAGGGGATGGAGCGGGGGTAGGGGCGCTTGCTTGGTGTCATACGAATCGGGGACTCATCATTAGTATAAATACCGAGTTTCAACCCGATTGCGTCATTCGTTTACGAACAGTCACGCGCTAAACAAGTCAATCCGGAAGAAAACTGAAACTATGGAGAAAATTGAACACCGCGCTGTGATAAAATTCCTTACCAAGCAAGGAAAGAACGCTCAAACCATTTTGAATGAAATGGGAATCGTTTATGAGGAACAGTGCCCTAGTAAATCAATGACTTACAATTGGCATGGCTTTTATAAACATGGTCGAAAGTCAATTGAAGACGACCCCCGCTCAGGAAGGCCAGTTGAGGCCACCACATCGGACATCGTCGAAAAAGTGGAGAAAATTGTATTAGAGGATGCCCGCTGGAAGAAAAAACAATTATCTGCATTAGTTGGAGTATCAGATACCACTATTTTGCGAATCCTACATGATCACCTGGGTATGACAAAAGGCAGTGCAAAATGGGTACCGAGAATGCTCACGCCGTTTCAGAAAGAGCAGCGCGTCGATGCGTCAAAGCATTTTTTGGAGTTGTGTGGAGATAAACCTGCACAGATTTTGGACCGAATTGTTACGGGAGATGAAACATGGGTTCATCACATTGAGCCTGAGTCTAAACAAGAGTCCATGCATTGGCATAAAAAGGGGACACAACAGCCAAAGAAATTTAAGGTGACGGAGTCGGCTGAAAAGATGATGGCTACTGTTTTTGGGATTGTGAGGGGATAATCTTGATTGATTACAAAGAAAAGAGAAGGACTATAACCGGAGAATACTAAGCAACGATATTACAAAAATTAAAGGATGCCATCAAGGAAAAGCGGCGAGGAAAATTGCCAAAGGGTGTGTTGCTTTTGCAAGTCAACGCGCCGGTTCACAAGAGCAGAATTGCAATGGCTGCTCTGCACACGCATGGGTTCAAATCCCTAGTTCACCCACCCTACAGTCCAGACCTGGCCCCAAGTGACTTTTTTTATACCCCAATTTAAAAAAAGACGTAAGGGGAAGGAAATTTTCCGACGACAATGAGGTAAGGGAGGCAATTTCGGCTCATTTTGACGGAAAAGATAAAACATATTTTTAAAGTGGTTTAGAAAAATTAATTCATAGGTCTAATAAATGTATTGAGCTTAAGGGTGATTATATTGAAAAGGAAAAATAGTTTTGTTGTTTTATTTTATTTAGATCCCTTTCATTCCACGAACTTTTGGACCTCCCCTCGTATATACATGTATATATATATATATACACACTTTATTATTTTATACTGGTTTAATTCTGGTTAATTTCATAACTAGACAATGTCAGACATATGTCTAACTGGGAAATTAAATTATCCCCAGGGCGCAAGTGTGAGCCGCTTGAAATGATATAATTTTATTGTTTATAGTATTATATTACTACATTTAAGATGCAGACAAAGTAGCGGTAAATCACTAATATAAATACAAAATTTTGTAAAAATTTAACTATATTATCTATAAACTAAATTAAATCATTCGAACAGTGCCTACTTATGTATTGTTTATAAAAAAATCTATTTTTTTTTTCAATAAAATCTATCCAATCTAATGAAATACACCCGTCGTTATCATGGATCGAACTGAATATTTATTACCTTCATATTGAACAACAAATGTCTTGCAATGCGAAGAAATAAGTATTAAGATTGCTATATTTTATGTATCATTATTACCGATCAATACTAATCCATAAACAGAATAATACAATTTGTGATTTATTTCTATGGATTTAAGTTAGTTTATGTAAAAATCTATGTTTTGCAACAAATTACACGATTACATTGTAAAATGTTAAATTAATTATTTAACGGATTTTAGTTGGATTAACATTATTTATTTTGTTACTTACGAAAATATAAAATGGATAGGTAATTCCAATAGATTACAGTTCCTATAATTTTATTAAGTAATTTGTAATCGTCTTTCTTCAAGACGTTCTTCCGTTATCTACCCTTAGTTTGGAGCGGTTCATTAAAATACCTGAGCCACTGCGCGCTGCCTGCAATTTGTCACTGAGATAAAACACTACGTGAGACGAATTATCTTGAATGCTTTGCTTCTGAATAATTATAATAGCACTAAATGGCCGCTTCCTTTATTTTATATTTGTGCTTCAAATATATTAACTTTACGCCATTTTAATTTTAATACCATCTTAAACTAATGTTTCTTTTATATAAACTTTTATTAACTACTAAAATACTAAGTAACTACTACTCAATAAATCTTCAATTTTGTTATTTTGATTGATAAGGTTTAGTTAAGCAATATATTTTTGTACTTGTCCGTTATAATAGTTTATAAGATCTCTTAAAGACACTCATCATTTCTTGTGTTTTAAAAATACCAATGAAATAATTAAATACTGAATTAAAGTTAAGATAAGGTGTTTATAACAACAACTTAGCAAAATTTTTTCCTAATTGTGAATAGAAATTATAATAAACGTTGCTCAAATAACTGCAGTGACCGCAGAGTGAGTTCATTCCACCGAAGTCTGAATATTGTGACTGTCCATTTGTTAATACTATAAACGTTCTTAAATATTACTTTTAACGATACTAGATGTTTGATTGGTTACTTTGTTGTTTTTAAAATTGTATAGTTTACAAATGAATAAAGGTGAAATTTGTTTGGTGCCGAGTAGATTGGATATTTTCGTTTCAACGAACTCATCAATTTGATTTGAATTAGTATGATTGCAATTTTAGCTATATTATAAATGTTTTAATATATTTTTAACTTAACTTAAAAACAGACGAAAGCAATGCTTATTATGCTATTTATATAAAATATGAACTATTCAATTGGCTATCATAAAGTGATCATAGATTAAGTTCCTTCTTTACATCTGAAACAGTTGTTAAATTTATTTAAGTCACGTATAATTGGATGAATATTTTAACTGTAATGCCAAGTTCCGAAGTCTTTGCAGTGATCGTGTTGACGTCAAAACGAAATAAAGGGTTCTGTCAGTGAGCCAATTAAGTCGTTTCTTTCTTAGTCCAACTCTTTCTTAGTTCATCTGTTTTTAGATTACCAAATTGACATATTAAGAAACCGTTATCACTTTTAAGACTATCTTTAACTTTGTTCATTAAAGTAATAGTTTGAATGGTATACCTACCATTACTAATACGATTTTAGTTATAAATTTATAATTTTCAAGTTGTTGTAGCTGTAATTTTATTCAACTATATTTAGAATAAAGGACATTGTCATATTGTTGTGTTAGTCTTAGTGTTTAATATAAAAATGTTACAAGTATTATATTTGTGAAACAAATATAAATTATGTAAACTTCATACCAATCGTCAAATTGGGAAAGTAAAAACTATTTTCCTTATTTTAATAAAAGGTCATCATTTATATTACTTGTCCATCATAACTTTAGAAAAATACCCTGCATTAATAACTGTTATTCCAAATAACATGGAACTTTTCTTAATGACTACTAGTACTAAATAATTATATAAATAGTGTACAGATTCAACGCACTACATTATAAAAAATGATTCAGTACATTGTATGTTCTAACTTTATTTTATTATTATTTTCTCTCTTTTATTTACTGTGCTATGTTGTCGACTTAAGTCACTCCATACTTCCTAAAATTCCACTTATCTTTCTCAGTGGGGGATACCAGGGAATAGTATGAAATAAAATGCGGCTTCATAAAGAAATGCCAAGAAAAATCACCCGCTGCTTAACTAGTAAGTATTGCTTAAGAATTTTATATTGTATAATACAAAATATGTTATAAGTGGAAGAATTTCTTATTACTAATAAAATTATAAGTAGGATTAAAGCTTATTTCTCTACATATTCTTTGCAAACATTATATCTTGTTAAACAGAGCTTAATTTATATAAAATTATGAAACAATCGTTACAGCAGTAGGTGGAGAAACAATTAAATAAGCTTGAAATACTCACTCACTCGAGAATAACGTGAACCTTTTAAATTTTGAATTGAATTCATTGTCTCTAAAAGCTATTTATTTATTTATAAACGAAGTATATAAATCATCATTATATCGATTTTTTACCTATATTATAATAAGAATATTACATTGATAAGAAAATAAATAAATAAATTATACAAACCAATATTATTTCTGTACCCTGAACAAGATTATTATAATATTATGGATATTATGATATAAGAGATTTGCATCCACGATAATTTATCTAAAATATCCACATTATAAAAAAATTACGTTCACTTTGATACTTATCACGATATCCACATATTATATTTTGCAGATGAATGGCCTTTAAACTTTATTATATACATACATATATTATTATTCTTATGATGTTTGAAATGCTATTTTTGTGAAGAAATAGTAGAAAATCTCTCAGAAGAAAGCAATTGAAAACAATGTGGTGGTAATGTAATGCCACATCTAAAGTGATAATCCTGTAATCTTAGGAACGGATTGCAGCGTTTGATCTCACCGACCCGAGATACGTGCGGTAAATTGCTGTCGGAAACGTTCCCAGAGAAAACAGATCGGATTGCTCTCAAATACACTGTGATGCTCGGGACTTTGTTTTTGTGAGGACTGGAATGATTCAAATACTACGAAAATCTTGTGGAAATTTTCTATGTAGCGCTAATAATAAATAAAAATCCTAATAATATTTGAATTTTATTTTAATCTTCAGTAAATCTCTGTTTTTATATTTATTAAATTAAGACACTAAATAACTTTCACCTCAGATAGTTCAAGTCCAAATTGATAAAAAAACAAATTATTATTGTGTTTAGTTTTAAAAATAGCCTTATTACCATATTGATATATTTATGGTTCTAGAAAAAAAAAACATAATCTTTGATTAATTGTTATACCACCGTAAATAATATTAAAACCTCAGTCGAAGATCGGCGAGAAAATTACATAGATAGTGGAATTAAAGCCTGATATGGCTGACATGATTATACTGGTAATTACTCGTATGAGGTAGATTAGGTATTGAGAGAACGCTTGCGGTATCTCAGAGATTATAAGTTCGAATTTTACCCTTGTTTATGAACTTTAATTTTATATGATAGAAAATTATAAAATAATTAAATATTTATTTATTTTATATTTATGAAGCAATGGCGTTAACCTTTTAAAAAATTCAATTATGTCCGTCCCAGGGAGTTTGTAAGTAGACGTGTGGATGAATGTGATATAAAAGAATTTCGATACATACTAGCTTATATTGGCAGTATATATATTTAGAACCAATACTTGCATTGTCGTAAACTGAAAATTGTTTTTACAACAAAGTTAGTCTATTGTTACGTTCCGTTGTTGGACCGTTTGCCTAATTTAAATTTCACATCGTATACAGAATGGCTCGTATCGAAAATAGGTTTTTCCCTGACCAAAATCTAAACAAACAACCGGAATAGTTTCCGACAATGCAATAGGTTTGTAAATATTATTTAATGAATTCACAAATTCTAAAATCCATTACTTTTTAAACCTTTCTATTTTGTTCTTCAAAACAACTTTCAATTATAGTTTTTTGTATTATATAATCAAAATCTTAAAACATTATTTTCTTTAATAGTTATTACCTATGAATAATGAGGGAAGACATTACAAAACGCTTATATTAATAATTTTAATTATCTTAAACAGTATTTTGATAAATAATATATTTATACATAGCCGACTTTAATCACGTTAATATAATCGGAATTTTCCTACCTAAATTAGCCTCCATTCGAGATCCTTCCATGAGATCGGAATACTGCTGAGCCTCGACATAAACTAAATGCAGCATATAATACACATACACACACACACACACACACACACACACACACACACACACACACACACACACACACACACACATGCAGTATAATATTTTCAAAAACAGTGTCTGTGAAAATATACCAATAAATTATTAATAATTAAATAACATTTCCGTGCGTAACAGAGTAATTAATAACCTGGTTTTGACAAATACTTCATTGGTGATATATAATTAGGGCTTAAATTTATTTGACACAAATTATAAATTTGACACACAATTATGGACTATGGTAGTCCATAATCTCGGTATATTAGCGACAGACTCGAATCCATTATATTGGCAATTATATTGTTAGTTAGTACTTGTAGAACCAATAGTGATTTATGAAGGACAACTAATAACAGAGATGGATTTAATTCAATCACTCTTTATTATGTTAAATTTAGAGTTTGAATTTGGATAAAGAGTATGACAAAAAAACAAAAGTTTTGTACGTAATAAAAAATATATAAATAAAAAAATATATGTATATTTTTTATATGTTTAACTTTAATCTTCTTTTCCACTGTAACAGTATGTACATTTTGTAGCGGGTTGAGATTACTGATAATAATAATAATAATAATGAAAATTTTTATATGTTTATAAATATTAACTTTGACACTAAATGCCAATAGAACAACTCAATAAGTATTAAATAATTTAAAGATTTTGTAAGTGTATTTCTTCAGTACATCTTTATCTTTCTCACAAACTCTTTCATATACTTAATTACTTAAATTGTACCTAATAATAAAATTTACTACATACGAACAAACATACTCGACACATATATCAGGAATTTTAATTATCTACGGAATGTAACATGGTTATAATTGTTCACATTTAAATTAAACAATTAAAATACATGTCCTTAAAAACAAATGTTAATAAAAAAATTGTTGAAAAAAAATTTCATACAGACTCTAAAGATTTATTTAGTATATAAATACGTTTTTTTGTATTGTTAAATCAAACTTGACCTGTGACATCAAAGTAAGGAGAATACAATTATTATGGGAATGCTTTCAAGACTTAGCTTAAATATTGTATTTTCAATTATATTACTTTCAAAATTTATCATAAATTGATTGGAGTTGATTATAATAATTTTGTTTAAAAAACGAATTTTATACTACAAATTTCTATTGGCTTCTATTTGTTGATTATTATAATGAAACTGGTTTCGAAGGTTAATGGGCTAATTAAATGAGTATACAAAAATGTAAAACTAATTTCTGAAATCAATTAATAACTATAAATATATAAGCTTGAAAGGAAAACTTTTCGCCTTTTTAAGCAAATTCAGAACTTGATATCAAAACCTGCTTATTTCTAGATTGCGCTTTAGTAACATAAATAATATTCGGTAGCGGTATAGTTTAATCAGAAGAATCCTTCAAACCTCTCCCTTTTCCTTCTAAGAATAATAATGATGACATCAGCATAAAATAAAACTTTATATAATGCTATAGTGTAAATACACCATGAGTATACTGAACCATTTTTAAAAGATTTTTATCAAATCTGTTATACTAATATCAAAAGAATTAAACTGATCTAGAGTATAATATATTTTTTTGTTTTCTTACATTAACGTTTTTAAGGTTTATTATGTTTCGTTTAATTTTCTTATTAGATTATAAATAAATTTTTTTTTTTTTATTCTTTCGTTGTTTAACTGAAAACAAATAACAACAATGTAACAAACTTTTTTAAAACTTGCAAACTAGACCTACCTATAATTGTATCAGCGCTACCTGAAAATTGCTTTTACAACAATGTTGGTCTATCATTACGTTCCATTGTTGCAGACCGAGTGATAATTTAAATCTCATATTGCTTAACCACGGTTTGTGTCAAAAATACTTTTTCCTAACTGAATTCTAAGCTAAAAAAAATGCTAAGCATTTATTAAGCACGCTCTTCTATCATACGTCATCAGTGGAAAATGCCTTCCTCATCATTTAATTTTTCACGGACATCGTTCATGTCTTCTTTCTTCTTCATCTTTTTATAAGAATTCACATTCATATATTTTATACTCACCCCATTTATACTCGTATGCCTTTCTATCTTCCACACGTGACCAACAACAAATGTAATATCATAATCATCATAATACCTAACAAAAAAAAGAGTATGTTTTTGTTTCGTGTCGTTTGTGAATTCGTGAATATATCTATATTACTTTTCTGTTACAGTAGTATATCGAAATATTATTACAGTATTTTTAGAAATACAATCTTATAAATTTATGTCACTTCTAGAACAATCTTCTACCCTCGTGTATATCAATTGTTATATTATTTTAAGAAAATGATATGATAAATTTTTGTTTTATTATCTCTATTGAAGTATATGACTAGTATTATTTTATATTTATTTATAGGATTTTTCAAAACGTAATAATAATACAAATGTGTATAATTTTGTACTTTTTATACAACATGAATATTTGTTCACATTTAATATGTATGAAGTATGCTTGTATCGGAATATAAAAGTCTTCCATATTTTTTCAAATAAAAAAGTGGTTGTTACACTATATGAAATAAAAAGTTATTAACATATATAAAATATAAATAAAGAACCACAAAGTAACCGACTACAGACAATAATATAACAAGAGCCACGTACAATTATATATTTTTATTTGAATATATGCTTAATTGCATATCAAAGTCACTTCAGTCAATCAATAATGAAACACAAAGCTCTTGAACCACTTATTAAAAGTCCATTCAGAAAATTAAAAGGGGCCATTGGAAAAACACTATTTACTATTCATTGGTACAATTACGACATTCGACCTTTGTACTTTAATAATTACTGAATGGAAATGTCAAATAACATTTATAAAGAAAGAAACCATTCCTATTTATAAATAAGTTATCACATTGTTAATAAACTTCTTATGAACACTTTGAATAACGTGGTCGAGTGAGAATTAAAATCAGTTCAAAATACGATCGCTAGAATATTGTTTCATAAAAATCATAGTAAACGACTAAATATTGTATTTTTTGCATATATTTATTAACAAAATCTTTTATTTATATATTTTATTTTATTAAGTATTTCAAATTACTTGTTTATCTTTTATGACAAAATAATAACGAGAAGAAACAAGCTCGAGATAACAGGAATACCCGTTAGGACTTAATTCCTCCTAAAATGATTATTAATATATAATATAGATTTTATTATAAATACTGTAACAGTATAAAATAGTAAAGTGGAGTAATAATTTACAAGAATATAGTTTTTAGTTTACCATTTTGGCGCAAACTTATAGTTACTAGAACGATAGAACTAAATTGTAGAGTTTCAAAAGTTGAATATACTATGTATATTTAATTGGAATAACAACTTTGACTTGGTCTCATAAGTATGGAGTATTAGAGTTAATACATGCTTAGTATTATATGCATGCTTAGTATATAGAAAAAAAAAATATTTTTTTATATTTGCTTTGTTATATCATAAAAATAAAACGAACATGTCAAAAATATATAAGCTAAAAGAAAAATAAGATATTTTTGTCTTATCCATAGAGTTACAGCATTTTATCTACCTTTTGAACTCTTCTTTGTTAGAGACTTAATGATTTTGTTTGAGCGAAAACGATAATTATCACGATGCATACATCAAAATAGAACTAAATTACCATTACGAATATAAGTTTATTGTTTATCGGTTTGGTTTATTAAGAATCCGTTTGTTAATAATTGTTTTCTTTTACATAGTGATAGTCAAGAACATACAAAATTAATTATAAAATGTGAATGTTACTGAGTTTGATAAAAGTTCATATGGCGGCTGGTTCTTTTGTATTATTATATCCTTCCAGCCATTGATCATTCTTTAACTGATTTTTATGATTATTGAGGATGTTGTTTTTGTCCCAAGCAACTATTTAACTACAAATTTGCAATACAAATGTATATTACACATAATTTAATTTTTCATTAAGTAATAACACTGAAAGTGTATAATATATTTGTGCTCAAGGCTAACTAATATGATAATAACCAATAATTATAAATTATTCTTAATAATCACGTAAGATTCTCGTAGATAATGAGTAATCACTTAATATGGAAGAATGAAAACAAAGCAACGAGAAGAGTCTTAATATGGGTGATTATAAGAGAAAAGGGAGAAGGAGGTCTCAACTGAGATGACATATGACGCAAGAGCAGTAAAGTGGGTGACATATGGACCATCTCTAAATAAACTCAATCAGAGACTTGCCCTTATTGGGATTATTTAGTGTATGATGAGTAAATGTTACGATTTCTAATAAAAATATTTAAGACTGTATAATTATTTTTAATGAATAAACATACTTATCCCACAACTTTAATTATTTATTCCCCTTCCTATACGTTTGTGCAAAGCAAATAAACACGAATTAAGAAAATTTCAGCTAATAAAGTTATCAAACTACTATTTAATTACCGCGATGTCAAATTTTGATCTGGACCTGACATAATTTGCAATGAATTTGTTTTGAATTATATTTACCAAATAAAAAACTAGTATAATAATCTGTTATCATTTCATTAACCACTGAAATCCCCAATAGTTTAATATTGAGTGGATTGTTGCTTTTGACGGCTACCAGGATAAGTGGAGTAAATATTATCACTAAATATTAATAGGTTTGAACTATAGAAAATATTATTGTAATTACAATCACTATTCTATGATGAAATAATAAGGGGCCGAGGTTTATATAATTTTAACCTATTGAATGTGTATGATAATGAGTTAAACTTCTTATTATTTATTGATTTATTAGTTTATGAGACGTCATTAATTAGTTACATATAATAACTACATATTGTTATTATATAATATAACGTTTATTCTAAGTTAAGTAACTTTTCTAAGCTATATCAATTTAACAACTAATTCTCTTAGTATTTGCGGTTTCAATATGACTGTTTTGTTCTAAAACTCGGCAAGTCATTATAAGCACTAACGAGCTTATATGTGACAGTAATTTTACCTATGCCGGTTATAGCAAATGTTATTGTTATTGTTTTGTTTAATATCAATATTAAATTTACGTTACTTAAATAAAACATAAAATTACTTGATAAAATCTGATTTCAATCAATTTATATTAGCTCAGTAACAAGTTGGACACTCAGAGCACTTCCAAATTTAAGTGTTCTCCAAGTTGTTGATGTCTCCTTGTTTTAGAAGATTCGAGGCATCGTTCACAAGAAACAGTAATTGACTCGGAGTGATTTATTTAAAGTAACACTGTTTAAATACTGACTTACTTATTTTCGCTTCAAATAAATTACCATTCCCTAAAATTGAATCAAATATTATTGACAGGAAAAGGAAATTATATTTTAGCTACTTAAAATATTGTTTCAACCATTATTGAATAAATTGAATTTATGTGAACAGATTATTTTCTAAATACTTTATTAAATTTATTAATTTAACACTCTGTGTGTTTTAATCTATTTCTAATCACTTAAAATAAGTACTCTAAATTCTTAATACAGTGCTTTTTAATAAACTATAATATAGGTTGATGAAGCACCCTGCTGAGTAGAAAATTGCACAATCTTAGCATCTTCCAGAGATTTTCAGATGGCATATTATTTTCTTTCCTATATGTAGGTCCTTGTGGTTTAATAAATAAATAAATAGATAAATTATTTATTGTGGTGACAGTCTATCATAAAATATGTGATCTTAATTAAAAAATAAGCTTTTTTCTAATTTGTGTTATATTATTTAAAAAACTGGATACGAAATTTAAAGTAATATTTTGTGCCTTGTTTTAAATAAACAACTTTACAACTGGGTTAACCACCTGAGTGCACGATCATTTACTAAATGTAAGGTTTTAAAAAGACTTTATATTAAAATATTTTATAGGTAGGTAAATATTAAGGTATTTTTATATAAGTAAATATTATATATTATATATTGTATTTTAAGGAATACTTTTTTGAAAATATCCAATTAATTTATAATAATAAATTTAATTTTAATATATTTTTGCACCTAATAAAATATTTTTGGAAACATGAGAAATGATAATAAATAACGTAATTCCGATTAATGATCACTATATTTTGTAACAAGTTAAAATAAATTGACTTCAATCATTTTAATTATTACCATGAAATACTTTGTTTTTTTTATTTATGTTCTTATATCAAAGCATAAAAATACTTCCTTCAAGTCGTTCTTTGTATCTTAAAGGCGCTTTACAAACATAAATTAAAATAATTTTATAAATTAGCTAATCGTCAGCGACTTTCATGACTCATAGTTTCCATGTTTGAAGTTGAAATATTTTATTGCATTATTGTTATGTAATAAATAATCATACTCTTTTTTTCCTTGTGATAGAATGACAAGAATCTTTATTTTGAATTTTTACCTCATAAAAAAAACTCCGATGCTAGACGATGAATGATAAAAATATATATAAATATAAATTCATGTTCAATAACTTGAAGATTTTATTTACTAAACTATACTTGAAGTTCGTAAGATTCCTCAATGTGAGATTGATATTTATTACTTTAACCGGACAAGCCAATTTGACAGCATGGTTCGTTGAGGTTAATAATGTTACTGCTTAAGTGAAACTCGTACAATATTGCAAAGGATTGCAGCGTTTGATTCTACTGGTCCGGGATACGTGCGACAAATTGCTATCCAATTTCTACGAAAAGGGATCGGATCGCACTCAAATACACATATTGCCCGGGATTCGATATTTCTGACAAAAGTTTTCTGGTCACTTATTTTCTCACATTTTTGGATAAATCTTTGTAAATTGATTGCACAATATTGACTTTTGTGTTCTAAAATTTTTTGTTGTATATGTAAGCAAGTTGAAAGTCACAAATATTTGATAACAACAACTTCGCTTTCAAATTTGAGACATTCTTCACTAAAAACTGTAATTTTATGGAGGGACAATGACATTGTAGATAGAATCAATCCTTTATTATTATTAAGGTTAGAGTTATTTATACGAAATAGTAATTGCCTCAGAGTGTTTTAGGTTTTAATACATCTAAGTACACTGCAGAGATATAGTTTAAGATAAGATATATATATATATGTCGTAGCTGGTAGGTTTCTCTCACTCATCGTTTCGGAGTACCGGTCTATTGTGGGCTTCAGTGGATAATGTCGGCACAAGTAAACACAATTTATGCAATCATTAATTTATTGTACAATAAGAAAACTATAAGTAGGTGGATACGCAGCACGGAACACGGGATAGTTTTAGTATCGTCCGCACCGGCCGACCGCCAACTTAGAAGTCAGTTTCTCACGCCACTGGTCGGCTCTTTTATACCGGTGCATTCTGACACTAACTCCATCGAGCACCAACAGATGGCGCTGGCGTTCCGAAACCGCCACAATACTATTATTTCCGACACGGCCATCCTGCTAGCACACGCCCTCGTGTGTTGTTTAGCCTGGAATAAAAGAAAACGCCACAACAGTACCACGTTCCGCTTAGTCAAACACTACACAAAAGGGAAAGTAAACAAACTCTATGGTCTTAACTTTATTTATATCACGAGCTTTACAATCATAATTGTTTTATTTACATTATCGTAACTAAACACTACAGATAAATACCACAGCCATGTACCATCAACGTCATCACAACCAAAATTATAAACGTTTTTTACTTCGACAACAAGTTACAACAAGTTTACAGAAACGCCCGAGTAAAAGACCTCTAACGCCACGGCTCCTTAGCCGAACAGCAATCACATTGCTCTCTCACATCTCAGTACGCATATCCATCAAGTGGATCGCCCGTGTCAATCACCCCTGTGACTACACGCTACGGTCTCCACAGACCACGACCTCCGCCAGAGTTAAACGCACACCGCGCACCCACGGACTACTTGAGTTACCCCAAGAGATACCGATTTCTACCGGGCTACGACTACGAAATAACTACTGGTACGGTCGAACACATTACGGCCGATAGAGCCATTTACTCGTGTTTCCCGAACTACTAAGCTTGAATATCATCATCAGCAAGATCATAAATGACATTGATTTCGTCTGGTACATGACCTGCTGGCATTTTCCTCAACCTATCGTGTGCATACTTATAAGTACGTTTACAATTTAAAGCTTCCAGTGTATAACGATCATCCTCTAAAACTTCGACAACCTTGAACAGACCTTTAAATTTCGGATTTAGTTTGATTTCGCTCTTCGTTTTCTAACAACACAAAATCTCCACCTGAAAACTTATTAATTTTCGCTTTTGTCACATCAAATCGTGACTTGTCATATTCCCCACACTTTGTCATATTGTCTGATGCTACCTTACGAATTTCGTCAATGTCAATGTCAGTCTCTACCTCACTACTACACATCAATGATAACGGTTTCGCGACTTTACCAATTAACAGCTCCAGAGACGAAGCTTTTGTCGTCCGATTTATAGTACAATTTATCGCGAGTTGCACCTTTCCTATAGAATCTTGCCACGACCTATTATCGCTAGTCCCAATCACCGTTAACATGGACTTTAACACACTCATGACGCGCTCTACCTGTCCGTTAGCACGAGGCGAACCTGTCGCTATAAGGTGTAAATTAATGTTCTTGCTCTCTCAAAATTCGCGGAAATCTCTACGAGTGAAACATCTTCCCTGGTCATCTATGATGCGGGTTGGAGCCTCAAATAAAGCTACGCTTTGAGTTACCGCATGAATAATAACTCTTAGAGTCAATATTTCTTGTATGAAACAAAAGAACGTACTTCGTAAACGCGTCAATCAGAACGAATATGTACTCCTTCTTATCATTTTTAACGCTGAGCTTACCCGTCACGTCTACATGAACAGTATGCCACGGTATTGTCACTTTAGGGATCGGATGTAGTTCAGCTTGAATTTTCACGGAGTGAGATTTCGCGACCTTACAAGTAACGCAGTTTTCTATAAACTTTCTAACATACTGTGACATACTCGGAAACCAGTAATATCAGTTGAGATGTCAGTCAAATTAAATTTATTCCCATTATTATTATTCACTGAATTTACACACAAAATTTTGTCAAACGAAATGTCAGTCGCAGTCATGTTTACAGTAGGTTTAAAATCTCGCGCCCTATCATGACGTTACTTTGCAAGTAATTATCGGGTAAAATATGCAACAAAATTTCGAGAGGGTAGTCGTTAATCACAACACGACATAAAATTTGTTCTGTACTGAATACTCGTGTTTGATCAATACCGGTCATAGCAACAACATTACTAAACGGTTGACCGTTAAATTTAGCAGCAAAACTTTCTTTAACCAACGAATATTCAGCGCCAGAATCTTAAGCAAAACAAATCATTTCACCTTTGTGTTGTAATCTGCCCTTCGGAGGTTGAATGCTGCACACGTCCACGCGCCGCTCACCACGCGCTGCGCTGCCTCCGTCATTCGGCCCGCCGCCACCTCCGCTCGTGCACCGGACGGCGATGTGGCCCGGCTTGCCGCATTTAAAGCACACAAAGGCCTCGCTGTTGGCTGCTGCACCACTTGACTCGAGGTCGAAGGTGTAAGTGCTCGACCCCTCGGATCGATAGGTTTGCTTCTGCATTCCGCTCTCTTGTGGCCAGTTTTTTCGCAGTTGAAACACTTCAGCGGAGTCATTTTCGAACGTTTGTTATCGTAGCAATTTGAAGAATCACTGGTGTCGTTTACTTTTCGTTTCAAATGAGTGAACGCGTTTAGTTCTTGTTGTAATTTCTCTCTCGTCGTGATATTTGTAGTAAATGCCAAACGTTGAAGTCGCGGGTCAAATTGTGAAATGTGAGCGAGTACAGTAGCTACAGCAATCTCTTCTTTGTTCACGTCCTTCCAACGATTAGTGAGGGTAGCTATCAAACGACTTGCATAAGCGGGTAAAGTTTCTTTTTCACTCGGTTTTTCGTTATGAATTTTAATGAGGGTACTTGCCAAAGTCTCGGTTGAAACAAACCGTGACGTAAAAAGTATCTTGAATTCACACCACGTCATATTTTCGTATGCTATTTGAGACAGCCACGTAGATGCTTCGCCTTTTAGTGCTTTGCTAACTGCAAGTACGAGTTGACCGCCACTTGGAGGGTTTTGTAAAAAGCACAAGTCGGCCGTTGCGCACCACGATCTCGCGTCCGTGTCTTCTTTGCCAGGATCAAATATCGGTAGTTCTCCCTGAGCTGGCCTCGGTGTTTGCAGGGCTTCAATCAGCGCTCGCATGTTCGCATTTTGTTGCTCGAACATAGCACGCCAGTAGTTATCACCATTGTTCTCATTATGTGCCAACACTGATCCCACTTCTGATGTCGTAGCTGGTAGGTTTCTCTCACTCATCGTTTCGGAGTACCGGTCTATTGTGGGCTTCAGTGGATAATGTCGGCACAAGTAAACACAATTTATGCAATCATTAATTTATTGTACAATAAGAAAACTATAAGTAGGTGGATACGCAGCACGGAACACGGGATAGTTTTAGTATCGTCCGCACCGGCCGACCGCCAACTTAGAAGTCAGTTTCTCACGCCACTGGTCGGCTCTTTTATACCGGTGCATTCTGACACTAACTCCATCGAGCACCAACAGATGGCGCTGGCGTTCCGAAACCGCCACAATACTATTATTTCCGACATATATATATATATATATATATATTTATATATATATATATATATATATATATATATATATTTATATATATATATATATTTATATATTATAATATTTAGATATCTCATTAAAAGGTGTTATTTGTTGTAATAGTTTTAAGCCTATATTTTAATAAATTTAAGACGTAAAATTATTATCGGTTATAAATTGGATACTTAAGGGCATAGCAGATAATTAATGTTAAATTTGTAAAATCTGCTCAAAAATATTTGTTTTTATTAAACTGAGGCGTGGTATATATCCTCATTTTATTGTAAATCTGAATGTATCTTGTTTAACAACAATTTATATTTTTTCTCACTTTCAGGTATTTAAAAATAAACCAAAATAATTAAAATAGTGTTATTTCAACGTATATTGAGTAAAAAACTAAACTTTGTCTCAACAGTATATAAAAATCGTTTTCGAAATTGTAATGCTTAATACAATAACACCAACCCATTTACTATTCTTTGATTTACGTATACTGAATTATAATTTGAAATTCAATTTCATTGCACGTGCGCTGATCAAACTCGACATCTCTGTTGATATTGTTAAACATTTATTTAAAAAAAATACTATTATTGTTGAAAGTTTGATTAAATAATGACATTAAGGTCATTTATATTTAATGTACGCTTCGAGATCAAATTAATAAATTGCTTTTGTATATAGAGACAAGAAGTTCTGCAACCGACAAAGTAAATAAGGGGATCTTCAACTAATTTCATCAGTTTGTTTAGTTAAGCGTTTAGGTATTATATCAAGATTTTTATCTATTAGTCAGTATATTTGTATGAGTAAATAAAACGATCAGTTTGTTCGTGTAATGTCACTTATGATCTTTGATAACATACAAAGGTAACTGTTCGACTCATTCTTGTCTTTCTTTTCTGTCACTTTTTGGTTTAATTTAAAAAAAATTAAAAAAATGACAAAAACTTGATACCCTCTTGTTCAACAATTATTATATTCGTATATTACTTTATAATTATTCTTTTTATATTTTTATTGGTTATATATGATTATTAATAATTTATATTATTAATAATAATAATATTAATACTCTTTATTGTACACTAAAAGAAAAAAAGTAACAAAAAGAAATTAAATAAAAATAAAACAAAAACAATAACAAAAATAGAAATTATACATAACATATTCAATTAATGTACAAGAGGCGGTGTATTTATATTAATTTATGAAATGTAGTCAATACGTTATAATAATAAAAATGTTTATTATTTCAAACTTTTTATATACACAACATCAATATTTTTACATAGATAAAACTTATCTTAAACATAGACATATAACATTTTTATATAAATAAAACTTATCATTCTTATCAAAAAGTAAACAACTAAAAATAATAATATTACAAGAGCAACGTGAAAAAAAAAACAAAATTTTAATTCCATACCTCAATGTCAATTCGTATTTAATGAAGCACAAAGATCTTAAACCACTCATTAAAAGTCTATTCAGGAAATTAATAGGTGCCATCGGAAAAGTACTATTTATTATTCATCAGTACAATTGAGACATTGCTCCTTTGTCTTTGGGTCCTTGAATAAATTATACTTTAATCATTATTTAATGGAAAAATCAATAATACTTAAAAAGAAAGAAAAACCATCGGTTCCTTTTTATAAGTCAATTACAACATTATTATTATTCATTTTTAATATTACTTTAAATATTTTTTTGTAGTAGGATGACATTCAGTCCGGAATATATATTTTATAGACGTATTTAGTACGTACTTTATTTGTATGTTTTAATTTGTTTTTCAATGTAATAACCAAGAAGAGCAAGTAAAAAAAAACAATATAGGAAAGATAAAGCACTCGTTTTGTGATTTACTAAGTGGGCAATTAATCCCATCTAGCGAAAAACAGTTACATGCTTGACAAGTTTGCTGTTTTTGGATTATTTTGAAATTTTAAAAAAATATTTAAAATTGTTTAAATTATAAATAGATATAGAATGATGTTTCTTCGACACAAGCATGTCTCGACGTGACCTTTGGGAATCAGTCCTATCGCTCTGCTAATTGACCTACCTAACGATAATATAAAAGTATCGTACCCTAATATTCTTTATTAAAAGTTTAAAAAACAACGTTATAATTACAATTATGTCACACCGTTATTACAAATTATTTCGTGTTTTTCCAATTATTCATTAAACTATGTGCCAACGTACACGATAAATATGGCTTCATTTAAAACCAATATATAATTCATCTCAAACTCTTCGAAGGATGCTGAAATTGTGTAATTTTCTACTCAGCGGGGTGCTCATCATATATAACATTGTTTATTTAGTGATTGCTTAAAATAGAGATATACATATAGAATCTTAAATTTATTATGTACTGAGACAGTAGCGTAGTCGGTGGAACGATACAACGATATAATTTAAATTATATGTTATTATTATAACAAAGTCACATAAAAATCAATTAATTGTAATTCAAATTCTATTACTATTTTCTGTGAAAATTTAAATATAAATGGTATTTCTTTTAAATTAAATATTAGAAAGTAGTATTTATATAATGTTAATTTAAACAAATTATTCTGAGGCGATTACTGCTTCTTGTGAACGATGCCTAGAATCTTCTAAAACAGGCATCAACAACTTGGAGAGCACTTAAATTCGGAAGTGCTCTGAGTGTCCAACTTGTTACAGAGCTAATTTAGATTGGTTGAAATGTGACTTATCTTAAGTAACTTTATCTTTAATATAAGAAATGAGTTATTAAAAATGATATTAAATAAACTAATAATAATAACATTTGCTGTTACTATCATAGACACAGTTAGTATCAAATCTAACTTCGCTAGTGATTATACCGGCTTGTCAAGTTTTAGAACAAACAGTCATACTGGAAACGCAAATAGTATGAGCAATGTCCTTGAGATGTTGATTTGGCTTAGTTATATTACATTACTTAGAATAAACGTTATATTATATGCTAGCAATATGTTGTAATAAGTAATTAATACATAAAATTTATTCAAACTCGTCTTATGATTATTTTTAATGTAAGTATTAATCAGCAACTTGTAATCAGAGAGATATTGAGAATTTAATTTTTTTTTTAGTTAAACGCTTACACTTAACGTAACGCTGTAATTAGACACGATTAGAATTAAATTATTTATACAACTTGAAATATTATACACGAAGAGCAGTGAATGACATTAAATTATAAAAGAGTACTTGAAAAATATTTTTTTTTATTGGAAACTCGTTTAATTTTACATAATGTAACATTATAATACATTGCACTTACAGCTATTTTATTAAATTCAATTAAATAACTGGACATACTTGAAACTAATAATAACTATAATTACAAAACAATCTTCTATCGTCCAAACCGAGTAATGTTTAGTGATGACGCCATTTATCTTGTCAGCCGTCAACAGCAATAATCCACTCAATATAAAACTATTGGGGAATTCAGTGGTTAATGTCAGGATAATAGATTAAGTTTTTTTTGTGTTTAGGTACATATAAATGCATTGCAAATTATGTAAGGTCCAGATTGAAAATCGACATCGTGATTAACAATATGAGCAGCGATGTACTTTAAAAAATACTTCCGCTTCTCCCATTAATTTAATGATCTGAGCATCAAACTCAAAGTAAACCTTTATTAATTGAAAATAAAATGCACCCTGAATTTAAAATAAATAGAAAACTTTAAGTTTTTAAACTTTGATGTGTGTTTGAGTTCATTTTATATCAAATTGAGAGTTCAAAACGGTAGTAAATAGTAAAAAAAAGTTTTCATAATTTGATAGCATAAATATACGAATAGTTTTGATTTATACCTTACCTTAAATACTTTGAAAGTAGTTATTTTTAAGTGTACTTGATATACACGACATGATATGATATGATATAATTTTGAATACACGACATTACATCTATGTTATCCACCCGAGGGCATGTTTATTTATCAAATTTAACCTTTTAAGTATTTGGTTTATTCTAAATCCGTGCCTTCTGGAAGTGCACCCGCCCATGCAAGAAAAATACATAAAATATACATAATCAAAATATCACATGTGAATAATATATTTTTCATAATAACAATAGTTGTAGACACAAATTTGATTTTCTAAACCCTATCCGTGCTACCTATAATTATCTATCAATTGTCGTATAAGATAGCCAATATATTTTTTTGTCTTTTTCGAGAAATTTCTTGTCATAAATAAAAATATAAAATAAATCTGTATGTTCATTCGTACAATAAGCTATAATCACGAAAAATTACAATGTAATCCGAGCAGCAGTCATGATGTGTTTATAAACAAATGTACAAAAATTATAAAATGTTGTTTTTATGCTTTTATTATACATAATACATAATAATTACTTTTTGGATGGATATTTTATGTTACTAAATTATGTTTATATTACGTTTTCCGATAAACCATGTTTTATTATTTTTAAAAAATATTTATTTTAATTTTTAAACATATCTTAAGAATCTTAGAAATATATAAAAAATTATTAGTTACGTAATTTAATGAGTTCTTAACTTTTAACAAATTACAACTAACTAGCTTCAATAATTTTAATGATTTCCATAAAAAAACTTTGTTTCTTTATGATCTCACATCCAATCATAAAAACCTCGCCTTATTTCATTCATAATAAAAGATAGAGATATATAAATTATGTTATAACTGCCAGCGAATTGAACGCTCACATTTAAAAAAAATTAAGCTTAAACCATAAAATTGTATTGTTCTTACAATGAGTTCAAACTTTTATATTCCTTCCCCTTTTTGATATAAGGTGACGAAATCTTTTTTAAGAAGCTTTTACGTCATATAAAAATCACTGAAACATATAAGACTTGAGTCTAGATACTTTCGGAGATTTCATTATGAGCCAGTAATTTTCTCTGATATTTTTTCAAAATGCCGTGGAAATTTTATTAATTAAATTTTAATGAAAAAAGTGCTTTGTAAGAATATTTGTAAAAAATATATATATTTATTAGAACAAAACGACATTAACCGTAAATTCCATTTTGACAGCTTGGTTTGTTGCACTTAATAATGTCACTGCTAAATTGAAAATCGTGCAGTATTGCAACCGGATTACAGTATTTGACCCTAGTGGTCCGGGGTATGTGCGACAAATTGCTGTCCAATTTCCACGAAAAGAGATCGTATCACACGTATTGCCCGGGATTCGATATTCCTGACAAAAGTTTTTTGGTTTTGCCGCAAAAATACGAATTGGTAATAAAGATATTGATATTACAATACGTGAATGTTTATTTAATTAAATAATAAGTGTAATTAATAACTATTATTGCCACTATCATTGTCTTATGCAATGGTAAAGCCAGTTAGTGTTGGCAGTTAGTATTGGCAGCATCAATAATTATTTATAAGTTATTTATATTATTTGTCTTAAAATAAAACATAGTTATGACTAAATACATACATTTATATTTTTATTATTTTTTATATATTTTTTTTAATTAAACCGTTTATTCACTAATATTTTTATATAATATTTGCTTAAAAATATCATAAGATGAAGAAATAAATTGCATACTTATATGATGTATATGATTATATATAACTAAGAAACAGATTGTGTATTCAATATTATATGGAATTTAGCTGAGGTAAGCCATTACATACCTTGCATCTACTTACGTTAGTGATTTCACGGTCTTGTACAAGCTTTGAGACAAATAGTCATGTTGCAAACGTAAACAGTACTCAATCCTCAGACTGTTTATATAGCTTATATTTAATATGCATGAAATGCAACATGCTATATACTTAGTATAAATTGACATGTAAGTCTCAACTAACAACAAATTATATTATTATTATTTACAATCATACTTTTAAATTAGACTATTTTAAAATCATCTCGCATTCATGGAGTTATTGGAAAAATAACCTTTTTTCCGTTAACGTCTTAAAGTACGTCGAATAATATTACAAATTAAAAATATAATAACTTTATAGCTTCTCCCAGATTTGTTAGTGTTATTTATATTTTTATTATTTAAAACACAATAAGTAAACTTCACATTTCTTTTGAGGTTATGTATATATTTATTTAAAATATTGTTATTATTGTTATAAGAAGTTAAAGTAATAACAGAAGTTATGCTGTTGTCAAGTTTATTATTTTCAAGATATAATATATTATTAAAACAGTTTTTATATCATGTCCTCATAAAGTGAGTGTAATTATTAAAAACTAATTAATTTCAAGAGACTATATCGTTTATTTTGTTATAAAATCTTTATAATATCTTTATTAAAACACTAATAAAATAGTTTGCGTCCATTTAATTAATAAATACATACAAGAAACTACAAATCTATATTCCGGCGTAGAGTTCATATTTGTTGATATATTTTATGATAGCAGCCATGTCGGGTAACTAATAAATATAAAAAACTAAATGTTTAAAATTATCTGTAAAAATTAATGACCATGTTAAGCTTGGCACATTTTAAAATATGGAATAATAAGCTCAGCGCCTTGGAAGGACTCGAACCTACAATCTTTGGGACAGCATTCCGTCGCTGTGCCTATTGAGCTACACTTTAATTACCCGTTTTGATGACTATTATATTATATAGTTTCAGTTCGTTACAGCAAACAATAAAAAGTTTTGGAAAATTATCAATAGAAAAAAAACAGTTTTTGCAACTAACCTTTTGTATATATTTTTGTATGTACATTTTTATGGTAGGAACAAAAGCCAATCCAAGTTACCAAAAAATCCACTTAACATTAGTGCTGTGATGAAATACTACACAGCGTGCCCCGCTGCTTAACAACTGCGAACTACTTGAGAGCGTAATATGATTTTATTTACTAAGAAATATATACAATAATTGGAAAATATTGAATTTTATGTATCAATACATAGAACCAATTTATTTACTGCAATGAAAATAATTCCTATGTATCTAGTATTTCATGAAAAGGTTAACTTTTTAGAGTTACATGGTGTGTAAAGATAAAGAAGGGCACCAAATTTCTAATCTTGCCCCATAATGAAACATTACTATTTATTGAAATTTATAAAAGATACTTTCAATACTTTGCTTGATATTTTATAAGTAACTTTTTTATATTTAGCATACATATTCAATTGTTTCCTTCCTTGAAAATTTATCTTATAAATGCAAAAATATATTACAAAAAAATAATATTTTTTAAATTCTCAGTAATCATGTCAGCCAAGTGATCAAAATTCAAAAGTAGGAAAATAATTATTCAGATTTATCAAATTATTATTTTCCGATTAGTATTAATTAGTATTTAATGATAAACTTTTCTGCAAGAATATACTCGTAATAGGTTTACAATTATTTACAAACTACACAAATAAGTGGTGGTGTCTTATGTGATGCGATCTTTGTTTTGATTGACTGAGTGGATACTCAGTCAATCAAAACAAAGATCGCATCGCATCAATAAATTGAAATATATGCTATCAAATTGTCATATTTCTGTCAGTTACCGTGCAACAAATGGACGACACGAAACGTCCATTAGAGTTCTTTTTAGCGCTAGTTCCAAATGACACAAAGGTTTCGTCCATTTCTGGTCAGGAACTGAATACAACTTTCTAAATTAACCACTCCTTTAAGATAACCTTTTACTTACATTTATAAGCAAAATGTATCCGGTTATTTATTTTTATTGTATTTGATGAAGTATTTGAAATAAGTGTTTATAGATTATATCCAATTCTACAGATATAATATTTATGTGCGAGACTTGATAGATATGTACTCTATAATAAATCATAGCATTTAGACATTTATTTATAAAGTTTATTTGATAAATTCAAATTCAAAATTATAAATATCTTTATTCAAGTAGGCATTTACATGCACTTTTTAATCGTCAATTATTACAATACAAAAAAGGTCAGTGTAGTCAGTCCGTAAGTAAGCTACTACCGTCTCGGAATGGTGCTCTGTTGAGAAGAGCCGGCCAGAAACTCCACTGTTGCTCTTTTCAAAAGAAATATAACAATCTTAGGTGATGAACATTGTAATATAAATCCTACAAATGATTCAACAACTTAAATTCCACATATTTCGATCTACTAAAGACTCTTGAACGTTATAATAAGATTTATTTAATAATAAATATTTAGTAATATAAGGAGTAGGAGTAGGAGGTAGAAGTTTAGTAATATAAGGATTTAACAAAGTAATAATAAATACTACAAGTAACCATTGACTAATACAAATGCATACTGAAAAATGATTAAAAAATCTGAAATCTGAATACATTAATAATTGTAGAGAGCAGCTTGCCACCTCCATGCTTATGCACGTATTAATTGTGCATTAAAATTGTATAAACAAGTAAGTAAGATTGAGTATTAACATCGATATTGTATTAGCAATAATTTCTAAGGAAATAATATTATAACTTAACTCCTGTCTAGAACTCTTTTATCTGTAGTGGTTAAAGATTTCAACTAATGTGTCCCCGTAACACATATGATAAATTACATAATGATACCAAGCTCTCTTGCTTCTTGAATATTATGAAACGTGAACAAATATGACATAATTTTTTGATTTCAGTAATGTTTATTAAGATACGCAATGTTTTTTTAAGTAAATAAAAAAACGACAGACATATTTATTCACATACCTTTTTATATTGTCCTTAATCATTAGGAAATAAATGGTATAAAGTAATAAATTCAATACTAGGGGAGCCCGGGGATGGTTGACCAATTTTCAGTTTAAAAGTTAATATTTTTATTGCTTTAATGATTATTTTTGTGAAAAGCAATTCCATTGATAGTGACACTATTCAGCTCTAGAAAGAAATTACAATAAGCACGATACCTATTAAAACATAGTATATAGGCTCGATTTTATAGATCGGGAAAAACGAGTCAACCTACCCCGTGCCTGGGGCAGGTTGACTTGTCACTAGGGGTAAGTTGACCTAAGAAGTAATGAGTACCAAGACTACGAAGGAACAAGATTAAAATACTAAAGTAAATGCAGTCATCATTTTTAAGAACATCTTCAACAACATTAAACATCGTTAAGAACCTATCAGTCCACCACCTGTTTAAAATAATCTTTGATAGTCCTTTAGTCTAAAATTGTCCAAATAGTAATTATAATGGGAAAACGAAGAACGGAAGGACCATATTGCCGAGGCCGAGATAGCAACTGCGAAGGTCACCAGCGAACCTCGGTCAGCAGACGTCATTTTTCCCAATTTTTTGGTGCCAAGATGAGCTATCTCTCTATCAGGAATGTGAACCGTTGTCAGTCCTGTTTCATCTACATTCCAAATATACCTAGGGCTTAAATTTAAACGTAGGTAAACGGTTATTAGGTAATCAAAGAACAACTGCTCGTTGTTTTTGTTGAAAGAAGTGGCTCGAAATAAACTCGTAGCTTAAGGAGATCGAATAGAGAGAATAGGATGACGTTTAAGCAAACTCCCTACCCAATCTTCATCAGCAATCTGTTTTTTATCTCATGATTCAGGAAAAGATTTTTTTTTTTTTTTCGCAAATTCATTTGTTAGTTTTCGGGACTCGTAAGGCCTTAATCCATAATGAACATCAGCAGCTCCCTTATGGACAATCTTCTGATGCAAGCTCTTCCTCGTCACTGAATATTTGTCTGTTTTTTATGTAGCCAACGCTTTCCAAAGTCAATTGAGATCTAGACAGACAGGGATTGCATTCTTTTTTCTTCATATTTACTACATGGCGATATTTTATATGGTGTAGCAAATTCTTTGAATTGATACTTTTTTCGGCGAAAATAACTTGTCGACATACTCTCTCCATAATGTCTTTACGTCGATTTGACTTTCGTTTATAGATTCGCATCGTTCTAAACTGGAAATATTAGGTTAAGAACAATAATTTTTTTTACGAATTTATATCTAGTATATCCAAAATTGTATGGGGCAGGTTGACTAGATAGTCAACCAACCCCTTTTTAAATGAGTCAACCAGCCCCAAACAACCTAGAAATTTTTAACTATTTGCCTAAACCTTAAAATGGTGACGTAATTAAAAATAATAAGGAAGCATACAAAGTTCGGAAATCAAACATTCGTATTAAACAGTTTGACAAGCAATCAAAACAAAATGAAAAGAGTTATAACAAATAGAATTAGGAAAAAAATAGTTACTTTAGTGTCTTGTTTTTGAACAATAGGCTCTAGCTGACAAACGGTTTGGGTCTGCTCCGCAATTTTTCTGATGATTGTGCGCGGGGGAATAATGGATACGCTCACCTAGTCGGTCGATGCAAAAAGTTTGCCTAGCTCGCGTTTTTGACAATTAGTCTACCTGCCCCTATAGTCAACCATCCCCGGGCTCCCCTACTACACTACTATTTGTCAACAGTTTGGTCAAAGTACGATTCAAATAACCGTAAAGAAAACACTTTTGGAGGAAAGTGTTGTTAATGTAACACCGTCTTAAATGAAAAACCTGTAAATTGAGAAGGGATTACAGCGTTTGATCTCTCCATCTCGGTACACATGCGGTAAATTGCTATCGCAAATGTTCCCAGAGAAACAGATCGGATTGTATTAAACATGTTGTTACACTTATTCAAACTTATGTTCTGAATATTTATTATTTCAATTTTATCAATTCATAAGTTGAAGTTAGCCGTAAAAGGGTCGAGGTTTGATTTGTATGGAATTTAAAAAATAGATAATTTATGGTGTTTTCAATAGGAAAAAGATCTGTAAGATGGTACAGTGCCAGTTATAGATACGTATATTTAAATAAACTTATTATTTAAATAGAATTAGGGGAAACAAATAACGCTTTCTATTGGTTCTATAATAGTTTTGATGATTATGATTTTTTTTTTAAACTTGCTTGTGAGTTTTGTTTACTAAAGAACCAACGAAAACTTTTCTCTCTAACTAAATTTCAAAACAAAAACATTGTCTGAAATAGACTACAGATTATATACCAGAAGTCACAGGTTCTAGCCCTGCCCTGTGGTGATATATTTTTTATTAAAATTTCTTGCTATATTTATTTGTTTCAAAGGATAACGGGCAAAATGTACCCACCGACCAATAACGACCAGACGTATGTCGTTAGATAGCTCTTTTCATGACTATCATTTGTTATTATGGGGGCTAGTCTCAATTCGTTGTGGGAAAAATGTTATAGTTACTAAAATGATATCTATTAAAATAAAAGTTGTTAGTTCTAGATATATACGTCTGGTCGTTATTGGTCGTGGGTACACATCCCATACATTTTTGCCCATCATCCTTTAAATGAGCTTAAAATAACTAAATGTTTATAAACAATTTATAAAATAAGAGTAACTTCTGGAATATCGTACCCAGAGGCAGACCCAAAGATCGTAGCAGAAAATATTGTCCTTATTGGTGAATTTGTATTTGTATATTATTTGAAAAGAAACACAATGTTTTTTTAATTAGTGTAATCGAGCGGCTTACAAAAAAATGTTTTTAATAGAAGTAATATATTTAAGTAAAAATGTACGTAAATTAAAACACAATTAATTAAATTTAAAGTATCACAATCCAACTGATAAAGTCGTGTCACTAAAATTCAACTAATTTCAATACACTAGATATTTATATTGCAAAAAATGTTAATGGTAACATAACCCAATTATATAAATGCCATATTTTTTCTCTAAGATAAAAAAACGTAAAAAAATGTTTTTTTATTTTATATCATATAAATATTTCAGTAATAGTTGTTTTTCTTATTTCGTGAATAATATTTAATATTTACATATTCCTTAAATGAACCATAAAATGATCAAACCAACTGATTAATGATTTTTCACTTAAAATTACTGGTCACATTTGAGCTATTTAGAAAACATCAGAATATTAAACGTTTCCTATATCTTTATAATAATTATATATTAACAAAGCTTATTATTTATTGTGTGTCTAGGATTATTTATTATGTCTCTAGGACATACATATTGCTTCATCAATTCATACGAAAGTGTTGTACCTTAACTTGAACAAAAAATAATAACAATTCATTGTATATATAAACATATAACTTTTTACTAACATTTGCCAATATAAAATCTACGTTAATAATTTGAAATATCTTTGGTATAAAGGCTTAAGATAACACGATAACGTCAATTAATATACCTACTCAGCTCTGCATCGAAATTCCTTGTGAAATTGTTAAATACATACATGGAGCGATAACTTCCTTTAGATTTCTTAGTTAAGATAAATATATACAAACAAAAATAGAAAAATGTATTGATAAATCTTTTTTTTTACTAGATATTATTTCTTCGTTTGGTCAGTAGTTCATGTATCGAGACTCCTCTTTAAATTAAAATAATTTAGTAGTAAGTCAAATTATAATTATATAAAATTTAAATCATCCGATAAAAAGAGAGTTAGAATTTATGGCAGATAGTTTTTATTATTTCAATTTAACGTGTTACATAAGTAATCCTAAGCCATATAATCTGTAATAAAATTAAAAACAATAAGTTATGAATTTTTAAACAAATATTTTCACAGTTTTCACTTTATTATTAGCAATTATTTATTTTATTAATGTTACGATTGTTACTATCTTAAAATTAACCAATCACAGCTAATACAAAATAGGTAACATAATAAAAATATGTCAAAATGTTCCTTCCCTGGAGCAATGATGTGTGGGATAAGTCATAAGCCACTAATAAAGAGATACAACTAGTTCACATATGCAACAGTGCAGCTCCAACTTTTGATCTACGACGATAACTTGGTATCACGATACATTTAAAGATCATTCTGTCATAAGGTAAGGGAGAATAAATATAGACAATAACATATTTGTTTCCGTGGCATTTTAATGTTTATACATTTATGTAAGTATTCTATTTCATTATAGCATTCAGTAACCGACACTGCAATAGTATGTGTATAATAGTTTATCATTATTTTTTTTAATTTGGTCTGTTTGTTTGTAGCATATGTGTTGCTTTACCGAATATTAAGGTTAAGGTTTGACCAATTTTTGTTGTTCCCGTACTGTATGTTTTTGAATTAAATGTTTTCTCTGCCTAGAATTTAATTATTAATAACGAAAAAAACTTTATATAAAAAAAAACTTTATTAAAAAAAGTATATTGGAAATTAATGAATTAGACAATAGTTTTTCCATCTTGCTATTAGAAGTGATAAAATTATGTTTGTTTCAACAATTTAAAATGTAATTTAAGGCCAGCTCAATATGATCCATACGTAATACAGAGTGCAATACAAAATCGGTTCTTTCTCCACCATTTCCAACATCGATTTGCCGCACTATTCGAGTCGGAAGGATCAAATATCGCAATCCTTTCCAAGATTGCTGGATTTTACTTGAGCCGTAATGTTACAATATCAACACCTTGTTGCCAAATTGGTTTGTTCTGTTAAAAAGGCTTTATGTTATATGTTATGTGAAATTTGTCAACTAATTTTTATGTCATATTCGTTTTCGATTTATAGTATTTGAAATAAGTTTTTACACTTTAAGAAAACGCTCAGTTATAATATAACTTTACAAAAACAGAGACAAAAAAATATTTTTGAGATGGTTCAAAAGTTCAGACTACACCTAGACTAGACTAGAAATTTGACACTACTGATATGAGTACATTTGTTTTGATATTTTTTTTATTTCTGGGTAGTATGCAACAGCATACATTTGAATAGAATTAGGAATAAAAACTTTTATAAAGTCATAATTATATTTCTATAATCATATATTATAACAAGGATACCACTTACCTGAAAGGTATGAGTATTTTCACCGATACAATATAAATAAAAATAACCATTTAAGGAATTTCCAACATGATTAATCAATATTTTTTCATTAGCTGACAGATAAGTGAATGTTCCCTGGAATCGAGGGTGCATATCAAATAAAGTACACAGAAAACTCCCAATAATGCAAGAAGCGTGAAAATGAATAATTGATTTTTATCCCTTTCATGTGTTTTACTTTGTTACCTTTGGGTGGGCAACATTATATATAAAAATAATTACTGTAATTTCTTTTAAATCTCCTACTTTATTACCGATTCACTTTTATTGGTATTTTAATAGATAAATATTATACATATAAGCGGTTGTAGAGAAATCCACTGAAATGGAATGGGTTATGAACGTTATTAACATTTTAATAAGGTATTTTAAAGGGCTTATTTTTGGATTCTATAATTTATCAAGGAAGCGATCAACTAGAAAAAAACATCGTGTATTATTTTGTTTCTTATTACTATCACGTTATTAATATGATCAAAATTAGGTTCTACTTATGATAAAGGTTCATAGTAAAAGGTTTCCATGTCTATAAAAAGAAAATTATGTTTAATCGATTCATGATAATATTGTGTGAGACCACGGTCTTTTGAATTAATAAATGAGATAAAAATGTATTTTCGGTTATTTTTTTTTAACTGAAATGAATTTAGAAAATATTTTAATAAACATAAATAGTATTGTCGCCTCGAGATATATTGACAGCTTAAGTTTAAGCGAAGCGAAACAACAACAAAATATATGTTCTGTAAAATCTAACAAATATATCAACTGTGCATACATTAAGATGTTTTTTTTTAAATTTTAACTTAATGTCCATAGGCATATGTCCATGCCTTTCATTGTAATTTTAAAACAATTTTGTCATGATTTTAATTACGATGATATTTTAGTAATTAATAATAATAATAAATAAAGTAAATAGTAGTAGACAGTACATTTAGATGTTTAAATATCATGTTGCAAGTATTCAAGTTGGCTTAGTATCAAATTGAACATGTAATTATTGTTAACGTTAGAATCGTTTTGTAATGAGGGGTGTAATGTATCAGATTTCCACTGTACTTAAACACCTTGAGGCGAATTCTAGAATGATCGCTCTTAGAAGTAACAATTCAGATAGTGACTACTAGAAAATTGATAACAATAATTGTAAAAAAATTACTGGTTGGAAATAACTTTAATTTTATTTTTTCTTTTTTTATTGAAATGTACAACTCTTCATTATCACTCATAATCAGTATGGAAGCTCGAAAGCCACGTCAGAGACTCGGCTTTTCTGGGGCTCTACATTCAAAGAAGTAGTATAAATATAATTAATATTTGCTTTTCAATTAGACCATACACTATTTATAGTGAAGCTGATATCTTTCAAGCATTACCAATATAATAAGCCACCATCCATTAAGTAACATATCATCATTTGAGCTGGAAAAGTGCATACACCTTCTCACATTGGATTTGTATAAACGTCACATTAATCCAAGTTTCAAATCTGCTTTGGTCAAAACAGGAAAAGATTCACCCATTTATTTTTCTAGTATAATCTTCAATTTAAAATTGTCATCATACATATTTTACCCGACAATTTCAAAAAAGAATACGGGTTTAAAAATAAACAAAGCCAACATCACATAAGGATATTATAGTAAATGTCCTCGTAGCAACTTATTCGAAATAAGCAAAAAAAAAAATGTCAATCTATTAAATCGTCTTTGAAAGCAAAGTTTTCAGATTTCAAAAAGAATACTATCACAATATAATCAACAACTTACTAATACCATAATGTATTATAATTTTATAATAACAAAGCCATGTATGAAATTGTGTCTTTTATAAATCATGCATCGTAACTTATAGAGTCAATTGTGACCCATAATCCAAGCCATAAGTGATACGTCATATTATCGATTGACAAACTAGTCCATTACATTTGGCTATTATATTGTTAGTTGGTACTTATGGTATCAATAATGATTTATGAGAAATGACTATACAGTAATTCATTATCTTCCGATTAGTTAGCATTCTAAGCATCTTTGAAATTGAAATTGTCAATAAACAATTTTGAGGTAAAAATTCAATACCAACCAACTGATTATTGATTAGTTGATACCGGCAGGAATTGAAAATTTCGGAAGTTGCAAGTTCATGTTCTTCCCGTATTGATAAATTGTTAATTGTATATTTAGATAAAATTCTGAAGATCTGTCAGAAATATTTCTTAACTATTAAGACTACATTTTTTTAAAAACCAAATTCTCATTAAATCTGGTTTAGTAATTAGAGCAGTACCAAATTCAATTGCTTTCAAACATCTCGACTTAGTTTTATAGTTTTCACTAGGCCCCAAGCTATGTTTCACAGGAAATAGCAATTTCCTAGACATCACTTATTTGTCATGGATATGACAGTATACTGACATTAAAGTTAAAATACACAACATAACAATATAAAGTATAATATATAGGATATAGTTTCTATTGTTATCATGTGTGCACAAAAATAATAACATTTTTCTGATCATATATAATGTAGCACTTATCTTGGAGTTGACCTAAACGAAATGGTGTAGGTCAAATAACGTTGCTTCTCACTTGTAATAAAATTTTCATGTCCCTTATAAAATCCTTGACAGTCTCACCTCGTCAAAAGGATAATTTTCAAGAATAAAAGCTAGAATAGGAACATAAAGTACATATGAATGTAGAATGTATAGCTTCTATCACATTTTGATAAACTTAAATATTTTTTTTTTATCTTTAAAATTGTTACACTGATATTTTTTTGTTAAAATTAGTTTGTGAAAGTATAAATTAAATACAAACTTTTACAAACAGTTAAAAACAATAATTCACTAGTTATAAAAAAAGGACACAACGATTTTTATATATACGTGCAGCTAAGAGTCTGATTATATACATTTAGATGTATATTCGTAATTATATATACAACTAAAATACAGACTGTGTATTTAATATTAGATGAAACATAGCTAAGATAAACCAGTGCATACCTTGCGTCTGTTTATGTTAGTGATTTCACCGTCTTATACAGCTGTAGGACAAATAGTCATGTTGCAAACGTAAACAGTATGAACTCACTCCTCGGGCTGCTTATATAGCTTAATTATGTAACAGAACCTAGATTTAATGTTATGTAATGTAGCTCAAATATAATATACTAGTTATTATATCATATTATATATAAATAACCAACAGTATATAACATTCGTTTCCCAAAGTACTCGTATAGCGGTTCATACATAAAATCAATATAAAAATCTTTGAATTACTTGCACTGAGTTAATTTGAAATCTAATTTCATTGTACATTATTTTACGCTCAGATCAATCTTGATATCGTTGTTTATATTGAGTGTTAAACATTTATTTAAAAAACAACTATTATTTCTAAAATTATTTAAAGCAATAACATTACGGTATTTGTATTTTTATTGTACGCTGCGAGAACTAATTAATAAATTATTTTAGTATATGGAGGAAAGACGTTCTTCAACCGAGTAAGTAAATTAAAGGTTCTTCTACTAATTGTTTAGTCTAGTATGACGATTAAGGTTTATACCATACTGTATATCAGTTAGTTATACTTAGTACATTTTTGTTAGTAAATTAAACGTTCAGTTTCTTTTTAAGACCGCGTGTCTACTCTTTCAGTCAATTTTATTAATACCCAGTATCAGGCTTGGACTAATGCGTTATACACTAAGGATCCGAATTCTAGAGTTTTAAAGAGGAAATATAACTGTGTCTCCACATTCTTTAAACGGCAAATTGTCAGAGCAACGTTCAAGCATGTCTCCAAAATTGGAGATCAGCTGGCAAGAAATCCGCCCTGCACGCGCAGGTTCTAAGCGCCTTACAAAGCTACTCTGGGAAATTTTTGCCAGCCATCCCTACCGTCATTGCACACTAGAAATCACTCTCTAGACCTTTTTTCTTTTTTCTCGGGGTGTCACAGCTTAATGCTGGAAATAGTTTCTCAGCAAAAACCCATACGAAAGTCTCTCTTTTACTTGGAGGTTCATAAATCGAGTAGAACAGATAGTATTTCTCCAATTGTACTACGAACGTTGTGTCCCTGAGTTGACTCCAGTACTAATATGTCTATTTCGGTATTCCTACCTTAAAGAAGTACTCCCCGTCTCATGAAAGTGTGCTCTTGTCCATCCGATCTCTATAGGACCCTTATTTTTTTTTTTTTTTTTTTTTAATGTCTGGAACCCTCATGGGTGCCACCGCATTCCAGGGGAGGAAAGCGGTGGTTATGTGAGACTCCTACTCACTAAATCAGATGGTTACCGTTGCCGTCATAATGGGACACCGCGGGAACGCTTGCGCATACACCGTCTGTTGTTTGGAGAAACGACCTTCCGAACCGCTCTATAGAGAGCAACTCGACAGGAAGAACCCCAAAGCCTAATCGCCCTCAAAACCCCGCAACGACGAGGTCACCCCAAGGTCCACTCTGCAATCAGAGAAGTACCCGGAATGACCCCACGGCTGTCCCCCAGAAAAGAGGGCCTGTGCCCTCCCACCGAATTGCCCAGGCCCACTTTCCAACAGCTGAGGCCGAAGAAAAGGGACCCGAGCCCGCCGCCGCAGACGGGCCACCCCTAAGGGCAGACCGCCGCGTGAACCCCCCTTGTCAACCATGAGCCAGACTCGGGCACCTCATGGCTGACAACCCCGCGCTGGACATTAGCAGACGGCTAACGCGATCCCGAAAGACCGCATTAACCGTCCCCCAGGGAGCACCGGCCCGTACCGCTTCCAATCCCGCCGGACGAATCCGGACAACATTGGTAGCGGACGGGCACACGAGGAGGTTTCCAGCAGGGCTCCCCATCTCTATAGGTCCCCAGCTTGGACCAAGCTAACTACAGATCTATCGCCATTACCTCTCTTCTCTTCAAAATAATGGAGAACAACATTAACTGACAGCTTCTAGTGTACCTCGAGGACCACCAGTTGATCAATTACCGACAATATGGCCATGGTAGATCAGGTGCTGATCTTTTATTATAACATTCGCATCGTTGAGCAGCTTTTATTAATAGCAATGGAGAGGATCTGGCAGATAGTCTGAATATGTAGTGTATAGCATAAAGGGCTTTTTTCGAAGCTTCCTTCCTGTGAGCTTCCCGAGAGCTTATACAAATGGATCACCAGTTTTCTCACTGGGCGGAGCGTACAGGTCATTCTTGACGGTTTTTTCTCGGACTTCAAGGCCGTAAACGTTGGTGTACCCCAAGGCTGCGTGTTATCCCCAACTCTACTCCTCCTGCATATCAATAATATGATGTTTATTTCTAACGTACATTATGCGAATGACACAGTATATCTCGGCCGTGCCGGTCTCTCTCGGGGAAACGTAGACGAGTGCCGAAAGGAACTTGTCTTCTATGAACACCTTTCTAGGGATGGCTTCAGAACGGAGTGAATTGAACATCGTTCAGTTTAATCCTGAAAAAATATAAGTTTGCTCAACTACCATTAGGAAAAACCCATTTTTCGTATCACCTGTCTTCGAGAGCATTCCTATCAATGCCTTACCAAGTATCATCTCGACATTTTGAGTGACTGTCGGCTTCGTGGTGATCTTGAGAGTAAGGCCAAGTTGCCCTTAATAAAACTGGAAGTTTGGCCTAAGTAATGTAGCTAAAATTTGTCAAAAATTGCACTTTCTTTTAATACAATACAAAAAACGGTTCTGTAATTTTTAAGAAATTCAATTATATATAGACTAACAACTTTTGAGGACTTTCTTTTATAATATGTACGAATTATTTGTGATAGATTATATCGCTTTTCATAGAAACAGTTTTTCATGAAAACATACTTTTATTATTTTATAAATAAACAAAAATAAGTTTCATAATTTCATTGTTAATTTAAAACAAATAACAATAAACTGACCAACATTTTCAATAAAAGCTTGAACTTAAATAAAGCAAATAAAGCCTAATAAATTGATTTAATTTGTCAAACGATCTGTTACCCTCATGTCTATTAATTTTCGTTTGTTATTTTACTAAAATGAGATGAAAATTTTGAATATTTTAACTGGCTATGTATATATATTTATTTATTGCATTTTGCTAGTGCGTAGGTATAATACGAATAATAAACTATCATAGTTTTTATAATGTATGAAGAACAAAACTCTCAAACACCCATTGAAAGTTGTTTCAGGAAATTAGTAGGTGCCATCCGAAAAACATCATTTATTATTCATCAGTACAATTGAGACATTAGTCCTTTGTCTTTGTCTCTTTGAATAAATTATACTTTAATCACTATTAAATGGAATTTTTAATTAATACTTAAGAATAAAAGAACCATCGGTGCCTTTTCATAAATCACTTATAATATTATTAGTTCATTTTTAATGAATACTTTAAATAGAATGGTGTAGTTGGAATGAAATTTAGTCCAGAATACGGTCTTATAAAATAATATTTTTTATTATTCCAAGTAAATATTCGGTACATTGCATTTTATGAAGAAATATAATGTGGAATGTGAAGGGCTTATGTTTTTTTTATTTTGTGTTTTAATTTTTATCTTCTACTACAATGTTGTAACCATAAAAATAATAATTATAAAATAAAACGATACCAAGAAGTTACAAGCTTCAGATAACATAACATCCGTTGTATGAGATACAAAGTTGGAACTTAATTCCGTCTTCCTATAAATGGATATATGGTTGATAACTTTTCTGATAATTTACACTACAAAAAAAAAGATTTAAAGTTGTTTAAATTACAAATAAATATAAAGTTCTTAATTTTATGACACAGGCAAGGCTCGATGCGACCTCTGGGAGTCGGTTCCGTCGCTCTGGTAATAGAACTACCAATCAAATATTTCATACAAATTCTAAGCTTATAGATTTTTTTAATTTTTTACAAGTATTGAAATATAACAAAAAATAAAATAAAACTTTAAACATTTAAAACTAGGATATCTTAAGAATCTTTATTAATAATAGTATAAGTAACAACGTCAGAATAATAATTATACTAATTTAAACAGCCACTTTCGCGCACACACCGAAATATCACATCGTTATAACATATTATTAATTATTAAATTATTGTAGTAATCACTACAATTATTTAAAAAAACTATAGATACTAACATATAGCACATAAGCAGCTACATAAAAAACCAATTATAATTCATCTCAAAATCTCCAAAAGATGCTGTGATTGTGTAATGTTCTACTCATCGGGCTTCTTCATATATCATACTATATCATAGTTTATTAACTAATAGCCAAAAATATACAAATACATATAGAATGTTAAATATATTAAGTACTGAGACAATAGTTCAGTCGATGGAAAGACAAATGTGATATAACTTTCATTTTATGTTAAAAACAATTAAGAAACTGACATAAAATGTGGATTAACTGAAATTCACTTATTTCCAGTAAATAATTACTGATGCTTTGAAACGTATTGAAAGATAGATTGGTATATTATTTACACTGAATAATACTAAGAACAAGAATTTAGTCAGTGTCACAGTAAATAAATCACTCCGAGGCAATTACTGTTTCTTGTGAACGACGTCTCGAATCTTTTAAAACAAGGAGGCATCAACAACTTGGAGAACACTTAAATTCGGAAGGGCTCTGAGTGTCCAACTTGTTACAAAGCTAATGTCATTTGATTGAAATGAGAGTATCAGTAGTATTAAATCTAAATTCGTTAGTAATTGTACCGACTCGCCAAGTTTTAGAACAAACAGTCATACTGGAAACGCAAATAATATGAACACTTGTTCTTGAGCTGTTGATGTAGCTTAGATATATAACAACATAGTTATGTAATTTGTTTCCAAGCTAAGTATTTTTTTTCTAAGCTTACATTCAAACAATATTATAATTTTGGCAGATTTCTTGATTAACAGCAAAGAATAATATTAAATTTAAAAAAAGTGTACTTCGAAAAAACGAATGAAATAGACTTTATTTTTCTTAATTATTTTAAACTAACACATCAACTTTACTGAGTATAAAGTTATAAATGATTTGTTAGTATATAATAATGAAATAGCTATTTTATTAAAATTAAACAGATTGGTTGGAGACATTAAAAAAAGTGTGATTAAAACAACAATACTATTTTCTATCATTCGAACTTAGTAAAGTTTAGTGATGACGCCAAATATCGTGTCAGCCGTCAAAAGCAATAATCCACTCAATATTAAACTATTGGCAATTTAAGTGATTGCAATGATAACAGGTTATAATACTAGTTTTCTATTTAGAAATGAATAATTCAATATCAGTTTATTGCAAATTATTTCAGACCAGTTTAAAACTCAACAACGCGATTAACAAATAGCATTTTGTTAACTTTGTTAAATGAAGCAGATATTTATAGTTTAGTTTAATTTAAATGGATTTTTCTATTTAAAATAAATAGAATGAGTTATATTATTGTTTTACTTGGAAGTATTTTTGAAATTTGAGTTATGGTTATATTTTTAATAAAAACATACATAGAAAATTACTTTAGTAATTTTTTGGTAATAAAATGTATCCGAAAAATAAAAAAAAAAGTATTTTAACTTCTAATTTTAACTGTTTGTGTGACATCTGTTTGATTAAATTTTAACAAAGGTGAAAGTTTAAAAAGGTGATAAACTAAAAAGAAAAGTTTTTGTAAAAATGCCATGAATATATGTACTAGTTTTATTTTTAGGTTACCTTGAAATTACATTAGTCCTTCTTACTCTAGTTGCATTTCAACATTTTGACGTGAGGAATCTAGTAAACGTTTTTAGTTATAAATAGACGATATAACATGTGGGTTGGCTAACTAAGTGCATTTTTAATTATCAAATCTTACTTGTTAAATATATGATATTTAAAAAGATCAGAGTTGGAAAAAGAACAAAAAAAGTAATAATCACTTGTCATTATTTTATTTAACAATAAAATTTCAAAACAGAAAACAAAACTAATTTTAAATAATCATAAAATACTAAATTTAATGTAAGCTTTTAACCAATTATCAGAAAATAGGTATTTGACTGATCAAACGGGCAGAGCCCTCGACCGCGAAAGAATCTGACAATAACAAGAGTTTGAAATCAGCGCGTGGTTGTTTATGAGGACACTGCCTGTCTTTAGGTCTTATGTTTTAGCTAACAATATATTATGACATAGTATACATAATCAGAGTATATCATGTAATTAGTTATTATTTTTGTGTATAATACTAGTAGTCATAGACAGCGATTTAAAGGAATCAGTTTGAATAAAATGTATAAATAATACATGTTAGTTTTATTATAATTATAGTCAATATAATTTTTTGTCTTTTTACTTGAAATTTTTTGTAATAGAAGTATTTTGTACGTTGAATTAGACAATAAGCTATAATCACAATAAAAAAATCAATATAAACTTTGCAGTAATTTTTAGAGAGATAGATAATATGTTACTAAATTAACATATCACTAATTTATTATATTGATATAAAAATAGTGACTTTTTAACTTTTGTGAATAATTTTGTATATTTATTTTGATATATGTAAAAGATATTTCATATCATTAGAAATATAAGAAATGAAAGTAAATTATCATAATTTATATATAATTTATATTAAATATCAAGAAAAATGTTAATAAATTAAATTAAAATTAAATGGCTTCAATCATTGTGATCTTCTATCGAATCATAAAGAATATCGGCCTAACTTCGTTTATGTTCTGGGAGAAGTGCTTTACACACACACACACACACACACACACACACACACACACACACACACACACACACACACACACACACACACACACACACACACACACACACACACACACACACACACACACACACACACACACACACACACACACACACACACACACACACACACACACACACACACACACACACACACACACACACACACACACACACACACACACACACACACACACACACACACACACACACACACACACACACACACACACACACACACACACACACACACACACACACACACACACACACACACACACACACACACACACACACACACACACACACACACACACACACACACACACACACACACACACACACACACACACACACACACACACACACACACACACACACACACACACACACACACACACACACACACACACACACACACACACACACACACACACACACACACACACACACACACACACACACACACACACACACACACACACACACACACACACACACACACACACACACACACACACACACACACACACACACACACACACACACACACACACACACACACACACACACACACACACACACACACACACACACACACACACACTTGAGACTTGTAGGCACTTTCGGAAACTTCATTAAAACAGATATTTTGTTCTTTGATATATTTATAAAATAAATCAACGACATATGCATCTTACATAACTTGTTAATATTATTTCCTAAAATATTATGAAAAACGTGGTTTGTAAGATTACCTCTAAGAAACTAATTCATGTTTTTGGCTCAAAACGATTTGAACTGAACAATCTAGTTTGACAACAGTGTTTGTTGGAGTTAATAATGTTATTGCTTACATGAAAATCCTACAATATTCCAAAAGGATGGCAACGTTTGATCCTACTGGTCCGGGGTATGTGCGACAAATTGCTGTCCAATTTCCACGAAAAGAGATCGGATCGCACTCAAATACACATTGCCCGGGAATCGATATTTTTGACAAATGTTTTGTAATGTTTTGACATATACCCATGAAAGTTTTTTAATTAGACATTACATATATAACATGTAAAATAGTATGGAGCAAATAATTCAGAGTCACTGATTTTATACCACCAAATTAGGGTTGTTCACATTCTACAGAGCTAATGGCTTGAGTTCATTATTTTAATATTTTTAGCAAAAACATTTTTTATGTTACAAGAAAATATAATAATTATTTATTATTTGATATATAAACTTATATTTTAATATAATTATTGCTGAATACAAAAATCCTAACAAATTTGCAATGTATTTCAATCGGCCTTTGTCATCTAAATAACAATTTGGCCACTAATGAACTCCAGAATTTAAGTGTTCTTCAAGTTGTTGAAGGTTTGTTTGAGAAAATTAAAGGCAACGTTCACGACGAACAGCAATTCCTTCCAGTGATATTACTCAGTTCAAATATCATTCACCCTTTAAATATTATTAAGGTTACAGTATTATTTCACAAAATAGTAATTGCCTGGAACTTATTAGTTCTAAGAAACACTGACAAATATTAACTTAGGAGTTAGGAGGAGTTTATATATTAATTACTAGAGGTATTCTTCGTTTAAATTTTTAGTAAATTAATTATAGCTTAGATCTCGAAATATCGTTTTATAAATTTTGCTAATATATACATACTATTATAATTCTAAAGAGCTTCCAAAAATAATAGAATATTTGAATGTAAGTAAAAAACTATTGTAACTAATAAATTATCTTCTAGCTGAAGAAAAAAATTGCATACTTAAATTATGTTGTTTATTAAAACAGGTTTATATAATATATATTTATATATATTTCTAATTATAGAGCTGTGTTGATTAAATATTACGTTTAATTAATATATTGCACCAAACTGTTTGTTTGTATTTATCAAGTTCATTCTTTTCAACATCTTTCTATACATATTATAAAACAAATTCCTCGAAATTTTGTATCGTTTTTACTAAAATATAGTGCAATTCTTGAGGAAAGTTTAGGTGACTATTACATTATGGTATCATGTAAATTGAGTGAAATATAACGATAATTGTAAAAGTACTCGTGCGATCGTAAAACATCTCGCCTGCTGGGAGCTTTACTCGCGTATGCCGCGTAAACCAGCAGAGATACACTAAAGTTGGTACTAGAGAATTGTAGAAAAGAATTCTGAGATAGAGTGCTCTATCGCATATGGTTAACTCACAATTACTACTTTTATGATTAACATTTCACTCATAAAATATTACTTTATTTTCGGGGTTATTTTCTACTGTTTAGTATAAAACCTTATATAAATAAATACGTTCATTAGTTCCACGATGTAAAAATTAAATTATAATGTAGAATAAATTTGTATAATACACTATATGAATAAAATAAATACTTCAGAAGACATTATAGATTTAAAATTATACGTCATTAATTAAAGTATAAGCTCCATGCGATTTGCATTGCCGGCGTCCACGTCGCGCCACACGAGTTGAGTTCACATTTGTTGCCTTATTTTGTGAAAGAAGCCATAAATATTATTATTTACTATTATAAAATAAAATGTTAAAATATATACAAATTCTGAAATTGTCTATAAACATGTCTAGCTATGTTAACCTTAACAAATTTATTTGATAATCTTTGAATGATTTACAAAATACATAAATAACTGATGTTGTCACCGGCTCAGTCAAACAATACAAACAGTACAAAATAGTAGATTGAAATATATGCTATCAAATTCTTCTAATTCTGTCAGTTACCTTGCAACAGATGGACACGAGACCTCCATTAGGGTCCTTTATAGCGCTAGTTCCAAATGAATATAACTTTCTAAATATACACCTTTTTATTACATTTATCATTATTTTTAAATGACATTTAGTTCATACATGAAGTATTTAAATTTACATATTGATAAGATAAGATTGTAAGTGGTATTAAGAATGCAAAACCATGATTTTTAAGAACATAATATTTACTGAAATGTTACGCAAGCATAGCCAAGGGCAATTGTTATAGTAAGAACCAACTTGGTTTCACACGATTAAATGCTGACACCACGCTTCGAGTATCCTGAAGACGACACCATACGACTTGCGTTCTCACCATCGATGGGAATCGAGGATAAAATATATTCATTCTTGGGTCAATCGCTGACCTGGAATCACCTTTTTTTTAGTATTAATTAATTATAAGTTTTAATTGTAACTCTTTAATATAATTTTATAAAATAATTGTTTTTCTTTGCATCCTTCGCTGCCACCAAACTTAATTGGCGCAGTCGGTAGGATATTCGAGATATATTCGGTACGCGTCGCGTCAAGATTTCCCCTAATATCGGTGCGAGATCCCGCGTGACTAACCGATTTCGAGTATCCGAATCTACATACATCGTGGAGGCCAGCGGAGGTGAATCCGAAAATCGATTCGGCAAAGAAAATCATGTTCATGTAAGTACTCTGAATCTTTCTAGTCCTTACCTTTCTTAATTTTTAACGTTATTCTTATCCTTTCAATTTATTTTATTATTCCATTAGATTGTCCAAGTAATTTAATATATAAATACTATTATATATAATTTTTAGAGTGTTAGATTAGTGTTCAAAATTTTTCATCCGAGAGAAAACAGTAGCCGTAGTTTGTGTAAGGGTAGATCTAGCAGGCTCGATACTATAGACGAATTTAGACAGTTAAAAAAAATTGTTATACCTAATATTAAAATGTCTCAAGATCAAATTGGTGAGATATACAAGTCACTTAGAGTTTTGCCTGATTTTGACGGTAACCCCCATGTATTAACAAGATTTATAAATTTATGTGATCAATTAGTACTTGCATATTTTAAAACAGAACCGGGTTATGAGTTAACCAATTTGGCCCTTAGTAATGGTATATTAAATAAGATTACAGGCTCTGCAGCTCGATTGATAAATTCCAAAGGTATTCCTGAAAATTAGTTCGGTATTCGTAGTGCACTTATTAATAATTTTGCTGACCATCGAGACGAGACCACTTTTATTTAACAATTTATCATTACAAACCCAGAGGTCTTCAACCCCACGGGAATTTTACGAACGTGTTCAAAACTTATTCAGCACTATCATGACATACGTAACGTTGCATGAAACCGTGGCTACTACATTTGAAGCTAAACGTAATCTTTATAAGAATTAACTCTACAGTGCTACTTGCGTGGTCTTAAGGACCCCTTAGGCTCTAGGATACGTTGCATGCGTCCCGAAACGATAGAAAAGGCTTTAGAATTCGTACAAGAAGAGCTTAATACATTATATATACAGCAGCGTGCTGAGGGTTTACCTAATAAAAAGGATAATTTGAATAATCATAATGTGTATAGACAAGACTATTCTATTACTTTACCTAGTTTCTCGGAATTGAATAGAAAATGATGACGTAACCTTTTTTATTCTTAATTTTCATAATTATTTTGATGGCATTATTGGTTTTGATTTGTTAAATTCGTGGGACACTAACATTGATTTTAGACGCAAGAAATTAATTACTAAAAATACCGAAATGCCTATTATTATGTATGACGCTCGAAATACAAATCTTTATGAAGAAATAATACCAGCTCAGTCATCCAAATTAGTGAAATTGCCAATAAACTCCAAGGACGGAGATGTATTTGTTCCTGACCAGATAATAAGTAATTGTTTAATTTCTGATTGCTTTACAAATGTGAAAAACAGTCGAGGTTTAGTACAAATTTCAAATAATTCAAAGAATGATGTAATCTTTTCAATGGATCGGCCTATTACAGCTGAGGTATTCAATATTGAATCTAAACAATTAAAACAATTATCCGATCGTAAAAAAAGAAGATCTATCGCGTCTCCGTACAGATCATTTGAACCCAGAGGAAATAGCTAATTTAAAAAACCTTATGTGCACGTTATTCGGATGTGTTTTACCTTGACGGAGAACCCTTAATATTTACGAACAAAATTAAGCATAAAATTAAAACAAATGATGAGATCCCAGTTCATGTTAAAAGCTATAGGTACCCGTATGTCCATAAACAAGAGGTTAGAAGTCAAATCAATAAAATGCTTGAACAAAATATAATTAGACCTTCGGATTCCGCGTGGAGCTCTCCTATTTAGGTGGTCCCTAAAAAGGCAGATGCTTCGGGTAAAACCAAATGGCGATTAAAATTATCCGAATACGATTTCTCAGTCATTTATAAGCCAGGTAAATATAATACAAATGCTGATGCCTTATCCCGTTTAGTAATTCATAACGAAGAACTAAGTTCAATAGCAGTAAATGCATCTGAAAATGACTAGCACTATTACAGCTTCAGAAGCTGATAGAGATAATTCTAATACCCTAACAGTTCATACCGACAATGAAAATCTTATTTTGGAAATCCCGATTTCTGACGAACCCCTAAATAAATTCACAAAACAGCTAGTTTTAACAATTGTAAGCAATATTAAAGGAAGACCAATAGTTTCAAAACCTTTTGAAACACACACACGTATCACTGTTCAATTGTCAGAAAATAATCTCGAAGAAGATATCATTAATGTTATCAAAGAATATGTTCATCCCAAAATTAAAAAATGGGTTACTCATAAATCCCCCATTAGCAATGTACTCGGTTATTCCCATAATACAAAAAGCTTTTAAAAGTTCAGCTATGAATTTAATACTAGTTAAAAAGGAATTGGAAAACATAAAAGAATACTTAAAACAACAAGAAATAATAAGCAAATACCACGTAGGTAAAACTAATCATAGGGATGTTAATGAATGTCATCTCGCCCTATCTCATAGGTATTATTGGCCAAAAATGCGAGAGCATATAACCAAGTTCATTAACAAATGTATAATTTGTGGTCAAGCGAAATATGATCGCAACCCTATTAGACAACAATTTCGTATTGTCCCTCCACCGTGTAAGCCTTTCGAAGTTGTTCACCTAGATTTATTATCTATACAGAGTGAAAAGTTTTTGACTATCATAGATGCGTTTTCAAAGTATGCGCAAGCATATTCTTTAAGGGATGGAACAGCAGTAAGTGTCGTGCAGGCGTTATTAAAATTTAGTACTCATCATGGTATACCATATACTCTAGTTACAGATAATGGCCCTGAGTTCACTAATCAATTATTTGCTGAATTTGTAAGAGTACACAAAATTCAACACCATAGAATAGCACCCTATACTCCCAATGAGAATGGAATCGTTGAACGATTCCACTCAACAATTTTAGAACATCTACGCATATTAAAACTTGAACTTAAGAATGAATCTGTTATTAATTTAATAAATTATGCCCTATTAGCATATAATAGTTCGATATACAGTTTTACAAAATGCCGACCAATTGACATTATTACTGGACATTTTGATCCGCGAGATCCATTAGACATAGACTTAACCACCCATTTACTCCAACAATATATGGTAGAACATAAAAATAAAATGACCAAAGCTTTTAATTTAATTCATGAGTCTAGTTTAAGTTACAGAAATGAATTAACAAATACTCATAATAAGTCTAGAGAGCCCGTAAAGCAATTCTCTCCCGATCAACAAATATTTATTAGAAACCCTTTTGCTGTTCGTCAAAAGATAGCGCCGTTACACACATGATACAGTTATAGCTGATCTCCCGATACATATATATACGTGCAAAAAAGGCGGGCCAATTGCTAAGTCTAGATTAAAGAGAGTTCTTAAAAGCGTTTAATTGTTGCAGGACTCTCCTATTACTCCAACTGCTCCTGCATCCGGTTCTAATGCAGGAAATAAAACTTAAAAATCTAGATGATGGTCCCGGCAATTTACCTTTTAAACTAGGTCTTTGTCGCGTGTCTCATTATCACTCATTTTTGAAGTATATCGATATCCACGAATTGCAAGACAAAGTAAATACAGTTCATATCCAATTAAGCAATATAATCTCTAATCTTAATAATAAAACTTTTTCTTTGTTTGAGCCCCATACTAACTATTTGAAAGAAAAGCTTCAAGTCGTTATAGAACAATTGCAGTCATTTGAAATTAGCCGCTCTAAAAGAGCTCTCGTTGATGGTCTCGGGTCCGTAATAAAAAGCATTGCCGGTAATCTTGATTATACAGATGCGTTACAGTTTAACAACGCAATAAGATCACTACAAGAAAACGATAATAAATTAGTTACGGAATTTAACAGTCATGTAAGCCTGACCAAAGATTGGATAACTCAGCACTCTAAAATAATAGATAAAATAGTAGATAATCAGAACAAATTAGCGGAACTAGTAAAAAACATTAGTCTAAGTTTGGAAAAAGGTATCTATGAATCCAATCAATATGCTCATTTAGGACAAACTATTCTCATAGTCGATGATAATGTTGACAAGTTGTCACAAGAGATAACTGAGTTACAGAATGTGCTAGCATTTACAAGGACATCCACGGCTCATCATGATGTCATTAGTTTAAGTTCTATTAGAAATATAATTAGAAAGCTACGTAGTATGTATGGTAGTAATAAAGTACTAGATATAGAGGCCCGAGAGTATTATGACGTAATACAATTAGGTTCTTATTATGTAGGAAATGAAATAGTTATAGTATATAAATTCCCAATTATAAAATCCCAAATATATAATTTATATAAGATATCCACAATCCCTAACAAAAATCATGAAATTCTTGTTCCCCAACACCAATTCCTTGCAATCCATTTGAAAGATTTCAAGTACATAGAGGCTGAATGCCCGAAGTTCACTAAAGGGTATCTATGTGAAGAGATACACAACATACATAGTCGTACATCGCCGGATTGTGTAACAGCCCTCGTTACTACGCAGCAAAAACTCCCCGAATGTAAACCAGTCACCGTATCCCTACTTACGTCAGCCTACGAGAAACTCGACGATCGCCACTACACCATTAGCTTTCCAACTCTTACTAAAGTACGATTGTCCTGCGATCAAGATATCTACAAGATGTTGCAAGGAAGTTATCTCGCTATAATTCCATATGATTGTTTCATTCAAACAACAGAATTCATCATCTCGAACCTCAACGATCGACTAAAAGGTCAAGCCTTGAAGATAATAGATGTCCCTAATGAAAATACACTCAGTTCAGCAGCACATCTGATATTCAAATTAAACTCCATTAATTTGACTAACCTTCACGCTACCAATAGAGAGGTTATTCTACAGTCACCAGTAAACTTAAGCAAGACCAACGATATAAGCGTCTACCATACAACAATACGTTATATACGTTAGTATTCGGTGCATGTGTACTAATTATCGGCCTTGCATACCGGAAATACCGACTTAAACATACGAAACACACCATCCAAAAAACTCAAAGGGATGAATCAGAACTTCCAGCGCAATTTACAACGATGGTCTTCAATAGTCGCTGTTCTACGGGGGGAGGTGTTACGCAAGCATAGCCAAGGGCAATTGTTATAGTAAGAACCAACTTGGTTTCACACGATTAAATGCTGACACCACGCTTCGAGTATCCTGAAGACGACACCATACGGCTTGCGTTCTCACCATCGATGGGAATCGAGGATAAAATATATTCATTCTTGGGTCAATCGCTGACCTGGAATCACCTTTTTTTTAGTATTAATTAATTATAAGTTTTAATTGTAACTCTTTAATATAATTTTATAAAATAATTGTTTTTCTTTGCATCCTTCGCTGCCACCAAACTTAATTGAAATAGCCTTCTATGTTCTAATAGCATAATGATTTTAAATAGATTATGTTGTAAGCTTGTAAGTAAGAAAGTAAGCACAATTATAAGTCAAAAATATCTTCAAAGTAAGATTCGTATAACCCATAAAACAGTTTAGGAGGAAGGTGTTGTTAATGTAACACCGTCTTAAATGAAGAGCCTGTGAATTGGGAAAGGATTGCAGCGTTTGATCTTACCAGCACGGAATACATGCGGTAAATTGCTGTCGGAAATGTTCCCAGAGGGACAGATCGGATTGGATCAAATATATTGTTAAACTTATTCAAAGTTGCGGCCATCTTTCATTCTGAATATTTATTATTTCATTTCTGTCTTTTTAAATAAAAAATATAATTTGATTTACACGGAATTAATAAATATATATGCTATAGTTTGCAATAGGGTTTTTTTATTCGTACAAAATACAAAATAGTAATGTTCAAACAATCAATTATTTTTCGTCACTAGACTACAAGGGCGATAATACTTCCTAAAGTATTAGCGCACTCGACGCACTAGCGGCTTTGACTCATCTGAAAATAATAGGAGGAGGAAGTGTGACGGTTCCACAATAGCTGTTAAAAGATTAATTGTGTTTTTTGAAATCATATTATAGTTTTTATAATAACATTAAAAATTTGGTACTACATTTCCGTCTCAAATTAGCACACAAGTATTTTTCTCTTTAACTAAATTACAATGTTGTCTGAAATAAATAACAAACGGTATTCCAGAAGTCTCAGGTTTTAGTTTTGTCCATAAATCATAAATCTTGCATTTCATATTTATTTAAAATTTTAATAAACTTAAAATTGTTAAATATATATGTATATATATCACTTTAACAAAATAGGATGAAACATTCATGAAAACGGGCAATAGTGAAACCTTTGAACTCTGGAATATACTACCCAAAATACGAAAGGCTTAAATATTGTCCGTTTTAATGAACTTTTCAATGTATATACTCGTATATTGAAAGCTATTTTTAAATTAATTAGTAAACTCGCGCAAGTAACAAAAAGTTTTTAATAGAATGTTTATATCATAGTAAATACAGACTTAAATGGATATACAATTTTAATTAAATTAAAAGTAACGCAATCCAACTAATATAACCGTTTTTATCAATGAATATATACAGTAACCGACGTGTTTTGTCAATTATATTGTTGTACGAGAACCTATACTATCAGGCAAGCTTTGCTAAAAAAATAATCATTTAGGGATTTTCCAATGTGAATAATCAATATTTTTTCATTAGCTGACAGATAAGTGAGTATTCCCTGGAATCGGGGGTACATATCCAATGAAGGATATAGTAAACTCCGATTAATGCAACAATCGTGAAAGCAAATAATTTATTTTTATCCTGTGTTTAACTTTGTTACATTTGAAGTGGTCATCTTTATTTAAAAATACATTAAATTTATTTCCATTACTGTTTAAGATTAATCAGATAAATAAAAATATGCCTTAAATCTATATTTAATCAAAAGTATATGAGATTTAGTGAAAGTGAAATGAATAGCTGAACGACAATTGAAGAAAACAAACCAAAGAGTAGTACGAAGAACCATCCATCATAAGCACGAAGTCTTGAAAGGGGCATTGGAGATCAGGCTTTGGGGTTCGATATACAGAGAAGAATCTTGTTCCCACAAATATAATTAATACGTTTTCAATTAGAATACACACTATTAATATTAAACTAAAAACGCAATTAGTCACTAACAAATATGCAACATATCATCAGTTGGACCAGAGAAGCGCATACACCTTCTCACATTGCATTTGTAAAACGTCACATTAATTTAAGGTTGCTTGTTAATATGCATACGTTTTATATTTTGTTTACATTCTATGTACACTTCTAAAGCGAATATGGTATATTTATTATGTAAACAAACCTTATTTGTTTATTTGTCACAATAGCTGACATTACAAGGATAAGGATATTAGTTAAATTAGCAATCTTAACTCAAAATAAGCAGATATTAAGATTCTGAAAGCCTGTGTTATTTTTTAAACAACCTTCCGGTTTTTATTACTTTTCCATGTCAACAAAGAAAGTCATGAAAAGGAGTGGAGTTTATAAATCATGGATCGTAACTTGCAAACCCAATTGTGACCCATAAAACAAAACATAAGTCATTAAGCCATCAATTAGGCATTGATAATCGGTAAAGATAGTTTAAATGACATCGATTGACAGAGTATTATTACGGTTGGCTATTATATTGTTAGTTAGCATGTGTGGTATCAATATTGATTTATGAGGGATACTATACAGTAATGCATAATCATCCGAATAGTAATCATTCTGAGCATCTTTGTATTTGTTTAGTCAAGTAAATTTCATTGCTTTTTTAACAAAAATAGCATAAAAAACTTTTCAAAATAGATAATATTTTGAAAATCTGTTAGAAATATTTCTAAACCATTTAGACGTTAAAACTTGTTTAAAACTAAATCTCATTAAATCTTGTTTAGTAATTAGCGCAGTACATTCAATTGTTTTCAAACATCTCGACTTAGTTTTATAGTTTTCACTAAGACCCCAAGCTATATTTCAAAGGAAATAGCAATTTCCTGGACATCATTTATTTGTCATAGATACGATAGTACACTAACTTTAAATTAGACAACGTAACCTAATAACCTACATATATAACACAAAAATAAGAGAATAATATTTTTCTGAACATATATATGTTGCACTTATCTCGGAGTTGACGTAATGCTACATAAACAAAATGGCGTCGGGCAAGTAACGTTGTTTCTCACTTGTAGTAAAATTTTCATGTCCCTAATAAAATCCTTGAGACAGTCTTGCCTCATCAAAACGATAATTTTCGAGAATAAATGCTGGAGTAGGATCAAAAAAGACATATGGACATAAAGTGTAGCCTCTATTACATTCTTAAATATATCTTCTTAATAAATGGATGGAATGAATGGACGTTCATAAATAAAACGAGAGAAGAGATTAAAATTTCATTTCTTTTACAAACAGTTAAAATCAGTAATTCGCTAGTTATAAAAAAAGGCTACAACCATTTTTAAATATACGTGCAGCTTAGAGTATGATTATACACATTTAGAGCTATGTATTCGTATAAATAAATAACTAAAATACAAATTGTGTATTTAATATTAGGTGAAACTTAGCTAAGATTATCTACTGCATACCTTGCGTCTGCTTGTGTTAGTGATTTCACCGTCTTGAACAAGCTTTGAGGCAAAAAGTCATGTTGCAAATGTAAACAGTATGAACTCACTCCTCGGGCTGTTTATATATCTTAATTAGGTAATAGAACCTAGATTTCATGTTATGTGATGTATATCAAATATAACATGCCAGCTATTATATATTATTTTATTTATTTATTTATTCTTTATTGCACATACAATTCAAGAGGATATTACAAACATTTTTAAAAATATGAGAAGTTGGCAAGGACGGCCTTATCGCTAAAGCGATCTCCCCCAGACAACCCTTGGTGAAAGGTGAAATTTTATATTATATTATATATCAATAGTCTTATAAAATTTAAGCTATCGCCAAAATACTGTTAACTATTATTAAAAAAAGAGCTGGCTTTCATGGAGTCTTTAAAGTTTTACTAATATTTACATTTAAAAATAATTGATATGAATATAAATAATGATGAATACTAAATGACTTGTGAAATTTTAATAATTTGACAATTTCCTCGTCCCAGAATTGTTAAAGTAGTGTGAATTATAATTATTATAGGTATATTGGTTACTTAAAGCAATGCAAATTATTTATGTTTGGCTCATAAAAGCTATTCAAAAGTATTTGTATTTTTCATCTAACCAAGGCATGGTCTTTATTGTAATTGGATTCTGATTTGGATTTTTAACAACAATATAAATTTTTCAGACTCTATGCTATTTTAAGTATTTAAAAAAATATATCAAACAATTAAAATAATGTTATTTGAACGTACAGTAATAAATATTTAACTAATAGACTACTACACTTTGTCGCTAACAGTATATAAAATTCGTTGAAATTTTAAATCAATCAACATAAAAATCATTGATTTACGTATACTGAATTAATTTGAAATCCAATTTCAATGCACGGGCGTTGTTCAAACTCGACATCTCTGTGGATATTTAGCTTTAAATGTGTATTTAAGAAAAAAACATTGTTAAAAGTTAGTTAAACTTATAATAAAATTTTCACAGATATGAGACTGTCTGTAATAGCCGTAATTTACTATTTACAGAAAACCTTTCTCAAGAACTGTACTTAGATTTTATTAAAACCGCTAAAAAAACCGTTCAGTAGTTTTACAGAAAATGAATAACATACAAAAAGACAGCTTTTGAGGACGTTCTTTTAAAATACGTATAGACTTTTAAAAGTGAGATAATAAAGTAGATTATCAGTTTTCTTACAATGGTGTTATTGAGTATTTTATTACTTTAAAACCAGTACCGTTTTTAAAGAAAAATTTAAGCAACATTTTATCAGTTTTTATACAAAAAGATTTTCATGAAAAAGAATTCTTTTTTTTATTATCTACAAACCATAATAAATTCTATAAATTCATTGTTTAATTTAAGATAAATAACATTAATATGACCAACATTTTTGGTAACAGCTGGAACTTTACAAATAGAGCCTAATGAATTGATTTATGTCATTTTTCGTTTCAATATTTTTATTTGTCAATACGTAATACTAATATCAATAATAAACTTTCAAAGTTTTGATTCAATATCAGTATTTGTTTACAGTTATTTTATATAAAGGTTCATTGTAATTTTGTAAATGATTATTGTTCATCACACAAACACATTGTTCTTCACAAAGCTCTTAAACAATTCCCTGAAAGTCTTTTCCTGAAATTAATAGGTGCCATTGGAAAAACATTATTTATTATTCATCAGTACAATTAAGATATTAGATCTTTGTCTTTGGCTCTTTGAATAATTTGTACTTTAATCATTATTAAATGGAATTATCAATTGTTAATTAAGAAGAAAGAAACCATTCCTTTTAAAAAATAAGTGACCTTTTCTAAGGATTCCATTATACAAAATGGCATAGTGGGAATAACGATCAGTCCAAAATACGATCTTTAAATATGTCTTTCCAAATCAAAAGTTTGAACATAACATTTTACAAAAAAGTATAATTTCGGCGTATATTTTTACTTTATCCGTATTTTATTTTTATAAGTTTGTCTTCGACTACAATGCATTTATCTATAATAGCGCAAGTTATAACAGAAAATAATATCGGGAAGATACAGGCTTAAGATAACATGAACACCCGTTGTGTGATATACTAAGTTGGCACTTAATCCCATCTTCCTATAAATGGATAACTTTGGTTTTTTCAGATAACTTAAAATATAAGAAAAGACTTGTTACTTCATTTAAACTTATTTTAAATCTTAAAACACATATTTGTTTAAATAATAAATAAATTTAGAATGATAAATTCGCCGAAAAACTCGATGCGACCTCTGGGAATTTCTGGGTCCCGTCGCAGTGCTAATTGACCTACCCAACGAATATTTAATATATATTCTAAGCTAATAGAGTAAATTATTTTTGTGTATGTCCTATTTGTATTGAAATATAACAAAAAAAAAAGCTAAAATATTGAAAACTAGGATATTAAAAATAGTACAACTAAATATGTTGGAATAATAATTATACTAACATAAATAGGTCAAATTCGTGCACACACCGAATCGTTACACCGTTATAATAAATTATTACATCATTATTACAATTATTTATAAAAATATACAAAACATCATATAGTATATAAATGTCTACATGAAAAACCAATTATAATCCATCTCAAAATATCCGAAGGATGCTGTGATTGTGTAATTTTCTACTCAGCGGGGTGTTCTTCATATATCATACTATATCATAGTTTATTTACCAATGAACAAAAATAGATGAATACTTATACAGTTTTAAGATTATTAAGTACTGAGACAATAGCTCAGCCGACGGCAGTGATATAATTCAAATGATTTATTTATATATTTATTAGGGGAGATCCAAAAGTAATCTGCCTAGATATGATAGACGCGTAGTGCGGAATGGAACATGTTGGTGCATGCACTGACATTTCCTTACGTGTCGGGATACTTGGTGTTAGTTCAGTAGCGCATGAGCAGTCCTAGAGTGAGGTCGTCAATTATGTTCCAAAATATGGAAGACATTAGTTTAAAGCACCGTGCCGTCATCTAGTGAAAGAAGGAAATGGGTCAAAGGCCTTCAATGAGCGTATGATCGCAGTAGACGGGGATTCTTCGCTTTCCTATTTCATAATAATAATATATAGGCAATACTCGTAACTAACACAAATTGTTGATTAACTAAAATTGAATTACTATTTCCTATAAATATGGCGGATGATTTTAATCATATTGAAATATAAAATGGTACTTTATTTGAACTGAATATTAGTGTAAGCCGTATTTAGTTAGGGTTACTTTAAACACATCACTCCGAGGCAATTACTGTTTCTTATGAAATGCCTCGAGTCTTCTAAAACAAGGAGGCGTCAACAATAAATTGGAGTACACTTAAATTCGGAAGTGCTCTGAGTGTCCAACTTGTTACAGAGCTAATTTAGATTGATTGAAATGAGACGTATCTTAAGTAACTTTATGTTTAATTTAAGAAATGATTTATTAAAAATGATATTAAACAAAATAACAATGATGAATGAATGAATTACATTTGCTAGCAGCGGCATAAGTAAAAATAGTATCAAACCTAAGTTCGTTACCGATTATAGCGACTTGCCAAGTTTTAGAACAAGCAGTTATATTGGAAATGCAAATAATATAAACACTAGTTCTTAAGCTATTGTTATAGCGTAGATATATAACATAGTTATGTAATTTATTTCCACATATATATCAATATAACAGTTCTTCTAAACTTACAATAAATGTTATATTTCATCCTAACCATAACGAATATATAACTTAGACTTTATTTTTAAAATCATTCTAAACGAACACATTCCATTTTAATGAGTATAAAGTTGTAATTGTTTTGAGTTAATTATTATGAAGTACCTATTTTATTAAAATTATATAGATTATTTGGACATAGTTGCACCTAATAGTGACTACAATTATAATACTACTTTCTATGGTTTAAAGCTAGTAATATTTAGTGGGCATATTTACCCCATTTATCCTGTCAGCCGTCAAAAGCAATAATCCACTCAATATTAAACTTTTAGGAATTTCAGTGGTTAATGCAATGATAACAGGTTATTATTATACTAGTTTTCTATTTAGTACGTATAATTCAATACAAATTCATTGCAAATTATTTCAGGACTTGATCAAAATTCGACAACGCGGTTAACAAATAGCTAACTTTGTTAATTGAAGCAGATATTTCGCTAGTTAAAATAAAAATAATGAATGCATTATTTAATTTAATGATTTACTTATTCTTTTGCTTGGAATTTTTTTTTAATTTGATGGCAAATATATTTAAATAGCTTTGTTTACTAAATCCCTTAAAACTGATTTGGGACGCCCTAACCGGCAAATTTATATTTTTGGAAATAGTTTTGAGAACTTGGTAAACCAAAAATATTACCATATAAATGAATATGAATATGAATATGAAAAAAAAACTTTTTTTTTGTGTTTCCCATTCCCATTTGTTTTAATTACTACTGTAGTTACATTTCAACATTCGGTTATGAGACGTCCATTAAGCGTCTTTTTTTCTCCATCGTTTTAAATAGATGACATTATGACTGGGTGGTCCACCTTAGTGTATTTACAAAAAGTATTATTTTAGATATATAAATTCAGATATATTATATTTCCATTAAATATAATATATCTAAATTAATATATCTAAAATAATACTTTTTTAATATATACATATTTAATCTTTAAGTTTCCTATAATAAAAATGTTCGAACTACATATTGTTAGGTATAGTTATAGCTTATTATAATCACAAAAAATACAATATCATCCGTGTAGTACCTACCTTGTGATAATAAACAAATATATGAAATTTCTGTTTGGTGTGTCAATAATTAATAATTACTTAATAATTAATAATATTTAATGTTACTAGATTATTTTGATCTTTCGTTTCGTGATAAACTCTATACATATATTTTTTTAGAGTTTAGAGTTAGACTTATATCGCCCATACTTAAAAAATTTCGAACTTAAAATATAACATATTTTTTTACTAAGAAAATATTCCAACAAAAAACCACTTTCTTTTCCCCTTTTAATAGAATGTCACCAAATGTTTTCTTAGAGAGCTTTTACTTCATAAAAACACACATGCATTGAATTATGAGCTTTTTCTGTCTGATGTTTATTTCAAAAATAAATGAATGATATACGAGTATGCACGTTGCATAAATTGAAAATTTTATTTACTAAATTATATATTGAACTGCTTCGTAAGATTCCTCTTCTAATAGTGATATTGATATTTATCGAGCAAAAGTAGTTTAACTTAATAAGCCAGTTTGACAGCATGTTTGATTGGAGTTAATAAAGTTACTGCTTAAGTGAAAATCGTACAATACTGCAAAGGATTGCAGCCTTTGATCCTACGGCCACTGATTCAAGTTATGGTTGTTCAGATTTTACAGAGTGAAAGTGAAGTTTTAATATCTTTAACATCAATATTATTTGCGTTACAACAAAATCTTTATTATTTATTATTAGATATATAAATTTGTATTTTAATAATAACTGTACTAATCAAAGTAGTAAAAACAGTAAACGTATTTAAATAAGAAATAAAAAAGGGGATTCTGAAGTCTACTGTAAAGAAATTAAATTAAATAAATATATTTATAAAGTATTTCAATATAATTATTGCTTTACAAAAAAATCTTAATAAATTTGAAATGTATTTCAAACGTCCTTTGTCATCGATACAGTAGCAATGTGGACACTAATGCACTCCCGAATTTAAGTGTTCTTCAAGTTGTTGACGGGTTGTTTGAGAAATTTGAGACATCCTTCACTACAAACAGTAATTCCAGTGATATTATTCAGTTCAAATACCATTCAGTCTTTCAATATTATTAAAGCCACAGGATTATATACATAAATTAGTAATTGCCTGGAAATTATTAGTTTCAAGAAACACTGACAAGTATTTGTATATTAATTAATAGAGGTATTCTTCATTAAATTTTCTTAAAAACCTATCAATTCCTGTTAAAAATATTTCGAGATCTTGCTTAGACTTCGAAATATCGTTTTAGAAATATTGGTAAAATATACTATAATTACAGTTCTAAGAAGCTTCTATAGATGATAAAAGATTGGAATTTAAACTATTAGAACTAATAAATCGTCTTCCAGCTGAAGATATAAATTTCATACTTTCGTTATTTATTTTTATATATAATTCTAATTAAATATACAACTTGGAAACTGTACATAAATTTAATATAATTAATATATATATATATATATATATATATATATATTTAAATGACACAGATTATGTTTTAATGTTAGGTGGAACTTAACTAATATAAACCAGTAAGTAACTTGGATCTACCTACGTTAGTGATGTCCTAGTCTTGTGCAAACTTTGAGACAAATAGTCATGCTGCAAACGTAAACAGTACTCAATCCTCGGGCTGTTTATATAGCTTAACTATGTAATAGAACCTAGATTTAATGTTATATGATCATTCGACAGCTTTTCCTCCCAGAATTGTTAAAGTTATTATTTTTTTATTTAATGTAAGTAATAAAAATAAAATTTAGAAAAAGTTACACAAAACTAACTGTTTTTTTTTAAATCTAGGGTCATGCCAAAAGACTAAGGAAGCAAATACCATTATTTATTTTTCTTATTTTCTATATCAAAAATATCAAACTACATATATTTTTGGTTTTGTTAAACTTTATAGTTGTCTAATTGCTAATAACAATCCGCTAAGTAAACATTTAATTAGATATAACGTTTATTTAATAGATTGTACCAAACCGTTTGTTTGATAAAGTTGTAGCGGTTAACACTTTCGCTGTCACCAGATTTTCAGAAATTGAGCCCTGTGTGCCGTTTCAATTTTTCAAATAAACGTTTGCATAAAGGCATTTAAATAAACGGAAAAATAGTAAAAAAAATGTTGAGCCAATTAAATACTATAAAAAATTGACTTTTAATTGCTCCGTACATGCTACGGCCCTGGGGTGAAACACGAGGTGAAACTTGCGTCTCCGTACACGCTACGGAGCTGGCAGTGAAAGTGTTAATACAGTGAAAACAAATCAACATAAGTCTTTGATTTATGTATACTGAATTAATTTGAAATCCAATTTTATTGCAAATTATGTCACGGTCGGATCAAACTCGACATTTCTGTTGGTATTATGTGAATTATTCATTAAAAATATTGTTATTATTATTATTATTATTATTATTATTATTATTATTGTTATAAGCATTTAAAATAGTAACAGCGTTTATCAAGGTCGTTCTACATATTATAAAACAAATCCTCAAAATCAGTACGTCTGTATTTGTTTGTTTTTCTCAATAACACCTAAACAATTTTTTATATACTTTTTACTAAAAGATAGGGCAATTCTTGAGGATAGTTTAGGTAAATAGTGCATTACAGTATTATGTAAATTTATTAAAATATAACGATTAATATTACAGAAGTAATGCGGTCGTAAAACATCTTGCCAGCTGGGAGGTTTACTCGCGTGCGCCGCGTAAACCAGCAAAGAAACATTTTAGTAATGTACTAAAGAATTGTAGATCATAAATATTTACAAAAATACTACAAAAAGTCTGCAATAGTAAGCACTGTCTCTTATGGTTAACTCGTAATATCTACTTATATGTTTAATATTTCATTAAAAAATATTACGTTATTATCGAGTCTGTTTTCTTCTGTTTAGTATTAAACCTCATATAAATAAATAAAATCAATGCGCTCGTTAATTACTATTTAATTCAGATGAAATTTACTTTTTACACTACATAAATAAAATAAATACTTAAAAAATATTTACATTCAAATTTATACGTCACCAAAAAATTATTAATTCCCTGTCCAACCTGCTGCAGCTACAAGAGCCGGTAATGTTATGTACAATTTTGTATACAACGCGAGCAATGTCGCGGGTGACATCTTGTTTTATATAAAAACATCATTTCCATATAAAGTGAGTGTCATAATGAATAGAAAACAATAATAATTAATGAAGATAATTAAATACTCCTATAATATTTTTACTCATAATAATAATTTTAAGTGATTAAATCGATTATTTTGTGACAAAATATCAATAATATGTTCATTAAATCACTAATAAAAAAGTCTGCGTCCATTTAATTAATAAATACATACAAAAAACTATAAGTCTATATTCCAGCGTTGAGTTCAAATTTGTTGCCTTATTTTAAGAAAGCAGCTACTAAATATAATCAATTACTGTTATAATATAAAATACAATAACACGAATCTTAGAAATTGGCTATAGACATGTCTAATCACTTTAACCTTATACATTTAAAAATATAATAATTATGACATGAAAAAGCCATTGAACTTGAACTTACAACCTTTGGGACAGAGTTCGCTTGCTCTGTCTATTGAGCTGCTACGAGTATGTCGGTAATCGTCTTAATAATTCTATTATATTATATGTTATTTTCGCGACACGCAAATGATACCCATTGTGTAAATAAATATTAAAATATCTTTTTATTACACATAGAGATAGAAGAGTTTCTGAAAAACATTAAATATTTGTTATAGAAATACTAATTCATTTTTAATGCATTCTTGGACCTCATAAATTGGGACAATATTTAATAATTTATGTACTATATTATTTTAGAATTTGACCTTTTAATTAAGTTTTTAACTTTGTGAAATCCCAATCAACCTCTTTCACATATTTTATGTATATTTCTATGAAAAAAAAAAAGTATGAAACCTAAAAATCCACTCAACAGTAGTGCTGTGATGAAATAACACACAGCGTGTCCCGCTGCTTAACAGCCACTGCTTAAGAGCGTCATATCGTTATATTTACTATAAATTTAAAGATATAAAGTAAAATTACGAATGCGTAATATAAATCATAATGTTTGATTGATTGTACATAAATACTTAAATGTTGTCACCCGTCCAAATGAAATATATGTTATCTAATTGTCCTAACTCTGTCAGTTATCTTGAAGTAGATAGACAAGAGACGTCCATTAGAGTCTTCTTAGTTCCAAATGACACAACGGTCTCGAATATTTCTGTTTAGTTACTGAATATTTCTTTCTAAATTAATCACTCCTTTAAGATAACCTTTTACTTTCATTTATAAGCAAAAGTCTTCATTATATGAATTTTAATCGAAATGTGTTTCCTACTCGTACATATATTTTTATTTTTATTGTGTGTAATTTGAAAGAAGTAGTTATAGACATATATATGCGAGACTTGGTCGATGTGGTACTCTATAACGAATCATAGAATTTAAATATTTATATTCTTCAACATTTCCTTAATAGTGATTTAACAAAAATAATTGATCCATGCAAATGCATACTCTCAGATGATTCCATTTTTTTATGTTAGAGGAGGGCAAACGAGCTTGCGGGTCACCGTTGATATGTGGTCACCGCCGCCCATAAACTTTGGCAACATCCGAAGATTCACAAGAGCGTTGCTGGCCTTAGAAATAGGAATATATGCCTTTTTTGTAGGTATACATGCCGTATCGATCTAAAATACCGCCGAAGGAAGTTCGTTCCACATTCGAGTGGTACGTGGGAAAAAAGGCCTTGAGAACCGCACAGTGGAAGATCGCCACGCATCCAAATGGTATAGATGGTAAAGGACGCGATGGCGAGGTGTGCGGTGGTGAAATTTGCCGGCAGGCAACAGATCGAATAGTACTTCGGAACACTCCCTATTTTAAATGCGGTAGAAGACGCATAAAGAAGCCACGTTTCTACGCAATGCCAAAGAGTCCAGTCGTTCGCAGAGCGCCGGGTCCCCGACAATCCGAACGGCTCTCTGTTGTACGTGGTCATCGAGGCCAACATGGCCTTGCTCTTCAGATGCCCACGAAACTGATAATCGCTCGAAATGTCAAGACCCAGTATTCTGATACTTGGCGAGGCAATAAGAGGAGTGCTCTCGAAGAACACTGATACGACAACGACGCTAAAACTTTATACCTGTCTAAAACTCTTTTATCTGTAGTAGTTTCAACTAATAAGAAATATTGATAAGATAAGATTTTAAATGGTATTGAGAAACTATGCCACGATTCTTAATAACACAGTATATGGTATAGCTTTTTATATATTACTAGCATTATGATTTTAAATAGACTTTGTAGTAAACAAATAGACAATATTAAATATCAAAACTAATGCACAAATATAAGTCAAAATTTTGATAAATGTAAGATTTTATATGAATCTAAACCGAGGAAGGTGTTGTTAATTTAATACCGTCTGGAATGAAAAGTCTGTGAGTTGCAAAATGATTGCAGCATTTGATCTCACCAACCTGGGATACATGTGGTAAATTGCTGTCGGAAAAGTTCCCAGAGGAACAGATCGGATTGGATCAAACATATTGTTACACTTATTCAAAGTTACGTCCTTCTTTCATTCTGATTATTTATTGTTTTACTTTTGATTTTTTTAAAATTTAAATAGGTTTTTCTGTTGGTTTTTTAATAGGTATTGTTATGGATTCTACGGAATTTATAAGATAGAAAAAAAATATTTGCATTAAAAAAAAATGCTCTGATTAAATAAGATTACTGTGGAAAAACAATTTTCCATTGCCATTTTTCGTCACCAGATTTTGACAGGGCGCTAAAAGTTTAAGACTTTTTTGAAGATAATGGGAGGTTGAAGTAGGATTTTCTTGAATTTTCTGTGAGATGATACTAGGTCAGCATATCATATTCATTTATTTAGCTACAAGGCTCTAATCACTAAAACTCTAAACTCTTCATCAGAGACCAGAAAAGTACTATTATTGCAAATATTGAGATTTATGTACGTGTTAGACATAAGATAATACGATACTATCGTATCATATCGTATTTAGATATACGAGTTAGAAACAAACGCTTTTTATTGGTTTTCAGGCACTGAAATCATATGGTTCCGTCTCAAAACTGTGCACAAAAATTTTACAAAACATCATATTGTTTGAAATAGTCTACAGACGGTATCCCAGGTTCTAGTCCCGCTCGAGTTGATAATTATTTTTATTGATATTTATTTCACATTTAAAAGAGATTAAAATAGCTAAATGTTCATAAACAATTTCAAAAATAAGAATAAAATATTCATTAACATGAGCAAGACTGCTCCTATAATCGAATATGGAAACGTAATATCGTAAAAGATGCACCCATACCCAAAACTTATGAAAACAAAAGCATGGTTTTTTAATTAGTAAATTCACTCGTATAACTAAGAGGCTTTCATTAGAAGTAATATATTTAAATAAATATAGATAATTGTAATACACAATTTTAATTTTAATAAAAGTATCGCCATCAAAGTAATACAGTGATTTTAGCAATGAATAGAATTATTATCTATCTCTAAAATACCGGTGGGAATTTCGATCCACTAGATATTTTCATTAAAAAATAAATTTGTGGTAACATGAGCCATAATCTTAACTATCATCATCATTTTAATCACCATAAATAAATAAAAAAAACTTTTGTATTATTTCGAAAAAATACTTCATTAACAATTGTTTTTTTTTTCAATTTAATGAACATGATTTTATAAATAATGTCTTAGACCTAGATATGTAGTCCTTATGTTAGTTTTCGAATCACCAAACCTATCGATCGATGATTTTTTGCATAAATTAACATGTCACATTTGAACCACCTACTTAGATTACAAGGTGTATTCATTACAATTTCATTACAATAATGTCATGTTAACAGAAATACAGGACATACAATAATTAACAAAGTTGCAATACGAAAAAAGTATTTCTAAGAAAATATCAGGTGAATTTAAAACTAAAATGTTATATAATAAATTATTATTAGAAAAATGACTTGAATCTTAAATTAAACATAAAAATAACAATAATCGTATTTCTATACATATTAATTAATATATGTGTGTATATAATATAGTATTATTATAATGTATTGTATTTATTATTATATTATATGATTGTAGTTACATTTCTGGATTTTTTCATATTTTTAATTTTTTTGTGTTTTTTTTTCTCTCCTACCAACGTTCTCTCATGTAAAAGTTTTAATATTAAGGATGCTCCAACGAGATTAATCATATTTAGGTGACAAATATTACTTTTATTACTTTAATTTAATATAATACATAAAACATAGTAATTTAAAGTATTATTAGTAAAATAAATGAACAAAAATTTCAAAATAATTCTTTATTAATGCTTATTAATGTTATAATAGTGTCAAAATTACCGGTCATAACAGGTAACTTAATAAAATAATCTGCAACGTTTCCTTACCTAGGGCAATGATGTGTAAGATAAGTCGTTAAACACTCATAAAGAGATGCAACTAGTTCCCATAAGTAACAGTGGAGCTCAGATTTTCCGTGTACGAGGATAACTTAGGATTACGGTACATTTAAAGATCATTCTTTTAGTTAAAGTGAGGGAGAATAAATGTACACAGTTTCATATATTTTTCCGTGGCATTTTATTCTTTATATGTCTATGTCTTTTGTAAAGTATTCTATTCCATCACAACATTGATTAAACGACGTAGTAAGGATCAAGTATCAAGGTTTAAGCAATCGTTTTTAATTAGATAACTTCAGCTGTTTCTTTTATTATAGGTTGCATTTATTGAATATCTATATCGGCAATTAATTAATTTGAAATTCTATTTCCCAAAAAGCTACTTCAAATGTAATTTTGCGCTAGTTCAATCTTATCCCTAAGTATTACACAGTGCAATACAAAATCGGTTCTGTCTCGACCATTTCCGACATCAATTTGCCACACTATTCGGGTCGGAAGGATCAAATGCCGCAATCCTTTCCAAGATTGCTGGATTTTACTTGAGCCGTGATGTTAGACACCTTGCTACCAAATTGGTTTGTTCTGTTAAAAAGATCATACGTAATATAATACTGAACGTTTTTTAACATTTTTTTTTAAATATATTCCTATCGTTTCAATTTATGGTGTTCGAAATACATTTTCACACTATGAAAAATTCTCATTCATTATATAATCATTGATTTGTTTCAGCATAACAGCAAAAAAATATTTTTAAAATATTTCATGAAAGGGTTCAAAGGTTAAGATTACATAAAAAAGAAATAGACAATATATCATATTTATAAAAACCTATTACTCTCTTCTCTATCCGATCGACTCTACTTATTTTTTCTTTTCATATCAAATCCATTTATCTAAATCATCTCACCTTATAATATGTATATCCAAAGATAGCCACTTCCGTGAAAGGTATGCGTGTTATTCCATCTACAATGTAAATAACTAATAAGGGAATTTCCAATGTGATTAATCAATATTTTTTCATTAGCTGATAGATAAGTGAGTGTTCCCTGGAATCGAGGGTGCATATCAAATAAAGTACACAGAAAACTCCCGATAATGCAACAAGCGTGAAAACGAATCATTGTTTTTTATCTTTTATGTGTTTTACTTTATTACCTCTCAGTGGCCATCTTTATTTAAAAAAAAAAATAGAGTAACTTCTCTAAAATCTACAAGGAGTAGAGTAGTAGTATAAAAGTGCATCGATAGTAAAGGTACTATCGATGCATTTTTATGGGATAAATATTATACATATATTTCAGCGAAATGGCTTATCAACATAACTAACATTTTAATAAGATCTTCTAAAAGACTATCTATGAAATATAAAAAAAGAATGTTTAACCAATTCATAATAATATCGTGAGAAAATATTTTCTTTAGAATTAAAAATATAATAAAAACATACTTTAAATCTTTATTAAAAGAAAAATATTTGAAATTTAGAAAATAATGTGTATTTTTATATTAACTGAAATGTATAGCTGAATACAATTGGCGAAAACAAACAAACGCACCAGACGAAACGGTATTATGTAGTTTTCTCGCCTAGAGATCTAGTAACGGTGTAAGTAATAAGCGATAGATTCATTGTGATCTAGTGACTTCTTATGCAATTATTCTTACAATAACAACTATATCGTCTAAGTTCGGTATTTGTATTTTTATTCAGTATATTTTATTAATATTTTAAAAGTCTATGTCTTAAGCTTGGGGCCAAAACATTTAATAAAAAATAACACATAAATAAATTATTTTAATTATACCATGCACTATATAAAAGTCTAGGCTGACGCTACAAGGCTTCTTTCACACTCGAAGAAGTAATACCTCGTAGAAATATTTTTAAACAGTTTTTAATTATAATTGTCAAAAATGACTGTTTGGCAACAACATTCATTTTGTTCAATCTTTTTTAATTAAAAAGTACAACCGCCCATAATGAGTACGGAAGTCCGAAAGCTACATCAGAGACCACGGCACCAAGGTTCAATATATAGAATACTTAATATTAGGTTTACAATTGGTTCCATACACTATTTATAGTTTAACTGATACCTAACAAGCATTACGAATGCAATAAGCCAACAACCAATATGGAACATATCATTATTTGAACTGGAAGAGTGCACCCACCGTCTCACATTGCATTTGTATAAACATCACATTAATTTCACTTCAATATGGTTTAGTAAAAAAAATTATAGTTTTGCATATTTGTTTTTGTGATTTCAATTATTTTTCTTTTTTATTTATATTCTTTATATATATTTTCTTCTGCGACTATTATGTTTGCTACAACATACGATATTCTAGAATATTCTTAAATAGTCTGCAATTAAAATCATACTTTCAACAATGCGTACATAATTAAAATTATAGGTTAACTATGTATTCGTTACAAAAACGACTTGTCATAAGGATTTTATAGTAAATATAGCATTCTTAATACGAAATCAGCCGTTATTTAATGTCAAAACCTTAAAATCATCTTTCAAAACAAAGTTTCAATATAGAACAACATTTACTGTTAACATAAATGTTCAAGTATATATGTTTAGATATTTGTCCGCTAATCATGCAATCAATAATTGTCATTAGGGTGCTTTTTTATCTGTAATTTTTCAAAAGTTCTCTACTTTCTATTACTCTTTCACGTAGACTAAATCACGGACAGAATGTTGTATTTTATAAATCATGAATCGTAACTTATAGACCCAATTATGACCCATAATACAAACCGTAAGTCATAACGCCATCAATTAGATACATATTATAGGTAACAGTAGTTCAAATGATATCGATTGAAAGACTAGTCTATTATGTTTGGCTAACATATCGTTAATTAATATTTGTGGTATCAATATTAATTTATATGGAACTACAATACTGTAAAGCATAATCATCCGAATAGTAACCATTCTGAGCATATTTAAAACTTTTTAGTCAAATAAAGTTCATTACTTTTTTAATAAAAATGGCATAAAAAACATTAATACGGGTGGGAATTGAAAGTTGCTAGTTCGAATTATTCCCTTGTATATTTATACAAAATTCTGAAGATTTGTTAGAAATAATTCCAAAGCATTTAGATTTTAAAACTTTTGTAAAACCAAATTCCCATTAAATCTTGTTTAGTAATTAGAGCAGTACCAAATTCAATTGCTTTCAAACATCTCGACTTAGTTTTATAGTTTTCACTAAGACCCCAAGCTATGTTTTATAAGACATTGCAATTTCCTAGACGTCTTTTATTTGACATAGATATTACAGTATACATACTGACTTCAAATTGACCACACACAATATTAATATATACGCTATATAATATACAGAAATATGAGATAATAATATTTTTCTGATCATATATATATGTATGTTGCACTTATCTGATTTAATGCTACGTAAACAAAATGGCGTCGGGCAAGTAACGTTATTTCTCTGTTGTAGTAAAATTTTCATGCCCCTAATAAAATCCTTGAGACGATCTTGCCTCGTCAAAAGGATAATTTTGAAGAATAAAGACTGGAGTAGAATCATAAAGTACATATGAACATAAAATGTAGCCTCTATTACATTCTGACAATCTTAAATTTTTAAATCTCTATAATAATGGGTACAATCATATACGTAACTGTTGTAGTCTGAGAATACTAGAGAAGGCATCTTTGTATATTTTTTATCAATCTTAGTCTATTTTATATTTTGTCGTATAGAGAAAATGACAAAAATATATTCAATCTTACCTGAGAATTATGTTCGCGATAAATTTCTTTATCTAGACGATGTTGGTAAGCTCAGTAGGGATCCACGTTACAAAGATACTTATAGTGATATAAAGTAAACCAATACACAACAATACGAAATAGTAGTAGTTACAACAACTGGCTAATAAGCTACAAGCCAAACAAACGCATATTATAAATATCACGTCATTTTGTTACTAAATTGATAAGATAATTATATTTTTTAAGTAAAAAGTAGACAAACCTATTCCATTTTGTTTTTATTATTATTAACACTTTAAACATTTATTTATAATGCTATAAATTAAATAAATGGTTATTTATTTGCGTATTCGATTTCTGAGTTTCAAAAGTTTTCTAACCGATACCTTATTTGACCGGCACGATAATGTAGCCGTGGTTGTCACACCTCTTAATAAATTAGGTTATTTTATGACTTAAATTATACTTATGTCGATTTGATAACACGGGACCATATTATACTCTTTTAGTTATTAATTATAATTATTAGAAATCATTATTAATATAAAGAACTTTTAATATTGTTATAGAGGTTTAATTTTTTTTTTTTTATCATAATAAACATTGTATAATAAATAAAATATATTTTGAAACTAGATATTAAATTCATCTGACTTTGCTTGATATTCTTGTTACAAAAAAAAACAATGTTTTTAAAATTTCTTTCATTTTACATATTATTTTTTTAAGAGATCTGTGATGACACAGAATAAATAGATATTTAAATCATATTTTGTTATGTAGTTTAATATATTATTAGATTTTCGTACTTCATTAGGTCTTATCTGTCATCTGATGTTTGTTGCAATACTTAAGATGGAAACCCAAGATGCTATTAAAAAGAGTAATTTTTAAAAGTTTTTTGGGAAATAATTTCTCTTTTAGGTTATAGAACAAAATGGAGGTTGTTGCTGATGTTGACGGGCGGAGATTACCACATACCATTAGATAGATCGTTCGATCGTTTATCATACGGTAAAAGAAAATTATAAGAAGCGTCAGCTTATTTTAACACAGATTCTGTTTACTTTTTCTTTATATTGGAAGAAAATTGTTCAATTCTCTTATATTCTTATAACCAATTTATATATCTATTACCATGTTTGAGTATAGCTGAAAACTATTTTAGAGCGTAGCTACATAATTTAACCAACATGTTATGAAGTAAATTGAGAAGACTTTTAGTCACCATTAATAACTTATTCACTAATTTAACAATGGTATAATCTGTATGTTCTTATGAGTCGTCTTAAAGTTTACTTAAGATAATTCAAAAACTCTTTAATCTTATTGATACGAGTAGTTACCAAAACCAAAAGAAATATAGTTATTCTTTTTAAATAAGCCTTAGTGCTTGAATTCTGTAACCAAATGTCAACTACTAAGAAATTAATAATATTATAAAATGGGGTTATTAAAAAAACAGTGCTGTGACACGAAATTAATATAAGTTTTGTTGACTGCAGATATATTGTTGGTGGCAGTAATAGTCGAAGGGTTATAAAAGACATATAAAATTAAAATTGATTTTAATTAGACATTACATTCGATATTGTCGTGAAATACACACGTAAAATGGATATTTCCAAATACAAGCTTTTTAATTTTCATATTTGAAATTTCAATAATCATAATATTTGCTAAGTTATACCACGCGCTATGAACAATGAAGCTGATAGCTAACAAGCATTACGAACGCAATAAGTCGACAAACAATATGGAACATACCGACATTTATGAACCAGAAAAGTACATACACTTTTTACCTCACCATTGTACGAATGACACATATTAGTTTGCGTTCAGCAAAATTATACATATATACTACACATTGCTTCCTATAGTTGATAGTTTTTTATAAATAATAAAATAGAACACCTTTTTATACCACGCAGAAAAAATACATAAATAAATTAATATAATTGTAAAGATAAAATAAATTTTGCACAAAAAGTATGTTTTTTTAAAATAATGTAATTAAATAGTTACCAACAACTATAACGTAACTATTACCATAAATTACTGAGGCTGTTTCCAATATATATAATACAATATTTCATGTTTCTAATCGTTGACTACAGTCTTACAAATGTTCTTTCTGTAGATTCAATTTTTATTTTACGTCTACGATATTAGCTTTTTTTATATTAACAACATTCAAACTACATTTTTCATTCTAACGCAAAACCATATTCTTCATAGATAATATTAAATCCCTGTATCTCTTAAAAATATGAAAAATAAATTAAAAAAAAGAAGTAGCTATATAAATCCATAGTGAAGAAGCAAGCTACGACACATTTGTCAGCTATGACAAACGAGTTATCGTCAATATTATGACATATTTTTATAAAAATGGTTAAAACCCTTTTTTTTTTACTTTTTATGTTAAATCCTTAACCTTAGATAGCCAAACAAAATTCTTGGAAATGCCTTCATTATTTAAAATATTATTTAATTTCGGTTTTCGGAAGAGAATTCTGAAAAAAATAAATAAGATAACTCCTCCAATTCAAAGTAAATTCATGTTGAGAATCACTTTATGAAGTAATCTAATATTTGTTAAACTACAATTTGAGCAATATTCCAAGTCCTTGTCTTATATCTATAAGGTGAGATATAGATTACAATAGTTCAGACCATATCAAATAATAGACTTGAGTCTATTTAGTTCGGTACACACTTTATCGATGTATAGTTATAGTTTGAACAAATAATATCTTAATACGCTCTATATTAATTTAATTATTTTGTATACACCAGTATAGTTTGCAGTACAGTGTAATACAATCTCTATCGTCTCTAGTTTTAAATTTAGAGCAGACCCAAACTTAAGTGTACTTTAACATCTCGACCTGGTCTTATCGTTTTGAGTAAGACCCGAGGCCTTGTTTCACGGAAAATAGTAATTTCCTCAAAGCAATTTATTTGAAGTATCACTGGTAATAAGGTACCTAGACTAATTATATAAGAGTGAGAATAAATATTTCTTGTGGAAATTAAAGGAGACCGAACGGTAAGTAATGAATTTGTTTTAATATATTTTTTGGGTCTTGTAAATATATAATAAAAATAAATTTTGTTAAAACAAAGTAAGTAAAACCATCAAACACATATTTGACCATTACTTTTATGATTATTGATTAGCATGTATTATCTTTTATTATTATGTCTTACTTTTATTATCTCAAAAAAGATATCTTACATATCTCATAATAGGCAAAATTATGTGTAATGGCCCAGTGTGAATGTGATCTCGTTATGTCCTACTGAAGCAGTGAGGGAACTGTTTGCTTTTATTGGATAACCCGTCAATCTCTTTGGCGACGAGTGTCACATAGCCGAGCCCGGATCTTCTCCTAGGCCTATATCTATATCTGTAAATTCCCAACACTAAAAAAACTGGGCAATAACAAGACTTACTATAATACATGTTTATTAAAATATGTATATACATGTTACAATTAATTCAGATATAAAAATCATTATTTTATATTAAAATGTTTCAATTATTTATTATTATATATTAAATATTATAGGTACCAAATCACAACATTATCCCAGATATCACAGGATTGACTTTATAACTGTTTCATTCTTTATGTGTTTAAAATTTAAATAACTTATTAATTAACATACATAATACACAATTTCAAGTATCTATTCAATCTATACAAAGAAGAATCTATAATAAAACCATTTTTTTTTATACTACATTAAGACCAGGAGCTTTTAATTTATTATTTCTGTGTTTTACAAATACTATATACGTATCTGTAACTAAGTTACATAAACAACTGAGGGAGTCAAGCTCGTGTTATTTGTTATCTCCTTTATCTCTCTTGAAGTTTACACAAGATGTTAGAATTACTAACATGTTGATTGAATCCTAGTTATGTATTGATTATTCTTGTACCACTACTCATTTCTACTAATGAACTTAATACATGTTAGATGCAAAGAAATATATAATAAAACTAACTATAATATAATCAATAAAGACTCTGAATCCATAGTCAATAATAATAATAATTAAACTTACAAGAGTATCAATATAATTTATTGTCTTCTTGTGGAGCTATCGTTTGAAACCGTGCACTTAGAGTCTGACGTCTCATAAGTAAAATTTGTGCCTAGTTTAACTGTAAAACTATATCTATAAAAATATAATACAATAATTTCTTTAATATATATATATATATATATGTATACATATATAAAAACATAAATATGTATATATATTTATATCACAAGTTCGTCTATAAATATAACATTATTGTTTAGGTTTCATAAAAATTAATTGCAAATATAGATTTAAAAAAGTATTTATTTCAAAAGATTTTAGATGAAAATACATCATTATTTTATCCCTCTACTTTTTTGAGACAATAACAGTATTAAAGTGTGTTTAATAATCCCAAGTAATCCGGTGATGAATTTCTTTCATATAGTTTTTTACGTTCATTAGTGAAATAGCGAACGATTGTAGACTATTCCGAAACAATAAAGTCTCATTGGGATTATATTGGCTACATATCTAATAGCAAGTTAAATCTTATAAGTCTTACAATCACTATAATTTCTATCTTAATAATAGGTATTCATTATTTCTTCTACTATTATTTTTTATTTGATTCTTTATGTAATATCGTTATTACTATTATTTATTTTCTCTTTACTTCTATATATTGTATAAGAAGTTCTATAAGAATAGTAGGTAACTTAACCACACCAAGACCAATTAGCCGTTCTTAAGATATAAATCGTAGACGTATTCCTCGGCAGCTTTATATCCTGAGCACGCATCCTCGCGCTCAGAAACCAAATAACACACCCCTATAGCTATATTATTTTTTGTCCATAATCATCAGAGAAAATATGTTTATCAATAAATCAGTCCTCATCAGCTTCACTTTCCTATTCACAGATCTGGTCTACGCAAGTATATAATTTCTATTTCTGGATTAGACATAACTACAGTAACGTTTCTGCAGTCTTTCTTGAAAAAGTTTAAATGGCACAAAAACTAGTTGAAGGCATTATTCAGCTTATATTTCTTATACGACGATTATTTTTTAATATTTTGATCGTTGTTTTGCCTCAAGGAATATTCTAGATAACCTCTTTTTATGTATGCGTACGTGATAAACAAGATTGGAACAATTCTTGGTTGATTAAATAATAGAGTAGATAGTCTCCTGGTCTGCATCATTCGTGTTTATTCTAAATTATACGCCCTGTGTATAATAAATATACATTGTATAATTGTAAAGTATCAAAACTAGACTTTATATACTTATTTATTCTCTACTTTTATACACATTTATATTTACCAACTTTACCAAATTACATTCTACTGTAGTTTTATTTTCGAATATTATTCTTATAACGAGGTAAGACACAAGAATTTTATTAGAAACATGAAAATTTTACTACAAGTGAGAAGCGACGTCACTTTCATACAGTCAGCTTTTAGATAAAGAATGATGTCAGATAGGTATATTTCTTTAGTACATAAATAATTGAAATTTAACAAAAAGTACGAATGATATTTATTTTATAAAGAGAATACTTATTTATTTTTATTTATTAAATAATCTATAATCTATCTATTCATATATCTTTATCTATTATTATAATATCTGTAATCTAAATATTCTTACAATGATGATTATTACTTCAGGTAGACTTAAACATGCTCTTGATGGATCAATATTAATATCACAAAAAGAGGCTTACAATTCAATGAGATTAAAGGATATAATCGCCAAACATACAAACATACACTCGCCAGTCAATACATTCTGAGGAGACAGTAACATTTAACAATAAAGCGTCAAAGGTTATATTATATAGATAAAGTTACTCAAATACATAATTATAGGCATATTTGGGAAAGTTACGTCGCAGTACATTAATGGAAACTCACCGATAACATGTCGTAATGTACCTGTCTCTTCAAATTGACTGTGAGAATTGTTTGTGGTTAGCCGTAGCATTATGTGTTAGGCAACTCACCTTTAGCGACAATAAAGAATAGTTTGAATATCATTTGCTGTGACTTCTTTTATGTTCGACAATTCATATTTGAATTCATGTATCTCTTTTTTGTAATATTTTGTTATTAATATACGCAGGGAGTGAACGATGTTTTCAAAACAAAGTTTATTTATTATAAGAAGATACGCTACGTTATTGGAAGTTGTTGACCCGATCTAGATTTCATATAATAAACATTAACATCATGGTTAATATAAGAAATAGCTGTGTTTTAGTTGTTAAGTAATAATGGGTTACTAAAGCTGGCTATGTTATCATATATATATACATAGATAATAGGCTATTACACTTCTTTAAAAGAGAAAATATTAATAAATAATATAATATATCATCAACCAAGACTAAGGTAAAGATACGATCATAAAAAACTTAATTATAATATAAAAAATTAACATATAGTGTAAATAAAATGTAAATAAATTAAGGGGATATTCTAAAAATTGCATAAATATCGAAACCTAAACTTTTAAATTAATTTTTCATAGTAACATTTTAAGTCTAGGTAAAAAACGAATTGGTCCCAATTGTGTAGTTTTCTGAATGTTTTAACTATGTTTGTAAAATGGCAAGGTAGGTTCAATCATTTTCAATTCAAGTTACAGAAAATTGCAAAAATAATAATATAGTATAAAATAATAATACTATATGTACTTATTTCTTCATTGAATATAAATTTCTAATATAAATATGTGCTTTTTTTAAATTTTGTATGGAGTTAATAATAATAAAAATAACCTACAAACCAATACATATTTATATTTTGTTTAGATACTTTTAGGTATTAGTTCTAATTTTGAGTATTTGTTCCCGATCTCTCTTCCGTGAAATGACGATATACTGCTCCTGTAGACTATAAATCAAAGTGATGAAAATGGACTTATGTATACGAGAATTCTAGAAGTCATTATAATAGGTATTCTTCGTCTACAGTTCCATTCAATCCGCAATTTTTAAAGACATCCCTCATTTGTTTATATTAAAAAGTAACATGGTAGTGATAATAAAATTATAGTATACTGTTTACAATTATATCCAATATTAGAATAATGAAGATGAGTTTTAATCCTGCCCTGTACATATAAATAGGATTATGATATACAGAAGGCTATAATATATAGATGATGAGTGATTATACCGTAGTTCAGTTAGTAGAGCGATAGGAATGGTTATCTAAAGGTCGCTGTTTCAAATCATATCCTTGCTGATATTTACTACGTTATATACTTGCCTAAATATTGTTATATCTTAAAGTTTTTCTTTGACATTAAAATGTTGAAAAACCAAAATTCTCAAGTATTATTTAGGAATTGATATGTGATATCATTCCAATTATATAAAAAAAATAAATAAAATATGTTTATATTTTGTAACCTATAAATAGTAAAATGTAAAAAATGTGGCTTGTTTTATTTGTATTATAATCAAGCCTCAACAACTTCTGAACAGGTAGTAATTGGTCAATTAATAATTTCTACCAAAATATTGTTTCACCGCTGAGGCTTTTAATAAATGTCATATTAAAATTTAAACATTGAAATATTACACATATTTAAATATTTATTTTTTCTTATTTTTATACAAAAATTAATATAAATAATAAATTTAATTTAAATTTAAATTCATTTCTTTTATTGTTTAAATTGTTTCTTTTTTCTTTACTTTGGATAATGAATTATTTAACGATATTAACATGAATGGTTAAATATATCTTATTATTTTGTTCAAATCTTCTAGAATATAAAATATTTTTAGTAACCCAATATAAAAATGTATCTAAACAATTTTAAATATTTTTTTTAAACATAACTAACATATACCATACACATCGCCACCTCAACTTGTTCTGAATTTCTGTACATTTTTGCTTTTAAATATTGGTTTAGCTAAAAGCGTTAAAACAGTTTGCAGCAAAAGAAGCAATCAATCTTCCTGTCTCTAACGGATGTGACATTAGGGCTTTTCACACTACACTCATGTAACCGAGAATTTTTAAATAAGTATGAGACTGGCTATAACTGTTTATTTAGAAATAAATATATATGTATATTTATAAAAGCCAAAATTATAGCCAACAATGTAAACCAACCCGTTTCTTTTGCATCTACTTTAATTAAGTTGATAAATAAAACAACTTCAATTAAAATAATTTTTAGATGATGTCTTCATAACTTCAAATCCATGCTCTTATAAAAGCTTATGGTTTTGACTGTTAGATATTATAGAGAAATAAAGCTTTCAATATGAAGCAACCCCATACCTACATTTCAGCAAAGACAAGATGTCAAACTATATAGAATATTAGTGAATATAATAATTTGATAAATTTTAAGATTATTCATATTAATTTCAAAATCAAAGTTTTCTATAAAATATCTTGTCCTTGATTTAAAGAAAATAATTTTCTACACAAATTTCCAGCGCTTATGTACTGAAGTTACAAGTGGAATTTCCAAAAGTCCAGTCTTAATCAGTCCTTACTCCGTGAATGGAATAATATAATAAAACTTAGTTGTTTTTTACTGTTCTTTGATGAAATAAACATGTCTTTCATGGCTTTTAGGACAATTTTAGTATTAACCGTGTGGCCTACAAGAACTTGATAGCTTTGATAGGTTTTTTACTTTAGACGGAATCCTATTTATTTTAATCAAATGTTATTTGAGTTTTTATATCAGATATGTAAAAATACAACAATTAAAGTGAATTATTAATGAAGAGTTATATTACAAAACTGAGTTATTTTAACAGTTCATGAACTTGACATGTTTGTGTTTCGTACGTCTGTTTGTCTTCAAACTTACACAAACTGTAATTACTAGCGTCTCAAATTGATACTGGTTTTGCACTGGTTTACATTACAAATAACGATATACAAGATTACAAACTTAGGATTTAATAATATTATTAGAGTTAAAAATCGTTAACATTCTCAAATGACTTACTTTTAATTAACATTTCAGAGGTATTTTTTATAAGTTTGAACATAGCCATTGAAATTGAATTAAAATAATATTTAAAAAATATACGGCTGCGAATAAACAACTGTCGAATAATTTACACAATATTTTTGATTCATTAATAGTTGTCTAGATAGTTTAGTATTCTCAACACAAGTGATCCAGTGTTCAAACTTCGTTTTTAATTACACCTAAGTCTGTTTTTACACGGAAATTGGTTCCAGAAAAAACCGTGTAAAAGAAACCGTGTAAAAAAGACATTGATCGTATGCAAAAATAGGTGATTGGTTCCTAATCTCTAAAACCTTTTAAAATTAGTGAAAAACAAGGATTTTTTAAGAACAAGTATTCATGTTTATTTAAATAAATCACATATACAATGTTCATTTTTACAAGCATAGTTATTGAAGATTATTCACAAAATATTAACACATTTCAATTGCTCTGACCAGTAAATTTGCTTGTATGCACAAAAAGGGAATTCTCCTAAATTTGTAATATGAACATATTTCGCAGAAATTAAATTTGACAAAAAAATTAAGCCCAAAAATTTTTTAATCGTGCTAAATGGAATAAAATCGTGTAAAAAAATTAAATTGTAGTATTTTTATGTCGTCAAATGATCTCCATTGTTAGTTTTCGCATCTGACGAAAAATACAAAAAATTAAATATTTCAATTTTCTTCAAAAAATTAAAAACTATATTAGTGCAACCCAAAAAAAATGTAAAACTCAACTACTCGTAACACTTGTAAATTACTATCACAAGTATTAAGTATCATATTTTAAAATTTATATTTTCTGTCATGTTGACGATTAAATGAATTATATAGGTATTTATCGTTTTATTTTATGTTGTTATTTAAAAAAATAAAATACAAGTTGTTGTTTATTTGCTATTTTAGTAAATAAAAACATTTTATTTTATATTATATATAATAGAATATCTATTTCTAAAGTAACATTTCTGACTAACTTGGTTTCTCGTACCTATTTACATATATAAAAAGCATAAAGAAGGAAAAAATTAAATTAACGAATAAAAATCGACAGTCGAACCAAATAGCCTTAGTCCTATCACATAATAAGGCTTTATGGGCCGTCATTAAAATGTCCAGAGTAAATAATAGCTATTTGATTGACTTTCACACGTAGTTACCTGACCTGGTTAGGATATTGATTTATTAATAATAAACCAAGTCTTAATTTCTATTGTCGCAAAGGTACTATATGTATATACATTCTCTCCCGAAAGTTCGAAGGAGTACTCCATTTTCTATCCCACCTTCGTCATTTCTTCGAATTCCTCAGGTTTGGGCATGCATATGCAGATAGATGCGGTTAGACAATGGTTGTCGTTATCAATTAGGTCGTCTCTTTTGTCCTTTCGTATCAACATAAATAAAAATAACTTTTTGTAAATCTTGATAGATTACTTAAGAACGCCTCTAGAGTTTTTAGAGTTTCGTCTATATATTAGTAATAGTCAGAAGAAAATTTTTACAGAAGAAACTGTCTGGGGATACCATCGAAAAATTTGGCAACTTGACAAAAAAAAAGATTTATGTATAAAAATGTGACTACCAGATTTACGCCACAGCCAAAACCCCTGGAGTAAAATATAAAACAAATTAGTGCACTTTTTTTTGTTATAATACATATCTATATTTTACGGTTTAGATTAAAGACTAAAAAATCGTCAGAACAGGCTCTTCTCTCTGAGTGTTAGAATTTTCCTAACTTTATCACCATCAATCGCTTCAAGAAATAAAACAAATTAATATCATTCATACCAAGTATATAAATGTGGGCAGTATTTTAGTTTTATTTTGTTGATAAATATTGAATGTCCATTTATAAAGATATTTAAAGGTAATGCTTTTTGAAGTATACATGTATTTACGGAGTATTCATGATATTATTAAGCGTACAAAGCTATTTTTTTAAATACATTCGTCAAGTTTGATAATTATTTTAGACTATTGTTGAGCTAGCTAGCTAGCTTTCTTACTAGATACTTAATAAAATCTAAAACAATTTATTTTAATGTTATTGTAATATATCCTATTATATTCCAGTTTTATGTTATTATTTACGTGTTCTATTCATTAGAATTAATATTCTCATTAAATAAGAAAACAAACTCTCGAGTCGAAATCCTAAATGTTAATTATGTTCATAAAAATAGCTTGCCACAAATCTTCAAATTCATCAATCGTGATTGGCCCCCGAAGTACTAACTAACAATACAATTGCCAAGCCTAATGGACTCAAGCCATGTCAATCGATACATTCGCCCGAACTACCATAACCTATAATCTGAATCTAATTGATGGCATAATGATACACATATCTAGATGGATTATTGCTGCGAACTAGCGTCTTAAATACTGTGTTACATACAAAATTGATTATATATTGCATCGTTTTTTTATTTATTTTTTAACGTGTCGATTTCTGTCTGATGACTCTGCAACGGTAAAGTGAATGAGAGCCGGAAGCCTTTAACCCTCAATTTCCTCGTTTCTTACAACAACACACACAAGACCCATGGCTAGTGATCTTGTGACTATTTAAATCTGTATTTATAGGCCCATAAGGCCCAGCGGCAAGGTAATTCAGTCTTAAATTTTTTAAATATCTTTTTTCAATAAATTAATTGTGTCTATAATACAAATATACCTAAATTACCTACTAGAGTACGTCCCTATGTCGTTTATTAAAACTATTTCCTCTTTTCATGTAAGTGACTCAGAACGTCACGTCTCCGTAAATTAACGAAAACTCGCCGATAATGGCCGACAAATGTGTCGTAGCGTACGTGACTCTTAAGATATTGACTACGAGAATTGTAGTTATGTGGTTTTACGCCTAGTTATATTGTGCTTGGAAACTTTCGATAATCTAACGATTGCAAAAGGTTGATATTATAATTTTAACAAAGTTCTAATATTGTGAAAGGAAATTATCAATTAAAATACATATATTTATACATATTTTAATTTAAAAATACAAAATATGTAGTTAATAAGTAACAAAATTAGTTATATTGGTTTCTACGGTATATATATTTTTTTAAATGGAGCATATTTCATTATCAATTTAATTTTAATAATAAAAAAAGAAAATATACTATAGTATTTTACATTACCATGAAAATATATTAGAATTAAAATTTTTAAAAAGAGTATCTATATATATTTAAAAGGTTATTTTTATTACATTAATTATCAAAAATATGAATTTTAACTGTTGTTAGAATTGTAATTTATTGCATTTAAGGAAGGATTTTTATAACAGTTAAATTAAAAGCAAACTGTGTTATATTTTACAACGTAAACTAATCTGACAATTGCAAAGCAAAAACGTATGCACTTGCCTCGTTTGAAACATATCGGTGTTCGATATCGATGGGCGACTTATTGCGTTTGTAATACTTGTTAGCTATCAGCTTCACTGTTTATAGGGTGTGGTATGAATGAATTAATATTTTGATTTATTATATTTATAAGTTTTATTAATATGACAATAACTTTGAAGATGTTGTTTATAAATTTATATCTTATCTTTAGAGAAATAAATAATCTCTCTTAACATTTACATCATTGAAAAGTAGCAGTATGAAATCTTTGTACAATAAATTATTTGTCCTAATTATATAATTGTAAACATTTCCAAGACAGTGTTCTATGGTCATAATGATATCGCCTATAACTTACACCATTAATGTATCTCGAGGCGACAATACCTTCTACACAATACCGTTTCATATCAGTCGTTGGTTAGGTTTCAGCAATTGTCGCCTTTCGATACCATCCGTCTACGTTATAATATAGAAATGCTCACTTCATTCCTTTCCATCATTATTCCCTGGAATTTGCTATATGGCCACGGATTTAATATATCCCTAAGATGGAAGATCTTTATTCTTCCTATCCATAAAGGATATCAATGACAACATTAACGCATAACGAAATTTCTTATCTTATATTTGTATGAGAAACGAAACACAATGAGTTATAGCATAAAAGTATTGAACCCATGAAGATATTAGTTGCGAAGTGTGGGTAATTAGGTTAGGTTAGAGATTCTTTATTCTAAACAGGATTATATCCAAAAATGTGCTATCTTGTTTACTAAATATATATATATTCCTGATATATATATATATATATATATATACACGATGTGTCTATTGATTTTTCTTGTGTATCGGTACGGTAGGAACGGTAAGAATGATTTGAATATACCTCTAGATGGATTTGACTTGACATGGTAGAGATTCAGATTTGTATCCACGAAGTAGTACTACGCTTCTAGGTTTTTTTAAAGGTTTTCTCTTCAACACTTCAAATCTGACTGAAAAAAGTTATTTTTCAATATTAGCAAATTAAATAATAATAATCATGTTTACCTACAAAGGTAGAAGGAAGCAAATTAAGTTTGGTGGCAGCGAAGGATGCAAAGAAAAACAATTATTTTATAAAATTATATTAAAGAGTTACAATTAAAACTTATAATTAATTAATACTAAATAAAGGTGATTCCAGGTCAGCGATTGACCCAAAAATGAATATATTTTATCCTCGATTCCCATCGATGGTGAGAATGCAAGCCGTATGGTGTCGTCTTTAGGATACTCGAAGTGTGGTGTCAGCATTTAACCGTGTGAAACCAAGTTGGTTCTTACTATAACAATTGCCCTTGGCTATGCTTTCGTAACAAGCAGGTAAATATTAATATCAATTTACAGTAAATAGAGAAATAATAATTAAATTGTACAACAAGCATTAATGAATAACAATGAAATTGTTATTACTATGAAAATTTAACCTAAACCTTAGCACCGTAATAGTTTTAATGAGGTAGCTAAGTTAAAGTTTTAATGTTAACACTAATACTAACAACGCGTTGTAACCCATAATTACAAGAGGAACAGTCTAATATTGTTTAGGGGTATTAAACCTTAAAGCGACATAAGGACAATGTTAGTCCCGAAATAACGTAATTATTTTGTTAGGAAATATGACCACGCATTGTCCCTCGTTATACAAATCTGGATTTGTACAGGTTTGTGCCTGACTTGAGCTGGATTTATTTTAATTTTATAAGTAATGACAATTCATTACTTTTTGAATTACATTAAGAAATTTGTAAGAAATTCTGCAATCAGAATTTTTTACGAATTTCTTAGCTGCAGAGGCATGTTTTTGTTTTGCTTGTTATGGTTCATTTATATATATTTAATTTTATATATATCATAAATGTATTAAAGATATGATTGAGCGAAGCGAACGAAGTGAGCAGAGCGTTTTACTGGAGACTATTGCATTCTTTGTCACGAATCGGCTTAAAAACTACTTGACGGAAAATTATGAAACTTTGCAAGCAAAAAAAAAAACAAATTAGGTGATGTTTTTTAAAAAAAAATTTTTTTTTTAAATGTAAAAAAAAAAAAATATATTTTTTAATATCATGTCAAAAAACTGATATCCCATTGAAGTCAATGGGGCACGATGAGTGAATACACTGGACTCGCTTCGCTCAATATGCAAACGGCACCCAAGATTTCGCGAGCGCAGCGAGTCGAAATTGAGGGTTTGTTGGCGCCCCTAGTTGTCAGAACTCTTGAATCTAATACAATAAAGTCCTGCAAATATGATAGTTATTCGTTCTTATTTTTTTTCCTTCATTGATCAATAATTATCGTAAATCTATTATAATGTATTATAATTATTGACACGATCTAATAAAAAAGTCAATAAATCTATATTATTATTAATAACTGAAAGCTTCAATACTTAAGATATTACTGACCAGACGGATGTGTCAGTCACTATGTACTAAAAAAATATAATAGCCGTTGCCACTCTTTACTCTTCAATACACCATTATATTTAGATCAGCCAAGTTTCGTACTTACGTAATGACGTCGTTATTTTGAAGTGCACCCGTTAATGAAACTGAAAACGCGTTAAACATTTAACTACCTCTATGAATGCAAGCAGTTTTTCAAATTGTGTAATTGTGCAAAATTTTTACAACTTGTGCTTGCAGGAATTATAATTTATTATTTAATATGCAATAAATTTTTTTCTTATTATTAAATAATGATTAGACGGGCTTGATTGCAATGGTTTTAGTTGTTCATACAAAAAACCTGGATGAGTTTGTTGTATGTTTCACGCAAGGGTGCGTTTGGAACACTCGTAGTCCTATTTTCAGTTAGAGTGTCATTAAATAAGTGCTTATTTTGATAGGTATGGTATCAAAGTAGTCCTGATAATCCCGTTTGATGTACAAAAGAGATCACTAGTATTAATTCAAAGTGGAAAATATATAAATAAATAAAATATATATTTTTAAGAATATTAATCAATAATTCTGTAACTGAGGAAGGCATATAAACAAATCAATGACTTGGCTTCATGCTGTTTGCGTTTCTGATGTATCTATTTATATTTAAGCTAAAACTAACTAACATAATTACTGAAATGTTGCTTCAATACTGGTTAATTTTAGCGAAGCTGATAAAACGCAGTAGTAGTTTCAGTGTGTGTATCTGTTTTAACTTTTTGTATTTCGATGTCCTCGATGTCCTTTTGTATTTCGATGTCCTTTTGTATTTCGATGTTACTGTCCAAAACAATTGATTGAATGAATATGATTAATATTAGTTTTTGATTTTTTATATAATTCAAGGCTTTAGAAAATTAAAAAGAAAAATTCTTAAGATAAAATACAAAAATTTCACGTTCAAATGTAATTTACACCTACTTCAAAAACAACCATCAAGTTAGCATACTATCAGTGTTACTTCAAATAAATTTGTTTGAGAAAAAAACTCTTTCTTGTGATACAGAGCCTCGAGTTTCCAGTCGACTCGTGTCAGTGATAAGGCCACGTCAAGAAGTTAAAGAACATTTGAATTCGGGACTGCTCTAATTATCCAACGAGACGCGATGAAGATGTTTTAAATAAGTTACGAATGATAAAAATATTTAATTCAAATTTTTATCTCTTTAGTACAGTTATTTATCCTTAAATTATATTATATAACAAAAGATGGGATAGATTTATAGGACAAAACTGTATACCTATCCTTTAAGTTTGTCTCGTATATAGGAAGAGTTATATTTAAAGTTATCGTTTATATTTATGTTTCGGAAATTCCTCCCAAAACATTACCTGAAAAAAAAATTGGTTAACAAAAACAGTTACTTTTTTGTCACTGTTTTTTTGGCATTTCATCTATTGTAATGTGTTGATACTTGTCGTGTAAACGTAAATTGAGAATTGTTTATACAAAAAAGTTGTGTATTGTTATGCTTAGCTATTGGAAATGGTTAACCTGAATTAAATTTTATCGTAATTGTTAACATTGAAAACAGTAATTTATATTTGAACAAGCAAGGGTATAATGCGATATTAAAAAACCTAAGCACACTATAATATAGCAATCAATAAATAAAAAAGCTACAATGTAAATAATACAATAAACATGTATTATTTCAACACACCTTTATAAAATAGTAGTTGTTTGAAAAGAAGTAACCATTCATAATGGAAAAATTTATTCGCGGCATAAGTAAAAAAATATTGTAGCCACATCAAACTAAAACGAAAGGTGATTTTTTATACAAAAATACTAAAATACAGATCCCAATTGTGTTATTTTGTTCAACGTAAACTTATATGTGAAGTTTTAAAATTAGAGAAGATATCCACATTTCTCGTCTAAACATGTCAGTGTAACATATCGGTGGGCGCCTTATTACATTTGTAATGCTTACTGTCAGCGTCATTACATATCAAACATAGCGTATTAGAAATACTTATGAATATATTTTCTAATTATATTAGTAACTGGAAGTTAAAAAATTCTCAATGTCGGTTTCTTATCGTATTCTTTAAGAATTTGTTAAGAAATCTTGCGAAGCACTTTTCTGAGGGTGAAAGAGAGTTTTAAGAGTTAACAATGCTGCCAGATTCATATTCGAAAGGAAATAATAATATCAATTAGAACGTTATGTATTCAAATTCAATAAAACATGGACAGTGAAACAAGTATTATGAATGAATAGAAACATAAAACGAAATACATTGTTTTTATTTAAATTAATACCCACATATATGAAGGGGTACCTATGAAGCTATTGTCCGATGATAGGCTTGTTAAGTTCATTGGGGTTTTTTATTTTCCTTCATATCATTTGCACTCTTGATTCCAGACAGTACTTGTCTGTCAGCCAATGAAAAGGCTACTAATTAATGTTCTGAATAGTGCCCAGTCATACGCCAGAGTACACTAGAACATGTTTTACATTTAAGTAAAAAAATTGCAAATTTTGCTTTTATGTATTGAACCTATTTTGAGAACACTGTTTCAATGATTAAATGACCTTAATTTGTAGTCACACATAGACTATATATTTTTATTATATAATAAACGATCAACTTAATGTAAAATCGGTATACAATCGAGTAGTGCTATTACCGAGATTCTATTTTGTATTAAAATATGAATACTAAGTAGATTTTTGAAGTTTACATGCTCAGCACCACAACCGCCAAATTATTTGTTTTTAAAATTATTTAATCATTATAATTTCATACATATAAAAAAACAAAAAAACCATTGATATGTTATTATAAGTAATTACTCATAATATATAATTATATATCTTAAAAATATAATAAATATTACTCTCCAATACACTTTAATATTTACTCTAACATCAGCCAAATTTCTTACGTACGTAATGACGTCATTATATTGGAGTATACCTGTTAATGAAACCGAAAAAGCGCTAAACTTTTAACTACCTCCATGTAGGCAAGCTGTTTCTCAAATTATAAATTTTGATACGATTTTTGCAGCTTGTGCTATAACTTTATAAGCTTGCATGGATCATTATTTATATATGAATAAACAATAATTATTATTAATTTTGTAGTATTTGACATAAAAATTTATACATAGCATAATATTCTATAACTGATTAGGGTATATAAACAACTTTATGACTCAACTTTATGATGTTTGCGTTTCTGATGTTTCGGTCTGTCGTGAAGCTTAAACTAAACTAGCTTAATATTAAGCTATATATTTATGTACAACTAAATCTATAATTTGTATCTCAAGCGATATTTTTGGGAGAATAATAAGTAAGGTTAGATTACTCAGCAAAGCTAATGTAGTGCAATATAATACAATAAGATGCTTTTAAGTAGAATATATTTCCTTGGCGGCACACATTTTTGTCTCTGTCCGTCACACATGCGACACACATGCGCGTCTTATGAAAAGAGCTTAACTTACCCTGCCATGTCACGTTTTAAAGACTCATTGTGTTCATTCATACCATTCAAAATAATCCATCAAATGGATATGTTTAATATTAATACTATTAAAAGCTTTAAAAATCATAAAAGGGAATTTTTAAAGTAAAATTTTAAAAATCACATTGAAATGTAATTTACACCCACTTCAAAAAAACAACCATCAATTTAGCATACTATCAGTGCTAATTTAAATAAATTGCTTTGAGAAAATTACTCTTTCCCGGAAACAGAGCCTCCAGATTCCAGTCGACTCGTGTCAGTGGTAAGGCCACGTCAAGAAGTTAAAGAAGGTGACTGCTCTAATTATCCAACGAGACGCGATAAAGATTTTTTAAATAAGTTTTGAAGGATAAAACTACAAAAGTTATTTCAAATATCGTTTTATCCGTCCGAGTAATTTTGTTAAAATATTATTTATTTTTTTCTCACGTATTGAAAATATTTTTATTATAGTTATTATCTTCATAAATTATTACGATATCCTACCTTTCCTTTTAAGTTAATTGATTAGACTAGGGTCGCCAACAGACCGTTTGCATATTGAGCGAAGCGAGCCTAATGTTTTGACTCATCGTTTCCCATTGACTTCAGTTTTTTGACATATCACAAAAAAAATTTTTTTTTTAGAGTACATTTTTAATTTTTTTTTGTTTTTAAAACCATCACCTGACGTGTGTCTTTTTGATTGCAAAGTTTCATAATTTTCCGTCAAGTCGTTTTCGAGCCTATTCGTGACAAAGAATATGAAAAAGTCTCCAGTAAAACGCTCCGCTCACTTCGTTCGCTTCGCTCAATAATGACATATCGATACTAGATTATTACACAAAACAGGTTTTTTATTTAGCATGGGCAGGGGTTCTTTCTTCATGTACATGTTCATTCATAATTTAAAATATTTATTAAATATGTTCCTTACCTCTTTAATTAAGTGATTTTAAAGAATTAATTAATAGGACAAAAGTATATACGTGTGTTGTAGGTGTATCTCGTAGAGAATCCCGTCTCAGTATATTAAAGGAAACTCAAAAAACTCAAATAGCCGATAATAACCTACAAATGTGTCTTTTTTTGATATGAAGTAGAGGTTTCTTAAAAGTATTTACTCGTATATGAAAATTTCTCTCAAGATCTGACCTAAAAAATAAATAGGTTAACAATATTTACTTTATCATTGGCCGTTAGTTTTGAAAAACTTAGATGAAAAATGCGTTTGTAATGTTTTTGGTATTTCATCTATTGTAATGTTTCAAAACTAGTTGTGTAGTTTGAAATTGGATTCTGTTACAAAAAAGTTGTGCATTGTTAGTAACTGCCTAAATTGAAATCAGTGGTTTGTACTGGAACCAGCAAAGTAGTTGTAAAGAAGAGTCTCTATATACAATAAGATTTTAATATAATATTAATTAGACATATAGTAAGTCATCTAATAAAGTATTTAATGTATCTGATAAACAGAGTAGCTACACCATTATAATATATAAGAGGTCAGATAAAAATTCAATTTTAAAATAATTTTATTCACTTCTTACATGTATCTACCTACTTGTATCTACGCAAACAAAATAGATGTGTTTGTAAGTGCTGCGAAAAGAATTTGTAATGAATTAAAAGTATTCAAAAGAATAACGATATCCTAATAAGTCAGACAATATCCATTACAATGTTACCCAATTTTGCGTAGAAACTGAAACAAGTATTATGGATGGATAGGAACATAATATCGAAATACATTGTTATATTTAAATCAATACCCACGTATATGAAGAGGTACCTATGAATCTATTGTTCGATGGCAGGCTTGTTAAGTTCACTGGGACTTTTCTATTTACGCTCATATCATATGCACCCTCGATTCCAGACAATACATGTCTGTCATCCAATTAAAAGGCTACTAATTAGTTTTATCAATATTGCCTAGTCGTACGCCAGAGGTCACTAGAACATTTTCTACTTTTATGAAAAAAATATGCAAAATTTTATTGGAAAATAATTTTTTAATATGTAATCTTATTATTAGAGATAAATTTGTACTACATCTATAGCGTCATATTGGCCGCTATAAACATCTGTATATTTCAATAACATTTTAAATATTGGTTAAGCTTTAAAGCTTCAATATAGTTTGCAGCAAGTGGTAATAAATCTTCGTCTTAATGGGCGGCTACATTAGAACTCTTTACACTATACTGAACGGCAAAATATGTTTAAATGAAATATCCCAAATATTAACTACTTTCTTTAGCAATAACAAAGTTAATATTAATTAGACAACAAAAAACGCTGGTTCTCAGTTACAGTCGCATAAGTTAATGTCTACTTCTCCATTATATAGAGATGGATATGTTTTATTTTCACATTTAAGTGTAATAAACATAGAAGTTACCAGTTAGTAATATGTGTAGGTACCACATTATTTGAAAAAAAGTATATGAAACTTGAAAGTCTAAGTCTGTGGCATTTTACAATATCCACTAATCTCAAATTGGTTGTGGCTTGTAGCAAAAGGAACTGGTTATTAAAGCTTAGTGAAATGAGAAAATGTACTAGAAATACCATGCCATCCGTCTCGCTATGACGGACACGGAAACCATCTAATTTATGGTATTTATCTTTATAACCGTCCCCTCTCTAACGTGAGTAGGGACATGTATGCATAATGAATTTCAAACGTTGAAAAAAGGGGGATAAGTTTTTGTTAAACAATGGAATGGTCTGGATTAGAATAATAGTTAGTACCATATGTACATCTACCAACACGTATACTATTCTTCTATATGCGTGTTTAATATTTGCAATGCCTCCGAAACTATAGAAACAGTTTTATTATATTTTTTGTTGATTACACTGGTTCCTAGCTGGATAAAACATATATTTGAAGCCACCAAGTGGCACTACGATTGGAGGTTTTTATAGATATTTTGCAGAACATATCGCTTCCCATATTCGATAGTCTAAACGTAAACATTAATTTTCAATAGTAAGTGTGTATTAAAAAAAATAACAATAATTTTACCTAATGCTAAAATGAAGCAGTAAATATTTATGTGATATAAATATTTACTGCTTTACTTACTTACTTACTTACTTTACAGGAAATAGAGAAATAATAATTAAAATGTACAACTAACGTTAATGAATAAGAACGAAATGGTTATCACTATGAAGGTTTAACCTAAACCTTATCGCCATAATAGTTTTAATGCGATAATTAAGGTATTAATAATAACACTAATACTAACAACGCATTGTAACCCATAATAACAAGTGGAACAGTCTAATATTGTTTAGCGGTGTAAAACTTTAAATCCACATAAGGACAATATTAATCCCGAAATAATGTAATTATTTTGTTACAAAACATGACCACGTACTCCCTCTTCATGCGTGCGAGCCTTATAAGGTCACGTAGGGTCCCGCCCTAGATTTGTAAAGCCTTGGCTCTACCTTAAACAGAGTTTAATTTAATTTTATAAATAATCTAATGCAGTTTTCCTATTGATTTCTTAATTTTAGAGACGTTGCTATATGTACCCATGATTATGATAGTAGTCTAAGTCAAATATTTCTTATTTCGACATATGTAATGATTTGCATTTGAACAAATTATAAGACATTTTTACCCTATGCGACATTTTAATTTAAAATTATATTAGTCTTAATTAAAGGAAATTTATTATGAATATGAAATTTTGTGTGAATTTCATACGTTAATATTGTTTTTAAAGTTTGATTTGACTTTCAAAATTAACTGAAAGTCCTATAAATGACTTAAATCAATAAAGTAAAATAAAAAACTTTGAGTTTTATTTGAAACAATAATTTGATTTAAATAATTCCCGGAAATTTATTAATTATTTTTAAACAGTAATCCATTTTTATCAGTATTTCGAGTATTTAAAATTCTTAAAATTTTCCCGCAAAAACTGGAGAGATGTACAGTAGTAAACTCATAATGTCTTTATGTTTTTCTTCCGATACTGATCTTATAGTGGTATATTATTGAAGTAATTTAATATTTCCGTATATTTTTAGTCTTCTTCTTTTAGGTCAAAGATCCAAAACGTGAAATTTAGAATCATCTAAAGAAGTTTTATAGAATATTTTATAAGGTTTATTTTTCTGGAATCTCATCCATTCAATTTGAACTCTTCTTGTTATTGATTCTTCTAGTGACTTCGTTAAATTAAAATCCGGCTGCGACATTCGTTTTAACGAAAATGTATTTTTCTTCTTATGCACTTTTCTATCAATTCATAATAATGCTCAGGGTTGTATAACTATTTTTTTGTTATTTATTTTAATTTCTATCAATCCAAGGCCACGTGCCATTTTCAAGTTGTTTATATAATTTCTTAAAATTTTTAACTTAGACTACTTCCATAATTAACACTAAATGAATTCCATATAATGTTGAAATTACAAACATTGCCTAATGGTTCATTTTGACAATTTCGTAAGAATTACATTGAAAAAAATTAATTTAAAATAATGTGGTATGAAATAACTTATAAACTATTTTTTTTTAATTTTGACTTTCATAATTATGGGCACATATTTTTTGGGTATTATTGTTTTTTTTCCATATAAATATCTTGAATCAAATATTATAAAATCCTACAAGTTTGTTGTTCATACTTTCGTCAAATTTCGTTACCTCATTAATCAATAACTCTCATTAGTGTATTAAAATTATTGATAGGACCTGATATAAATATACATTGTAGTTATGTACGTATCTTTATTTGATATTTATTGTTTCACAATATTAAAACTAAGTAGCTCTTTATGTTAATATACCACCACCGAACTGAGTAAGGTATATAACAGTCTTATTCATGCTGATTGCCTGATGTGTCTGTTTATCCTAAAGCTTAAACTAAATAGCTTACTTAATTATTGATACATCGCTTTCATTCTGTTTAATCTTTTATCACCATTGATAACGATTTGCTGCTGACTGTACACGAGTCTATAAATCGTAGACCAGAATAGGCTTCTTACCTCTTTCTTTGATATGTTCAAGTGTTATTGTAAAATTGTAGTGTGAAGACTGCAAGGTTATTTTTAACGATAATGTGTAGTAATAGTTGCCCCTAAGTAAACTACACTCTCTCGAAGACTTATATTCGTGTTTTCCATGCGTTCTTGTTCAAAAAAGCCTTAACAACAGTTAACAGCTTATTTAAAAGATCCTTTGTGCATGTGTCTTTAAACACATCTCAGCCAGCGATATCACGTTTCAACAATTTTTTGTGTTTCGATGTTACTGTCTGAAACAATTGAAAACCATAATTTATTTTATTACTATTTTTGAATCTCTGCGTATCATTATACTTTTGGTTTTGTTACTATAATTTAGAGCTTTTAATATTCAATCATTCATTCAATATCGTAATCTGGGTATTCTATTTATTATTCAATATTGTAATCTAAACTTAGATATAAAGTCATTATGTGGGTTTAATTATCTTTGAAGTACATATATCTCGCAGAGAATCACATTTCAGTATATTAAGGGAAACCCGCCGATAATAGCCTACAAATGTGTCATAGCGGACGTTCCTCTTCGGTTATAGATTAATACATATGTATATATTTCAATCATTAAACAGATTTTAATAATACAATGAAAATGTGTATTATTTTAACCCAAAGGGGGTTATAATAATACATATTTGTATAAAGTTAGTAGAAGTTTTAAATTAATTAATTTATTATTTAGATTTAGTTTAGTCATGTACTGGAGCCGTATTTCATCAGCACTACCCATCTATGCTCTAATTTAGACTACAACACAATTATTTACACCGTTAAAATAGGTATGTAAGTATGTGTTTGTCTGTATGAGTGGGCTGTGACTAAGGCATCTTTTTAATGATTTAAAAGTATTCGAAAGAAAGTTTAGATTTAATATCAATTACAATGTTATCTATTCAAATTCAATTAAAACATGGAGAATGAAACTTAATTCGTTCTATTTAATTTCATTCTATAATACTTGATTATGGATGAACAGAAACTTTAAGCGAAATACATTGTTTTTATTTAAATCAATACCCACGTATATGAAGCGGTACTTATGAATCTATTGTCCGATGATAGGCTTGTTAAGTTTACTGGGGGTTTTCTATTTTCCCTCATACCATATGTACCCTCGATTCCGGCCAATACTTGTCTATCAGCCAATGAAAAGGCTACCAATTAATATTATCCATATTGCCTAGTCGTATGCCAGAGTGCACTAGAATAATTTCTACTTTTATGGAAAAAATATGAAGATTTTTATTGGAAATTAATTATTCCATACTTTTTCTGAACATTTAACATTTATTTATCAGTTATGTAATCTATTACCAAATAAACATGAATATGAATATATTATTAGAAAAAAATTTGTACTACATGTATCGCGTCATATTCATTGCCGTAAACCTCTGTATACTTCATAACAATTTAAATATTGATTAAGCTTTAATAAATCTTTGTCTTAATAGGCTGCTACATTAGTATTCTTTACACGATACTGAATGGCAAAATATGTTTAAATATAATATATCAAATATTTATTACTTTCTTTAGCAATACCAAAGTAAACATTAATTAGGCAACAAAAAACGCTGGTTCTCAGTTACAGTCGCATAAGTTAATGTCTACTTCTCCATTATATAGAGATGGATATATTTTATTTTTATATTTAAGTGTAATAAACATAGATACAAGTTAGCAGTTAAATAGGAAAACCTATTTAATATGTGTAGACTACATTATTATTATTATTATAAAAAATATATGAAACTTGAAAGTCTATTTCACTTATGTCTGTCATTAGGCTGTGGCATTTTACAATATCCACTAATCTCAAAATGGTTGTGGCTGGTAGCAAAAATAACTGGTTGTTAAAGCTTAGTGAAATGAAGCAATGTACTAAACATACCATGCCATCCGTCCCGCTATGACGGACATCTTATTTATGGTATTTATCTTTATAACCGTCCCCTCATTAACGTGAGTAGGGACATGTATGCATAATGAATTTCAATCGTTAAAAGAAGGGGGATAAGTCTTTGTTCCACAATGGAATGGCCGGGATTAGAATAATAGTGAGTAATATACCATATGTACATCTATCAACACGTATACTATTCTTCTGTATGCGTGTTTAATATCTACAATGCCTCCGAAACCATAGAAACTTTATTTTGAATATTTTTGGAATATTTTTTGTTGATTATATTGGGTCCCTAGCACGGTAATATATATAATTGAACACACCAAGTGACACTACGATTGGAGGTATTTAAAGATTTTTTGCACAACATATCGCTTCCCATATTCCATAGTCTAAACATTTTTCTTCTGTAATAATAATGTATTTAATTAATAATAGTAATGAACATGTTTTACCTAATGCTAAAATGAAACAGTAAATAAATTTACAGAAAATAGAGAAATAATAATTAAAATGTAAAACAAACTTTAATGAATAAGAACAAAATTGTTATTACTATGAAGGTTTAACCAAGACCTTATCACTATATAGTTTTGATGATATAATTAACTCAAGATTTTAATGATAACACTAATACTAACAAAGCATTGTAACCCATAATAACAAGTGGAACAGTCTAATACTGTTTAGCGGTATAAAACCTTAAAGCGACGTAAGGACAATTTTAATCCCGTAATAGTGTAATTATTTTATTACAAAATGTGACCACGTACTGTCCCTCTTCATGCGTGCGAGCCGTATAAGGTCTCGTAGGGTCCCGCAATAGATTTGTAAAGTTAGGGAACTTAAACGGGGTTTATATTTTGCACATTTTCTATTGATTTCTTAATTTTAGAGACGTTGTTATACTTTTTTTTTGTTATTGTTATTTTTCAAAAGTTATTGTAATATGTAGTGTGAATACTGAAAGGTTATTTTTAACTATAATGTTTAGTAATAATTGCTCCTAAGTAAACTATATTCTCTCGGCAACTCATATTGGTGTTTTCCATACGTACTTGTTTGTTTAAAAAAAGCCTGTTAACAATTTGTTTAAAAGATCCTTTGTGCATTCTTTTAGTGTTTCCATGTTACTGTCAAACAAACAATTGAGAAACAATTGAGAATCATATATAATTTTATTTTATATTAGTATTTGAATCTCTGCGTATTTTACTGTCGGTACCGTTATTATAATTAAGAGCTATAAATATTCATTAATTTATTCAATATCGTAATCTGATTATTTTATTTATTCAATATTGTAATCTAAACTTAGACATAAAGTCATTATATTGAATAAATTATCTTTGAGGTATATCTCGCAGAGAATCACATTTCAGTATATTAAGGTAAACTCGCCGATAATAGCCTACAAATGTGTCGTAGCGGACGTGCCTCTTCGGTAATATATTAAGAGTTATATTTAAAGTTAGCGTTTTTATTTATGATTCGGAAATTGTTCTCAAGATTTGGCCTGAACTGGTCGTCAGTTTTTAAACTTAAAATCATTGTTAACGTTTTTGATAATTCATCTATTGTACTGTTTTGAAACTAGTCGCGTGGTCGTAAATAAAAAGTTCTTTATGAAAAAAATGTTTTGCTTGAGTATTGGAAATCGTTAAACTGATTTAAATATCGGACCATATTAAAACCAGTAATTTGTATTAGAACGTGCAATAATATTATAAATAGATATTAAAAAAACTTAAGTACACTGTTAGTTCTCTACTCTAATATATATCAGTCAATAAACAGAAATGGTACAATATAAATAATACAATAGATATGTATTATTTTAATCCCTTTTATAAAAAAATTTATATTTTAAAAGAAGTAACCATACATAATGTACACTTAAAATCACATTTGTGAGTGTTGTGACAAAAACATATTTGTAATGATTTCAAACTATTCGAGGATTCTATTAAGGATCTCAATATCCTCAAAATTCCAATAAAATATACGTTATATCAGTCGCAATGTCATTTCATCAAATTCTTTTGAAAAAAAGAGAATGGAACAAGTATTATGGATGAATAAAAACATATTTAAATTAAATTTAAATCAATACACACTTATATGAAGGGATACCTATGAATCTAATGTCCGATGATAGGCTTTTTAAGTTCACTGGGTTTTATTATTTTCTCTCATATTATATGCACCCTCGTACTACTCGTCTAACAGTCAATGAAAAGGTTACTAATTAATGTTCTGAATATTGCAGAGTCACAAGCCAGAGTGCACTAGAATATTTTCTAGTTTTATAGAAAAAAATATATAAAACTTTACTATTTTTTTTCAATACAATAACCACAATATCTTCGTTAACTTATTTAAATTATATTATTTTACTACGTTTCTATTAGCATTGTAATATTTTTTTCTTTTATAACATTGTTATGTGCAATAAAGTTTCAAATAAATAAAAAATAAATAAAAAAATAAATAAATTAAACAATGATATATTAGTTTTTATTCCATTTCGCCATACGTATTACGTATTATAAATATAACATTTGTTTGTACTACACCGATCGCGTCATATTCTCCGCGATACACACTGTCTACTTGATAACTTTATAAATATTGGTGCAGCTAAAGCATTATAACAGTTTCAGAAAGAGCCTATTAATCTTTTTCTTAATGGTCTGTCACACACGGGCTCCTTACAATATACTGTTAAACACGGTTAAAAATGTTTGTTTAATGTAATTATGTTACGTTAAAAAGTTAATAAGCCCATGGTGTATGCACTCTATATGGTATAATTTGTTTTAACTATCAATATTGGCAATAGAAACAAATTGGTTATTAACCAAATAATTTTAAATTGTATATATTACGCATAAAGCGATATTGATTCAATTAATCTAGATCGCACTCAATATAGTCACTGTTTCATTGAACATGTGACCTTAATTTTATGTTATACATGCGTGTTATTGGTGTCATAATATTAAATATTGCATTAAAGTACGAGTCAACAACAAAATTGGTCTATAATCAAGTTGTGCTATTCAGAGAGTAATAAAACTTTTTCTCCTTACTTCAATCAGATACTTTACTTATTTTTTAGGTCGCAGTGATTGTTTACTTGAAATACTTTTGACATCTTATAGAAACATTCATGAAGTAATTGTCAGAAGGTTGGAATTTAAAACTACTTGTATTTACTTCGATTACAATAATTCTCATTAGTTTATTCTAATTATTAATACAATTTAATAAAAATAAACCTTATACTTATGTAAATATATTTACTTGGTATTTATTCTATAAAAATATGAATAATATGAAGATTTAATAGGATTTATATTATATTATTTACTCGAACATCAGACAACTTTCTTACGTACGTAATGACGTCATTATATTGGAGTACACCCGTTAATGAAACTGAAAAAGCGTTAAACTATTAACCGCCTTCATATGCATACATATGCAAGCTGTTTCTCAAATTATGTAATTTGGTACTATTTTTGCAGCTTGTGCTTGATTATTATTTATAAATTACTAAGCAATGTTTTTTTTAACTTTGTAATATCGTATATAAAAGTTTTGGTATATACACAACATAATATTCTATATTTTATTAAGGTATATCAACAACTATATGACTCGAGTTCATGCTGTTTGTGGTTCTGATGTGACGGTTTGTTGTGACTAACTTTATATTAGCTGTATATTTAAGTACTCGTACAAATAAATCTATAATTTGTATCTCAAAGGATATTTTTGGGACAACAATAATCGTAAGGGCAGAATAATTATATCTGTATTAATTGTTACAGCAAAGCTAATGTAATGCGATACAGATGCTTTTAAGTAAATTATATTTCTGCGGCGGCACACATTCATGACTCTCCCCGTCACACATACGGCAACATGCGCGTCTTATGGAAAGAGCTTAACTTAGACTGCCATGTGACGTTACAAAGACTCATTGTGTTTCAAATCATACTATCCAAAACAATCCACCGAATATCTATGTGCATTCTATTTGTCGGGTAGCGATTTAATAGGATTTAAACAATAAACCCTAATATAAAACTGTAAAAATGGTAATTAAAAATGGGAAATTTTAAATAAAATTTAAAAAATCCACATTTAAATGTAATTTACACCTACTTCAAAGAACCACCGTCAATTTAGTATACTATCACTGCTACTTCAAATAAATTGCTTTGAGGAAATTACTGTTTCCTGTGAAACAGAGCCTCGAGTCTTCAGTCGAATCGTGTCAGCGATAATGCTACGTCAAGAAGTTAAAGAACTTCTTAAACTTTTTACTGCCTTTTGTTAATTTGGTACAATTTTTACAACTTGTGCTATAACCTTGCTGGGATCATAATTTATAAATTAATATGCAATTAACATTTTTAACTTTTTAATATCTTCTATAACAATTTAGGTATAAACACAGCCTACAATTTCATAACTGAGGAAGGTATATAAACAACTCAATGAAATATTGTATTAATGTTAATATAATTTTTAGCTGCAGAAATTTTAAAAGGGAAATTCTTAAAGTAAAATTTTACTTTCAAATGTAATTTACACCTAATTAAAAGAACAATCGCCAAGTTAGCATACTATCAGTGCTACTTCAAATAAATTGCTTTGAGGAAATTACTCTTCCCCGGAAACAGATCCTCGAGTCTAGAGTCGACTCGAGTCAGTGATAAGGCCACGTCAAGAAGTTAAAGGATAGTTGAATTCGGGACATCTCTAATTATCCAACTAGACTTGATAAAAAGATTTTAAAATAAGTTTGGAAGATAAAACTTAAATATTTATTTTATTAGAGTATTTTTTTAAATATATTATTTGATTTTCACGTCTTGTAAATATCTATAATAATAATTATTATTGTCTATAAACAAATTTTATAACCAGAGTTTGAATAATTTAATTTCTGAAAGTCCAAATTAAACATGTAACATCCAGATTCTATTCTACCAGACAGCGTCGCGGGCAACAGCTAGTGCTACATAAATCATTATGATATTGTAACTAACATTCTAATTGCCAAATACAATGGACTTGATATGATCGATAACATCTAAACCACTATAACCTATCATTTCAACCAAATTGATTAGATAATGGCATATCGATACCAGATTATTACATAAAATAGGTTTTTTATAAAGCATCGGCAGGATTTATTTCTTGATTTACCTTTATAGTTGAAAACAATTGATAAATAAATACCTTATCTCGTTAGGACTTTTATATGTCTTCATGTATTTCCTTTGGCTTTTACTCCTACCTCCAAGGCCGTCATCATTCTTGTGAATCCTCGGAAGTTGCAAGAGATCGTGGGCGGCGGTGATCACGTATCATCTTTGACCCGCCAACTTGTTTGCCATTCTCTTATATAAAAAATTTAAATAAAAAAGAGGTAAAAAAAAGTCTTATATTAGAGTATAGCAATCAACAAACCGACTAACCACAACAAAAGTATTACAAAAAATAAAAAATACCTATTATTTAAAATCACCTTTGGAATAAAGCATATTTTTTAGGAGAAGTAAACCTTTAACAATTAGAATATTAATTAACGACCTATGTTAAGTTTGGAGCACACCTGACAATTATTTCATAATTTTTTAATGTCAAAAATAGTTATAATTAAAAAAATTACATTAATAAATAAAATCCATAAAGCATCGTCAATAAAATTTTGAAAATTGAGTCGCAGAGAGAATATATTTACACCTGTATTGCGTTTCAAAAGCATTTCTAAAATTATAAATATAAGTAATCTGTTACAGTTATTGTTGTTCCTAAGACTTCCGCTTTGACATAATTCAAAGTTTTGTTTGTATTAAAATATACAGCTTTAAAATAACCTTTCAGTATTTACACTACATGGTACAATAATATTTAAACCTATTTTCGAAAGCCTTATCGTAGAAAGGGGTAAGAAAAGCCTAATCTAGTGTAGGTTTTGTAAACACGTGTATGGTCAGCAATAGATCGTTACCAATGGTGATATAAGGTTAACCAGTGTCAAAGCAACTTATCAGTAATTTAATTACCTAGTCACTTCAGGCTTCAGCACAAATAGATACATCAGAAACGCAAACAGCGCTGACTCATCACGAAATCTCTGAAACTATCTGTCCAATTAACTTGATTAATTTTACATAGTTACTTCTTTTGTGACGTAGATTAACTTAAAATTTTACATAGTTACTTCTTTTGTGACGTAAACGTCCACTAAGAACTGATTTTACGAATTTCAACTTTTTGCATTTCGCCAAGTTTTAAACCTTCAGGTGCTATACACTTAACGCGGAGGTAAGAGTTACTATAGCAACGGTTACCATAGCAACGGATAACATGACAAAGGTTGCCATAGCAACCTAAGTTCACATCCAAATTAATAGTGTGCCCAACGAAGCGGGAGGAAATAAGCTAGTAGTTTTATATATTGTCAATAGGTTGTTTGACAGGTCCCTTAATGCAATATTAAAAAATATAAAGTGTGTCACGCATGTGTGAGATCAAATTAAGGACACGTGTTCAATGAAACACTAACTATATTAGGTACGATCTAAATTAATTTATAAAACATCGCTATATATTCAAATTTCTTTATTGCACTATTTTAATAATACCACGTTTATTCCTATACTCAATACAATATTATTAGTTCAAACAAACAATATACAGTGTCACCCCTGCATACACCAAAACCTGACCTAACTTTTTAACACAAAACATTGTAGTTTATAATATTTAATACATATATTAAATATTTTTATACATAGTTTTCCTAGATTCACATCCCTTTACGCGACTGTAACTTAGTAGTATTTTTTTTATTTGTTCTTTTAATATTTTTCTCCATGTGGTTGCAAAAAAAATCCTTCATTAAATTTATACATATTTTGGAGTGTTTTATCACTATATTGTAAATAGCCTTTATGGTATAGCCCAGTGAGAAAAAGACTGATCTGATATTTCTGAAAAGTGTTTTAAGGCTTTAGCTGAACCATTTAAAATGTTGTGAAGTAAACAGATGATTATCGCAGCGAATATGACGCGATAAGTGTAGCACAGTCATTCATTGTTATAATACGTAATACGTTCGTCAAAATGAAGTAAAATCTATTAAATGAATGTTTCATTAAAATAGTATATGAAAAAGTCAATAAAAATAAAATTCCAATAAAGTTTTGCATTTTTTTTTTTCGTAAAAATAGAATATATTCTAGTGTACTCCTATTTATGACTGGGATATATTCAGAACAATAATTAGTAGCCTTTTAATTAGCTGATAAACAAGTATTGCCTGGAATCGAGGGTGCATATGATATGGTAATATAGAAAACCCAAGTGAACTTAACAAGCGTGCCATCGGACAATAGATTCATAGGTACCCTTTCAAATACGTGGGCATCAATTTTAATAACATCATTGTGTTTCGTTTGTAAGCTTTTATTCACTCATCATACTTTTTTCGTTCTCCACCATTGAATAGAATTTGAATAGTTCTATATATAATATTCCGATATCGATCGATCAATATTTTGTTTATTTTTGTTGACTTATTAGGATATTGAGATACTTTTTATTTGTTTTTTATCTAAATCTGTGATATAATTTTTTTTCTTGTAAGATTTATAGTGTAAGTGAAAGCTTGCGGCAACTTTGAGCCTATGAAAATTGCTTCGCAAGATAAATGTTGATCAATTTGATTAGGAACAGATATGGAGAATTTTATGTCATTTTGATACTAGTCTAATAAGAAAATATATTCATAAGTATTTCAATTATATTATACTTGATATGCAGTGGAACTGATAGCAAGTATTACGAATGCAATAAGTCACTAACCAATATGTTACACCGACTACTACTTTAGTTTTACAACGCCACGTCTAAGTTGAACAAAATTACACTTTTAGAATGTTTGTTTTTTAATGTAGTTAATTAAAAAAAACATCTTTCATATTAATATGCATGGTTGAAGGTATTTTTTAAGTTAAATCAAATAATATTTCAATTATGAAAGAATAAAAACAGTTTTCAATTTATGACTACACGACTAGTTTCAAAACATTATAATAGATGACATACCGAAAACAGTGCCAACGCATTTTCCAAAACTTTTTTAATCGATCATTTTAAAAAACTTTTGGAAAATGCGTTGGCACTGTTTTCGGTATGTCATCTATTATAATGTTTTGAAACTAGTCGTGTAGTCATAAATTGAAAACTGTTTTTATTCTTTCATAATTGAAATATTATTTGATTTAACTTAAAAAATACCTTCAACCATGCATATTAATATGAAAGATGTTTTTTTTAATTAACTACATTAAAAAACAAACATTCTAAAAGTGTAATTTTGTTCAACTTAGACGTGGCGTTGTAAAACTAAAGTAGTAGTCGGTGTAACATATTGGTTAGTGACTTATTGCATTCGTAATACTTGCTATCAGTTCCACTGCATATCAAGTATAATATAATTGAAATACTTATGAATATATTTTCTTATTAGACTAGTATCAAAATGACATAAAATTCTCCATATCTGTTCCTAATCAAATTGATCAACATTTATCTTGCGAAGCAATTTTCATAGGCTCAAAGTTGCCGCAAGCTTTCACTTACACTATAAATCTTACAAGAAAAAAAATTATATCACAGATTTAGATAAAAAACAAATAAAAAGTATCTCAATATCCTAATAAGTCAACAAAAATAAACAAAATATTGATCGATCGATATCGGAATATTATATATAGAACTATTCAAATTCTATTCAATGGTGGAGAACGAAAAAAGTATGATGAGTGAATAAAAGCTTACAAACGAAACACAATGATGTTATTAAAATTGATGCCCACGTATTTGAAAGGGTACCTATGAATCTATTGTCCGATGGCACGCTTGTTAAGTTCACTTGGGTTTTCTATATTACCATATCATATGCACCCTCGATTCCAGGCAATACTTGTTTATCAGCTAATTAAAAGGCTACTAATTATTGTTCTGAATATATCCCAGTCATAAATAGGAGTACACTAGAATATATTCTATTTTTACGAAAAAAAAAAATGCAAAACTTTATTGGAATTTTATTTTTATTGACTTTTTCATATACTATTTTAATGAAACATTCATTTAATAGATTTTACTTCATTTTGACGAACGTATTACGTATTATAACAATGAATGACTGTGCTACACTTATCGCGTCATATTCGCTGCGATAATCATCTGTTTACTTCACAACATTTTAAATGGTTCAGCTAAAGCCTTAAAACACTTTTCAGAAATATCAGATCAGTCTTTTTCTCACTGGGCTATACCATAAAGGCTATTTACAATATAGTGATAAAACACTCCAAAATATGTATAAATTTAATGAAGGATTTTTTTTGCAACCACATGGAGAAAAATATTAAAAGAACAAATAAAAAAAATACTACTAAGTTACAGTCGCGTAAAGGGATGTGAATCTAGGAAAACTATGTATAAAAATATTTAATATATGTATTAAATATTATAAACTACAATGTTTTGTGTTAAAAAGTTAGGCCAGGTTTTGGTGTATGCAGGGGTGACACTGTATATTGTTTGTTTGAACTAATAATATTGTATTGAGTATAGGAATAAACGTGGTATTATTAAAATAGTGCAATAAAGAAATTTGAATATATAGCGATGTTTTATAAATTAATTTAGATCGTACCTAATATAGTTAGTGTTTCATTGAACACGTGTCCTTAATTTGATCTCACACATGCGTGACACACTTTATATTTTTTAATATTGCATTAAGGGACCTGTCAAACAACCTATTGACAATATATAAAACTACTAGCTTATTTCCTCCCGCTTCGTTGGGCACACTATTAATTTGGATGTGAACTTAGGTTGCTATGGCAACCTTTGTCATGTTATCCGTTGCTATGGTAACCGTTGCTATAGTAACTCTTACCTCCGCGTTAAGTGTATAGCACCTGAAGGTTTAAAACTTGGCGAAATGCAAAAAGTTGAAATTCGTAAAATCAGTTCTTAGTGGACGTTTACGTCACAAAAGAAGTAACTATGTAAAATTTTAAGTTAATCTACGTCACAAAAGAAGTAACTATGTAAAATTAATCAAGTTAATTGGACAGATAGTTTCAGAGATTTCGTGATGAGTCAGCGCTGTTTGCGTTTCTGATGTATCTATTTGTGCTGAAGCCTGAAGTGACTAGGTAATTAAATTACTGATAAGTTGCTTTGACACTGGTTAACCTTATATCACCATTGGTAACGATCTATTGCTGACCATACACGTGTTTACAAAACCTACACTAGATTAGGCTTTTCTTACCCCTTTCTACGATAAGGCTTTCGAAAATAGGTTTAAATATTATTGTACCATGTAGTGTAAATACTGAAAGGTTATTTTAAAGCTGTATATTTTAATACAAACAAAACTTTGAATTATGTCAAAGCGGAAGTCTTAGGAACAACAATAACTGTAACAGATTACTTATATTTATAATTTTAGAAATGCTTTTGAAACGCAATACAGGTGTAAATATATTCTCTCTGCGACTCAATTTTCAAAATTTTATTGACGATGCTTTATGGATTTTATTTATTAATGTAATTTTTTTAATTATAACTATTTTTGACATTAAAAAATTATGAAATAATTGTCAGGTGTGCTCCAAACTTAACATAGGTCGTTAATTAATATTCTAATTGTTAAAGGTTTGCTTCTCCTAAAAAATATGCTTTATTCCAAAGGTGATTTTAAATAATAGGTATTTTTTATTTTTTGTAATACTTTTGTTGTGGTTAGTCGGTTTGTTGATTGCTATACTCTAATATAAGACTTTTTTTTACCTCTTTTTTATTTAAATTTTTTATATAAGAGAATGGCAAACAAGTTGGCGGGTCAAAGATGATACGTGATCACCGCCGCCCACGATCTCTTGCAACTTCCGAGGATTCACAAGAATGATGACGGCCTTGGAGGTAGGAGTAAAAGCCAAAGGAAATACATGAAGACATATAAAAGTCCTAACGAGATAAGGTATTTATTTATCAATTGTTTTCAACTATAAAGGTAAATCAAGAAATAAATCCTGCCGATGCTTTATAAAAAACCTATTTTATGTAATAATCTGGTATCGATATGCCATTATCTAATCAATTTGGTTGAAATGATAGGTTATAGTGGTTTAGATGTTATCGATCATATCAAGTCCATTGTATTTGGCAATTAGAATGTTAGTTACAATATCATAATGATTTATGTAGCACTAGCTGTTGCCCGCGACGCTGTCTGGTAGAATAGAATCTGGATGTTACATGTTTAATTTGGACTTTCAGAAATTAAATTATTCAAACTCTGGTTATAAAATTTGTTTATAGACAATAATAATTATTTAAAAAAATCAAATAATATATTTAAAAAAATACTCTAATAAAATAAATATTTAAGTTTTATCTTCCAAACTTATTAGGATATTGAGATACTTTTTATTTGTTTTTTATCTAAATCTGTGATATAATTTTTTTTCTTGTAAGATTTATAGTGTAAGTGAAAGCTTGCGGCAACTTTGAGCCTATGAAAATTGCTTCGCAAGATAAATGTTGATCAATTTGATTAGGAACAGATATGGAGAATTTTATGTCATTTTGATACTAGTCTAATAAGAAAATATATTCATAAGTATTTCAATTATATTATACTTGATATGCAGTGGAACTGATAGCAAGTATTACGAATGCAATAAGTCACTAACCAATATGTTACACCGACTACTACTTTAGTTTTACAACGCCACGTCTAAGTTGAACAAAATTACACTTTTAGAATGTTTGTTTTTTAATGTAGTTAATTAAAAAAAACATCTTTCATATTAATATGCATGGTTGAAGGTATTTTTTAAGTTAAATCAAATAATATTTCAATTATGAAAGAATAAAAACAGTTTTCAATTTATGACTACACGACTAGTTTCAAAACATTATAATAGATGACATACCGAAAACAGTGCCAACGCATTTTCCAAAAGTTTTTTTAAATGAGAGTCGATTAAAAAAGTTTGTTTTAAAAAAGTCAGGTCTTGAGAGAAATTCACGAATCATAAACAGAAACACTAACTGTAAATTTGACGCAGTCAATATCAGAAAAGACACGAACGGATTGACAAATTTGTAGGCTATATCTCGTACTTCCCATAATATACTGAATAATTAAAACTATACAATCATTTAATACCCTTGTTTGGATTACAATATTGAATAATGAGGGAAATAAATAGTAAACGGTTAATATATTATAATATATATAACAAAAAATATTTTTATAACATCAGTTTGAAACGCACCTGGCGGTTTTTTTATTATAAAATCCAAGGATAAATAAGTTAACAAAGATATTTGGAATTTGTCTATTACACAAATATGATGTACCATTGTACAGAAATAAATAAATGATAAAACCTACAAACCTACCTACCTACCTACCTACCTACAAAATGGGTTACTTATATAGAATTATAAGTAACCCATTTTGTGTAATAACCTAGTATCGATGTGTCATCAATAAAGTGGAGATTACTGGTTACAATAATTTAGATGTTATCGATCGTATTTAGTGCATTGTATTTGGCAATAATAATGTTAGACAGAATATCATAATGATTTATGAAGCAGTAACTGTTGCTCGGGACTCCGACTGGTGGACTACAAAAGGATGGTACATGTACAAAATATTTAACTTGTACTATGAGAGATTAAAACATTAAACAAAACTTTATGTTCCTATAATTTATAAAAATGTGTTTATTAAATTAACATATTTATTGAAATAAAGAAATAATCTAGGTTACCGAAAATAAATTTTATCCCACAAAAAAATAATTTAAAACATCTTCATCGAGACTCTTTGGATAGTTGGAGATGTCCCAAATTCAACTGTTCTTTAACTTCTTGACGTGCCCTTATCACTGACTCGAGTCGACTGAAGACTTGAGGCTCTATTTCGCAGGAAAGAATAATTTCTCATAACTTTCTCAGTAACATAATTACAGGTTGTGTATAGACTTAAACGTATATGTCAGATTCCACAACTTTAAAAATATAAATTGAATATAATTTTTTAAATTATGATGCCTTCCAGCTAATAAGCTTTAAGCATAAGTTATAAAAATTGTGCCAAATTATACAATTTGAAAAACAGCTTGCATTAATAGAGGCAGTTAAAAGTTTAAAGCGTTTTCAGTTTCATTAACGGGTGCACTTCAAAATAACGACGTCATTACATAAATACGAATCATGGCTGATGTAAATATCATGGTGTATTGAAGAGTAAAGAGTGGTAACGGCTGTTATATCATTTAAGTTACTTACACAACCGTGGTTTGTATATTTCTTTTACCAATCTAACAACGGATTACTATCGTAATAGCAGAACCTTATTATATTCATATCAACAGTTTCATACAATTATTTCATAATTTTTAAAAGATATCAAGGAGATACATATGTAAAAACCTAACAAACAAAAATATGACTCTGAAGCTTAGAATTCAATAAAAATTCTGCAATTGATTAATATAAATTTAAAATGAACCCGGTTGAAGTAAAACAAAAAAGCTTTACAAATCCAGAGCGGCACCAAAGGACACCTTCTAAGGCTCGCACGTATAAAGAGGGACAGTACGTGGTTACATTTCCTAACAAAATAATTACATTATTTCGGGGCTAAAATTGTCTTTATCCTTATGTCGCTTTAAGGTTTTATACCTCTAAACAACATTAGACTGTTTCTCTTGTTATTATGGGTTATAATGCTTTGTTAGTATTAGTGTTATCATTAAAACTTTAACTTAGCTACCTCATTAAAACTATTATGGTGATAAGGTTTAGGTTAAATTTTCATAGTAATAACAATTTCGTTGTTATTCATTAATGCTTGTTGTACAATTTAATTATTATTTCTCTATTTGCTGTAAATTGATATTAATGTTTACCTGCTTCCTTATACCTTCGTACGTAAACATGATTATTATAATTTATTTAGCTAATACTGTAAAATAACTTTTTAAATTAGATTTGAAGTATTGAAGAGAAAAACTAAAACCTAGAAGCGTAGTGCTACTCCGTGGATACAAATCTGAATCTCTACCTTCAGCCAAATCCATCTGAAAGTATATTTAAATCGTTCTTACTGTTTCTACCGTACGAATACAGAAGATAAATCAATAGACACATCGTGATATAGAAATATATATATTTGGTAAACAGTATAGCACATTTTTGGATATAATCCTCTTTAACGTAAAGAAACTTACCTAACTACCCACACTTCGCAACTAATATCTTCATGGGTTCAATACTTTTATGCTATAACTCATTGTGTTTCGTTTCTCATATAAGATAAGAAATTTCGTTATGCGTTAATGTTGTTATTGATATCCTTTATGGATAGGAAGAATAAAGATATTCCTTCTTAGGGATATATTAAATCCGTGAGCATATAGCAAATTCCAGAGAATAATGATGGAAAGGAATGAAGTGAGCATTTCTATATTAGAACGCAGATGGATGATATCGAAAGGCGACAATTGTAGAAACCTAACCAACGACTGATATGAAACGGTATTGTGTAGAAGGTATTGTCGCCTCGAGATACATTAATGGTGTAAGTTATAGGCGATACCATTATGACCATAGAACATTGTCTTGTAAATGTTTACAAGTTTAAAATTAGGTCAAATAAATTATTGTACAAAGATTTCATACTGTTACTTTTCGAGGATATAAATGTCAAGAGAGTTTATTTATTTCTCTAAAAATAAGATATAAATTTGAAAACAACATCTTCAAAGTTATTATCATATTAATAAATCTTATAAAAATAACTAATTAAAATATTAATTCATTTATACCACACCCTATAAACAGTGAAGCTGATAGCTAACAAGTATTACAAACGCAATAAGTCGCCCATCGATATCGAACACCGATATGTTTCAAACGAGGCAAGTGCATACGTTTTTGCTTTGAAATTGTGCAAATGTCAGATTAGTTTACGTTGTAAAATATAACACAGTTTGCTTTTAATTTAACTATTATAAAAATCGTTTTCTTAAATTCAATAAATTACTTGATTCTTACAACAGTTAAAATTCATATTTTTGATAATTAATGTAATAAAAATATCCTTTTAAAAATTTTAATTATAATATATTTTCATGATAATGTAAAATTATGAACTATCTTCCTTAGTAGGTAGACTTTATTTGTATATCCTGGTATGTCAATTTATTTAAAATTTAATATTTCAAGCAAATATTATGTAGTGGTATATTTTCTTGAAATAAAATTGATAATGAAATATGAATATGAAATATAAAAAATATTTATACCGTAGAAACCAAAATGACTAATTTTGTTACTTTTTAACTATCTACATATTGCGTATTTTTAAATTAAAGTATATATATTTATTCCGGTTCCGGTTCCGGTTGCCAAAAAAGTAACAGTGCGATAAAAGTGCTCCTGTATGTTAAAATAATTACTAGTGTAAACCGCAAATATCAACTTGAAGTGTTAATAAGCTACCGAAGCTAAAGTGCACAATATTAGATTGGAACAATACACAGGAAAAAAAAACGATTAATTGCAGAATTATCACTAATCGTAGCACAATTGGAAGGTTAGAATTGTATCATCATTCTTCATTGACATAACAAGCACAACAAATACGAAGTTAGCCGCTTGCTGTCAATAGTGCAGTACTACCAACAGTTGTAAGTAAAACGTTCGGATACACGCACTAAACTTACTGCACTATGGAAGTTAAAAATATGTCAGAAGAGATGCTGCAACTATTTGAAATGATGAAAATGGAATTACAAAAACAAACTGCAACGATTACACAAAATATTAGCGACACTTTAATGCGTACTGTCGATGAGAAAATACAACCAATAATAGAAGAAAATAAATACCTTAAATCTGAAGTGGAAATATTGAGCAAAAAAATTAAGTACTTAGAAGACGGAAATAGAAAAAATAACATAATACTACACGGTGTAAAGGAGATTGAAGACAGTTATGACGGATTATACAAAGTAATAAAAAATAATCTACAATTACTGGATGTAAAAATAGAGAAATTTGAAATAAATAAATACCACAGACTGGGGAAAAAGCAAGACGCAAACAATAATAGACCCATACTGATCTCCTTCACATCCTATTACAAAAAAGCAGAAGTCATGAAAAATAAAACCAAAATGCCACCAAATACTTATCTCACCGAGGATTTTTCTAAAGAAACGCTGGAAATAAGAAGGAATTTACAACAACAATTAAAACAAGAGCGAGAAAAAGGAAATGATGCTTTCATTAAGAACAATAAACTTATCATAAAAGGAAAATTAGAGTCTGAAAAAAGAAAAAGAGAAACTTCTACATCTCCCAACTGCATACAAACACCACCTCACCGTGCAGTGGGAAGTAATATTTTAGCTCTGCCTAAAATGCAAAAAACTGATGCATTTGCATACATGAGAGCCAGGTCTTTTTCACTGACCGAGAAAGCCTCGAAACAAGATAAGACATAGGAATTAGCAGACACCGGAATCGAGAATTTAACAAATAGAATAAGAACAACAGAAACTATAAACAAACAACTTCCCAATACGGTTGGTCACCGCGGGGAGTTAGACCACACCCCCCCCGAATTTGCAATAAATGGATATTACAAACCCAAACATTTGAAACAACATATTGAAATATTTAAGCACAAGAACAGATTTAGATTTAACATAGCTACTCTTAATGCAAGAACATTAAAATCCCAGGAATCTTTATTAGAATTAGAAAATGCATTGGAAACTGTGAATTGGGATATTATAGGCCTGAGTGAAGTGCGCAGAGCGGATGAAAAAATTGAAGAGCATGACAATTATATATTTTACTACAAAAATGTAACAGCTGGCCTTTATGGTGTAGGATTTATAATAAAGAAATATCTCAAAAATGAAATCTTAGAATTTCGAGGAATATCAGACAGGATAGCAATTTTAAATATTAAAATACCTGGCCATAAAGAACCTACTTCGATAATTCAAATCTATGCTCCAACGGAAGTCGCAAAAGAAGAAATGAAAAATGAATTCTATAACAAACTCAATAACGTCATGCCAAGCTTGCACAAAACAATAATTATCATGGGTGACTTTAATGGACAACTGGGAAAAAGAAGACTAAATGAGGACAAAATACTTGGCCGATATACATCAGGTAAAAGGAATGACAATGGACAAAGACTGGTACACTTTGCCTTGGAAAACAACCTAAACATCATGAATAGTTACTACAACAAAAAGCCCAACAGGAAGTGGACCTGGGTGTCACCGAATGGAAAGACAAGGAATGAAATAGACTACATTGTAACTAACAAACCAAGAATATTTTCAAATATAGATGTCGTTAATAAACTTAACTACAATACAGATCATAGACTACTTCGTGGACATCTATACACAAAAGAACCGAAAAAATCAAGAAAGAATATACAGTGTACACATAAACCAATCACCTTACCACTTTCAGAAAACTTATTAGAATCCTTACAAACAAACTTAAAAATAACAAATTACTGTAGTATCATCCAAGAAAAATACGATGCCCTTGAGAAGGAACTAAAAGAAATCGAAAATAAGTATAAATTAACAAAATCAAGGAAAGACAAATTAGGAGTAGAAGCGAGAAATTTAATTATGCAAAGAAAAGATATGTTTACAGACCGGAAAAAACATAAACATGACATAATTAGATTGAGCAAAGAAATTAAACTACAAATACGTCAATACAGAGAAAAAACAAGAACAGATACAATAACTCACTATATAGAAACATCAGGCGGAGTAAAGAAAGCACGGTCGGAACTAAAAGAGACCTTACACTGGATTGATAGTATGAAGCACCACAGAAACAAGAATAATAAAACAATTAGAATAGAAATATTAGATGTAGCAACTGAATACTACCGAGAATTATACAGCGACAATGAAACAACAAAAGAACTTATAATCTATGATAAAACTACGCGAGAAGAGATCCCATGTATATTAAGACAAGAAGTTATTAAAGCTATAAAATCACAGAAAAAAGGAAAATCACCAGGAGAGGATAACATATCCAACGAACTGCTTATAGGAGCATCTGAAGCAATAGCGGACACAATAACTGTCATATTCAACGAAATCTTGCAGACTGAGAATATACCTCATCAGTGGACTACGTCAACTATAATACTCCTGCACAAAAAAGGAAAGAAAGATGACATAGGCAACTACAGGCCTATCAGCCTTATGTCTAATATATACAAAGTGTTCTCAAAAATAGTCCTAGAACGACTTACAAAGATTCTGGACGATAACCAACCCAAGGAACAAGCGGGATTTCGAAGCGACTTCTCAACAATAGACCACATCCACACTATAAAACAGGTTATTCAAAAATGCAACGAATACAATATTACTTTTTATCTTGCTTACGTGGACTACAATAAAGCCTTTGACTCGTTAAAACATACAAAAATATGGGAGGCTTTAGTAGCACAAGGAGTGGAGGGAAAATATATACGTTTGATTGCCCAAATATATAAGAACATGAAAGCAAAAATAAAAACGGAAAGAGTCGGCGAATATTTTCCAATAAAAAGAGGAGTGAGACAAGGGGATCCCTTATCACCCAAACTTTTCTCAGCAGTCCTCGAACACGTGTTTAGGTGCCTTGATTGGGGTAATTTCAGGTTAAATGTCAATGGAGTGAAATTGTACCATTTAAGATTTGCAGACGACCTAATACTAATATCTGATAATCCAAAAAGCTTACAAGAGATGTTAAAGCAGCTTGTGTATGAAAGTAACAGAGTTGGTCTCTCAATGAACACTGCAAAGACAAAAGTGATGACAAACTTCGAGGAAATACCGATAACAGTTAACGACAATACAATAGAATATGTAGAAGAATACACTTATCTAGGACAAATAATATCTCCAACGCACTTCACAAACAAAGAAATAAACAACAGAATCAGTTTGGCATGGAAAAGATTCTGGTCTTTGAAGGAAATAATGAAAAACCCTCAAGTACCATTAAAAGCTAAAAGTAAAATGTTCAACTCATGTATATTACCCGTAATGACATATGGTTGCCAGACATGGAGCCTTAATAAATATAATATACACAAATTAAAAACCTGCCAACACAGTATGGAACGAAGTATACTAAAAATAAAACTTAAAGATAAAATAAAATTAGGAACTATAAGAAGTCAAACTAAAATCACTGATATTACATACTGTATTAAAAGACTTAAATGGAGATGGGCAGGCCATATGATTAGGAGTAACAAAGATAAATGGTCAAGGGATGTAACAGAATGGTGTCCAAGAGAAAATAGAAGAAAGAGAGGGAGACAACATCGAAGATGGGAGGACGACATAAGAAAAATCGCGGGCGTTGCTTGGCCAAGACAAGCACAGGACCGTAGTTCGTGGCAAACTCTGGGGGAGGCCTATGCTGGACAGCAAGACAATCTTCACGTACCGGTGTCAGATTTATAACATAATGTGTTTGATATTTATTTACAAACATGTAATAATATATGTAATAGGTTAAGTTACGCATTTGTGAGATTGTTAAATAAAGGCTATTATTATTATTATTATTATATATATTTATTTTAATTTGTAATTTCCTTTCACAATATTAGAACTTTGTTGAAATTATAATAAAAACGTTTTGCAATCTTTAGATTATCGAAAGTTACATAACACAATATAACTAGGCGTAAAACCACATAACTACAATTCTCGTAGTCAATATCTTAAGAGTCACGTACGCTACGACACATTTGTCGGCCATTATCGGAGAGTTTTCGTTAATTTACGGAGACGTGACGATCTGAGTCACTTTTATGGAAAGAGGAAATAGTTTTAATAAATGGCAATTAGACATACTGTAGTAGTTAATTCAGTGTTAATGGTTGCGTAAATACGATTTGTTTAATTCAAAACAGGTAATTAGAAAATTTAAATTATTTTATGAGACAAGTATGGAGAAAAAAACTGAATACTTTACATCGGCATGTTTAAAGGAGAAATATGAATATGTACTCTAATATTACAACGCGATGTAGAAGTTTATGTTAACTTTTTTTTAACATATCGATAAAAAAATTGTAGACATATTTATATACTCTAGTAACTAAAATAAAATTATATAAACTTTATATTGAAAATGTCCATACTTTTATAGTTATTGTATTTATAGAAATTTCATAAACATAGAGTTTGTTTAATATTTCAATCTCACATATTTCAAATTTCATATCGTTTATTTGGTTTACAAAGTTCTTAAAACTATTTCCAAAAATATAAATTTGCCGGTTAGAACAACCCAAATCTTCCGTCAAAAATTTAATAAGATAATTAATTAGCATTCACTAATAACATGTTAATAACAATATCAATTAAAATATTCAAATCATTAAAAATAATAATCATAATAATATATTAATAATAAATTTAAATAGTACAAGTTAAACGTTCTGTAATCCACCAAACGGAATTCTAACTAACATTCTAATTGCCAAATACAATGGACTTAATGCGATAGATAACATCTAAACCACTGTAACCTGTAGTTTTCTGTTTCGAAAATATTTTTATCATATTATAATTTATTAAATATTGTTATCTAATTATTTCCTTCATTATTCAATATTGTAATCCAATATTAGGTATTAAGTGATTCTATCGAATGAATTAATAGGACAGGAGTATATATATACCTATCTTGTACATATATCTCGTAAAGAATCACGTCTCTTTATATTAAAGGAAACTCACCGATAATAGCCTACAAAAGGATCGTAACGCCCAAGCCTCTTTGGTTATTGACTAAGTTATATAACAGAGTTACAAAGTTATATTTGCAGTTAGCGTTTTTATTTATGATTCGAAAATTTATCTCAAAACCTGATCTGAAAAAGAAATAGATTAACAACGTTTACACTTTAATTGCTTTTGAAAAACTTGGATGAAAAATGCGTTGGCTCTTTTTTTGGTATTTAACTAGTGAACTATGAAACTAGTAGAAGATTTAAGTTTATCCTTAGCTATTGCAAAATTTTAAGTCTGGTTTAAATTTTATTGTAACTATCTTAAAATTATATCATTTACACTCACTTTGGTATCATCAATTATTATTATATTAATAAGGTCAGTCAGTGTGGTCAGTCCGTGAGTAAGCTACCACAGGCATTTTAAGAGCAAATAATTAATTTCGAGCCAATAAAGAACAAGTGACAGAGCACTGTGTACTTCGTCATAATAAGGGAAATTATTAATGTAAAAAAAAAACGAAAAGGGGCCAAGAATAGATTTTTGTGGAAAACCCATCTTCATGTGAGAATCAGCCGATTTAGAATTATTTACATTGACAGACTCTTTGATTCAGGTAAGGTTGAGTACACCATAGTGGTTAGTTACTTAGTTTGCGTATTAATGTATATACTAAAACAAGAAAGTTAAAGAGGAATCTTTATTAAACAATTAAGTATTAAATTAATTTTAAGTGAGTACATAGTCCTCTGCTACACTTTAGAAGTAACTTTTCATGATTGAAATATTAATTATCAACATATACTACGTAAAAAAATTCAGCCACTAAACGACTAAAACGAAAGGTTTTTTTTATCTAATAAATTTGAAAATACAGGTCCCAAGAGTATCATTTTGTTCAACATAAACTTATACGTGGCTTGGTAAAAATAGAGTAGATATCCAAATTTCTCGTCTAAATATATCGGTGTAACTATTGGTTATTGTTACACCAATATGTTTAGAAGAGGCGAGACGAGAGACATACCTAAGAGTTTTACATATTATCTTTATATTATTCTAATTATAAACAGGGAGGGGAAATTTTTAATATTTTCTTTTTGCAACTAAGTCATGAAAATAGGCGCTTTTGTGAGTACTGTGACAAGAGTATATTTGTAACGATTTCAAACTATTTGGAAATAACTTAATATCCTTAAAAATCCACAAAACTACAAGTAATATCAACTGCAATGTTATCTCTTCATATTCTATTCAAAAGTTAAGAATAAGAGAAGTATTTTAAATGAACAGAAACCTAAAAACTAAATACAATGGTTTTATTAAAATCAATACCCACGTATATGAAAGGGTACCTATTAAGCTATTGTCCGATGGCACGCTTGTTAAGTCCACTGGGGTTTTTTATTTTCTTCAGCCAATATTTGTCTATCAGCCGATGAAAAGGCTACTAATTAATGTTCTGAATATTGCCCAGTCGTACGCCAGAGTGCACTATTCTAGTGTTCTAGTTTTATGGAAAAAAATAAGCAAGATTTTATTGAAAATGTATTTTTCGATTATTTTTTTTAATACAATAACCACAATAATTTCGGTAACTTATTTTAATTAAACAACAATGTTATCGATTTTCCTTCATTTTTTATAAAAATGAGCTTTATTTGTACTACATAGATCGCGTCGTATTCGCTGCGATATTCATGTTTATACTTCACAACTTCCTTAATATTGGTACAATATAAGCAGGAGTTTGGTATATGCAGGGGCGAGTAACACTTTATATTTTTTACTTTTTTAAACTTGGAATATTTTCTTGACTATAAAAACAAACTTGGTATTATTAAACAGTGCAATAAATGAATGTGCAGTACTATGTAGCGATAGTTTATCATTTAACCTATATGGCACTCAATACAAACACTGTTTCATTGAACACGTGTTCTTAATTTGATGTCACACATGCATAAAATATAAGTTTACATTACGAATATATATTTTGTACAACAACCATCTTAAAACGATTTTTAAACATTGCAAAATATTAATAGAAAGTGCTATTTACCTCCAATTAAGGTATTTTGTCTACTTATAACTAAAAGTTGAGATTAACCTCTATGTAAGAGGTTTGTTATTGGAACGAATTATTTGATATAACGAATATTTTAAAATTTTATTCAGTATTGAGATATTGAGGTTATACTATTTAATCAAGTAGGAATATTTATTGGATAAATCGTCTGAACTACGATATTTAACGATAATATGAAAACACACCCCGCTTTTATTGTAATGCAGTACATGGAACAGGTGGGTATATTGGTACCAAAACGCTATGTATCGAGAGAGAGAGAGAGAGAGAGAGAGAGAGAGAGAGAGAGAGAGAGAGCGTAATCATAAACAAATAAATTGGAATCGAATTTGAAATCAAACTCTCCTAACCAGAGCAATAATTTAAAAAAACGTCTTATTAAATTAACATTGAAAATACCCATATAATAAGAAAATTATGATTATTGGGGACTACGGATGAAACATCAAGAAAAGATATTCAATATATATTTATTTATAAAAGTTAAAACCATTTATTTAATATAAAATAATTTTCTAAAATTATTGAAAACATTAATTATTCAGTGATTTTCCAAGAAATGTTTTAGAGACAGTGACATCACATTAATGTACTCGTATTTTATTTACACATTTATAATATTTTATCAGTATTTACGTCTAAGCATAGAGAAAAGATTGTACCGGTTTATCAGAGATTGTAAATTCAAAATTGAAAACCTATTTAGTATCTGTAGATATTTAAAAATCATATTAAACTAGAAAGTTTATTTTACTTATCTATGACTTATCTCTGTCAAGTCCTAGAAATCCCGTCCCGCTGTGATAAAAATTGTGCTTATCTTGTCACTAAGTGGCACTACGATTGTTGGTTTTAAAAAAATTTTGCCCAACATACTCGTATCATTTCCTGTCAATAATCTAACAAAACTTTTTTTTTAATAGCTGTTTAAATAGTTAACAATAATAATCATGTTTTACATAATATTAATACTAATTTACAGAAAATAGAGCAATAATAATTAAATTGTAAAACAAAAGATTCATGAATAACAAGGAAATTGTTATTACTATGAAAATTTAATCGAAATCTTTGAAAAAGCATCAATACTTAAGATATTGCTGACCATAGATATGTGGGTAACTATCTACTTAAAAAATATAATAGCCATTATCACCCTTTACACTCCAATACTCCATGACATTTAGATCATCCAAGTTTCGTACTTACGTAATGACGTCGTTATTTTGAAGTACACCCACCCGTTAATGAAACTGAAGCCGCGTTAAACTTTTAACTGCCTCTATGAATGCAAGCTGTTTCTCAAATTATATAATTTGGCACAATTTTTACAACTTGGGCTATAAGCTTTCCAACTTGCAGGAATTTATAAATTAATTTTCAATTTATATTTTTAATTTTGCAGTGTCTTGCGTTTCTGATGTGTCTGTTTATCCTGAAGCCTGGACTAACTAGGTAATTAAATTACTGATTGACCATTGGTAACGATCTACTGCTGATTGTCGACATGTTTACAAAACCTACACTTGATTAGGATTTTCTTACCTCTTTCTACGATAAGGCTTTTGAAAATAGGTTTAAATATTATTGTGGTATGAAGTGTAAATACTGAAAGGTTATTTTAAAGCTGTATATTTTAATAAAGACAACGCTTTGAATTATGTCTAAGCGGAAGTTCTTGGAACAATAATAACTGTTAGAGCAGATTACTTATATCTATATTTATAGTTTTAGCACAGCTGTTAAAACGCAAGACATGTGCTCCTAAGTAGAATATATTTCCTCTGCGACACATAGTCGTATTTCTCAATACAAAGATGCTGCTCGTTTCATGAAACGCACGTCGACATTTTGTTTAAATCCTCATATGATCGTTTGTCTTTGAAAATAACTTAAGTAAGTGAAATATAAGTTCAGTTCTAAAATTTCACATTAATAAAGTACCATTTGATTGTTATATATACGTAAAATCCATTTTGTAGTTCATCAGACAAAGTCGCGGGCCCGTTGCCCGTGTTGTTGTTGTTGTAGCTGTTGCTAGTGCTTCATAAATGATTATGATATTCTGCTTAAAATTCTAATTATCAAATACAATAGACTCATACGATCGATAACATATAAATTGTTGTAACCTATAATTTCCATTTAATGGATGACATATCGATACTAGATTAAGACAGAAAATGGATTACTTATGCAGAATATATGTAGTTTTTATAATTTACTAGCAGACCCGGTCACGCGTTGCTGTGACTATTGTTTTTGATATATTACATTGTAGTAAACTAATTAAGGGGTAATGTTCAGAGTACTTCTGTCATGAAAATCATAATGTTTTCTTACAGTCGATATTAAGCAAAAATAGAAACAAAATTATTTTTTTAATTTAATCCAAATTTATAACACTATTTGTAAATTACAAAGTTTTTAGTAAATAACTTGGAACACTAAACTTACGAATGAGGTAGGTAGGGTAGATACATCATTCGTAATTATTCAATCCAGTCAACAGATACCGCCATCTTTTAGAATTGTTAGGAGCTAACTGCAAAATAATAAACAAATAAAATAATAATGCGACTATGAATTGAGTTAAAAATTATTATATATCTTTTAAGTTAGGTCAAACTGTACGTAGTGTGTAAATTTATTAAAATCGTTTAAGTAGTTTAGGAGTCCATCGCGGACAAATAACGTGACACGTGATTTATACATATTAAGATTTCTGGTGGATCTTTTTAATCATTTAATATTTTAAATAATATGATAAATAAATCGTAAAATTATCCTTTTTTTAATATGTTACTTTATCATTTTAATAAGATGAAATAAAGAATAATGAAATAAAACGTATATAAATATTTTCAGTAATCGTATTAATAACAAAAATTTGTTTTATTTTTATTGTAGTGCTTTATGATACACAATGTTTTTGTTTGATTACCTGGTGAATACAAACAAATCTGATTGTTTTCCAACATGGGAACAGGCAACATACAATTGACCCCTGTGACTTATTTATGGTCATAGTAAAAGCAAGCCGCACTGGAAACTGTCAGTCGGAATCATTGCGATGCGTGGTATTAACACGTCTTCTCCTTTATACTTTCCTTTCAGTATAGTTGCTTCTATCACGTTGTTCAATAATTTTTTTATCGCTAACCGTGTGCCATTGCAAAGATTGGTTGATATTTCTCAACATAACTAACGATAATTAAAGGTTTAATTGAAGTTTGTGAGGTGGCAATCCCGGTAAATCCAGCGAATTTAAAAATTCAGGCGGATAGTTGACGACATCATCTTGGTTAGTAGCCGAATCAACTGATATATCCTCAATTCGCCTGTAATTTGTTCTTGAATTTTGAAATTTAATTCATTTACATCTTTTTTTTTTTTTTTTTTTTTTTTTATGTAAGAGGAGGGCAAACGAGCTGGCGGGTCACGGATGGACGTGATCACCGCCGCCCATGAACTCTTGCAACATCCGAGGATTTACAAGAGTGTTGCCGGCCTTGTAGGTAGGAATAAACGCCTTTTTTGAAGGTACCCATGTCGTACCGATCTGGAAATACCGCCGAAGGGAGTTCGTTCCACATTCGAGTGGTACGTGGAAAAAATGTCCTTGAGAACCGCACAGTGGAGGATCGCCACGCATCCAGGTGGTAGGGATGGTATCGGAGGCGATGGCGCGCTGTGCGGTGATGAAATTCGGCGGCAGGCATCAGATCGAATAGTTCTTCGGAACACTCCCCGTTGTAAATGCGGTAGAAGACGCACAACGAAGCCACGTCTCTACGCAATGCCAAAGAGTCCAGCCGTTCGCAGAACACCGGGTCCCCGACAACTCGAACGGCTCTCCGTTGTACGCGGTCAAATGGTAGAAGCTGATATTGGGGTGATCCGGACCAGAGATGAGAACAGTACTCCATGTGTGGCCGGACCTGCGCCTTATAGAGCGCAAGTCTTTGGCCAGGTTTGAAGTACTGCCTCGCTCTATTGATCACTCCCAATTTCATCGAGGCCAACTTGGCCTTGCTCTCCAGATGACCACGAAACTGACAGTCGCTCGAAATGTCGAGACCCAGTATTCTGATACTTGGCGAGGCAATGAGGGGAGTGCTCTCGAAGAGCGGTGATACGACAAATGGGGTTTTCTTAGTGGTGAACGCGCAAACCTGTGTCTTTAGGGGATTGAACTGAACGTGGTTAAGTTCACCCCACTCAGAGACCATCCCCAGGGAGGTCTCTATTGAAGACACAAGTTTCATTCGGCACTCGTCGACGTTTTCCCGAGTGAGACCTGCACGGCCGGAATATACCGCATCCCCAGTACTGTCATCCGCATAACAATGTATGTTGGAGATATCCAACATATCATTGATATGCAGGAGGAACAGAGTTGGGGATAGCACGCAGCCTTGGGGTACACCAGCGTTCACGGGCTTGGGGTCCGAGCAAAAACCGTCGAGAACGACCTGTATGCTCCGCCCAGTGAGGAAGCTGGTGATCCACTTGCATAAACTCTCGGGAAGCCCATAGGAAGGTAGCTTCGAAAGAAGCCCCTTGTGCCATACACGATCGAAGGCTTTCGCCATATCCAGACTAACTGCCAGACCCTCTCCCTTGCTTTCAATAACAGCTGCCCAACGGTGTGTAAAATACAACAGAAGATCACCAGCCGATCGACCATGGCGAAAGCCATATTGCCGGTCATTGACCAACTGGTGATCCTCGAGGTAGGTTAGGAGCTGTTTATTGATAATGCTCTCCATTACTTTGGAGAGCAGAGAGGTAATGGCGATAGGTCTGTAGTTAGCTGGTTCCGAGCTATCACCTTTTTTAGGGATCGGATGGACAAGGGCACGCTTCCATGTGACCGGGACTACGCCTTTAAGGTAGGAGTACCGAAATAGACGCGTTAGCACTGGAGTCAACTCAGGGGCACACCTTCGTAGCACCAATGGAGAAATGCCATCCGGCCCACTCGACTTATGAACGTCCAAGGAAAATAGAGACTGCCTAATAGTTTTCTGCCGAAAAACTATTTCCGGCATTGAGCTCTGACACCGCGGGATGATAGGCGGTGTCTTCCCCTGGTCGTCCAAAGTCGAGTTGGAGGCGAAAAGAGTGCCCAAGAGATCGGCTTTCTCTTTTGCCGTGTGGGCCAGAGAGTCATTCCCCATGTGCAACGGCGGTAGGGACGGCTGGCTAAAGTTTCCCAGAGTGGCCTTTGAAAGCGCCCAGAATTTGCGCGTGCCAGGCGGGTACTTTGCCAGCTGATCCCCAATTTTGACGACATGCTTGAACTTTGCTCTAGCGATTTGCCGTTTGAAGAATCTGGAGGCACGATTATATTTCCTCTTCAGAACTTTAGAGTTCGGATCCTTAGTGACTAACGCATTGACCCAAGCTTGATAAGCCTGCCGTTTGCCAGCTGATGCAGCCCTGACAGACGCATCAAACCAAGGCCGCGATCTGCCACCAAGTGGTACCACAGAGCTTGGTACAAATAGTTCCATGCCCTGTAGTATCACATCAGCTACAGCCGCAGCGCAGTCACTAGGATCATCGGAAGGGAAACAAATCGGCCCCCATGGGTAGGATGCAAAAAAGGACCGCATTCCATCCCAATCCGCTGACTTGTAGTGCCAAACGCGTCGAGTCGCAGGTGTTGTGCGAGCCGACCGTTGAATGGGCACTACACTCCGTACCAGACAGTGATCAGAGGAACCTAAGGGAGCCTCGACAGTGATCTGGTACTTTTCTGGACGTGTAGTCAGCAGAAGATCCAACAAAGAGGGCGTGTGGCTGTCCACGTCCGGTAGACGAGTGTGCGTCTTTACCAGCTGGGACAGACCATTTGCCAGAGCAAAGTCAAACACAGATCTCCCCGCGTAGTCGGTGGCACGTGACCCTAGCCAATCGGCATGGTGCGCATTAAAGTCCCCGAGGACTACGACTTCGGCGGAGGGAGTCTGTGAAAGCAGATCGTCAATCTTCGCCTGAACATGGCCCAAGAGTTGATCCGTTTCTGCATTACCACTATGGGACCTGTAGAGGCACGCGTAGACTCTGACATGGTCGTCCATGTCCACGCGTAGCCAAAGTAAAGACAGGTCCCGACCTTCAAAAACCTGAAGGCGACGGTAGCAGATATCCTCCCTTACGAACACAGATACCCCGGCGTGTGGTATAAAATGGTGTTCTAGTTTATACCCGGGGTATGACAGGTACGCTGTGTCGCTAGGTTGAGATATCTGCGTTTCCGTCAGAAACAACAAGGCCGGCTGCGCCGTCTCTAGATGATAATGGACGGCGTTCAAGTTGGAATGAAGTCCCCGGATGTTGCAAAAGTCCACATTTAGAGTGGGTCGGGGTGCCGCTGCGTTGACTCGTCGTTTGCCCTCATAAAACACAAAAGGCGATACTTTGCCCGCCCCAGATACGACGGGCAGCCCGAGCAAAATCCGAGAATCATTTCCCCGATTTTGCTCGGGGAGGGGGTCCCCGGCTTCATCAAAGCCGGTACCCTCCTGGGGTATTTTTCTTATAGGCATCGCTTTCATGTTTGGCGCGGGGGGGGGGGAGGTTGGGCTTCCGGATTCTCTCACTCACCGACGGAACATAACCAAATGAATTTGGTTACTACACGTCGGTCTTCTGTGAGAGGGTGGTCCTTCCCCGGTCGAGCCAGCCCAATACGAGCTGTAGTCGGATAACTACAGCTAGGCTCTACCACCTTAATCTATGTTTTTTGCAGCCAATATAGCCCTTTCGCTCAACCAATCATGGTTTCTGTAATTTTGAGCAACATCTGGAAACATCTTTTGAATAAAATTCATCTTTTGATCTAGTTAACTGACAAAAACTTTGAGGAAAGTTAATGCAACCAGTCAAGGTGTCTATAGGAAATTTTCCATTACCAATGTCAATGAGTTGTTTAGAGAATATGTCTACAGATTGGTCATTTTGCAACTTGACACGCATATTCTTGCTTAAATGTAATACCTTCACATGCTTCCACAAATTGGAGGATTTTAAATATGCATTAAGTTCATCAGCTGGCGTTGATCGTAGAATCACTGGCAATATTTGACGAAAATCTCCTGCTAATAAAATCATTGCACCACCAAATGGGTTATGATTGCTCCGTAGATCTTGTAAGGTTCTATCTAAAGCCTCAAAAGATTTTTTATGTGCCATCGTGCATTCATCCCAAACAATCAATTTACATTGCTGCAAAACCTTTGCCACTGCAGAGTTCTTCGAAATGTTGCAGATTGTGGTTTCGTTGCTTTGCATGTGTAAGGGCAATTTTAGTGCTGAATGAGCTGTTCTACCACTTTCAAGCAAAGTTAATGCGATTTCTCACGAAGCGAGTGCAAGTGCAATTTTATTTTGTGAGCGAATTGTTGCTAATAAAAATGAAATCAAAAAAAATAATCCTGTACTACCAGGTGCATCTAAGAAGTAAATCCCTCCTCTTTTATCATTTATTACTTTCATAAGTGTATCAAATACATACTTCTGTTGTTCATTCAATAGTGGAAGATTTGTTTGAATTAATTCTTTCAAAGTATTGAGATCATACAGTTTTTCTCGGTGCAACTCTTGGTTAAAAGCATCATGCATTGGAAGATTGGGCGCGGCCAGGCCTAATTGAAATAATAGTTTGTTTGACATCATCAAGCACATGTCCTCAATTGAAATCAATACTTCATTGTAAATTTCTTCGCTTATTTGTATATTTGGATTTCCCCTTCTAATCCGTATTTGATACAAAATATCATCACACATATTATCTTTGTACTTAATCCACAAATCCATTGGGTTTGATGGGAAGCATGTAGATATGATTATAGAAAACAATGTTCGTATTTGATGAGCTTGTGATGATATTACAGCATCATTGAGAGTTTGATCCCAATGAGCATTTTTCTAGCAATCGCAAACGTTGGCAAGCTCTTTTGTATGATCCACACAAATCACCATCAACAGTTCGTACATGTTGGAATGATGTTGGGCCACGTACATTGTCTAATAGCAGTCGTGAATAAAAACTTTCATCATTGCTTTGATGTACTAAATAAATTCGACCAAACGCATCGGTAGAATATATATCTGGGTATCCTGAAACTGGTTTTCCTTGATTCCGTGGTATAAATCTCCTTAAGGATTGATTCCAAGTATAATATTTTGGCATTTCAGAATATAACAATGTTTGAGCAAAAGCATCGTTTTGGCATATATAAAAAAACTGGTTAATGTAATAGATGGTGGCTGTACAGCTCTTTGTACTGCGTTCTGTGCTGTAAAATATAATCTTTTGTCCATTTTCTAAATGCACAGCTAAATGAACAACAGTAGGGTGTCTCTCATGAATAGGAAAAGAAAATATTCGCCAAACTGCTTCATTACTACTAACATAGCGACCCATTTGGTATTGGGTAACTTCATCATTGGAATTCTCTGCATTAATACCAATCACAGCCATATCCCTTTAGTTACATATTTGCAAATGTATTTAATAGATTTTACTGAATGGCAAGATTCAACGTTGATGTGCGCTTTGAAGGTCTTTGATAAAATGGGTGAATCCAGCGATTATCTATTTCAATATCTTGTTGATTTAATTTGACAATTGTTGATCTTCCATTTTCTGCTGTCTATCGGCGACGATACAAAGGATAACCGTCAAAACCAGTGATTGTTTCAGATATTAATGTCCGTGTATAGTGTTTGTCCGATATCGTTTTGAACATTTACCATCCACCAAACATGGTAAATTTTGATTAAGAGTTATAACTACCTCATGCAATCCAGGATCTACTTCTACATTAGGGATTTCAGCTGGTATTACTGCATCAATTTCATTTGACTTTATCTTGTCAACTAACCAAATCAAAATATGTGCATGTGGCAATCCCCGTTTCTGCCACTCCACAGAATGCATCCAGCGGCGTGTCTCTCCAAACACATAATGTTTCACAATGAAATCCATTAAAGATTTCAACTTTTGTATAAAGACTCTGACTGTGTCTATTTCTATCCAGTGTGGATTGCATGTAAATGTGATGAACAAATCTGCTGTACCATAATGACAAACATATGACATGGCATTTTGAGCATATTCATGCATATGTCGAGGGCTTACGATGTATATTGCTGGAAGAATAGTTATTCGACTAAGATTCTGTGCATTTCCATCAGTATTAATCGCATCTCGAAGGTGAATATACTCTTCAGATCTGAGTTTTGTCTGATTCAACCTGAAGAATGTTAATCTCTCCGTTTAAATTTTTACATACATGTCTAAAACATACTTGTGATATAATCGCCGACGTTTGAGTAAGTGATTATCATCATTAGGCGGTAGGAAAAATAGTTCATTGAACTGACTTTTTTGTTGGTTTTAGAACCTGAAACAGATTTTTGTTTTCATAACATTGAAAATAAAAATAAAATAATATAGTGACTGATAATATATCTCCTTGCTAAACTAATATTTTTTATTACCTGTAATGGGATTTATCATCTTGTTTGAGAAATCATAGCCATCTTCACCTTGCCAAAATATAATGGGATATTGATATGCGTCATATGAGCGGTGTGTTTCCTTTATACGTTGTAATTGATCATTCCGACGATGTAAAACAATAAAATGTAATGTAAACGTGGTTCAGTTCACCCCACTCAGAGACCATCCCCAGGGAAGTCTCTATTGAAGACACAAGTTTCTTTCGGCACTCATCGACGTTTTCCCCAGAGAGACCTGCACAACCGGAATATACCGCATCCCCAGTGCTGTCATCCGCATAACAATGTATGTTGGAAATATCCAACATATCATTGATGTGCAGGAGGAACAGAGTTGGGGATAGCACGCAGCCTTGGGGTACACCAGCGTTCACGGGCTTGGGATCCGAGCAAAAACCGTCGAGAACGACCTGTATGCTCCGCCCAGTGAGGAAGGTGGTTATCCACTTGCATAAACTCTCGGGAAGCCCATAGGAAGGTAGCTTCGAATAAAGCCCCTTATGCCATACACGATCGAAGGCTTTTGCCATATCCAGACTAACTGCCAGACCTTCTCCCTTGCTTTCAATAACCGTTGCCCAACGGTGAGTGAGGTATAACAGAAGATCACCAGCTGATCGACCATGGCGAAAGCCATACTGCCGGTCATTGATCAACTGGTGATCCTCGAGGTACGTAAGGACCTGTCGGTTTATGATAATCTCCATTATTTTGGAGAGAAGGGAGGTAATGGCGATAGGTCTGTAGTTAGCTGGGTCCGAGCTATCACCTTTTTTAGGGATCGGATGGACAAGGGCACACTTCCATGAGACCGGGACTACGCCTTTAAGGTAGGAGTGCCGAAATAGACGCGTTAGCACTGGAGTCAACTAAGGGGCACACGTTCGTAGTACCAGTGGAGAAATGCCATCCGGTCCACTCGACTTATGAACGTCCAAGGAAAATAGAGTCTGCCTGATAGTTTTTTACCGAAAAACTATTTCCGGCATTGAGCTCTGACACCGCGGGATGATAGGCGGTGTCTTCCCGTGGTCGTCCAAAGTCGAGTTGGAGGCGAAAAGAGTGCCCAAGAGATCGGCTTTCTCTTTTGCCGTGTGGGCCAGAGAGTCATTCCCCATGTGCAACGGCGGTAGGGACGGCTGGCTAAAGTTACCCAGACTGGCCTTTGAAAGCGCCCAGAATTTGCGCGTGCCAGGCGGGTACTTTGCCAGCTGATCCCCAATTTTGACGACATGCTTGAACTTTGCTCTAGCGATTTGCCGTTTGAAGAATCTGGAGGCACGGTTGTATTTCCTCTTCAGAACTCTAGAGTTCGGATCCTTAGTGACTAACGCATTGGCCCAAGCTTGATAAGCCTGCCGTTTACCAGCTGCTGCAGCCCTGACAGACGCATCAAACCAAGGCCGCGATCTGCCACCAAGTGGTACCACAGAGCTTGGTACAAAAAGTTCCATGCCCTGAAGTATCACATCAACTACAGCCGCAGCGCAGTCACTAGGATCGTTGGAAGGGAAACAAATCGGCCCCCATGGGTAGGATGCAAAAAAAGACCGCATTCCATCCCAATCCGCTGACTTGTAGTGCCAAACGCGTCGAGTCGCAGGTCTTGTGCGAGCCGGACGTTGAATGGGCACTACACTCCTTACCAGACAGTGATCAGAGGACCCTAAGGGAGCCTCGACAGTGACCTGGTACTTTTCTGGATGTGTACTCAGCAGAAGATCCAACAAAGAGGGCGTGTGGCTGTCCACATCCGGTAGAGGAGAGTGCGTCTTTACCAGCTGGGACAAGCAAAGTTAAACACAGATCTCCCCGCGCAGTCGGTTGCACGTGACCCTAACCATTCGGTATTGTGCGCGTTGAAGTCCCCGAGGACTACGACTTCGGCGGAGGGAGTCTGAGAAAGCAGGTCGTCAACCTTCGCTTGAAGGTGGCCCAACAGTTGATCTGTTTGTGCATTATCACTATGGGACCTGTAGAGGCACGCGTAGAATCTGACGTGATCGTCCATGTCCACGCGCAGCCAGAGCACGGACAGGTCCCGACCTTCAAAAATCTGAAGGCTACGGTAGCAGATATCCTCCCTTACGAACACAGATACCCCGGCGTGTGGTATAAAATGATGTTCTAGTTTATACCCGGGGTATGATAGGTACGCTGTGTCGCTAGGTTGAGATATCTGCGTCTCCGTCAAAAACAAAAAGGCCGGCTGCGCCGTCTCAAGGTGGTAGTGGACGGCGTTTATACGACGGGCATCCCGAGCAAAATCCGAGGATCATTCCCCCAATTTTGCGCGGGGAGGGAGTCCCCGGCTTCATCAAAGCCGGTACCCTCCTTGGGTATTTTTCTTTTATGCATCGCGTTCATGTTTGGCGGGGGGGGGAGTTCGGGCTTCCAAATTCTCTCACTCACCGACGGAGTATAACCAAATGAATTTGGTTACTACACGTCGGTCTTCTGTGAGAGGGTGGTCCTTCCCCGGTCGAGCCAGCCCAATACGAGCTGCAGTCAGATAACTACAGCTAGGCTCTACCACCTAAAAAATTATTTATATAATCATTATATTTGTATAATCTATATCTATATATACATTATATTTGTATAATCTACAGTAACCAATAAAGAAATTCCATATATCTTTGTGATATTTAGTTTATCTATCTTTAGATTTTATAATAAAAAATAGAAATTGCCATATGCGGGTTAAAGTGATGTTACAAAAATATTTTTTTTCAATATTATAATTCAAACTTAGGTATAAAGTTATTCTATAGGGTTAACTTATAGGACAAAAATATATAGCTGTTTTAGAATTAGGTATATCTTGTAGAGAATCACGACTCAGTATATTAACGGAGACTCACCAATAATAGTCTACAAAAGTGTCGTAAAAGTCGTGTTTCTTTTGATATTGACTGCAAGTCATATTTACAGTTAGCTTTTTTGTTTATTATCCGGAAATTTCTCTAAAAACCAGACCTTCAAAAGAAATAGGTTGAGAACATTTACTTTTTTAATTGACTGTCAGGTTTGAAATTCAGTGGAAAATGCGTTGTACTTCGAATATTGTAATATTTTAAAACTAGTCGTAAATTGAAAATTTTTACAAAAAACGTTGTGTATCGTTTTTTTAGCAATTGGAATTCTTTAACCTGATTTAAATTTCATGGTGTTTGTCAACATTGAAACTAGTGGTTAAATTAGAACCATTATAAGACGTTTAAAAAAATTAAGTAGATACACTATTAGTCCTCCTCTACAGTATATTATAGGAATCTACAAACAGAATAACTATAATACAAGTAATACAAAAATATAAATATTATTTTAAAACACTCTTATAAAAAAATGATATTTTCAATTTTAAACAGTAATCTTTTACAATAATAATAACCGACGTTTCGTAAAAAATCATTTTAGGCACATCTAACTAAAATGAAAGGTGTTTTTTTTTCCATAAAATCTAAAATACAAGTTCCAAATGTATAATTTTGTTTGACAAAAACTTCTAGGTGGCGTTATAAAACTAAAGTAGAGTAGATAGATATCCATATTACTCGTTTGAACACGTCGGTGTAACATACTGGTTGACGACTTATTGCATTCGTAACACTTGCTATCAGTTTCACTGCATATCAAGTATGGTATCATTGAAAAACTACTGAATATATTTTTATTACAAAGTATTTAGAAAATTAAAAATTCTACATTCTATTTCCTAACCAAATACCTAACATTTATTCAGATACGCGAAGCCATTTCCTGAGTATGACACACGCCACAAGTATATCGATTATCATACCATTTATATATTTCAAGGCTACAAAGCTTCAAAATTTAGTTTCATATCACAGATTTAGTTTAATTAAATACTGAAGCTCTATTTCATCAACACTACCTATCTGCGCTTTAATACGGAGTTCGTACATGTGTATCTAAGAATTTTGTATATTATGAGAAGACAATGCTACAAGATTCATTTATATATCACAGATTTGGTTTGGACAGGTACTGACACTATATTTCATTATTTCCTCTCTAGTATAGCTTACAATACAATTACTACGCCATTGGTAAAGCTGTATATGTACGTGTATATGTATACTGTGACTAAACGATAATTGCAATAATTGAAAAAAACTCAAAGGACCGCCATATCCTAATAAACATAATAAAACAGATACAATATTAATTATTATATAGACGTACGTATATTGAGCTCTTTAAATACAAACATGGAGAATAAAACAAGTATTATGGATGAATAGAAACAACAAATCGAAATACATTGTTTTATTTAAATCAATACCCACGTATATGAAGAGGTACCTATGAATCTATTGTCCGATGGGACGCTTGTTAAGTTCACTGGGACTTTTCTATTTACTCTCATAATGTTGCATATGAATGCAACCTCGATTCCAGACAATACTTGTCTATCAGCCAATTAAAAGCCTACTAATTAATGTTCTGAATATTGCCCAGTCATAGGCTAGAGTACACTAGAATATACTTTAGTTTTATGGAAAAATATACAAAACTTTATTGGAAATTCATTTTCTTAAAATAACAACTACAATACATTTATTATTCATCGTATGTTATCTATTTTCTTTATTAACTTTTATTACGTACTATGAAAATGAAATAGATTTGTACTACACCTATAATCATTTTCGCTGCCACAAACATCTGTATATTTCTTAACATTATATAACTTAATATGTTTAATTTTAATATTCTACCAATTAATTTCTTTTTGTAGTAATATCAATATTATCAATAAAATTTTTATAACTATTGAAATTTAAACTGAACCTTAATGAGATAAATAATTTAAGATCTCAATGATAACACTAATACTGCAATGTATTGTAACCCATAATAACAAGTGGAACAGTCTAATACTCTTTAGAGGTATAAAAAATTACACATAAGTACAATTTTTGTCTGGAATTTTGTCTGAAATAAATTAATTATTGTATTAGAAAATGTAACCACGTACTGTCCCTCTTTATACGTGCGAGCCTTAGAAGGTGTCCTTGGGTCCCATTCTGGATTTGTAAATCCTTTGTGTCTGTTTCAACCGGGTTAATTTTTATTTAATTAGTAATAAATAACAGAAGTTTTGATTTGTTATGGTGATTTTTTTATATATAAATGTTTTTGATATCTTATAAAGACATTATTCGAATGATTGTCAGAACGTTTGATTGTAATACAATAAATCATGCAATTACGACATTACTTCTTATTTTACCATCATTGACCATTATAAATAACTTTTAAAAAGCATCAATACTTAAGATATTGTTGACCATAGATATGTAGGTAACTATTTACTAAAAAAATATTATAGCTATTACCACCCTTTACTCCTCAATACTCCATGATATTTAGATCAGCTAAGTTTCGTATTTACGTAATTACGTCGTTATTTTAATAAAAACAACGCTTTAAAAATGTCTAAGCGCATGTTTTTGGAACAATAAAAACTGTTATAGCAGATTACTTATCTATATTCATAGTTTTAGCACAGCTGTTAAAACGCAATACATATATACATACAAGTAGAATATATTTCCTTTGCGATACATATTCGTATTTCTTAACACATAGATGCTGCTAGTTTCATGAAACGCATGTCAACAATTTGTTTAAAACACCATGTGATCTTTTGTCTTTAACATACCTTAGTCTGCCTTATCATCTTTCAAAAACTCTTTGTAAGTCGATATTATTGTCTAAAACAATTGAAAAACATATTTAATATTAATATTACTCTTTGAATCTCTGTGCAACATTACACTGTCATTATTATTATAATTTAGAGCATTCGAAATTTTCAAAAGTGAAATAAAAGTTCAGTTCTAAAATTTCACCTTCAAAAGTAATTTACACCCGCTTCAAAAAAACAACCGTCAAGTTAGCACACTATGAGTGCTACTCCAAATAAATTACTTTGAGGAAATTACTCTTTCCTGCGAAACAGAACCTCGAGTCTAGAGTCGTCTCGAGTCAGTGATAAGGCCACGTCAAGAAATTAAAGAACAGTTGAATTCAGGACTTCTCTAATTACGAGTATCTAACAAGTCTCAGTGAAGACGTTTTAAATTAAATTTTTGTGGGATAAAAATAAAAATTCAGAAGTTATAGAAATATTTTTTATTCATCCTCGGAAAGTTTTTCATTTCAATAAATACGCTAATTTAATTTACACTAAGTAAAAATATACATATCTTCATTATTATTATTGTATATATACAAATTTAAAAAAAAAGATTTTGTTTCATATTTTCATTTACCAAAATACAATTTTAATGTTTCGTACATGTAACATCCATTTTATAGTCCACCAGACGAAGTCGCGGGTAACAACTACTGCTACATAAATCATTATCATATTCTAGCTAACATTCTAATTGCCAGATACAATGGACTCAATATGATCGATAACATCTAAATTATTGTAACCAGTAATTTCCGCTTTATTGATGACACATCGATACTAGATTATTACACAAAATGGCTTTCTTATGTAGAATATTTGTACGTTTGATCATTTACTTATTTATGTCCAATAGTACATTATATGTTATAGACAATAATTTGTAAAGAAATTTTGTATCTCTTTGTGACATTTAACTTATTTATCCTTATATTTTTTAACAAAAGAGTCTTCTACGTGCGGGTCAAAGTCAAGTTACAAAAATATTTTTATAATAATATAATATAGTAAATATTGTAATCCAACTGTTTTCCTTATTATTCAATATTGTAATCCAAACTTAGATATTGAGTGATTCTATAACATAAAAATGTATAGATATGTTTTAGATTTAGGTATAATAAAATCACGACTCAGTTAATTCCTATTAACGGAAACTTACCGATAATAGCCTACAAAAGTGTCGTAACGCCCATGCCTCTTCGGTTATTGACTAAGAGTTATATTTGCATTTAGCGGTTTTGTTTATGATTCGGAAAAATTTCTCAAGACCTGACCTGAAAAAGGTTAACAACATTTACATTTTAATTGGCCGTCAGTTTTGAAAAACTTGGATGAAAAATACGTTGGCACTGTTTTTTGCATTTCATCTCTTGTATTGTTTTGAAACTAGTCTTGAAGCCGTAAATTCAAAATTGTTTTACAAAAACGTTTGCATTGTTATGCTTAGCGATTGGAAATCGTTAGCCTGATTTAAATTTCATTGTAACTGTTTACATTGAAACCAGTGTTTTTTTTTATTTAAAATATCTTTATTCAAGAGAGGCATATACACGCAATTTTTAATCGTCAACTATTATAATAAAAAAGGTTAGTGTAGTCATTTAGTGAATGAGCTACCACTGGCTCGGAATGCTGCTCTGCTGAGAAGAGCCAGAAACTAAACAGTTGCTTTTCTTAAAAGAAATTTATCATTTTTTGTTGTATACATTATAATATCGACCTAACATCCCCAAACTTCGATGAACTAAAAACTCTTGAATGCCATAATAAGATTTATTTAATAATACACCTTTAAACTAATTTTTGAGTCAGTCAGTTCTAACATTCCATTGTTAAGGTGAAAGATAGAAAATTGACTATATTTAAGCATTTAGGGTTATTTAGAATTTAAAACCAAATTATTAATTTTGACTTGTTAACTCCCCTTGACAGAGCTTTGTTCACTTTGTCCTAATTAGTTTTATTAAGCCCAACTTTAAAAATAAGCAAAATATGATAAGCTAAAAGTCCATGTCACATAGATTTATTACGAAGAAGGGCAAGTAATTAACGTAAAGTAAAAATAGAAAAAGACCAAGATTTAATTCCTGTCGAACACCCATTTTTGAGTGAAATTTATAATTATTTACCTCAATCAAGTAAGTAAGAGGAAATAAGATCAAGTGCAGCACTACACACACCATAGTGGTTGAGTTTGCATACTAATGTTTCTAATTGCACCAGCAAAGTTCACTGTTAGCAATCTGCTGCACTAAAAAAGTCACTTTTGATATTTGAAATATTTATTAACGACTCAGTTACATAAAAATTATGGCAGCCACAACACACACACAGTCAGATGAAAAGCAAAGGTTATTTTTCATCTAAAACATTTCAAAAGACAGCCTTCGTTTGTATAATTTTGTTCAACATAAACTTGTAAAACATATGTGGCATTGTAAAATTAGAATAAATATCAAAATTACTCGTCTAAATATGTCGGTAACTTATTGTATTCGTAATGCCTGCTATCAGCTTCACTACGTTCTCGTATCAAGTATAGTATAATTGAAATAGTTATGTATGTATTTCCTTATTATATTGGTATTATTATAATTTAGAGCTTTCAATATTCATTCATTTATTCAATATCGTAATCTGATTATTTTATTTATTATTTAACATTGTAATCTAAACTTAGACATAAAGTCATTCTATAGGATGATTTAATAGGATCCGACTATATACCTATCTTTTAGCTATATGTCGTAGAGAATCACATCTCAGTATATTAAGGGAAACTCTCCGATAATAGCCTACACATGTGTCATACCGGACGTGCCTCTTCGGTTACAGAATGAGAGTTAAATTTACACTTAGCCTTTTTATATATGATTCGGAAATTGCTTTCAAGATCTGGCCTGAAACAGAAGTAGGTTAACATTAGTTACTTTATAATTGGTCGTCAGTTTTGATAAACTTGAATGAAAAATTCGTTGTTACTGTTTTTGTAAAAATGTTTTAACATAAAACCAGTGATTTACATTAGAACCAGCACGGATATTATAAAAAGATATTAACAAAATTAAGTACACTATTAGTCCTCTACTACAGTAGGTATATATAATATATAATATATAATACAATACAATCAGTAAATAGAAATGCTACACATAAAAATAGTGGATGTTTTAAAAGAAGTAATCATTCATAATGGAAGTATTAATTACAGACCAATGTTATGTAAGAAATTACTGTAGCCACATCTAACTTAAATGAAAAGCGATTTTTTATTCAATAAATTTAAAAATGCAGGCAGGCCTTAATTATATATTTTTTTTAACATAAACTTATTCGTGGCATTGTAAAGTAAACAAGAGCAGACGTCGGTGTAACATATTGGTTGACAACTTATTGCATTCGTATTAGCTTCACTACATATGAAGTATGGTGCACTGGAAACACTTGGGAATATATTTTTTATTATTCCAGTAGCTAGAAATTTATTACTTTAGTTAGTTAAGTTATTACGTTACTGGATAGTTGTCTCCCAGGCGTGAAAGACAGTGACATGGGAGTGAAAGTAGGTGACCTTAAGGTCAATTGCTTGCTATATGCAGATGATGCAGTGCTCATTGCATCATCAGAATGCGATTTGCAGGCATTGGTCACCACTCTGAAAGATGGGTGTGAAAATAATGGTCTAAACCTGAATGCAGATAAGACGAAGGTTCTGATATTTGAAAGAAATGAAGAAAGAACAGAATGTAAAATCAACGTGAATGGTAAGATAATAGAACAAGTGAATGAAGTGGTATATTTGGGAAGTATGTTTAGCAGAGACGGAAGATACGAAATGGATGTGGAAAGACGTATTGCTGCCGGTAACAGAGTTAACGGTGCTTTGGCTGCATTGTTAAGACGGCGAAACGTCAGCATAGCTGCACGTTTGGCTGTACACAATGCAGTTTTGCTACCGACGCTGTTATACGGCAGCCAAACGTGGGTAACGCAGAAGAAGAATGTAAGAAAGATGAATGCTGTGGAGATGCGATCTCTTCGCCGAATTTGCGGAGTCAGTTTAGCTGACCGAATCCGCAATGAAGAGATCCACAGAATGGCAGGCACTAGCGAAAATATCGCAGTGAGAATGAAGAAGAACGTGCTGAGGTGATTTGGGCACGTCGAAAGAATGAGTGATGAAATCATGGTAAAAAAGATTTATAAAGGAAAAGTGAGCGGTAAGAGGAGGCTTCGAGTGACCTTCGAAAACACAGTAGCTATGATACTGGAGGAAGGTCACGTAAAAAGCTTGAGGACCCCCGGAGGGCATGTATGAAGAGGTTGATCTCTGTGGTCGAGGCGAAAGAGGTATGCAGGGACCGTAGCGTTTGGCGCTCCGTCGTCTCTGGCTACCCCCAAGGGACAGGGCGTGAAGGTAAGTAAGTAAGTAAGTAAGAAAGTTATTACTTCTTCATGTCTGTTTCTTTATCATATTCCTTGTTTTTAATAAAGATAACTTGCAGAACACTTTCCTTGGGGTGAAACAAGCCGCAAGGCTATCACTTAATCCATTTATATATCTCGAGTTAATTATGCTACAAGACTCTTTTTAATATCACAAATTTAGTCAGGTACTGAAGCTGTACTTTAACAACACTCCCTATCTGCGCTCTAATACGGACTTCGTACATACCTAAGAATATTATATATTTTACTTATGTTATGCAAATTATAACCAAAAAAGTCAATTTTCCATATTTTTTATTTCTTTATGACAATTGCCACTAGGTCATTAAAATAATCATCTATTACTTTTATCACAGCACTCAAAAACACATATATGTGAATGCTGTAACAAAAGTATATTTATAATGATTTCAAACTATTGGAAAGGATCTCAATATCCTTCTTATACCACCAAAATAGACATTCTTCAAATTCTATTGAAAAAAAGAGAATGGAAAAGTATTAATGGATGAATAGAAACAGAATATCGAAACACATTGTTTTTATTTAAATCAATACCCACGTATATGAAGGGGTACCTATGAAACTATTGTCCGATGACAGGCTTGTTAAGTTCACTGAGTTTTTTTATTATATCATATGCACACTAGATTTTAAACAATACTTGTCTATCAGCCAATGAAAACGCTTCTAATTAATGTTCTGAATATTGCCAAGTCATACGCCAGAGTGCACTAGAATATGTTTTAGTTTTATAGAAAAAGATATGCAAATCTTTACTATTTTTTTTCAATACAATAACTACAATACCTTCTTGAAGTTATTTAAGTTAAACAATGATGTATTAGATTTTATTCCATTTCTTCGTACGCATTACGTATTATAAATATAACATATGTTTGTACTACACCCATCGCGTCATATTCACCGCGATAAGCACTGAATACATGATAACTTCATAAATATTAGCTAAAGCGTTAAAACAATTTCAGAAAGAGCCTATTAATCTTTTTTTAATTGGCTGCTACTTAAAGACTACAATATACTGTTAAAACCGGGCAAATAATGCTTAAATTTAATGTAATTATATTACGTTAAAAAGTTAATAAACCTGGTAGTCTATGCACTATTTATATTTATTATAATTTATAGACATAATCATGAACTAATTGACAGAATATTGGAATTTAATAAGAGTACTTCGATTACAATAATTCTCATTAGTGTATCAATTATTAATACAATTTGATAAAAATAGACCTTACATTTAAGTAAATATGTTTATTTGATATTTATTGAATTAAAATATAAATATTAAGTAGATTTAATAGGTTTGACATTACTCTCTTGTTGGAAATTATTATTATATTATAATATTTACACCAACATAAGTCAAATTTCTTACCTACGTAATGACGTCATTATTTTAAAGTATTAACAGGTATACTATGAAACTGAAAAAGCGGTAAACTTTTAACTGCCTCCGTGTATGCAAGCTGTATCTCAAATTATGTAATTTGGTACGATTTTTGCAACTTGAGCTATAACTTTATAAACTAAACGATTATAATTAATAATTTTGTATTATCTTACATAAAAGTTTATACATAACAAAATATTTTATAAACCATTAAAGTACATAAACAACTCTATGACTCAACTTCATGCTGTTTGCGGTTCTGATATGTCAGTTTGTCGTTACTAACTTAATATTAAGCTGTATATTTAAGTTTTATCTACTAAATCTATAATTTGTATCTCTAGGGATATGTTTGGGACAACAGTAACTGTAAGGGCAGATTACTTATACCTGTATTGATTGTTTCATCAAAGCTAATGTAATGCAATAAGTAGAATAAATTTCCTTGGCGGCACTCATTCATGACTCTCTCTGTCACACATGCGCGTCTTATGAAAAAAGCTTAACTTAGACTGCGATCTCACGTTGTGTTTCAAATCATACTATCCAAAACAATCCATGGATATGTTTAATATTAATATCAGTGTTTGAATGTTAATATAATTTACAGCTTTAAAAATGGGAAATTTTTAAAATAAAATAAAAATAAATTACATTCAAATGTAACTTACACCCACTTCAAAGAACAACCGTCAAGTTAGCATACTATCAGTGCTACTTCAAATAAATTGCTTTGAGGAAATTACTCTTCCCCGGAAACAGAGCCTCGAGTCTAGAGTCGTCTCGAGTCAGTGATAAGGCCACGTCAAGAAGTTAAAGAACAGTTGAATCATCGGGACATCTCTAATTATCTAACGAGACTCGATAAAAAGATTTTTAAATACATTTGGAAGATAATATATATTGAGGAACTGGATTTAGTGTATTCTGCTGTTTTTTTGGGCATTACCTTAGATGCAAAATTGCAATGGTGCCCTCATATCTGTTATTTGTCGAGCAGACTCAGTTCTGCCACATACGCGGTTCAAAGAATACGCCGATTGACAAACGTTGAAACAGCTAGAACAGTTTACTTTAGCTACTTTCATAGTGTCATGTCATACGGCATACTTTTATGGGGTAATGCATCAGATATAGATACGATCTTTGTATTGCAGAAGAGGGCTGTTAGAGCAATATAAAATATGAGGCCTCGAGAGTCCTTAAAAAATAAATTCAAAGAATTAAAAATTATGACTATGAAAACAATATATGTATGAAAATTTAGTTTATGTACACAAAAATATTTCAAACTTCAGTAAAAATTATGATGTATACAAAATTAATACTAGAAAGAAAATTGTGATGTACACAAAATTAATATTAAAGATAAACTTGCTCTGCCCATCACTGGGCTCCATAAAATAGGTAATTCATTTAAGGTTAATTGTATACGTTTTTACAATAAACTTCCAGTAAAGTCTTAAATTTGTCTCTAAATAAATTCAAAATATTCATTAAAAGGTATTCTATAGAAAAAAGTTATTACAGTCTAAAGGAATACATTAACGACGGTATGGCCTGGGAATAAACCTACCTACCTAGTGCCTACACATTTTTTCTACCTAGTGCCTACGCATTTTTTCTGACGCTGTTTGTTAATCTCGTTCATTCTACTGGCTGCATCACACCGCTCCCTTAGAAGTCACTACTTGCGGTAGCGGTGGGGGCCGGGTTGCCCCCTTCCCTCAATTATGGCGAAGAGGGTAATGGCTGACCCTTGCGTTATGCTCGTGAACGGGTGCTGCTTGCGGTGACTGATCGTATTCCTGACCACGGATTTCCCTTTTCTTATTATTAATTATTATCGGCTTATCGAATTGATTGCGATCGTTCTAGTTGTTCGTACATTGCTCACTAAATATATTGACGTTTGTGAAACAGTGATCACAATAAAAAAAAATCCCGACTGAGTTTGTTGTGTGGTTCTTCTCAGATCAGAGCGCGTTTGGAACCCTCGTAGCCTTATTTTAAGTTAGAGAATGTCTTTACAGAAGGGCTTTATTTTGATACATACGATTTCAAAATAGGCCTTCCTGTCACTTCCATTTGACGTACACAAGTGATCACTGGTAACGATTCAAAGTGGAAAATATATAAATAAATAAAATAAATAAATAAATAAAAAACCTAAAAATTTTTTTTATTTATTGTTTTATCTATCAGAGCATTTTTATTAACATATTATATAATTTTCACGTCTTGAAAATATGCTTTATTATTATGGCCTATAAACAAATTTTATAAATAGAGTTTGATTAATTTAATTTCTGAAAGTTTAAATTAAATTGTAACATCCTGCTCTATTCTACCAGACAACGTCGCGGGCAACAACTAGTGCTACATAAATTATTATGATATTGTAACTAACAGTCTAATTGGTAATAACAATGGACTCAATACGATCGATGACATCTAAACCACTATAACCTATCATTTCAACCAGATTGATAAGATAATGACATATCGATACTAGATTATTACACAAAATAGGTTTTTTATAAAGCATCAGCAGGATTTATTTCTTTATATACCATTTACAGTTGAAAATAATTGATAAATAAATTCCTTATCTCGTTAGGATTTTTATATGTCCTTATGTATTTGCAGATCTGCACGACATGGGTACCTTCAAACACGGCGCTTACTCCTACCTCCAAGGCCAGCAACACTCTTGTGAATTCTCGGATATTGCAAGAGTTCTTGGGCGGGGGTTATCACGTATCATCTGTGACCCGCCAGCTCGTTTGCCCTCCTCTCATATAAAAAAATAAAAATAAAAAAAAATCTTCTATTAGAGTGTAGCAATCAACAAACCACAACGACTAACAGCAACATAAGTAGGTATTACAAAAAAATATAATTATTTAATAACATCTTTAAAATACAGCATATTTTTAAGAGAAGTAAACCTTTAACAATTAGAATATTAATTAAGAACCTATGTTAAGTTTGGAGCACACCTGACAATCATTTCATTTATTTTTCAATATCAAAAATAGTTATAAATTAAAAATAACAATAATAAATAAAATAGATAAATCGTCTCTAAAATCATCGTCTCCAAAATTTAGAAAATTGTGTCGTAGAGGAAATATTTTTTACACCTGTATCTCGTTTCATAAGCTTTGCTAAAACTATAGATATAAATAATCTGTTACAGTAATTGTTGCAAAAACTTAGACATAATTCATTCTCAGCGTTGTTTGTATTAAAATATACAGCGTTAAAGTAACCTTTCAGTATTTACACTACATGTTACAATAATACTTGAATCTATTTTCAAAAGCCTTATCGTAGAAAGAGGTAAGAAAACCTAATCTAGTCTAGGTTTTGTAAACACGTATACGGTAAGCACTAGATCATTAACAGTGATGATATAAGGTTAACCAGTGTCAAAGCGACATATCAGTAATTTAATTACCTAGTTAATTCAGGCTTCCAGACAAACAGACACATCAGAAACGCAAACAGCATGAAGTCGAGTGATTGAGTTGTTTATATAACTTACATAATTATAGACATACACAGCCTATAAAATTCTACAAAAATACCTACATACTTAATAATTATTTGATTTTGAATGTAGAATCTCTGATAAACCGATAATAACTTTTATCTACGGTTATTATACTTAATTGTGAGTACTGATAAAGTGCTATAGATATATAAATATATATAATATATTAGTGTAATATAACTGTCTCTAAAACGTTCCTTAGAATAGGTTGCCGAATTATATTATTGTTTAGAATAATTTTTATATTAATTAATACCATATTTATAATAATAATACCTTTTCCTGCTGTTTCATCCTCAATCCCAAATAATCATTATAATTTATTATAATTTGGGTAGTTTTTAAAGTTGTACAGTAATAAGTGTCTTATTTGGAGAATGGTTATAAGATTTTTTTTTAATTATGGTTCTTATTAGGAGAAATTAATTTTAAAAATATACAAAATTTATTTGCTTATGGTTACGATCTCCCTCTCGTTCATTCTTTCTTTCTCTCTCTAGATACACAGCGTTTTAAGAGCAGGCACACCCACCTGTTCCATGTTCTGTTATACAATTAAAGCGGGGTGTGGTTTCTCATTGTCATTCAATATACAAATTCGGTCGATTAATCCCGCAAATATCACTAGTTGATTTTACAGTATAAACTCGATGTAACGATACTGAAGAAAATTTAAAATGCGTAAATCGTTGTATTGAGTTTTGTTATATTACGGTGACAATGTATCTAGTTGTAATGTCAATAGGTTGTTTGACAGCTCCCTTAATTCAATATTAAAAAATATAAAGCACACGTGTTCAATAAAACAGTAACTATATTAAGTGCGATCTAGATTAGTTTATAAACTATCGCTATATAATTATTCAAATTTCTTTATTGCACTATTTTAATAGTACCACGTTTATTTCTATACTCAATACAATATTATCAGTTCAAACAAATAATATACAGTGTCACCCCTGCATACAACAAACCTTGCTTAACTTCTTACATATATTAAATATTTTTATACATTTTACTTCCTGTGGAGTCACATCTCTTTATGCGACTGTAACTGAATAGTATTTGTTTTCTTTGTTCTTTTAATATTTTTCTTCCAGTTGTCTCAAAAAAACAGTCCTACATTAAATTTGAACATATTTTGGCGTGTTTTATCAATATATTGTAAATAGCCTTTATGGTATAGCCCAGTGAGAAAAAGACTGATCTGCTCTTTATAAAAAGTGTTTTAAGGCTTTAGCTGAACCAATATTTGAAATTTTGTGAAGTAAACAGATGATTATGGCAGCGAATACGATGCGGTAGGTGTAGTACAGTCATTCATTGTTATAATATATAATACGTACAAAAAAATAAGTAAAATCTATAATATGAATGTTTAATTAAAATTATTAAAAAAAAAACAATTTGAAAATTAATTACCAATCAAGTTTTACATATTTTTTTTAATAAAAATAGAATATATTCTAGACATTTTTCATGGTTGAAGTTATTTTTTAAGTCAAACCCATAAATAATTAAAATATATTTCAATTATGAAAGATTAAAACCAGTTTTCCATTTATGACTACACGACTAGTTTCACAACATTATAATAGATGCCATACCGAAAATAGTGCCAACGCATTTTCCAAAGGTTTTTTAAAATGAGAGCCGGTTAAAAAAGTTAATGTTGTAAACAGGTCAGGTCTTGAGAGAAATTCACGAATTATAAACAGAAACACTAACTGTAAATATGACGCATGACGCAGTCAATATCAGAGACAATATCAAAGACACGACCGCTACGACAAATTAGTAGGCTATTTCTCGTACTTCCCTTATACTGAGACGTGATTCTCTACGAGATACACCTAAAGCTAAAAGATATGGAGAGCTAAGGTGTGACTAGAGATAAATGCTCACATAATAAATACAGATATAATTAAACTGCCCAATTATTGTGTTCCAAAAACATTCGCTTATACATAATTCGAAGCTATTTAAAAATATATTTAGATATTTTCAAAAGCCTTATCGTAGAAAGAAGTATGAAAAGCCTAATCTGGTGTAGGTTTTGTAAATACGTGTACGGTCAGCAGTAGATCGTTATCAATTGTGATATAAGGTTAACCAGTATCAAAAGACATACCAGTATTTAAGTTAGGTAGTTCCTCTTCCCGCCGCTTCCTCTCCCAGCTGTAGGCCTTGGTGAGAGGGGGGGTGACCCCTCTCACCTGCCATAGGCCTACGCCGTGAGGGTGTCCTAAGTTACTCGGTAGTAAAGTAAAATAAAAAAGGTAGTTAATTCAAGCTTCAGAATAAACAGGTACATCAGAAATGCATCCAGCGTGAAGTCAAGTGATTAAATTGATAAATAATAACTTTTTCAGTTACATATTTACTAGTTGTGAATACACCTAAACATAGACATAAGATTCTACAAAATTTGAAAGATAAAATGAATATTAATTTTTAAATTATGATCTCTGCCATCAAATACGCTTAAAGCACAAGTTATAAAATTTATGCCAAATTATATAATCTGAGAAACAGCTTGCATTAATAGAGGCAGTTAAAAGTTTCGTTAAACGTTTTCAGTTTCATTAACGGGTGAACTTCAAAATAACGACGTCATTACATAAATACGAAACGTGGCTCATGTAAATATATGGTGTATTGAAGAGTAAAGAGTGGTAATGGTTGTTATATCATTTAAGTAAGTAGTTATTTACACATCCGTGGTCAGTATATTTCATTTATCAATCTTAGAACGGATTACTATCGTAATTGCAGAACTTTATTATATTCAGATCAAAAGTTTCATACAATTATTTCATTTTTTTTTTAAATATATCAAGAATATCCACATGTAAAAAACTAACAAACTAAAATATGACTCTGATATGATGAGCATAGAATTTAGTAAAAATTCAGCAATTGATTAATATAAATTGAAAATGAACCCGGTTGAAACTTTACAAATCCGGAGCGGGACCCAAGGACATCTTCTAAGGCTCGCACGTATAAAGAGGGACAGTACGTGGTTACATTTCCTAACAAAATAATTACATTATTTCGGGGCTAAAATTGTTCTTATGTCGCTTTAAGGTTTTATACGGCTAAACAATATTAGACTGTTCCTCTTGTTATTATGGGTTATAATGCTTTGATAGTATTAGTGTTATCATTAAACCTTAAGCTAATTATCATTAAAACTATTATGGTGATAAGGTTCAAGTTAAATTTTCATAGTAATAACAATTTCATTGTTATTCATTAATGTTTGTTGTACAATTTAATTATTATTTCTCTATTTTTTGTAAATTAATTATATTTATTTACTTACTCAATTCTACCATTAAGTATGTAAATTAATATAAGTATAATGATATTTACATTATTTATTGTAAAATAAATATTTTCAGTTAAAATTTAAGTATTGAATAAAAAACCTTTAAAAAATCCATGCCTGCAGGGGCACATGCGTGGGTAGACCTCTTGTGTAACTCGTTTAAAATATAACTCACTACCTAAGAATAATACATGATGCCGTTGTTTACATCAAAAATTTTCAAGCCCGTGCCCTTGCCCGTTCGTGCCCTTGTCCATCCGATCCCTAAAAAAAGTGATAGCTCGGACCCAGCTAACTACAGACCTATCGCCATTACCTCCCTTCTCTCCAAAATAATGGAGATTATCATAAACCGACAGCTCCTAACGTACCTAGAGGATCACCAGTTGATCAATGACCGGCAGTATGGCTTTCGCCATGGTCGATCAGCTGGTGATCTTCTGTTATACCTTACGCACCGTTGGGCAGCGGTTATTGAAAGCAAGGGAGAAGGTCTGGCAGTTAGTCTGGATATGGCAAAAGCCTTTGATCGTGTATGGGCCTATGCGCCTATGGGCTTCCCGAGGGTTTATGCAAGTGGATCACCAGTGTTCTCACTGGGCGGAGCATACAGGTCGTTCTCGACGGTTTTTGCTCGGACCCCAAGCCCGTGAATGCTGGTGTACCCCAAGGCTGCGTGCTATCCCCAACTCTGTTCCTCCTGCATATCAATGATATGTTGGATATTTACAACATACATTGTTATGCGGATGACAGCACTGGGGATGCAGTATATTCCGGTTGTGCAGGTCTCTCTCGGGAAAACGTCGACGGGTGCCGAAAGAAACTTGTGTCTTCAATAGAGACCTCCCTGGGGATGGTCTCTGAGTGGGGTGAACTGAACCACGTTCAGTTCAATCCCCTAAAGACACAGGTTTGCGCGTTTACCACTAAGAAAACCCCATTTGTCGTATCACCGCTCTTCGAGAGCACTCCTCTTATTGCCTCGCCAAGTATCAGAATACTGGGTCTCGACATTTCGAGCGATTGTCAGTTTCGTGGTCATCTGGAGAGCAAGGCCAAGTTGGCCTCGATGAAATTGGGAGTGATCAATAGAGCGAGGCAGTATTTCAAACCTGGCCAAAGACTTGCGCTCTATAAGGCGCAGGTCCGGCCTCACATGGAGTACTGTTCTCATCTCTGGTCCGGATCACCCCAATATCAGCTTCTACCATTTGACCGCGTACAACGGAGAGCCGTTCGGATTGTCGGGAACCCAGTGCTCTGTGAACGGCTGGACTCTTTGGCATTGCGTAGAGACATGGCTTCTTTGTGCGTCTTCTACCGCATTTACAACGGGGAGTGTTCCGAAGAACTATTCGATATGATGCCTACCGCCGAATTTCACTACCGCACAGCTCGCCATCGCCTCCTTTATCATCCATACCACCTGGACGCGTGGCGATCTTCAACTGTGCGGTTTTCAAGGACTTTTTTCCCACGTACCACTCAAATGTGGAACGAACTTCCTTCGGCGATATTTCCAGATCGATACATGGGCACCTTCAAAAAAGGCATATATTCCTTTCTCCAAGGCCGGCAACGCTCTTGTGTATCCTCGGATGTTGCAAGAGTTCATGGGCGGCGGTGATCACATACCAACGGTGACCCGCAAGCTCGTTTGCCCTCCTCTAAAATAAAAAAAAAAAAAAAAAAAAGCAAAAAACGGTTTTAATTTTTTTCTCGGAAAAGGTATCTTTTTTGGAAATACTTTTGGTACTTAAATTTAGTGTAAAAAATAACCTTTCTATTAAAAATATTTGCGACGAGGGAATATTTACCAGAAAAAAGTTGTCGTGGTTTTACCTATCTTAAATTTTCAAGCTAAAAGTGGTGTTTATTTTTTTTCTCGGAAACGGTACCTTTTACGGAAAAACTTTTAGTACTTAAATTTAGAGTAAAAAATAACCTTTCTATTAAAAATACGTGTGATGTAAGAATGTTTACCTGAAAAAAGTTATGAATTTTTTTCCAAAAATTTTCGTTTTTTTTACTCCTACCCCTAAGTTATTGAAGTTAGGTTTTCGGTTTATCTACATTAGTTATAGGTATTCATCAAATACATCATATAATATGAACGCAATTGATCTTCTTTATATAGGGAAAAAGTTATGGTCGAAAAACTGAAATCAGAAAAAGTGAGGCCCTAGCGCCCCCTGTGGCCGAATTTCTCTGGTTAACGAACTTGACCTTCATTTTTGGGTGGTTGATTTTTGTGCAAAGTTTGAAAGCGATACGAGCAAAACTGCGGCCACTATCGTGCTGACAAAAGTCGAATCTGGACGCACGCACGCATATATATATATATATATATATATATATATATGCGTGCGTGCGTCCAGATAATAAACTTTTTGACCAATGGTCATTTCGGACTCAGGGGATCATAAGAAGACCTCCTGTGAAGAAATTTTTCCAAAATTCGAAAGTCGGGTACAAATGAATGGGCAGACCGAATTCTTCGAGGTCTACCCAAAATATAGTCTGACACGCATATGTGACATCAAATTAAGGTCACGTGTTCAATGAAATAGTGTTTATATTAATATTGTTATTTCAGACAAAAAATATATATCGACCCCTTGCTTAACTTGTTAATACAAAACATTGCAGTCTATTAATAGTTTATAATATTTAATATATATAAAATATGTATATAATATACATTTTCTGTTCAATGAAATAGTGTTTATATTAATATTGTTATTTCAGACAAAAAATATATATCGACCCCTTGCTTAACTTGTTAATACAAAACATTGCAGTCTATTAATAGTTTATAATATTTAATATATATAAAATATGTATATAATATACATTTTCTTTACTGTAGTTGCATGTTTCTAAGCGATTGTATCTGAGTAGTAACAAACTTTTATTTATTCGTTCAATAAATATTTTCCTTCACGTTTTTGTTAAAAAACTAACAAAGTCTTACATTAGGTTTAAACATATTTTAGCATTTTTATCAGTATATTGTAAATAGCCCATATGTAGCAGCCCATTAAGAAAAAGATTGATTGGCTCTTTCCGCAAACTATTTTAACGCTATAGTTGCAACAATATTTTTAAACTTATGAAGTATACAGATGTTTATAGTAGCGAATATGACGCAATCGGTGTATAACAAACATCTTATAATACGTACGAAAAAAATTAATAAAATCTATTACATCATTGTTTAATTTAAATAAGTTATTGGTGATGGTTATTATATTTAAAAATGAATTGAAAAATAAACTTCCAATAAAGTTTTGCATATTTTTTTCCATAAAACTAGAACATATTTTAGTGCACTCTGGCGTATGACTGGGCAATAATCGAACATTAATTAGTAGTCTTTTCATTGGCTGATAGACAAGTATTGGCTGGAATCGAGGGTGCATATAATATGAGGAAAAATAAAAAAACCCAGTGAACTTAACAAGCAAGCAATTATCTTCGGACAATAGCTTCATAGGTACCCCTTCATATACGTGGGTATTGATTTAATTAAAACCATTTTATTTTGTTTTTATGTTTCTATTCAGTAATAAAATTTTAATAGATAACATTGTAATTGATATTGTGTCTATCCTAGTGAATTTGTTAGGATATTAAGATCCTTTTAAATAGTTTCAAACCATTACAACATACTTTTGCCGCAGCACTCACAAACGCATAAATTGAAATAGCGTAGTTACAATTTTTATAAGGGAATATAAAATAACTGAAAATGTTACATCGACATGTTTAGACGAGAAATTTCGATATTGATTCAAATTTTACAACGCCACATATAAGTTTATGTTGAACAAAATAATACACGGGGACTGTCTTGAAATTTATAAGAAAAAAGAAAACCTTTGTTTTTCATCTGACTAAGATGTGGCTGCCATAATTTTTATATAACTGGGTCGGTAATAACTATTTCAAATATCAAAAGTGTTTTTAGTGCAGCAGATGACTAACAGTGAACCTTGCTGGTTCAATTAGAAACATTAGTATGTAAACTTAACATGGGGCTTTTAACTGATGAATCTCGCTTATTTTTAAAGTTGGACATAATAGAACTAATTAGGACGAAGTAAACAGTGCTCTGTTACGTATTCTTTATTGGCTCAAAATTTATAATTCGGTTTTAAATTCTAAAAAAAAAACTGCTTAAATATAAAATAGAGTTTATACTTACTAAAGTAAAAACTTAAGATTGTACCTTTAACCTTAACCATGGAATGTTAGAAGTGAGAAGTGACTGACTCAACGATTTTCTTTAAAGTGTATTATTAAATAAATCTTATTTAGGCATTCAAAAGTTTTTAGTTGATCGAAGTGTGTGGAAGTTAGGTTGACTCATTTGCAGGGTTGATATTGTAGTTTCTGGCTCTTCTGAAAGCAACATTCCGATCCGGTGGTAGCTCATTCACTGACTGACTACACTAACCTTTTTTATTCTAATAATTGACGATTCAAAATTACGTGTATATGCCTACTTGAATAAAAATATTTTGAATTTAAAAAAACAACTGGTTTCAATGTAAATAGTTACAATGAAATTTAAATCAGGCTAACAATTTCCAATAGCTAAGCATAACAATACAAACGTTTTTGTAAAACAATTTTGAATTTACGGCTTCATGACTAGTTTCAAAACAATACAAGAGATGAAATGCAAAAAAAAAACACTGCCACCGCATTTTTCATCCAAATTTTTCAAAACTGACGGCCAATTAAAATGTAAATGTTGTTAACCTATTTCTTTTTCAGGTCAGTTCTTGAGAGAATTTTCCGAATCATAAACAAAAACGCTTTTGTAGATCATTATCGGTGAGTTTCCGTTAATATGAATTATCTGAATCGTGATTTTACGATACCTAAATCTAAAACAGAGCTATATATTTTTATCCTATTAGTTCATCCTATAGAATCACTTAATACCCAAGTTTGGATTACAATATTGAATAATAAGTAAAATAGTTGGATTACTATATTTAATATACGATAATAAAATAAAAATATTTTTGTAACATTACTTTCATCCACACATAGAAGACTCTTTTGTTAAAAAGTCTAAGAATAAATAAGTTAAACATCACAAAGAGATTAATTATTGTCTATTACATAAATATAATGTACCATTGTACATAAATAAATATATGAACAAACGTACAAATATTCTAGATAAGAAAGCCCTTTTGTATAAAAGTCTAGTGCCGATATGTCACCCATTAAGTGTAAATTATAGGTTACAATAATTTATATGTTATCGATCGTATTGAGTCCATTGTATTTGGCAATTATAATGTTAGGTAGAATATGATAATGATTTATGAAGCAGTAGCTGTTGCCCGCGACTTCGTCTGGTGGAGTATAAAATGGATGTTACATATACGAAACATTAAAATTGTACTTTGGTAGATGAAAATATCAAACAACAATGTTCTGAAAATTTGTATATATACAATAATAATGACGATATGTATATTTTTACTTAGTGTAAATTAAATTAGCATATTTATTGAAATGAAAAACTTTCCGAAGATGAATAAAAAATATTTCTATAAGTTCTGAATTTTTATTTTTATCCCACAAAAATTTAATTTAAAACATCTTCACTGAGACTTGTTAGATAATTAGAGAAGTCACGAATTCAACTGTTCTTTAACTTTTTGACGTGGCCTTATCACTGACTCGAGTCGACTCTAGACTCGAGGCTCTGTTTCGCAGGAAAGAGTAATTTCCTCAAAGCAATTTATTTGAAGTAGCACTGATAGTATACTAACTTGACGGTCGTTTTTTGAAGCGGATGTAAATTACTTTTGAAGGTGAAATTTTAGAACTGAACTTTTATTTTACTTTGAAAATTTCAAATTCTTTAAATTATAATAATAATTACAATGTAATGTTGCACACAGATTCAAACAGTAATATTAATATTAAATATGTTTTTCAATTGTTTCAGACAATAACATCGACTTACAAAGAGTTTTAAAATTTAAAACATGATAAGACAGGCTAAGGTATGTCAAAGACAAACGATCACATGATTTTTTAAACAAACTGTCGACGAGCGTTTCATGAGACTAGCAGCATTTATGTATTGAAAAATACGAATATGTGTCGCAGAGGAAATATATTCTACTTAAGAGCACATGTCTTGCGTTTCAACAGCTGTGCTAAAACTATAAATATAGATATAAGTAATCTGCCCTAATAGTTATTATTGTTCCAAGAACTTCCGCTTAGACATAATTCAAAGCGTTGTTCTTATTAAAATATACATTTTTAAAATAACCTTTCAGTATTTACAGTACATGTTACAATAATACTTGAACTTATTTTCAAAAGCCTTATCGTAGAAAGAGGTAAGAAAAACCTAATCTAGTGTAGGTTTTGTAAACACGTGTACGGTCAGCAGTAGATCCTTAGCAATGGGCAATCACTAATTTAATTATCTAGTTAGTTCAGGCTTCAGGATAGACAGACAAATCAGAAACGCAAGACACTACAAAATTAAAAATATAAATTGAAAATTAATTTATAAATTCTTGCAAGTTGGAAAGCTATATAAGCTATAGCCCAAGTTGTAAAAATTGTGCCAAATTATATGATTTGAGAAACAGCTTGCATTCATAGAGGCAGTTAAAAGTTTAACGCGGCTTCAGTTTCATTAACGGGTGGGTGTACTTAAAATAACGACGTCATTACGTAAGTACGAAACTTGGATGATCTAAATATAATGACGTATTGGAGAGTAAAGGGTGGGAAAGGTTTTACGTAGATAGTTACTTATATATCTATGGTTAGCAATATCTTAAGTATTGATACTTTTTCTGAGTTATTTATAGTCAATGAAAGGTACAAAAACTTAAGAACTCCTTAAGTTTTTTTTTTATGTCGTAATTGCATGATTTATTGTATTACAATCAAACGTTCTGACAATTATTTGGTTAATGTCTTTATGAGATATTAAAAACATTTATATGTAAAAAAATCACTACAACAAGCCGAGAATTCTGTAATTGATTACTTATTAAATAACAATTGACCCGTTTGAAATCAGACACAAAAGCTTTACAAATCCGGAGCGGGACCCAAGGACACCTTCTAAGGCTAGCACGTATAAAGAGGGACAGTATATGGTTACATATTCTAATATTTTAAACAATAATTAATTTATTTCCAGATAAAAACTGTCCTTATGTGTAAGGTTTTATACCTCTAAAGAGTATTAGACTGTTCCACTTGTTATAATGGGTTACAATGCATTGCAGTATAAGTGTTATCATTAAGACCTTAAAGGTTCCGGTTAAATTTTCATAGTAACAAACAACTTCATTGTTATTCATTAATCTTTTGTTTTACAATTTTATTCACATTACTCTATTTTCTGTAAATTGTTTTTAATTTTATGTTAAACATGATTATTATTATTATTAACTATTTAAACAGGTAGTAAAAAAAAAGTTTTGTTAGATTATTGACAGGAAACGATACGAGTATGTTGTGCAAAAAAAATTTTTATCACAGCGGGACGGGATTTCTAGGACTTGACAGAGATAAGTCATAAATAAGTAAAATAAACTTTCTAGTTTAATATGATTTTTAAATATCTACAGATACTTAATAGGTTTTCAATTATGAATTTACAATCTCTGATAAACCGGTACAATCTTTTCTCTATGCTTAGACGTAACTAGTGATAAAATACACAATAAAAGGGTGTGTTTTCACATTATCGTTAAATATCGTAGTTCAGACGATTTATCGAATAAATAGTGCTACTTGATTAAATAGTATAACCTCAATATCTCAATACTGAAGAAAATTTTAAAATTATCGTTATATCAAATAATTCGTTTCAATGACAAACCTCTTACATAGAGGTTAATCTCAACTTTTAGTTATAAGTAGACAAAATACATTAATTGGAGATAAATAACACTTTCTATTAATATTTTGCAATGTTTTAAAAATCGTTATAATAAGGTTTTGTACAAAATATGTATTCGTAATGTAAACTTATATTTTGTTTTATTTTTTGTTAACAGTTCTTGGTGATTTAAAAAATAATAATTGAGGAAATTGTTATATTGAGGTTCGTTATATTACGATTACAATGTAGGTTTATATATTGTTAGTAGGTTGTTTAACAGGTCCCTGAATGCAAAAATAAAAAAAATATAAAGTGTGATACGCATGTGTGAAGTCAAATTAAGAACCCGTGTTCAATGAAACAATGTTTGTATTAAGTGCGATCTAGGTTAAGTGATAAACTACAACTATAAAGCTATGCATTTTATTTAATTGCACTATTTTAATAATACCAAGTTTGTTTTTATAGCCAAGAAAGTATTCTTAGTTTAAAAAAGTAAAAAATATAGTGTTAGTCACCCCTGCATACACCAAAACCTTGCTTAAATTTAACGCTTTAGCTGTACCAATATTAAGGAAGTTGCGAAGTATAAACATAGATATCGCAACGAATAGGACGCTTTTAATTAAAATAATTAAGAGAAATGAATGTGGTTATTGTATAAAAAAAAAATAATCCAAAAATAAACTTTCAATAGAATCTTGCATATTTTTTTCCATAAAACTAGAACATATTCTAGTGCAATCTGGCGTATGGCTGGACAATATTAGTTAGCACATTAATTCATTCATCAGAACATTAATTAGTAGCGTTTTCATTGGCTGATAGACACGTGGAATCCGGAATCGAGGGTGCATATGATATAAGGGAGAATAAAAAACGCCAGTGAACTTAACAAGCCTATCATCGGACAATAGATTCATAGGTACCCTTTCATATACGTAAGTATTGATTTTAATAAAACCATTGTATTTAGTTTTTATGTTTCTATTTATTTATTATAAAATACTTCTTTTATTTTTCACTTTTGAATAGAATTTGAAGAGATAACATTGCAGTTGATATTATGTCAAATTTTGTGGATTTATAAGGATATTAAGATTTTTTTGGAATATTTTGAAATCATTACAAATTTACTCTTGTCACAGTACTCACAAACACGCCTATTTTCATGAACTAAAAAAAAAAAGAAATTGTAAACTTCCTCCCTGTTTATAATTAGTGTAACATAAATATAACGTATACAAAAAACTCTTAGATATGTCTTTTGTCTTGCCTCGTCGAAACATATGTTACACCGAGATGTTTAGGCGAGAAATTTAGATATTTACTCTAATTTTACCACGCCACATATAAGTTTATGTTGAACAAAATGACATTCTTGGCCTGTAGGTATGTCCAAATTTATTAAATAAAAAAACTTACGTTTTAGCCGATCAGTGGCTGGATTTTTTTTACGTAATATGTCGGTTTTTATTATTTCAATTATGAAAAGTTACTTCTTAACTGTATCAGAGGACTAGCAATGTACCCTCTTTAAAATTCATTTAATACTTAATTGTTTATTAAATATTCCTCTTTATATTAACTTTCTTGTTTTAGTATAAACATTACTACGCAAACTAACTAACTAACCACTATGGTGCGCTCAACCTTACCTGAATCAAAGAGTCGGTTAATGTAAATAATTCCAAATCGGCTGATTCTTATATAAAAATGGGTGTTTGTCTATCTATTCTTGGCCCCTTTTTATTTTTATTTACATTAATGACTTGCCCTTTTTCTTAAAAAGTCTATGTGACATTGTACTTTTCAATTCAATTTTCATCCAAGTTTTCAAAACTGACGGCCAATTAAAGTGTAAACATTGTTAATCAAATTTTTTTCAGATCAGGTCTTGACATAATTTACCGAATCATAATCAAAAACGATAACTGCTAATATAACTATCAGTCAATAACAGAAGAGGTGCGTCCGTTACGACATATTTGTAGGCTTTTATCAGTGAGTTTCCTTTAATATACTGAGACGTGATTCTCTACGAAATATATCTAAAATATAGGTATATAGTTTTGTCCTATTAACTCATTCGATAGAATCACTTAATACCTAGCTTTGGATTACAATATTGAATAATAAAGGAAATAGTTATATTACAATATTATAACGGGCGGGCTAAATAAGACCTACTAATGTTAAGCACAAATAACTTTTTTATTTTTTGACATACTTATTTTTCTCTTTTTGTAGGTTATAATTGAATTGTTGGAAAATTATTATGGAACCCTACAGTACAACACAAGGCGTTAAAATTATCGAGTTTTTCTATTCTTGTCAACGATCAATTGTTTTAACGCAGCTTAAATATCGGCAACATTTTAATTCTAGATCAGCTCCCACAGCCTTCTGTGGGAACTATGGACCTGCTGCGTGAAATATTTGGCGAACGTCTGATTTCCAAAAATTCAGATTTCCCTTGGCAGACATATTCGAGACGAAATAGTGAGCCGTCAACCAGAAACATTATGTGGTGTAATGGAAAACGCGTTAAAAAGAGTCAATCTTTGTATCGAGAAAAATGGTGGACTTTTGTCTGATGTAATATTTCATACATAATTTCCATAAAATATATTCAATGTATAAAAACAATTAACCAAAATAAATGATTACTGCAAAAGTTATTTATGTTTAACATTAGTAGGTCTTATTTGGCCCACCCTGTATACTAAAAAAATTATGAAACGGAAAAAACTACGGATTACAGTGGTTTAGATGTTATCTATCGCATAAGCCCATTGTATTAGGCAATTAGAATGTTAGTTAGAATACAATTTGGTGGATTACAGAAGGTTATTACACGTCTAACTTGTACTATTTAAATTTATTATTATTATATTATTATGATTATTTTATATTTTTTGACATTTTAGTTTAATTATAATGATTTGAATATTTTAATTGATATTGTTATCAACATGTTATTAGAGAAAGCTAATTAATTATCTTATTAAATTTTTGACGGAAGATTTTGGATGCTCTAACAGGCAAATTTATATTTTTGGAAATAGTTTTAAGAACTTTGTAAACCAAAGATATGACCAAATAAACGATATGAAATTTGAAATATGTGAGAATAAAATATTAAACAAACTATTTGTTTTTGAAATTTTAATAAATACAATAACAATAAAAGTATATTTTCAATATACAGTTTATATAATTTTATTTTAGTTAATAGAGACTATCTTATACATCTCTAAAAATTTTTATCGATATGTTAAAAAAAGTCAACATAAACTTAGACGTGGCTTTGTAATATTAGAGTACATATTCATATTTCTCCTTTAAAAACCGATATGTTTGAAACGAGGCAAGCGCATACCTTTTTCCTTTGCAATGTTACAACGTCACAGTAGATTACATTGCAATATAAAAGAAAGTTCGTTTTTGAATTTTTCTGCCACATTTTTTTTTCTCAATAGGCAATATAAATTATTATACATATATTTTTACAAGAACTTATAAGCATTATGAATTTATAGAAAAATAACTATTTATAAAAAATATGTACTATATATAATATTAATATTACTTTATTTTCACGACAATACGTAATTATAAATTATCTTCCCTAATAGGTTGATTTCATATACGTGTTTTAGTACCTAAATTTATTTAATAACTTTCTTCTCAAACAATTATTTTGTAGTGCAACGAAATCTATAGTAAAATCAGAACCATTTCTAAATAAAACAATAGCGTAGATACCAAACTGTTTAATTACTAGACTATCGTCTAAAATATCTATTTTTTATTCTTATATTAATTTTAATTTATAATTTTCGGACCTTTTGTTAGTTAAAATTATAATTCATTTCACTAGCAAAGATCTTTAGGTTAACGAAAGTTTCCAAGCACAATATAACTAGGCGTAAAACCACGTAACTACAATTCTCGTAGTCAATATCTTAAGAGTCACGTACACTACGACACATTTGTCGGCCATTATCGGAGAGTTTTCGTTAATTTACGGAGACGTGACGTTCGGAGACACTTTTATGAAAAGAGGAAATAGTTTTAATAAATGGCCTTAGGACATACTGTAGTAGTTAATTCAGTGTTAATGGTTGCGTAAATACGATTTGTTTAATTCAAAACAGGTAATTAGAAAATTTAAATTATTTTATGAGACAAGTATGGAGAAAAAAACTGAATACGTTACATCTGCATGTTTAAAGGAGAAATATGAATATGTACTCTAATATTACAACGCGATGTAGAAGTTTATGTTGACCTTTTTTTAATATATCGATAAAAAATTTGTAGAGATATTTTTAGACTCTAGTAACTAAAATAAAATTATATAAACTTTATATTGAAAATGTCCATACTTTTATTGTTATTGTATTTATAGAAATTTCATAAACATAGAGTTTGTTTAATATTTCAATTTCACATATTTCAAATTTCATATCGTTTAATTGGTAATATCTTTGGTTTACAAAGTTCTTAAAACTATTTCCAAAAATATAAATTTGCCGGTTAGAGCATCCCAAATCTTCCGTCAAAAATTTAATAAGATAATTAAATAACTTTGTCTAATAACATGTTAATAACAATATCAATTAAAATATTCATTATAATTTAACTAAAATGTCAAAAAATATAAAATAATCATAATAATATAATAATAATAAATTTAAATAGTACAAGTTAAACGTGTAATATCGTTCTGTAATCCACCAAACGGAATTCTAACTAACATTCTAATTGCCAAATACAATGGGCTTAATGCGATAAATAACATCTAAACCACTGTAACCTGTAGTTTTCTGTTTCGAAAATATTTTTATCATATTATAATTAGGTATTAAGTGATTCTATCGAATGAATTAATAGGACAGGAGTATATATATACCTATCTTGTACATATATCTCGTAAAGAATCACGTCTCTTTATATTAAAGGAAACTCACCGATAATAGCCTACAAAAGGATCGTAACGCCCAAGCCTCTTTGGTTATTGACTAAGTTATATAACAGAGTTACAAAGTTATATTTGCAGTTAGTGTTTTTATTTATGATTCGAAAATCTATCTCAAGACCTGATCTATAAAAGAAATAGATTAACAACGTTTACACTTTAATTGGTTTTGAAAAACTTGTATGAAAAATGCGTTGGCACTGTTTTTGGTATTTCATTTCTTGTGTTGTTATGAAACTAGTAAAAGATTAGATTCTTAGCTATTGGAAATATTTAGCCTGGTTTAAATTTCATTGTAATTATCTAAAATTACTTACTTTGGTATCATCAACTATTATTACATTAAAAAAGGTCAGTGTAGTCAGTCCGTGAGTAAGCTACCATAGGCATTTTAAGACCAAATAATTAATTTCGAGCCAATAAAGAACAACTGACAGAGCACTGTGTACTTCGTCATAATAAAGGCAAATTATTAATTAAAAAAAAAACTAAAAAGGGGCCAAGAACAAATTTTTCTGGAAAACCCATCTTCATGTGAGAATCAGCCGATTTAGAATTATTTACATTGACAGACTCTTTGATTCAGGTAAGGTTGAGTACACCATAGTGGTTAGTTACTTAGTTTGCGTATTAATGTATATACTAAAACAAGAAAGTTAAAGAGGAATCTTTATAAAACAATTAAGTATTAAATTAATTTTAAGTGAGTACATATTCCTCTGCTACACTTTAGAAGTAACTTTTCATGATTGAAATATTAATTATCAACATATACTACGTAAAAAAATTCAGCCACTAAACGACTAAAACGAAAGGTTTTTTTATCTAATAAATTTGAAAATACAGATCCCAAGAGTATCATTTTGTGCAACATAAACTTATATGTGGTGTGGTAAAAATAGAGTAGATATCCAAATTTCTCGTCTAAATGTGTAACTATTGGTTATTGTTACACCAATATGTTTAGAAGAGGCGAGACGAGAGACACACCTAAGAGTTTTACATATTATCTTTATATTATACTAATTATAAACAGGGAGGGGAAATTTTGAATATTTTTTTTGTAACTAGGTCATGAAAATAGGCGCTTTTGTGAGTACTGTGACAAGAGTATATTTGTAACGATTTCAAACTATTTGGAAATAACTTAATATCCTTAAAAATCCACAAAACTACAAGTAATATCAACTGCAATGTTATCTCTTCATATTCTATTCAAAAGTTGAGAATAAGAGAAGTATTTTAAATGAATAGAAACCTAAAAACTAAATACAATGGTTTTATTAAAATCAATACCCACGTATATGAAAGGGTACCTATTAAGCTATTGTCCGATGGCACGCTTGTTAAGTCCACTGGGGTTTTTTATTTTATACTTGTCTATCAGCCGATGAAAAGGCTACTAATTAATGTTCTGAATATTGCCCAGTCGTACGCCAGAGTGCACTATTCTAGTGTTCTAGCTTTATGGAAAAAATAAGCAAGATTTTATTGAAAATGTATTTTTCGATTATTTTTTTTAATACAATAACCACAATAATTTCGGTAACTTATTTTAATTAAACAACAATGTTATCGATTTTCCTTAATTTTTTATAAAAATGAGCTTTATTTGTACTACATAGATCGCGTCGTATTCGCTGCGATATTCATGTTTATACTTCACAACTTCCTTAATATTGGTACAATATAAGCAGGAGTTTGGTATATGCAGGGGCGAGTAACACTTTATATTTTTTACTTTTTTAAACTTGGAATATTTTCTTGGCTATAAAAACAAACTTGGTATTATTAAATAGTGCAATAAATGAATGTGCAGTACTATGTAGCGATAGTTTATTATTTAACCTATATCGCACTCAATACAAACACTGTTTCATTGAACACGTGATCTTAATTTGATGTCACACATGCATAAAATATAAGTTTACATTACGAATATATATTTTGTACAACAACCATCTTAAAACGATTTTAAAACATTGCAAAATATTAATAGAAAGTGTTATTTACCTCTAATTAAGGTATTTTGTCTACTTATAACTAAAAGTTGCGATTAACCTCTATGTAAGAGGTTTGTTATTGGAACGAATTATTTGATATAACGAATATTTTAAAATTTTCTTCAGTATTATTATATCGAGGTTATACTATTTAATCAAGTAGGAATATTTATTGGATAAATCGTCGGAACTACAATATTAAACGATAATGTGAAAACACACCCCGCTTTTAATGTAATACAGTACAGGGAACAGGTGGGTGTATTGGTACCAAAACGCTATGTATCGAGAGAGAGAGAGAGAGAGAGCGTAATCATAAACAAATAAATTGGAATCGAATTTGAAATCAAACTCTCCTAACCAGAACAATAATTTAAAAAAACATGTCTTATTACCAAACTAAAAATAAGATACTTCTTACAATATTAAAAATACCCACATTATAAGGAAATTATGATTATTTGGGACTACGGATGAAACACCAGGAAAGGATATTCAATATATATTTATTTATAAAAGGTAAAACCATTTATTTAATATAAAATAATTTTCTAAAATTATTGAAAACATTAATTATTCACTGATTTTCCAAGAAATATTTTAGAGACAGTGACATCACATTAACGTACTCGTATTTTATATACACATTTATAGTATTTTATCAGTATTTACGTCTAAGCATAGAGAAACGATTTTACCGGTTTATCAGAGATTCTAAATTCAAAATTGAAAACCTATTTAGTATCTGTAGATATTTAAAAATCATATTAAACTTGAAAGTTTATTTTACTTATTTATGACTTATCTCTGTCAAGTCCTAGAAATCCCGTCCCGCTGTGATAAAAATTGCAACCATCTGGTTTATTGTACTTATCTTGTCACCAAGTGGCACTACGATTGTTGGTTTTAAAAAAAATTTTGCCCAACATACTCGTATCATTTCCTGTCAATAATCTAACAAAACTTTTTTTTGAATAGCTGTTTAAATAGTTAACAATAATAATCATGTTTTACATAATATTAATATTAATTTACAGAAAATAGAGCAATAATAATTCAATTGTTTAATAAAAGATTCATGAATAACAAGGAAATTGTTATTACTATGAAAATTTAATCGGAATCTTTGAAAAAGCATCAATACTTAAGATATTGCTGACCATAGATATGTGGGTAACTATCTACGTAAAAATATAATAGCCATTACCACCCTTTACACTCCAATACACCATGATATTTAGATCATCCAAGTTTCGTACTTACGTAATGACGTCGTTATTTTGAAGTACACCCACCCGTTAATGAAACTGAAGCCGCGTTAAACTTTTAACTGCCTCTATGAATGCAAGCTGTTACGCAAATCATATAATTTGGCACAATTTTTACAACTTGGGCTATAGCTTATATAGCTTTCTCACTTGCAAGAATTTGTAAATTAATTTTCAATTTATATTTTTAATTTTGTAGTGTCTTGCGTTTCTGATGTGTCTGTTTATCCTGAAGCCTGAACTAACTAGGAAATTAAATTACTGATTGAACATTGCTAAGGATCTACTGCTGATCGTAGATATGTTTACAAAACCTACACTAGATTAGGATTTTCTTACCTCTTTCTACGATAAGGCTTTTGAAAATAAGTTTAAATATTATTGTAGTATGTAGTGTAAATACTGAAAGGTTATTTTAAAGCTGTATATTTTAATACAACCAACGCTTTGAATTATGTCTAAGCGGAAGTTCTTGGAACAATAATAATTGTTAGGGCAGATTACTTATATCTATATTTATAGTTTTAGCACAGCTGTTAAAACGCAAGACATGTGCTCCTAAGTAGAATATATTTCCTCTGCGACACATATTCGTATTTCTTAATACATAGATGCTGCTCGTTTCATGAAAGGCACGTCGACAGTTTGTGTAAATTCTCATGTGATCGTTTGTGTTTGAAAATAACTTAGCCTGGCTTATCATGTTTTAAAAACTCTATTTGTTTCGATGTTTTTATTCAAAATAATTGAAAAACATGTTTAATATTATTATTACTGTTTGAATGTCTGCATTATACTGTTATTATTATAATGTAGAGCATTTGAAATTTTTAAAAGTGAAATTAAAGTTCAGTTCTAAAATTTCACATTCAAATGTAATTTATACCCACTTCAAAAACAACCGTCAAGTTAGCATACTATCAGTGCTACTCCAAATAAATTGCTTTGAGGAAATTACTCTTACCCGGAAACAGAGCCTCGAGTCTAGAGTCGACTCGAGTTAGTGATAAGGCTACGTCAAGAAGTTAAGAACAGTTGAATTCGGGACATCTCTAATTATCTAACGAATCTGAGTAAAGATGTTTAAATAAAATTTTTGTTATACAAAAATAACACTTCAATAATTAAATAATTAAAAAAAAATTAAACCCACGTTTTACAAATGCACTCAAAAGAAGAAAAGCTGTTGAGTGGCAAATTAAGGCAACAGCTGCAGGAGGGGTGATGTAGTAAGGCACACGTGGAGCTCAGAGCTGCCATAGGGCAAAATTATTTTCTTCTTTTGAGTGCATTTGCAAAACGAGGGTTTTTAATTTTTTTTAATTATTTAATTATTTTCTACTTTTTAGTGCTTGCTTGTCTGTTTGTTTGTCTGCGAAATCGATTTAAATCTTGCAATCATTTTTACTAATTGAAAACTGTTCTTCACAAATGTTTCAGTCGATTAAATCTTACAAATTCTATACGCTTCCTGGCTCTATGTACCTCTACTTTGTTGAAAAAAAATTGTTCATTTATAGTAGTCATTTTCATTAACAATATCATTGAATCTCAAATGACCGTTACATGCGAACTAAATTTCTCCATAGTGAAATGTAAATATTATGAATATGACATTTAATTCAACTGCTAGCGAGTTTTAAATGCTTGAATATTACATTGTCATCGACTTCTGAGCGATCCTGAAAATTTCAACGCTCTAACTAGCTGGAAAGTGGGTGAAATTTCAATTGCAAGATTTGATCGCCACAAACAGACAGACGTGACGAAGACGAGCTAAGTAAAACGTGGTAAAAAGAAAAAAGAACTTATTACAAATATTTTTTTATTCATCCTTGGAGTTTTTAATTTCAATAAATATGCAAATTTAATTTACATATAGTAAAAATATCCATCTCTCCATTATTATTGTATATGTAATTTTAAATACAGAGATGTTTATTATTTTCATCTAATAAAGTACAATTTGAATGTTATGTATATGTAAAATCCATTTTGTAGTCCACCAGACGAAGTCGCGGGCTGTTGCCCGTGTTGTTGTTGTAGCTGTTGCTACTGCTTCATAAATCATTATGTTATTCTACTTAACATTATAATTGCCAAATACAATGGACTCATACAAGCGATAACATATAAATTATTGTAACCTGTAATTTCCATTTAATGGATGACATATCGATACTAGATTAAGACACAAAATGGGTTTCTTATGCTGAGTATATGTAGTTTTTATCATTTAAATATTTATGTACAATGGTACATTATATTTGTATAATCTACAGTAATTAATTAAGAAATACCATATATCTTTGTGATAATTAGCTTATCTATCTTTAGATTTTATAACAAAAGAAATTGCCATGTGCGGGTTAAAGTGATGTTACAAAAATATCTTTATTCAATATTATAATTCAAACTTAAGTATAAAGTTATTCTATAGGGTTAACTTATAGGAACTACTAACTTATCTACAAAAGTGTCGTAATGCTCGTGCCTCTTTTGTTATTGACTGCAAGTCATATTTACAGTTCGTTTTTGTTTATTATCCGGAAATTTCTCTAAAAACCAGACCTTCAAAAGAAATAGGTTGAGAACATTTACTTTTTTAATTGACTGTCAGGTTTGAAATTCAGTGGAAAATGCGTTGTACTTCGAATATTGTAATATTTTAAAACTAGTCGTAAATTGAAAATTTTGACAAAAAAGTTGTGTATTGTTTTATTAGCAATTGGATATCTTTAACCTGATTTAAATTTCATGGTGTTTGTCAACATTGAAACTAGTGGTTAAATTAGAACCATTATAAGATGTTTAAAAAAATTAAGTAGATACACTATTAGTCCTCTACTACAGTATATTATAGGAATCTACAAACAGAATAACTATAACAAAAGTAATACAAAAATATAAATATTATTTTAAAACACTGTTATAAAAAATGATATTTTAAATTTTAAGCAGTAATCTTTTACAATATTAATAACCGACGTGTGATTCGTAAAAAATAATTTTAGGCACATCTAACTAAAATGAGAGGTGTTTTTTTCCATAAAATCTAAAATACAAGTTCCAAATGTATAATTTTGTTAGACAATAACTTCTAGGTGGCGTTATAAAACTAAAGTAGAGGAGATGGATATCCATATTTCTCGTTTGAACACGTCGGTGTAACATATTGGTTGGTGACTTATTGCATTCGTAACACTTGCTATCAGTTTCACTGCATATCAAGTATGGTATCATTGAAAAACAACTGAATATATTTTTATTACAAAGTCTTTAGAAAATAAAAAATTCTACATTCTATTTCTTAACCAAATACTTAACATTTATTCAGATACGCGAAGCTATTTCCTGAGTATGACACACGCCACAAGTATATCGATTATCATACCATTTATATATTTCGAGGCTACAAAGATTCAAAATTTAGTTTCATATCACAGATTTAGTTTAATTAAGTACTGAACCTCTATTTCATCAACACTACCTATCTGCGCTTTAATATGGAGTTCGTACATATATATCTAAGAATTTTGTATATTATGAGAAGACAATGCTACAAGATTCATTTTTATATCATAGATTTGGTTTGGAATGGTACTGACACTATATTTCATTATTTCTCTCTAATATAGCTTACAATACAATTACTACGCCATTGGTAAAGCTGTGTATGTACGTGTATATGTATACTGTGACTAAACGATAATTGCAATAATTGAAAAAAACTCAAAGGACCGCTATATCCTAATAAACGTAATAAAATAGATACAATATTAATTATTATATAGACGTACGTATATTAAGCTCTATAAATACAAACATGGAGAATAAAACAAGTATTATGGATGAATAGAAACAACAAATCGAAATACATTGTTTTATTTAAATCAATACCCACGTATATGAAGAGGTACCTATGAATTTATTGTCCGATGGGACGCTTGTTAAGTTCACTGCTATTTTCTATTTACCCTCATATCATATGCAACCTCGATTCCAGACAATACTTGTCTATCAGCCAATTAAAAGCCTACTAATTAATTTATCGTATGCAATCTATTTTCTTTATTAATTTTTATTATGTACTATGAAAATGAAATAGATTTGTACTACACCTATCATCATATTCGCTGCCACAAACATCTGTATACTTCTTAACATTATATAACTTAATATGTTTTATTTTAATATTATACCAATTAATTTCTTTTTGTAGCAATATCAATAAAATTTTTATTACTATTGAAATTAAACTGAACCTAATGAGATAAGTAACTTAAAGTCTCATTGATAACACTAATACTGCAATGTATTGTAACCCATAATAACAAGTGGAACAGTCTAATACTCTTTAGAGGTATAAAAAAATTACACATAAGGACAATTTTTGTCTGGAAATAAAATAATTATTGTATTAGAAAATGTAACCACGTACTGTCCCTCTTTATACGTGCGAGCCTTAGAAGGTGTCCTTGGGTCCCATTCTGGATTTGTAAATCCTTTGTGTCTGTTTCAACCGGGTTAATTTTTATTTAATTAGTAATAAATAACAGAAGTTTTGGTTTGTTATGGTGTTTTGTTTATATATAAATGTTTTTGATATCTTATAAAGACATTAATCAAATGATTGTCAGAACGTTTGATTGTAATACAATAAATCATGCAATTACGACATTACTTCTTATTTTTTTTTACCATCATTGACCATTATAAATAACTTTTAAAAAGCATCAATACTTAAGATATTGCTGACCATAGATATGTAGATAACTATTTACTTAAAAAATATAATAGCTATTACCACCCTTTACTCCTCAATACTCCATGATATTAAGATCAGCTAAGTTTCGTACTTACGTAATTACGTCGTTATTTTAATAAAAACAACGCTTTAAAAATGTCTAAGCGCGTGTTTTTGGAACAATAAAAACTGTTATAGCAGATTACTTATCTATAATCATAGTTTTAGCACAGCTGTTAAAACGCAATACATATATACACACAAGTAGAATATATTTCCTTTGCGATACATATTCGTATTTCTTAATACATAGATGCTGCTAGTTTCATGAAAGGCATGTCAACAATTTGTTTAAAACACCATGTGATCTTTTGTCTTTAACATAAAAACTTTCAACTTTCAAAAGTTTCAAAAACTCTTTGTAAGTCGATGTTATTGTCTAAAACAATTGAAAAACATATTTAATATTAATATTACTCTTTGAATCTCTGTGCAACATTACACTGTCATTATTATTATAATTTAGAGCATTCGAAATTTTCAAAAGTGAAATAAAAGTTCAGTTCTAAAATTTCACCTTCAAAAGTAATTTACACCCGCTTCAAAAAAACAACCGTCAAGTTAGCATACTATCAGTGCTACTCCAAATACATTACTTTGAGGAAATTACTCTTTCCTGCGAAACAGAGCCTCGAGTCTAGAGTCGTCTCGAGTCAGTGATAAGGCCACGTCAAGAAATTAAAGAACAGTTGAATTCAGGACTTCTCTAATTACGAGTATCTAACAAGTCTCAGTGAAGATGTTTTAAATTAAATTTTTGTGGGATAAAAAAAAAATTCAGAAGTTATAGAAATATTTTTTATTCATCCTCGGAAAGTTTTTCATTTCAATAAATACGCTAATTTAATTTACACTAAGTAAAAATATACATATCTTCATTATTATTGTATATATACAAATTTAAAAAAATATATTTTGTTTCATATTTTCATTTACCAAAATACAATTTTAATGTTTCGTACATGTAACATCCATTTTATAGTCCACCAGACGAAGTCGCGGGTAACAACTACTGCTACATAAATCATTATCATATTCTAGCTAACATTCTAATTGCCAAATACAATGGACTCAATATGATCGATAACATCTTAATTATTGTAACCTGCAATTTCCACTTTATTGATGACACATCGATACTAGATTATTACACAAAATGGCTTTCTTATGTAGAATATTTGTACGTTTGATCATTTACTTATTTATGTCCAATAGTACATTATATGTAATAGACAATAATTTGTAAGGAAATTTTGTATCTCTTTGTGACATTTAACTTATTTATCCTTATATTTTTTAACAAAAGAGTCTTCTACGTACGGGTCAAAGTGATGTTACAAAAATATTTTTATTATAATATAATATAGTAAATATTGTAATCCAACTGTTTTCCTTATTATTCAATATTGTAATCCAAACTTAGGTATTGAGTGATTCTATAACATAAAAATGTATAGATATGTTTTAGATTTAGGTATCATAAAATCACGACTCAGTTAATTCCTATTAACGGAAACTTACCGATAATAGCCTACAAAAGTGTCGTAACGCCCATGCCTCTTCGGTTATTGACTAAGAGTTATATTTGCATTTAGCGGTTTTGTTTATGATTCGGAAAATTCTCTCAAGACCTGACCTGAAATAGGTTAACAACATTTACATTTTAATTGGCCGTCAGTTTTGAAAAACTTGGATGAAAAATACGTTGGCACTGTTTTTTTGCATTTCATCTCTTGTATTGTTTTGAAACTAGTCTTGAAGCCGTAAATTCAAAATTGTTTTACAAAAACGTTTGCATTGTTATGTTTAGCGATTGGAAATCGTTAGCCTGATTTAAATTTCATTGTAACTGTTTACATTGAAACCAGTGTTTTTTTTTATTTAAAATATCTTTATTCAAGAGAGGCATATACACGCAATTTTGAATCGTCAACTATTATAATAAAATAGTGATTAAGTTTGCATACTAATGTTTCTAATTGCACCAGCAAAGTTCACTGTTAGCCATCTGCTGCACTAAAAAAGTCACTTTTGATATTTGAAATATTTATTAACGACTCAGTTACATAAAAAATATGGCAGCCACAACACACACACAGTCAGATGAAAAGCAAAGTTTATTTTTAATCTAAAACATTTCAAAAGACGGAGGCTCCGTTTGTATTATTTTGTTCAACATAAACTTGTAAAACATATGTGGCATTGTAAAATTAGAATAAATATCAAAATTACTCACTTCGCTTCACTACGTTCTCGTATCAAGTATAGTATAATTGAAATAGTTATGTATGTACTTCCTTATTATATTGGTATTATTATAATTTAGAGCTTTCAATATTCATTCATTTATTCAATATCGTAATCTGATTATTTTATTTATTATTTAACATTGTAATCTAAACTTAGACATAAAGTCTATAGGATGAATTAATAGGATCCGACTATATACCTATCTTTTAGCTATATATCGTAGAGAATCACATCTCAGTATATTAAGGGAAACTCTGCGATAATAGCCTACACATGCGTCGTAGCGGCCGTGCCTCTTCGGTTACAGAATGAGAGTTAAATTTACACTTAGCCTTTTTATATATGATTCGGAAATTGCTTTCAAGATCTGGCCTGAAACAGAAATAGGTTAACATTAGTTACTTTATAATTGGTCGTCAGTTTTGATAAACTTGAATGATAAATTTGTTGTTACTGTTTTTGATCAAAATGTTTTGCTTAACTATTGGAAATCGTTAACCTGATTTCGATTTCATTATAACGATCCACATTTGATTAACATTAAACCAGTGATTTACATTAGAACCAGCACGGATATTACAAAAAGATATTAACAAAATTAAGTACACTATTAGTCCTCTACTACAGTATATACAATACAATCAGCAAACAGAAATGCTACACATAAAAATAGTGGATGTTTTAAAAGAAGTAATCATTCATAATGGAAGTATTAATTACAGACCAATGTTATGTAAGAAATTACTATAGCCACATCTCACTTAAATGAAAGGCGATTTTTTTATTCAATAAATTTAAAAATGCAGGCCTTAATTGCATTTTTTTTTTAACATAAACTTATTCGTGGTATTGTAAAATAAACTAGAGCAGACATCGGTGTAACGTATTGGTTGACAACTTATTGCATTCGTATTAGCTTCACTGCATATGAAGTATGGTGCACTGGAAACACTTAGGAATATATTTTTTATTATTCCAGTAGCTAGAAAGTTATTATTTCTTCATGTCTGTTTCTTAATCATATTCCTTGTCTATATATATATAAAAGAAAGTGGTGTTAGTTACACTATTTATAACTCAAGAACAGATGAACCAATTTGGCTGAAAATTGGTGGAGAGGTTGCTTAGAACCAGGAGAAGGACATAGGATACTTTTTATCCCGTTCGACCACGTTTCCGTCAAGCCACTATAAAACGTGGTAGAACAAAAATGCATCTGACGGGGAATAACAAAACGCAAATGACAGTGGAATACCAAAAAGTAAATGACAGCTAAACATAATTTTGTCTTTGGTTAAGTATGGTAAAAAAATTTACTAGAAAGGCAGAACAGAGTTCGCCGGGTCAGCTAGTTTTTAATAAAAACACTTTCCTTGGGGTGAAACGAACCGCAAGGCTATCACTTAATCCATTTATATATCTCGAGTTAATTATGCTACAAGACTCTTTATATACCACAAATTTAGTCAGGTACTGAAGCTGTACATTAACAACACATCTGCGCTCTAATATAGACTTCGTACATACCTAAGAATACTATATATTTTACTTATGTTATGCAAATTATACCCAAAAAAGACAATTTTCCATAACTTTTATTTCTTTATGAATATTTCCCAGTCATACGCCAGAGTGCACTAGAATATTTTCTAGTTTTATAGAAAAAGATATGCAAATCTTTACTATTTTTTTTCAATACAATAACCACAATATCTTCGTTAACTTATTTAAGTTAAACAATGATGTATTATAAATATAACATGTTTGTACTACACCGATCGCATCATATTCGCCGCGATAAGCTCTGAATAATACATGATAACTTCATAAATATTAGCTAAAGCGTTAAAACAATTTCAGAAAGAGCCTATTAATCTTTTTTTAATGGGCTGGTACTTAAAGACTACAATATACTGTTAAAACAGGGCAAAAAATGCTTAAATATTACTTTTAAAAGTTAATAAACCTGGTAGTCTATGCACTATTTATATTTATTATATTTTATAGACATAATCATGAACTGATTGACAGAATATTGGAATCTAATACTTCGATTACAATAATTCTCATTAGTGTATTATAATTATTAATACAATTTGATAAAAATAGACCTTACATTTAAGTAAATATATTTATTTGATAGTTATTGTATTAAGATATAAATATTAAGTAGATTTAATAGGTTTGACATTGCTCTCTTGTTGGAAATTATTATTATATTATAATATTTACTCCAACATAAGCCAAATTTCTTACCTACGTAATGACGTCATTATTTTAAAGTATTAACAGGTATACTATGAAACTGAAAAAGCGGTAAACTTTTAACTGTCTCCATGTATGCAGGCTGTATCTCAAATCATGTAATTTGGTAAGATTTTTTGCAACTTGTGCTATAACTTTATAAATTAAACGATTATAATTAATAATTTTGTAGTATCTTACATAAAAGTTTATACATAACAAAATATTCTATAACTGATTAAAGTACATAAACAACTCTATGACTCAACTTCATGCTGTTTGCGGTTCTGATGTGTCAGTTTGTCGTTACTAACTTAATATTAAGCTGTATATTTAAGTTTTATCTACTAAATCTATAATTTGTATCTCTAAGGATATTTTTGTATTGATTGTTTCATCAAAGCTAATGTAGAATAATGTAGAATAGCAATAAGTAGAATAACTTGGCGGTACTCATTCATGACTCTCCCTGTCACACATGCGCGTCTTATGAAAAAATCTTAACTTAGACTGCGATCTCACGTTGTGTTTCAAATCATACTATCAACAACAATCCATGGATATGTTTACTATTAATATCAGTGTTTGAATGTTAATATAATTCACAGCTTTAAAAACGGGAAATTTTATAATAAAAATAAAATAAAATAAAATTACATTTCAATGTAATTTACACCCACTTCAAAGAACAACCGTCAAGTTAGCACACTATCAGTGCTACTTCAAATAAATTGCTTTGAGGAAATTACTCTTCCCCGGAAACAGAGCCTCGAGTCTAGACTCTCGACTCGTGTCAGTGATAAGGCCACGTCAAGAAGTTAAAGAACAGTTGAATTCAGGACATCTCTAATTATCTAACGAGACTCGATAAAAAGATTTTTAATACATTTGGAAGATAAAAATGATAATATATATTGAGGAACTGGATTTAGTGTATTCTGCTGTTTTTTTGGGCATTACCTTAGATGCAAAATTGCAATGGGGCCCTCATATCTGTTATTTGTCGAGCAGACTCAGTTCTGCCAAATACGCGGTTCAAAGAATACGCCGATTGACAAACGTTGAAACAGCTAGAATAGTTTACTTTAGCTACTTTCATAGTGTCATGTCATACGGCATATTTTCATGCATCAGATATAGATACGATCTTTGTATTGCAGAAGAAGGCTGTTAGAGCAATATACAATATGAGGCCTCGAGAGTCCTTAAAAAATAAATTCGAAGAATCAAAAATTATGACTGTGTAAAATCAATATATTTATGAAAATTTAGTTAATGTACACAAAAATATTTCAAACTTCAGTAAAAATTGCGATGTACACAAAATAATACTGGAAAGAAAATTGTGATGTACACAAAATTAATATTAGAGATAAACTTGCTCTGCCCATCACTAGGCTCCATAAAATAGGTAATTCATTTAAGGTTAATTGTATACGTTTTTACAATAAACTTCCAGTAAAGTCTTAAATTTGTCTCTAAATAAATTCAAAATATTAATTTAAAGGAATTTTATAGAAAAAAGTTATAATAGTCTAAAGGAATACATTAATGACGGTATGGCCTGGGAATAAATTGTATTTTAGCGAATACCTACTGCCTACGCATTTTTTTCTGACGCTGTTTTTTAATCTCGTCCATTCTACTGGCTGCATCACACCGCTCCCTTAGAAGTCATTACTTGCAGTAGCAGTGGGGGCCGGGTTGCCCCCTTCCCTCAATTATGGCGAAGGAGGTGATGGCTGACCCTTGCGTTATGCTCGTGAACGGGTGCTGCTTGCGGTGACTGATCGTATTGCTAGCCACGGATTTCCCTTTTCTTATTATTAATTATTATCGGCTTATCGAATTGATTACGATGGTTCTAGTTGTTCGTACATTCCTCACTAAATATATTGACGTTTGTGAAACAGTGATCACAATAAAAAAAAATCCCGACTGAGTTTGTTGTGTGGTTTTTCTCAGACCAGAGCGCGTTTGGAACCCTCGTAGCCTTATTTTAAGTTGGATAATGTCTTTACAGAAGGGCTTATTTTGATACATACGATATCAAAATAGGCCCTCCTGTCACTTCCATTTGACGTACACAAGTGATCACTGGTAAGGATTCAAAGTGGAAAATATATAAATAAATAAAATAAATAAATAAATAAAAATTTTTAAAATTTATTTTATTTCTTGTTTTATCTATCAGAGCATTTTTGTTAACATATTATTTAATTTTGACGTCTTGAAAATATCCTATTATTCTGGCCTATAAACAAATTTTATAAACAGAGTTTGATTAATTTAATTTCTGAAAGTCCAAATTAAATTGTAACATCCTGCTCTATTCTACCAGACAGCGTCGCGGGCAACAGCTAGTGCTACATAAATTATTATGATATTGTAACTAACATTCTAATTGGTAATAACAATGGACTCAATACGATCGATAACATCTAAACCACTATAACCTATCATTTCGACCAAATTGATAAGATAATGACATATCGATACTAGATTATTACACAAAATAGGTTCTTTATAAAGCATCGGCAGGATTTATTTCTTTATATACCATTTACAGTTGAAAATAATTGATAAATAAATTCCTTATCTCGTTAGGACTTTTATATGTCCTTATGTATTTGCAGATCTGCACGACATGAGTACCTTCAAACACGGCGCTTACTCCTACCTCCAAGGCCAGCAACACTCTTGTGAATTCTCGGATGTTGCAAGAGTTTTTGAGCGGCGGTGATCACGTATCATCTGCGACCCGCCAGCTCGTTTGCCCTCCTCTTATATAAAAAATAAAAATAAAAAAAAGTCTTCTATTAGAGTGTAGCAATCAACAAACCACATCGATTAACAACAATATATATAGGTATGTCAAAAAAATATTATTATTTAATATCATCTTTAAAATACAGCATATTTTTAAGAGAAGTAAACCTTTAACAATTAGAATATTAATAAAAGACCTATGTTAAGTTTGGAGCACACCTGACAATCATTTCATTATTTTTCAATATCAGAAATAGTTATAGATTAAAAATAACAATAATAAATAAAATAGATATTTATCTATTTTAGAGACGATTTCGTCTCTAAAATTATCGTCTCCAAAATTTAGAAAATTGTGTCGCAGAGGAAATATTTTTTACACCTGTATTTCGTTTCATAAGCTTTGCTAAAACTATAGATATAAATAATCTGTTACAGTAATTGTTGCAAAAACTTAGACATAATTCATTCAAAGCGTTGTTTGTATTAAAATATACAGCGTTAAAGTAACCTTTCAGTATTTACACTACATATTACAATAATACTTGAATCTATTTTCAAAAGCCTTATCGTAGAAAGAGGTAAGAAAACCTAATCTAGTCTAGGTTTCGTAAACACATATACGGTCAGCAGTAGATCTTTAGCAGTGATGATATAAGGTTAACCAATGTCAAAGCGACATATCAGTAATTTAATTACCTAGTTAGTTCAGGCTTTAAGACAAACAGACACATCAGAAACGCAAACAGCATGAAGTCGAGTGATTGAGTTGTTTATATAACTTACATAACTGACTGACTGACTGACTGTACAGACACACCCTATAATTATGTAAGTATTGTATAAGATTCTACAAAAATACCTACATACTTAATAATTATTTGATTTTGAATGTAGAATCTCTGATAAACCGATAATAACTTTTATCTACGGTTATTATACTTAATTGTGAGTACTGATAAAGTGTTATAGACATATAAATATATATATTAGTGTGATATAACTGTCTCAAAAACGTTCCTTAGAATATGTTGCCGAATTATATTATTGTTTAGAATAATTTTTATATTAAATAAATGTTTTTTTACAAATAATTACTTATTGAATACCTTTTCCTGCTGTTTCATCCTCAATCCCAAATAATCATTATAATTTATTATAATGTGGGTAGTTTTTAAAGTTGTACAGTAATAAGTGTCTTATTTGGAGAATGGTTATAAGATTTTTTTTTAATTATGGTTCTTATTAGGATAAATTAATTTTAAAAATATGCAAAATTTATTTGCTTATGGTTACGATCTCCCTCTCGTTCACTCTTTCTTTCTCTCTCTAGATAAACAGCGTTTTAAGAGCAGGCACACCCACCTGTTTCATGTTCTTTTATACAATTAAACCGGGGTGTGGTTTCTCATTGTCATTCAATATACAAATGCGGTCGATTAATCCCGCAAATATCACTACTTGATTTTACAGTATAAACTCGATGTAACGATAATGAAGAAAATTTAAAATGCGTAAATCGTTGTATTGAGTTTTGTTGTATTACGGTGACAGTGTATCTAGTTGTAATGTCAATAGGTTGTTTGACAGCTATACAATTCAATATTAAAAAATATAAAGCACACGTGTTCAATGAAACAGTAACTATATTAAGTGCGATGCGTTTATAAACTATCGCTATATAATTATTCAAATTTCCTTATTGCACTGTTTTAATAGTACCACGTTTATTTCTATACTCAATACAATATTATCAGTTCAAATATCAAAGTGGGCGTCAGCTAGCTCCGAGTGACGAAAGCACCCATACTGCTGAAAGTCTAACTCGGGTATATATACGCGCAATATCGAACTTTTTATACAGGAGACCTTCTGGTATGAGTGTGGTATTTTTAGAAAGCCTTTGGCCCATAGACCCAGGAAATACATTTACACTTAGCAATATACCTACCGCCTCCACCTCTACGGCTTTCTGAAAAATGCGACTAAAATTTAATTTTTGGCTCCGCACCAGTAAAAAATCACCAAATTGCCTTGATCAATCTAATAAAATAAAAACAAAAATGCAATTTGTGCAACGTTCCGAACACATTCACATTTTTTGTGTTTGTTTACGTTTGTGAACAAAAATGTTTGTGGTTTTTTTCGTCGAAAAATTCATATCAGGAGTTTTGTGTCAGTAGATTCGCTTTCGTCACTCGGTATTTACTTCGTTGAGAAGTTTTTGTTTTTAAATAATATACAGTGTCACCCCTGCATACACCAAAACTTTGCTTAACTTTTTAACACTAAACATTGTAGTCTATTAATTCTTTATAATATTTAATATATATATATATGAAATATTTTTATACATTTTACTTCCTGTAGAGTCACATCTCTTTATGCGAGTGTAACTGAGTAGTTTTTTTTTCTTTGTTCTTTTAATATTTTTCTTCATGTATCAAAAAAACAGTTCTACATTAAATTTGAACATATTTTGGCGTGTTTTATCAATATATTGTAAATAACCTTTATGGTATAGCCCAGTAAGAAAAAGACTGATCTGCACTTTATAACAAGTGTTTTAAGGCTTTAGCTGAACCAATATATGAAATTTTGTGAAGTAAAAAGGTGATTTATAGAAAAATCAAGTGAACTTAACAAGCGTGCCATCGGACAATAGATTCATAGGTACCCTTTCAAATACGTGGGTATAAATTTTAATAACATCATTGTGTTTCGTTTGTAAGCTTTTATTCACTCATCATACTATTTTCGTTCTCCGCCGTTGAACAGAATTTGAATAGTTCTAAATATAATATTCCAATATCGATCGATCGATATTTTGTTTATTTTAGTTGACTTATTAGGATATTGAGATACTTTTTCTTGTTTTTTATCTAAACGAAATCTGAGATATATTTTTTTTTCTTATAATATTATTAAATCGAGATATTCAAATAGTGTAAGTGAAAGCTTGCGGCAACTTTGAGTCTAAGAGAATTGCTTCGAAAGATATCTTAATAAATATTGATCAATTTGATTAAGAACAGAGATGGAGAATTGTATGTCTTTTAGATACTAGTCTCATAAGAAAATATATTCATAAGTATTTCAATTATATTATAATTGATACGCAGTGGAACTGATAGCAAGTATTACGAATGCATTAAGTCACCGACCAATATGTTACACCGACACGTGTAGACGAGAAATGTGGATCTACTTTACTTTAATTTTACAACGCCACGTCTATGTTGAACAAAATTATATTTTTAGAATCTACGTTTTTTAAAGTAGTAAATAAAAAAAAACATCTTTCATATTAATATGCATGGTTGAAGGTATTTTTTAAGTTAAATCAAATAATATTTCAATTATGAAAGATTAAAAACAGTTTTCAATTTATGACTACACGACTAGTTTCAAAACATTATAATAGATGACATACCGAAAACAGTGCCAACGCATTTTCCAAAAGCTTTCTAAAATGAGAATCGATTAAGAAAGTTTATGTTTTAATATAGTCAGGTCTTGAGAGAAATTCACGAATCATAAATAGGAACACTAACTGTAAATATGACGCAGTCAATATCAGAAAAGGCACGAACGGTTTGACAAATAGTAGACTATATCTCGTACTTCCCTCAATATACTGAGACGTGTTTCTCTACGAGATACACCTAAAGCTAAAAGATAACTATAAACTTTTTCCTAATAATTAAACCTATACAATCATTTAATACAATTTGGATTACAATATTGAATAATGAGGGAAATAAATAGTAAACGGTTAATATATTATAATATATATAACAAAAAATATTTTTATAACATCAGTTTGAAACGCACCTGGCAGTTTCTGCTATTATAAAAATCCAAGGATAAATAAGTTAAATATCACAAAGGTATTTGGAATTTGTCAATGACACAAATATGATGTACCATTGTACAGAAATAAATAAATGATAAAACCTACAAACCTACCTACCTACAAAATGGGTTACTTATGTAGAATTATAAGTTACCCATTTTGTGTAATAACCTAGTATCGATGTGTCATCAATAAAGTGGAAATTACTGGTTACAATAATTTATATGTTATCGATCGTATTTAGTGCATTGTATTTGGCAATAATAATGTTAGACAGAATATCATAAAGATTTATGAAGCAGTAACTGTTGCTCGGGACTCCGACTGGTGGACTACAAAAGGATGGTACATGTACAAAATATTTAACTTGTACTATGAGAGATTAAAACATTAAACAAAACTTTATGTTCCTATAATTTATAAAAATGTGTTTATTAAATTAACATATTTATGGAAATAAAGAAATTATCTAGGTTACCGAAAATAAATTTTATCCCACAAAAAAATAATTTAAAACATCTTCATAGGATAGTTGGAGATGTCCCAAATTCAACTGTTCTTTAACTTCTTGACGTGCCCTTATCACTGACTCGAGTCGACTAAAGACTCGAGGCTCTATTTCGCAGGAAAGAATAATTTCTCATAACTTTCTCAGTAACATAATTACAGGTTGTGTATAGACCTAAACGTATATATCAGATTCCAGAACTTTAAAAATATAAATTGAATATAATTTTTTAAATTATGATGCCTTCCAGCTAATAAGCTTTAAGCATAAGTTATAAAAATTGTGCCAAATTATACAATTTGAAAAACAGCTTGCATTAATAGAGGCAGTTAAAAGTTTAAAGCGTTTTCAGTTTCATTAACGGGTGCACTTCAAAATAACGACGTCATTACATAAATACGAATCATGGCTGATGTAAATATCATGGTGTATTGAAATGTAAAGACTGGTAACGGCTGTTATATCATTTAAGTTACTTACACAACCGTGGTCAGTATATTTCTTTTACCATTTTCAGAATTGATTACTATCGTAATAGCAGAACTTTATTATATTCATATCAACAATTTCATACAATTATTTCATAATTTTTAAAAGATATCGAGAAGATACATATGTAAAAAACTAACTCACAAAAGTATGACTGAAGCTTAGAATTTAATAGAAATTCTGCAATAGATTAATATAAATTTAAAATGAACCCGGTTGAAGTCAGACACAAAAGCTTTACAAATCCAGAGCGGGACCCAAGGACACCTTCTAAGGCTCGCACGTATTAAGAGGGACAGTACGTGGTTACATTTCCTAACAAAATAATTACATTATTTCGAAGCTAAAATTGTCCTTATGTCGCTTTAAGGTTTTATACCTCTAAACAATATTAGACTGTTCCACTTGTTATTATGGGTTACAATGCGTTGTTAGTATTAGTGTTATCATTAAACCTTAAGCAAATTATCTCATTAAAACTATTATGGTGATAAGGTTCAAGTTAAATTTTCATAGTAATAACAATTTCGTTGTTATTCAGTAATGCTTGTTGTACAATTTAATTATTATTTCTCTATTTGCTGTAAATTGATATTAATGTTTACCTGCTTCCTTATACCTTCGTACGTAAACATGATTATTATAATTTATTTTGCTAATACTGTAAAATAACTTTTTTAATTAGATTTGAAGTATTGAAGAGAAAAACTTAAAAAACCTAGTGCTACTTCGTGGATACAAATCTGAATCTCTACCTTGTCAAGTTCAGCCAAATCCATCTGAAAGTATATTTAAATCGTTCTTACTGTTCCTACCCTACGAATACAGAAGATAAATCAATAGACACATCGTGATATAGAAATATATATATTTGGTAAACAGTATAGCACATTTTTGGATATAATACTCTTTAACATAAAGAAACTTACCTAACTAACCACACTTCGCAACTAATATCTTCATGAGTTCAATACTTTTATGCTATAACTCATTGTGTTTCGTTTCTCATACAAATATAAGATAAGGAATTTCGTTATGCGTTAATGTTGTTATTGATATCCTTTATGGATAGGAAGAATAAAGATATTCCTTCTCAGGGATATATTAAATCCGTGATCATATAGCAAATTCCAGGGAATAATGATGGAAAGGAATGAAGTGAGCATTTCTATATTAGAACGCAGATGGATGATATCGAAAGGCGACAATTGTAGAAACCTAACCAACGACTGATATGAAACGGTATTGTGTAGAAGGTATTGTCGCCTCGAGATACATTAATGGTGTAAGTTATAGGTGATACCATTATGACTATAGAACACTGTCTTGTAAATGTTTACAATTATATAATTAGGTCAAATAAATTATTGTACAAAGATTTCATACTGCTACTTTTCGCGGATATAAATGTCAAGAGAGTTTATTTATTTCTCTAAAAATAAGATATAAATTTAAAAACAACATCTTCAAAGTTATTATAATATTAATAAAACTTATAAATATAATAAATCAAAATATTAATTCATTCATACCACACCCTATAAACAGTGAAGCTGATAGCTAACAAGTATTACAAACGCAATAAGTCGCCCATCGATATCGAACACCGATATGTTTCAAACGAGGCAAGTGCATACGTTTTTGCTTTGCAATTGTACAATTGTCAGATTAGTTTACGTTGTAAAATATTTTAAAACAGTTTGCTTTTAATTTAACTGTTATAAAAATCGTTTTCTTAAATTCAATAAATTACTTGATTCTTACAACAGTTAAAATTCATATTTTTGATAATTAATGTAATAAAAATATCCTTTTAAAAATTTTAATTATAATATATTTTCATGATAATGTTAAATTATGAACTATCTTCCTTAGTAGGTAGACTTTATTTGTATATCCTGGTATGTCAATTTATTTAAAATATAATATTTCAAGCAAATATTATGTAGTGGTATAATGTCTTGAAATAAAATTGATAATGAAATATGAATATGAAATATAAAAAATATTTATACCGTAGAAACCAAAATGACTAATTTTGTTACTTTTTAACTATCTACATATTGTGTATTTTTAAATTAAAGTATATATATTTATTTTAATTTGTAATTTCCTTTCACAATATTAGAACTTTGTTGAAATTATAATAAAAACGTTTTGCAATCTTTAGGTTAACGAAAGTTTCCAAGCACAATATATCTAGGCGTAAAACCACGTAACTACAATTCTCGTAGTCAATATCTTAAGAGTCACGTACGCTACGACACATTTGTCGGCCATTATCGGAGAGTTTTCGTTAATTTACCGAGACGTGACGTTCTGAGATACTGCCATGAAAAGAGGAAATAGTTTTAATAAATGGCCTTAGGACATACTGTAGTAGTTAATTCAGTGTTAATGGTTGCGTAAATACGATTTGTTTAATTCAAAACAGGTAATTAGAAAATTTAAATTATTTTATGGGACAAGTATGGAGAAAAAAACTGAAAATGTTACACCGACATGTTTAAAGGAGAAATATGAATATATACTTTAATCTTACAACGCGATGTAGATGTTTATGTGGACTTTTTTTAATATATCGATAAAAAAATTGTAGACATATTTTTATACTCTAGTAACTAAAATAAAATTATATAAACTTTATATTGAAAATGTCCATACTTTTATTGTTATTGTATTTATAGAAATTTCATAAACATAGAGTTTGTTTAATATTTCAATCTCACATATTTCAAATTTCATATCGTTTATTTGGTAATATCTTTGGTTTACAAAGTTCTTAAAACTATTTCCAAAAATATAAATTTGCCGGTTAGAACAACCCAAATCTTCCGTCAAAAATTTAATAAGATAATTAATTAGCATTCACTAATAACATGTTAATAACAATATCAATTAAAATATTCAAATCATTAAAAATAATAATCATAATAATATAATAATAATAAATTTAAATAGTACAAGTTAAACGTGTAATATCGTTCTGTAATCCACCAAACGGAATTCTAACTAACATTCTAATTGCCAAATACTTGGGCTTAATGCGATAGATAACATCTAAACCGCTGTAACCTGTAGTTTTCTGTTTCGAAAATATTTTTATCATATTATAATTAGGTATTAAGTGATTCTATCGAATGAATTAATAGGACAGGAGTATCTTCTAGATATATCTCGTAAAGAATCACGTCTCTTTATATTAAAGGAAACTCACCGATAATAGCCTACAAAAGGGTCGTAACGCCCAAGCCTCTTTGGTTATTGACTAAGTTATATAACAGAGTTACAAAGTTATATTTGCAGTTAGCGTTTTTATTTATGATTCGAAAATTTATCTCAAAACCTGATCCGAAAAAAAAAAATAGATTAACAACGTTTACACTTTAATTGCTTTTGAAAAACTTGGATGAAAAATGGGTTGGCTCTTTTTTTGGTATTTAACTAGTGAACTATGAAACTAGTAGAAGATTTAAGTTTATCCTTAGCTATTGCAAAATTTTAAGTCTGGTTTAAATTTTATTGTAACTATCTTAAAATTATATCATTTACACTCACTTTGGTATCATCAATTATTATTATATTAAAAAGGTCAGTGTGGTCAGTCCGTGAGTAAGCTACCACAGGCATTTTAAGACCAAATAATTAATTTCGAGCCAATAAAGAACAACTGACAGAGCACTATGTACTTCGTCATAATAAGGGACATTATTAATGTAAAAAAAAACTAAAAGGGGCCAAGAATAATTTTTTCTGGAAAACCCATCTTCTTGTGAGAATCAGCCAATTTAGAATTATTTACATTGACAGACTCTTTGATTCAGGTAAGGTTGAGTACACCATAGTGGTTAGTTACTTAGTTTGCGTATTAATGTATATACTAAAACAAGAAAGTTAAAGAGGAATCTTTATAAAACAATTAAGTATTAAATTAATTTTAAGTGAGTACATAATCCTCTGCTACACTTTAGAAGTAACTTTTCATGATTGAAATATTAATTATCAACATATACTACGTAAAAAAAATCAGCCACTAAATGACTAAAACGAAAGGTTTTTTTATCTAATAAATTTGAAAATACAGATCCCAAGATTATCATTTTGTGCAACATAAACTTATATGTGGCTTGGTAAAAATAGAGTAGATATCCAAATTTCTCGTCTAAATGTATCGGTGTAACTATTGGTTATTGTTACACCAATATGTTTAGAAGAGGCGAGACGAGATACATACCTAAGAGTTTTACATATTATCTTTATATTATACTAATTATAAAATTATAAGGGGAAATTTTAAATATTTTTTTGTTGCAACTAGGTCATGAAAATAGGCGCTTTTGTGAGTACTGTGACAAGAGTATATTTGTAACGATTTCAAACTATTTGGAAGTATATTAATATCCTTAAAAATCCACAAAACTACACGTAATATCAACTTCAATGTTATCTCTTCATAATCTATTCAAAAGTTAAGAATAAGAGAAGTATTTTAAATGAATAGAAACCTAAAAACTAAATACAATGTTTTATTAAAAACAATACCCACGTATATGAAGGGATACCTATGAAGCTATTGTCCGATGGCACGCTTGTTAAGTCCACTGGGGTTTTTTATTTTCCCTCATATCATATGCACCCGCGATTCAAGGCAATACTTGTCTATCAGCCGATGAAAAGGCTACTAATTAATGTTCTGAATATTGCCCAGTCGTACGCCAGAGTGCACTATTCTAGTGTTCTAGTTTTATGGAAAAAAATATGCAAGATTTTATTGAAAATGTATTTTTCGATTATTTTTTTAAATACAATAACCACAATAATTTCGGTAACTTATTTTAATAAAACAACAATGTAATCGATTTTCCTTCATTTTTTATAAAAATGAGCTATATTTGTACTACATAGATCGCGTCGTATTCGCTGCGATATTCATGTTTATACTTCACAACTTCCTTAATATTGGTACAACTACGTTTTAGTAACAATATAAGCAGGAGTTTGTTATATGCAGGGGCGAGTAACACTTTATATTTTTTACTTTTTTTAACTTGGAATATTTTCTTGACTATAAAAACAAACTTGGTATTATTAAACAGTGCAATAAATGAATGTGCAGTACTATGTAGCGATAGTTTATCATTTAACCTATATCGCACTCAATACAAACACTGTTTCATTGAACACGTGTTCTTAATTTGATGTCACACATGCATAAAATATAAATTTACATTACGAATATATATTTTGTACAACAACCATCTTAAAACAATTTTAAAACATTGCAAAATATTAATGAATGCTGTGGAGATGAGATCTCTTCGCAGAATATGCGGAGTCAGTCTAGCTGATCGAATCCGCAATGAAGAGATCCACAGAATGTCAGGTACTAGCGAAGATGTCACGGTGAGAATGAAGAAGAATGTGCTCAGGTGGTTTGGGCCAGTTTGACTGAATGAGTGATGAAAGAATGGTAAAAAAGATTTATATGGGAAAAGTGAGCGGTAAGAGAGACAGGGGGAGGCCTCGAGTGACCTTCGAAAACACAGTAGCTACGATATTGGACGAAGGTCACGTAAAAAGCATGAGGACCCCCCGGAGGGCATGTATGAAGAGGTTGATGTCTGTGGCCGAGGCGAAAGAGGTATGCAGAGACCGTAGCGTTTGGCGCTCCGTCGTCTCTGGCTACCCCGCAAGGGATATGGCGTGAAGGTAAATAAATAAATAAATAAACTAGGGGCGCCAACAAACCCTCAATTTCAACTCGCTGGCTCGCGAAATCTCGGGTTCCGTTTGCATATTGAGCGAAGCGAGCCCAGTGTAATGACTCATCGTTTCCCATTGACTTCAATGGGATATCAGTTTTTTGAAACGACACAAAAAAAAAAAAAAATTATGACATTTTTAAAAAAACTTTTTTCAAAAACCTTCACCTAATATGTGTCTTTATGATTGCAAAGTTTCATAATTTTCCGCCAAGTAGTTTTTGAGCCAATTCGTGACAAAGAATGCAAAAAGTCTCCAGTAAAACGCTCCGCTCACTTCGTTCGCTTCGCTCAACTAGGGGCGCCAACAAACCCTCAATTTCGACTCGCTGCGCTCGCAAAATCTCGGGTACCGTTTGCATATTGAGCGAAGCGAGCCCAGTGTATTCACTCATCGGTTCCAATTGACTTCAATGAGATATCAGTTTTTGGACATGAATTAAAAATATTTTTTTTTATTTTTTTTGGACCTTTTCAAAAATTTTTTTTTAAAAACCATTACCTAATGTGTGTCTTTTTGTTTGCAAAGTTTCATAATTTTCCGTCAAGTAGTTTTTGAGCCAATTCGTGACAAAGAATGCAAAAAGTCTCCAGTAAAACGCTCCGCTCACTTCGTTCGCTTCGCTCAATAAAATATTAATAGAAAGTGTTATTTACCTCTAATTAAGGTATTTTGTCTACTTATAACTAAAAGTTGAGATTAACCTCTATCTAAGAGGTTTGTCATTGGAACGAATTATTTGATATAACGAATATTTTAAAATTTTCTTCAGTATCATTATATCGAGGTTATACTATTTAATCAAGTAGCACTATTTATTGAATAAATCGTCTGAACTACGATATTAAACGACAATGTGAAAACACACCCCGCTTTTATTGTAATACAGTACATGGAACAGGTGGGTGTATTGGTACCAAAACGCTCGAAATCGAGAGAGAGAGAGAAAGAATATGAGAGAGAGTAATCATAAACAAATAAATTGGAATCGAAATTTGAAATCAAACTCTCCTAACCAGAACAATAATTTAAAAAAAAACATGTCTTATTACTAATCTAAAAATAAGATACTTCTTACAATTTTAAAAATACCCACATTATAAGAAAATTATGATTATTTGGGACTACGGATGAAACACCAGGAAAGGATATTCAATATATATTTATTTATAAAAGATAAAACGTAAAACCATTTATTTAATATAAAATAATTTTCTAAAATTATTGAAAACATTAATTATTCAGTGATTATCCAAGAAATGTTTTAAAGGCAGTGACATCACATTAATGTACTCGTATTTTATTTACACATTTATAATATTTTATCAGTATTTACGTCTAAGCATAGAGAAAAAATCTTACCGGCTTATCAGAGATTCTAAATTCTAAATTGTAAACCTATTTGGTATCTGTAGATATTTAAAAATCATATTAAACTTGAAAGTTTATTTTACTTATCTATGACTTATCTCGAACAAGTCCTAGAAATCCCGTCCCGCTGTGATAAAAATTGCAACCATCTGGTTTATTGGGCTTATCTTGTCACCAAGTGGCATTACGATTGTTGGTTTTAAAAGATTTTTTGCACAACATACTCGTATCATTTCCTGTCAATAATCTAACCAAACTTTTTTTTAACAGCTGTTCAGATAGTTAATAATAATCGTGTTTCTCATAATATTAATATCAATTTACAGAAAAAAGAGTAATAATAATTAAATTCAAACGGGTTAATTTTTATTTAATAAGTAATCAATTACAGAATTGTTGGCTTGTTGTAGTGCTTTTTTTACATATAAATGTTTTTCATATCTCATTAAGACATTAATCAAATGATTGTCAGAACGTTTGATTGTGATACAATAAATCATGCAATTACGACATTACTCCCTTCTTAACTTTTTGTACCTTTCATTGACCATTATAAATAACTTTGAAAAAGCATAAATACTTAAGATATTGCTGACCATACATATGTGGGTAACTATCTACTTAAAAAATATAATAGCCATTACCAACCTTTACACTCCAATACTCCATGATATTTAGATCAGTCAAGTTTCGTACTTACGTAATGGCGTCGTTATTTTGAAGTACACCCGTTAATGAAACTGAAACCGCGTTAAACTTTTAACTGCCTCTATGAATGCAAGCTGTTTCTCAAATTATATAATTTGGCACAATTTTTACAACTTGGGCTATAAGCTTTCCAACTTGCAGGAATTTATAAATTAATTTTCAATTTATATTTTTAATTTTGTAGTGTCTTGCGTTTCTGATGTGTCTGTTTATCCTGAAGCCTGGACTAACTAGGTAATTAAATTACTGATTGACCATTGCTAACGATCTACTGCTGATTGTCGACATGTTTACAAAACCTACACTTGATTAGGATTTTCTTACCTCTTTCTACGATAAGGCTTTTGAAAATAGGTTTAAATATTATTGTGGTATGAAGTGTAAATACTGAAAGGTTATTTTAAAGCTGTATATTTTAATAAAGACCACGCTTTAAATTATGTCTAAGCGGAAGTTCTTGGAACAATAATAATTGTTAGGGCAGATTACTTATATCTATATTTATAGTTTTAGCACAGCTGTTTAAACGCAAGACATGTGCTCCTAAGTAGAATATATTTCCTCTGCGACACATAGTCGTATTTCTCAATACAAAGATGCTGCTCGTTTCATGAAACGCACGTCGACATTTTGTTTAAATCCTCATATGATCGTTTGTCTTTGAAAATAACTTAAGTAAGTGAAATTTAAGTTCAGTTCTAAAATTTCACATCAATAAAGTACCGTTTGATTGTTATATATACGTAAAATCCATTTTGTAGTTCATCAGACAAAGTCGCGGGCCCGTTGCCCGTGTTGTTGTTGTTGTAGCTGTTGCTACTGCTTCATAAATGATTATGATATTCTGCTTAACATTCTAATTATCAAATACAATAGACTCATACGATCGATAACATATAAATTGTTGTAACCTATAATTTACACTTAATGCATGACATATCGATACTAGATTAAGACAGAAAATGGATTACTTATGCAGAATATATGTAGTTTTTATAATTTATATATTTATGTACAATGGTACATTATATTTGTATAATCTACAGTAACTAATAAAGAAATTCTATATATCTTTGTGATATTTAGTTTATCTATCTTTAGATTTTATAACAAAAGAAATTGCCATATGCGGGTTAAAGTGATGTTACAAAAATATTTTTATTCAATATAAAATCAAACTTAGGTATAAAGTTATTCTATAGGGTTAAATTATGGAACAAAAATATATGGCTGTTTTAGAATTAGGTATATTTCGTAGATAATCACGACTCACCATCACGACTCATATTAACGGAGACTCACCAATAATAGCCTACAAAAGTGTCATAAAAGTCGTGTCTCTTTTGATATTGACTGCAAGTCATATTTACAGTTAGCGTTTTTGTTTATTATACGGCAAACTAAAAACCAGACCTTCAAAAGAAATAGGTTGAGAACATTCACTTTTTTAAATGACTGTCAGGTTTGAAATTCAGTGGAAAATGCGTTGTACTTCGAATATTGTAATATTTTAAAACTAGTCGTAAATTGAAAATTTTTACAAAAAATGTACAAATTTTCAATTTAATTTATTTATTTGTTTTTTTAGCAATTGGAAATCTTTAACCTGATTTGAATTTCATGGTGTTTGTCAACATTGAAACTAGTGGTTAAATTAGAACCATTATAAGATGTTTAAAAAAATTAAGTATATACACTATTAGTCGTCTACTACAGTATATTATATCCCCAAACAGAATAACTATAACATAAGTAATACAAAAATATATATATTATTTTAAAACACTCTTATAAAAAAATGATGTTTTCAATTTTAAGCAGTAATCTTTTACAATATTAATAACCGACGTAAAAAATAATTTTAGTCCCTAACCTAACTAAAATGAAAGGCGTTTTTTTCCATAAAATCTAAAATACAAGTTCCAAATGTATAATTTTGTTTGACAAAAACTTCTAGGTGGCGTTATAAAACTAAAGTAGAGTAGATATCCATATTTCTCGTTTGAACACGTCGGTGTAACATATTGGTTGACGACTTATTGCATTCGTAATACTTACTATAAGTTTCTATGCATATCAAGTATGATATCATTGAAAAACAACTGAATAGATTTTTATTACAAAGTACTTAGAAAATTAATAATTCTCCATTATATTTCTTCACCAAATACTTAACATTTATTCAGATCCGCGAAGCCATTTCCCGAGTATGACACACGCCACAAGTATATCGATTATCATACCATTTGTATATTTCGAGGCTACAAAGCTTCAAAATTTAGTTTCATATCACAGATTTAGTTTAATTAAGTACTGAAGCTATATTTCATCAACACTACCTATCTGCGCTTTAATATGGAGTTCGTACATATGTGTCTAAGAATTTTGTATATTATGAGAAGACAATGCTACAAGATTCATTTTTATATCACAGATTTGGTTTTGACAGGTACTGACACTATATTTCATTATTTCTCTCTAGTATAACTTACAATACAATTACTACGCCATTGGTAAAGCTGTGTATGTACGTGTATATCTATACTGTGACTAAACGATAATTGCAATAATTGAAAAAAACTCAAAGGACCGCCATATCCTAATAAACATAATAAAACAGATACAATATTAATTATTATATAGACGTACGTATATTAAGCTCTTTAAATACAAACATGGAGAATAAAACAAGTATTATGGATGAATAGAAACAACAAATCGAAATACATTGTTTTATTTAAATCAATACCCACATATATGAAGAGGTACCTATGAATCTTTTGTCCGATGGGACGCTTGTTAAGTTCACTGAGACTTTTCTATTTACTCTCATATCATATGCAACCTCGATTCCAGACAATACTTGTCTATCAGCCAATTAAAAGCCTACTAATTAATGTTCTGAATATTGCCCAGTCATAGACTAGAGTACACTAGAATATACATACTTTAGTTTTATGGAAAAAATATGCAAAACTTTATTGGAAATTAATTTTCTTAAAATAATAACTACAATACATTTGTCATTCATCGTATGTAATCTATTTTCTTTATTAACTTTTATTATGTACTATGAAAATGAAATAGATTTGTACTACACCTATCATCATATTCGCTGCCACAAACATCTGTATACTTCTTAACATTATATAACTTAATATGTTTAATTTTAATATTCTACCAATTAATTTCTTTTTGTAGTAATATCAATATTATCAATAAAATTTTTATTACTATTGAAATTTAAACTGAACCTTAATGAGATAAATAACTTAAGTTCTCATTGATAACACTAATACTGCAATGTATTGTAACCCATAATAACAAGTGGAACAGTCTAATACTCTTTAGAGCTATAAAAAATTACACATAAGGACAATTTTTGTCTGGAAATAAATTAATTATTGTATTAGAAAATGTAACCACGTACTGTCCCTTTTTATACGTGCGAGCCTTAGAAGGTGTCCTTGGGTCCCATTCTGGATTTGTAAATCTTTTGTGTCTGTTTCAACCGGGTTAATTTTTATTTAATTAGTAATAAATAACAGAAGTTTTGGTTTGTTATGGTGATTTTTTTTATATATAAATGTTTTTGATATCTTATAAAGACATTAATCAAATGATTTTCAGAACGTTTGATTGTAATACAATAAATCATGCAATTACGACATTACTTCTTATTTTTTTTTACCATCATTGACCATTATAAATAACTTTTAAAAAGCATCAATACTTAAGATATTGCTGACCATAGATATGTAGGTAACTATTTACTTAAAAAATATTATAGCTATTACCACCCTTTACTCCTCAATACTCCATGATATTTAGATCAGCTAAGTTTCGTACTTACGTAATTACGTCGTTATTTTAATAAAAACAACGCTTTAAAAATGTCTAAGCGCGTGTTTTTGGAACAATAAAAACTGTTATAGCAGATTACTTATCTATATTCATAGTTTTAGCACAGCTGTTAAAACGCAATACATATATACACACAAGTAGAATATATTTCCTTTGCGACACATATTCGTATTTCTTAATACATAGATGCTGCTAGTTTCATGAAACGCATGTCAACAATTTGTTTAAAACACCATGTGATCTTTTGTCTTTAACATACCTTAGTCTGCCTTATCATATTTCAAAAACTCTTTGTAAGTCGATGTTATTGTCTAAAACAATTGAAAATCATATTTAATATTAATATTACTGTTTGAATCTCTGTGCAACATTACACTGTCATTATTATTATAATTAAGAGCATTCGAAATTTTCAAAAGTGAAATAAAAGTTCAGTTCTAAAATTTCACCTTCAAAAGTAATTTACATCCGCTTCAAAAAACAACCGTCAAGTTAGCATACTATCAGTGCTACTCCAAATAAATTACTTTGAGGAAATTACTCTTTCCTGCGAAACAGAGCCTCGAGTCTAGAGTCGTCTCGAGTCAGTGATAAGGCCACGTCAAGAAGTTAAAGAACAGTTGAATTCAGGACTTCTCTAATTATCTAACAAGTCTCAGTGAAGATGTTTTAAATTAAATTTTTGTGGGATAAAAAAAAATTCAGAAGTTATAGAAATATATTTTATTTATCCTCGGAAAGTTTTTCATTTCAATAAATACGCTAATTTAATTTACACTAAGTAAAATATACATATCTTCATTATTATTGTATATATACAAATTAAAAAAAAAGATTTTGTTTCATATTTTCATTTACCAAAATACAATTTTAATGTTTCGTACATGTAACATCCATTTTATAGTCCACCAGACGAAGTCGCGGGTAACAACTACTGCTACATAAATCATTATCATATTCTAGCTAACATTCTAATTGCCAGATACAATGGACTCAATATGATCGATAACATCTAAATTATTGTAACCTGTAATTTCCACTTTATTGATGACACATCGATACTAGATTATTACACAAAATGGCTTTCTTATGTAGAATATTTGTACGTTTGATCATTTACTTATTTATGTCCAATAGTACATTATATGTAATAGACAATAATTTGTAAGGAAATTTTGTATCTCTTTGTGACATTTAACTTATTTATCCTTATATTTTTTAACAAAAGAGTCTTCTACGTACGGGTCAAAGTGATGTTACAAAAATATTTTTATTATAATATAATATAGTAAATATTGTAATCCAACTGTTTTCCTTATTATTCAATATTGTAATCCAAACTTAGGTATTGAGTGATTCTATAACATAAAAATGTATAGATATGTTTTAGATTTAGGTATCATAAAATCACGACTCAGTTAATTCCTATTAACGGAAACTTACCGATAATAGCCTACAAAAGTGTCGTAACGCCCATGCCTCTTCGGTTATTGACTAAGAGTTATATTTGCATTTAGCGGTTTTGTTTATGATTCGGAAAATTCTCTCAAGACCTGACCTGAAATAGGTTAACAACATTTACATTTTAATTGGCCGTCAGTTTTGAAAAACTTGGATGAAAAATACGTTGGCACTGTTTTTTTGCATTTCATCTCTTGTATTGTTTTGAAACTAGTCTTGAAGCCGTAAATTAAAAATTGTTTTACAAAAACGTTTGCATTGTTGTTTAGCGATTGGAAATCGTTAGCCTGATTTAAATTTCATTGTAACTGTTTACATTGAAACCAGTGTTTTTTTTTATTTAAAATATCTTTATTCAAGAGAGGCATATACACGCAATTTTGAATCGTCAACTATTATAATAAAATAGTGATTAAGTTTGCATACTAATGTTTCTAATTGCACCAGCAAAGTTCACTGTTAGCCATCTGCTGCACTAAAAAAGTCACTTTTGATATTTGAAATATTTATTAACGACTCAGTTACATAAAAAATATGGCAGCCACAACACACACACAGTCAGATGAAAAGCAAAGGTTATTTTTAATCTAAAACATTTCAAAAGACGGAGGCTCCGTTTGTATTATTTTGTTCAACATAAACTTGTAAAACATATGTGGCATTGTAAGATTAGAATAAATATCAAAATTACTCACTTCGCTTCACTACGTTCTCGTATCAAGTATAGTATAATTGAAATAGTTATGTATGTACTTCCTTATTATATTGGTATTATTATAATTTAGAGCTTTCAATATTCATTCATTTATTCAATATCATAATCTGATTATTTTATTTATTATTTAACATTGTAATCTAAACTTAGACATAAAGTCATTCTATAGGATGAATTAATAGGATCCGACTATATACCTATCTTTTAGCTATATATCGTAGAGAATCACATCTCAGTATATTAAGGGAAACTCTGCGATAATAGCCTACACATGCGTCGTAGCGGCCGTGCCTCTTCGGTTACAGAATGAGAGTTAAATTTACACTTAGCCTTTTTATATATGATTCGGAAACTGCTTTCAAGATCTGGCCTGAAACAGAAATAGGTTAACATAACTTTATAATTGGTCGTCAGTTTTGATAAACTTGAATGAAAAATTCGTTGTTACTGTTTTTGATAAAAATGTTTTGCTTAACTATTGGAAATCGTTAACCTGATTTCGATTTCATTATAACGATCCACATTTGATTAACATTAAACCAGTGATTTACATTAGAACCAGCACGGATATTATAAAAAGATATTAACAAACTTAAGTACACTATTATTCCTCTACTACAGTATATACAATACAATCAGTAAACAGAAATGCTACACATAAAAATAGTGGATGTTTTAAAAGAAGTAATAATTCATAATGGAAGTATTAATTACAGACCAATGTTATGTAAGAAATTACTGTAGCCACATCTAACTTAAATGAAAGGCGTTTTTTTATTCAATAAATTTAAAAATGCAGGCCTTAATTGTATATTTTTTTTAACATAAACTTATTCATGACATTGTAAAATAAACTAGAGCAGACGTCGGTGTAACATATTGGTTGACAACTTATTGCATTCGTATTAGCTTCACTGCATTCGAAGTATGGTGCACTGGAAACACTTAGGAATATATTTTTTATTATTCCAGTAGCTAGAAAGTTATTATTTCTTCATGTCTGTTTCTTAATCATATTCCTTGTTTTTAATAACGATAACTTGCAAAACACTTTCCTTGGGGTGAAAAGAGCCGCAAGACTATCACTTAATCCATTTATATATCTCGAGTTAATTATGCTACAAGACTCTTTTTAATATCACAAATTTAGTCAGGTACTGAAGCTGTACTTTAACAACACTCCCTATCTGCGCTCTAATATGGACTTCGTACATACCTAAGAATATTATATATTTTATTTATGTTATGTAAATTATACCCAAAAAAGTAAATTTTCCATAACTTTTATTTTTTTATGACAATTGCCACTAGGTCATTAAAATAGACATCTATTACTTTTATCACAGCACTCAAAGACACATATATGTAAATGCTGTAACAAAAGCATATTTGTACTGATTTCAAACTATTGGAAAATATCTCAATATCCTTCTTAATCCACCAAAATAGACATTCTTCAAATTCTATTGAAAAAAAGACAATGGAAAAGTATTATGGACGAATAGAAACAGAATATCGAAACACATTGTTTTTATTTAAATCAATACCCACGTATATGAAGGGGTACTTATGAAACTATTGTCCGATGACAGGCTTGTTAAGTTTACTGAGTTTTTTTTATTATATCATATGCACACTCGATTCCAGGCAATACTTGTCTATCAGTCAATGAAAAGGCTTCTAATTAATGTTCTGAATATTGCCAAGTCATACGCCAGAGTGCACTAGAATATGTTCTAGTTTTATAGAAAAAGATATGCAAATCTTTACAATACAATAACCACAATACCTTCGTGAACTTATTTAAGTTAAACAATGATGTATTAGATTTTATTCCATTTCTTCGTACGCATTACGTATTATAAATATAACATATGTTTATACTACACCGATCGCGTCATATTCGCCGCGATAAACACTGAATACATGATAACTTCATAAATATTAGCTAAAGCGTTAAAACAATTTCAGAAAGAGCCTATTAATCTTTTGTTAATGGGCTGCTACTTAAAGACTACAATATACTGTTAAAACAGGGCAAAAAATGCTTAAATATTACTTTAAAAAGTTAATAAACCTGGTAGTCTATGCACTATTTATATTTATTATATTTTATAGACATAATCATGAACTGATTGACAGAATATTGGAATCTAATACTTCGATTACAATAATTCTCATTAGTGTATTATAATTATTAATACAATTTGATAAAAATAGACCTTACATTTAAGTAAATATGTTTATTTGATATTTATTGTATTAAAATATAAATATTAAGTAGATTTAATAGGTTTGACATTACTCTCTTGTTGGAAATTATTATTATATTATAATATTTACTCCAACATAAGCCTAAATTTCTTACCTACGTAATGACGTCATTATTTTAAAGTATTAACAGGTATACTATGAAACTGAAAAAGCGTTTAACTTTTATCTATTAAATCTATAATTTGTATCTCTAAGAATATTTTTGGGACAACAGTAACTGCAAGCCAAATTACTTATATCTGTATTGATTGTTTCATCAAAGCTAATGTAATGCAATAAGTAGAATAAATTTCCTTGGCGGCACTCATTCATGACTCTCTCTGTCACACATGCGCGTCTTATGAAAAAAGCTTAACTTAGACTGCGATCTCACGTTGTGTTTCAAATCATACTATCCAAAACAATCCATGGATATGTTTAATATTAATATCAGTGTTTGAATGTTAATATAATTCACACCTTTAAAAATGGGAAATTTTTAAAATAAAATTTTAAAAAATTACATTCAAATGTAATTTACACCCAATTCAAAGAACCACCGTCAAGTTAGCATACTATCAGTGCTACTTCAAATAAATTGCTTTGAGTAAATTACTCTTCCCCGGAAACAGAGCCTCGAGTCTAGAGTCGACTCGAGTCAGTGATAAGGCCACGTCAAGAAGTTAAAGAACAGTTGAATTCGGGACATCTCTAATTATCTAACGAGACTCGATAAAAGGATTTTTAAATATATTTGGAAGATAAAAATGATAATATATATTGGGGAACTGGATTTAGTGAATTCTGCTGTTTTTTTGGGCATTACCTTAGATGCAAAATTGCAATGGGGCCCTCATATCTGTGATTTGTCGAGCAGACTCAGTTCTGCCACATACGCGGTTCAAAGAATACGCCGATTGACAAACGTTGAAACAGCTAGAATAGTTTACTTTAGCTACTTTCATAGTGTCATGTCATATGGCATACTTTTAAGGGGTAATGCATCAGATATAGTTACGATCTTTGTATTGCAGAAGAGGGCTGTTAGAGCAATATACAATATGAGGCCTCCAGAGTCCTTAAAAAATAAATTCAAAGAATTAAAAATTATGACTGTGTAAAATCAATATATTTATGAAAATTTAGTTTATGTACACAAAAATATTTCAAACTTCAGTAAAAATTATGATGTACACAAAATTAATACTAGAAAGAAAATTGTGATGTACACAAAATTAATATTAAAGATAAACTTGCTCTGCCCATCTCTAGGCTCCATAAAATAGGTAATTCATTTTTTTATTTATTTATTTAGGACAACTTACAAAACATACACTTTTCATACATTTTATAACAGTTAAACATTAAAATTTTTGCTGAGTGTTGTTTCAATTACAAGTTGCCACGGCATGGGAAGGGACAGTTTCTACTAAATAAAGTTTTTCCTACTATTTTAACTTTAAAATTAACAATATATAATGTAATGTTAATACTAAATTAACAATATATAAATTTAAATAACAAAAATAAAAAATTTGAAAGTACCACCAGAAGACAATTAAACATTTAAAATATCAAAAGTTTTAACATATTACAACATGCACAATCTATAATTATAATACCAAATATACTATACGTGATCGATATTTAAGAAATAGTGATTCATATTTATTTTTAAAAATTTAGGATTAATATAGAATTTATAAAGGTAATATAAAGCTTTCCAAAACTTTGCTTTTAAATTTTGTCAGATTGTCCGAAAAGATGTCTACATCATTTTCTTGATTTTTTGTCAGTTGGTTAAATTGTGTAAATAATCTGCTCATAGTAGCATTCTGACCCAGATTTGTTCTCGAGCATGGTATCGAAAATGGAACGTATTTACTCATACGGGGAAGCCTTGAGGGTGCATTTATATTAATTTTTTCTACAAGGTTAGGACAGTCTAATGCACCGTTAACTAATTTACATAGCAAAATCAAATCCAACAAATGTGTCCGATCAAGCAAGCTATTGAGGTTAAAGTGTTTTACCCGACTGTGATATGTCGGCAACTGTTTTACTTTATTATATTGATACGTAATGTGCCATAGAAAACGCTTTTGAACCCTCTCAATCCGCTTATTATGTACCTCATAGTGAGGAGACCAGACTTGAGCACAATATTCTAGACCGGATCGAACTAAGGAGGAATAAAGACCAATCTTGGTCTGCGGCTTCTTAAAATCTTTAGTGTTTCTTATTATAAAACCCAGCATTTGAAACGCTTTGGATGTTATTTTGTCGATAAGAGTGTGGAATCTGATCTTACCATCGAAACTAACACCTAAATCTTTGATATTATCTACTTCTTCCAACGTCGTGTTGTTAATGGTATAAACCTGCGAGTTGGGATGATTTCTGCGCGAGAACCTTATGTATTTGCATTTATCTGTATTCAATGTTAAGCTGTTTCTTTCACACCAGTCGACTAAGTTGTTTAATTCCTTTTGTAATAGGTAAGTATCATATTTGTTTTTAATTTGTTTTGCAAATTTGAGATCATCAGCGTAAAGAAAGCATTGGCTGTGTTCGAATATTCGCACAACATCGTCCATAAATATATTGAACAAAATAGGCCCCAACACTGATCCCTGGGAGACGCCTGATTGAGTTAAAAATGATTGAGATGAGTATCCACTAACAACCACCCTGGAAACTCGGTTACTTAGTACACGAGGACAACCATTTTAGCAAGTTGCCTGTTATACCGAAAGTTGAGAGTTTTTGAAGAAGAATATCGTGATCCACGGTATCGAACGCCTTGCTTACGTCAGTATAGATGGTGTCAACTGGTATATTGGAATCAACCGAATCGGTCAAAAAGGTCACAAATGAAACAGGGTTGGTTGTTGTGGATCGTGCTGTGAAAAAACCAGACTGCTGTGACGACATCAATTGCTTAATATGCCAGGTAATTGTAGGTTTTATTAATTTTTCAAACACCTTACCGAAGACAGGCAGAATAGAAATTGGTCTATAGTTTTTTATTGACGCAATATCCCCCGACTTTGGGATTGGTTCGACCAAAGATTCTTTCCATGCAGTAGGAAAGAGACCGGACTTTATTGATTCATTGTATATTATTGAGAGTGGTAGGGAAAGCGCATCACAACATTCCTTTGCAAGCAGACAAGGTATACCATCAGATCCAGTTCCCTTATTTCGATCCAAGTGTTTCAATCCTTTAAGTACTTCATATTGTGAAAAGAATAAGTTTGATAAACAATTTGTGGGCGAAGACGTTGGGAATGCTGCTGGAACTAATGCTGAATTAGAAAAGGGGTGTCTTATAAACGTATGCAAAAAATGAAGCAAATAGATCGCAAATATCAGCACCGTTAGAGGCTCGTCTATTATCTAGATGCATTAGTGAAGGGTGCGTACTTTTATTCAGACTTTTTATGTGAGTCCAAAATAGTTTCGGATTTTTGATTAAAGAATCCTCTATAATATTAATGTAGTTCCTATAACATGTTTCAACTAATAATGCACGATGATTTAATGATTTTTATACTGACAATATCTTTTACGTAACTTAAATTTTTCCTTTAGTAAATTTATAAGTTCTTTAGTATACCAATAAGGATATTTTTGATGTTTAATTTTACTTAGAGGAACATGTTTTGTAATTGCGACTCTGATCGTCTTATACAACACATCCACCATATCGTCAACATTCGTCAAGGCTGAGAATTCGTCGACCCAGGAAACAGAGTTGAGTTCGTTCACAATTTTGCCAAAATCGGCCTTCTGAAAATTAAATTTGTCACTTGGAATCACGGGAGGAAGACCAGGTTCTTTGTAAAATGATAAAATAAATTCTAAAGGCGGATGGTACCGATCAATATTACTAAGTATATACTTGCTTTCTTGCAAATGCGTAATACTTTCAGTCGAAAGTATTAGGTCCAGAATCTTTCCCTGGTTGTTCAAGATTGTATTTGGTTGACTTAAGTTGTTAAGAGCTATAAAGTCAATTAATTTATGTCCAAGTGGCCCATGTAAAGAAGCTGGTGGGATTACGGAGTTTTTGTTGCTAGGCCATGTTATTGAACTTAGATTAAAATCGCCTAGTATTAGTGTGTTATTGCGAAATTCCAATATACGATTAGTATTTTCGACAAAATGCTCGAGAACATGCATTTGAACCGGAGGGGGGATATAGACCGCACATATGTATAAATTATCTAAGGTTTTCCGTTTGCTACCCATATCTAGCTCCACCCAAAGATCACAGCATAATACATTTTTATACAAGTCTAGAGTCTTAGTACGTAAACCTCTAACATTCTGATAATATATATTTAAGGAAGAGACGTACGTTACGTTTTTACAATAAACTTCCAGTAAAGCCTTAAATTTGTCTCTAAATAAATTCAAAATATTCATTAAAAAGGTATTTTATAGAAAAAAAATATTAAAGTCTAAAGGAATACATTAACGACGGTATGGCCTGGTAATAAATTGTATTTTAGCGAATACCTAGTGTCTACGCATTTTTTTCTGACGCTGTTTGTTAATCTCGTTCATTCTACTGGCTGCATCACACCGCTCCCTTAGAAGTCATTACCTGCGGTAGCGGTGGGGGCTGGGTTGCCCCCTTCCCTCAATTATGGCGAAGAGGGTGATGGCTGTCCCTTGCGTTATGCTCGTGAACGGGTGCTGCTTGCGGTGACTGATCGTATTGCTAGAAACGGATTTCCCTTTTCTTATTATTAATTATTATCGGCTTATCGAATTGATTGCGATGGTTCTAGTTGTTCGTACATTGCTCACTCGATATATTGACGTTTGTGAAACAGTGATCACCATAAAAAAAAATCCCGACTGAGTTTATTGTGTGGTTCTTCTCAGATCAGAGCGCGCTTGGAACCCTCGTAGCCTTATTTTAAATTGGAGAATGTCTTTACAGAAGGGCTTATTTTGATACATACCATATCAAAATAGGCCCTCCTGTCACTTCCATTTGACGTACACATGTGATCACTGGTAAGGATTCAAATGATGGATCAGGATGATCAGGATGATCAGAAGGATCAGGATGGTGGAAAATATATAAATAAATAAAAAAAATAAAGAAATAAAAAACTTAAAAATTTATTTTATTTATTGTTTTATCTATCAGAGCATTTTTATTAACCTATTATTTAATTTTCACGTCTTGAAAATATCCTTTATTATTATGGCCTATAAACAAATTTTATAAACAGAGTTTGATTAATTTAATTTCTGAAAGTAAAAGTTAAATTGTAACATCCTGCTTTATTCTACCAGACAGCGTCGCGGGCAACAGCCAGTGCTACATAAATTATTATGATATTGTAACTAACATTCTAATTGGCAATAACAATGGACTCAATACGATCGATAACATCTAAACCACTATAACCTATCATTTCAACCAAATTGATAAGATAATGACATATCGATACTAGATTATTACACAAAATAGGTTTTTTATAAAGCATCGGCAGGATTTATTCCTTTATATACCATTTACAGTTGAAAATAATGGATAAATAAATTCCTTATCTCGTTAGGACTTTTATATGTCCTTATGTATTTTCAGATTTGCACGACATGGGTACCTTCAAACACGGCGTTTAGTCGTACCTCCAAGGCCAGCAACACTCTTGTGAATTCTCGGATGTTGCAAGAGTTTTTGGGCGGCGGTGATCACGTATCATCTGCGACCCGCCAGCTCGTTTGCCCTCCTCTTATATAAAAAATAAAAATAAAAAAAAGTCTTCTATTAGAGTGTAGCAATCAACAAACCACATCGATTAACAACAATATATATAGGTATGTCAAAAAAATATTATTATTTAATATCATCTTTAAAATACAGCATATTTTTAAGAGAAGTAAACCTTTAACAATTAGAATATTAATAAAAGACCTATGTTAAGTTTGGAGCACACCTGACAATCATTTCATTATTTTTCAATATCAGAAATAGTTATAGATTAAAAATAACAATAATAAATAAAATAGATATTTATCTATTTTAGAGACGATTTCGTCTCTAAAATTATCGTCTCCAAAATTTAGAAAATTGTGTCGCAGAGGAAATATTTTTTACACCTGTATTTCGTTTCATAAGCTTTGCTAAAACTATAGATATAAATAATCTGTTACAGTAATTGTTGCAAAAACTTAGACATAATTCATTCAAAGCGTTGTTTGTATTAAAATATACAGCGTTAAAGTAACCTTTCAGTATTTACACTACATATTACAATAATACTTGAATCTATTTTCAAAAGCCTTATCGTAGAAAGAGGTAAGAAAACCTAATCTAGTCTAGGTTTCGTAAACACATATACGGTCAGCAGTAGATCTTTAGCAGTGATGATATAAGGTTAACCAATGTCAAAGCGACATATCAGTAATTTAATTACCTAGTTAGTTCAGGCTTTAAGACAAACAGACACATCAGAAACGCAAACAGCATGAAGTCGAGTGATTGAGTTGTTTATATAACTTACATAACTGACTGACTGACTGACTGTACAGACACACCCTATAATTATGTAAGTATTGTATAAGATTCTACAAAAAAACCTACATACTTAATAATTATTTGATTTTGAATGTAGAATCTCTTATAAACCGATAATAACTTTTATCTACGGTTATTATACTTAATTGTGAGTACTGATAAAGTGTTATAGATATATAAATATATATATATTAGTGTGATATAACTGTCTCAAAAACGTTCCTTAGAATAGGTTGCCGAATTATAGTATTGTTTAGAATAATTTTTATATTAAATAAATGTTTTTTTACAAATAATTACTTATTGAATACCTTTTCCTGCTGTTTCATCCTCAATCACAAATAATCATTATAATTTATTATAATTTGGGTAGTTTTTAAAGTTGTACAGTAATAAGTGTCTTATTTGGAGAATGGTTCTAAGATTTTTTTTTAATTATGGTTCTTATTACGAGAAATTAATTTTAAAAATATGAAAATTTCTTTGATTATGGTTACGATCTCCCTCTCGTTCATTATTTCTTTCTCTCTCTCGATATACAGCGTTTTAAGAGCAGGCACACCCACCTGTTCCATGTTCTGTTATACAATTAAAGCGGGGTGTGGTTTCTCATTGTCATTCAATATACAAATTCGGTCGATTAATCGCGCAAATATCACAAATTGATTTTACAGTATAAACTCGATGTAACAATACTGAAGAAAATTAAAAATGCGTAAATCGTTATATTGAGTTTTGTTATATTACGGTGACACTGTATCTAGTTTTAATGTCAATAGGTTGTTTGACAGCTTCCTTAATTCAATATTAAAAAATATAAAGCACACGTGTTCAATGAAACAGTAACTATATTAAGTGCGATCTAGATTAGTTTATAAACTATCGCTATATAATTATTCAAATTTCCTTATTGCACTATTTTAATAATACCACGCTTATCTTTATACTCAATACAATATTATTAGTTCAAACAAATAATATACAGGGTCACCCCTGTATACAACAAACCTTGCTTAACTTCTTACATATATTAAATATTTTTATATATTTTACTTCCTGTGGAGTCACATCTCTTTATGCGACTGTAACTGAGTAGTCTTTTTTTTCTTAGTTCTTTTAATATTTTTCTTCATGTTGTATCAAGAAACAGTCCTACATTAAATTTGAACATATTTTGGCGTGTTTTATCAATAAATTGTAAATAGCCTTTATGGTATAGCCCAGTAAGAAAAAGGCTGATCTGCTCTTTATAAAAAGTGTTTTAAGGCTTTAGCTGAACCAATATTTGAAATTTTGTGAAGATGATTATCGCAGCGAATACGACACGATAGGTGTAGCACAGTCACTCATTGTTATATTATGTAATACGTACAAAAAAAATAGTAAAATCTATAATATAAATGTTTAATTAAAATTATATTAAAAAAAAAACAATTAAAAATAAATTTCCAATCAAGTTTTACATATTTTTTAAAATAAAAATAGAATATATTCTAGTGCTCTCCTGTTTATGATTGTGAAATATTCAGAACAATAATAATAATAGACTTTTAATTGGCTGCTAGACAAGTATTGCCTGGAATCGAGGGTGCATATGATACGGTGATATAGAAAACTCCAGTGAACTTAACAAGCGTGTCATCGGACAATAAATTCATAGATACCCTTTCATATACGTGGGTATACATTTTAGTATCATCATTGTGTTTTGTTTGTAGGCTTTTATTTATTCATAATACTTTTTTCGTTTTCCACCCTTGAACAGAATTTGAAAAGTTAATATGGCAATCGACATTTTGTCTATTTTAATTGACTTATATTAAGATACTTTTGATTTGTTTTTTATCAAATCCAAAAATGTGATTTTATTGTTTTTCTTGTAACATTATCAAATCGAGATATTCAAATAGTGTAAGTGATAGCGAAATAGCTTGCGGCATAGGTACGCCTAAGGAAATTGAAGATATTTTAATAAATGTTTATAAATTTGATGAGGAACAGAGATGGAGAATTTTATATCTTTCTAGATACTAGTGTAATAAGAAAATATATTCATAAGTATTTCAATTATTTTATACTTGATATGCAGTGGAACTGATAGCAAGTATTACGAATGCAACAAGTCACCAACCAATATTTTACACCGACACGTGTAGACGAGAAATGTGGATATCTACACTACTTTATTTTTACAACGTCACGTCTAAGTTGAACAAAATTACTTATCTGGAACCTGTTTTTCATTTTTTTTTATATAAAAGACGTCTTTCATAGTTGAAGTTATTTTTTAAGTCAAACCAATAAATAATTTAAAAATATTTCAATTATGAAAGATTAAAAACAGTTTTCCATTTATGACTACACGACTAGTTTCACAACATTATAATAGATGACATACCGAAAACAGTGCCAACGCATTTTCCAAAGGTTTTTTAAAATGAGAGCCGGTTAAAAAAGTTAATGTTTTAAATAGGTCAGGTCTTGAGAGAAATTCACGAACCATAAACAGAAACACTAACTCTAAATATGACGCAGTCAATATCAGAGACAATATCAAAGACACGACCGCTACGACAACTTTGTAGGCTATTTCTAGTACTTCCCTTATTATACTGAGACGTGAAGAATCACGTATCTCGTAGAGAACTACGAGATACACCTAAAGCTAAAAGATATGGAGAGCTAAGGTGTGTCTAGAGATAAATACTCACATAATAAATACAGATATAATTAAACTGCCTAATATTGTGTTCCAAAAACATTCGCTTAGACATAATTCGAAGCTATTAAAAATATATTTAGATATTTTCAAAAGCCTTATCGTAGAAAGAGATATGAAAAGCCTAATCTGGTGTAGGTTTTGTAAACACGTGTACGGTCAGCAGTAGATCGTTCTCAATCGTGATATAAGGTTAACCAGGATCAAGCGACATATCAGTATTTAAGTTAGGTAGTTAATTCAAGCTTCAGAATAAACAGATACATCAAAAACGCATCCAGCGTGAAGTCAAGTGATTGAATTGATAAATTGTTAATAACTTTTTCAGTTACATAATTACTGGTTGTGGATACACCTAAACATAAACATAAGATTCTACAAAATTTAAAATATAAAATGAATATTATTTTTTTAATTATGATCCCTCCCAGCAAATAAGCTTAAAGCACAAGTTATAAAAATTATGCCAAATTATATAATCTGAGAAACAGCTTGCATTAATAGAGGCAGTTAAAAGTTTCGTTAAACGTTTTCAGTTTCATTAACGGGTGAACTTCAAAATAACGACGTCATTACGTAAATACGAACCTGTCTCATGTAAATATATGGTGTATTGAAGAGTAAAGAGTGGTAATGTTTGTTATATCTTTTAAGTAAGTAGTTATTTACACATCCGTGGTCAGTATATTTCATTTATCAATCTTAGAACGGATTACTATCGTAATTGCAGAACTTTATTATATTCAGATCAAAAGTTTCATACAATTATTTCATAATTTTTAAAAATATATCAAGAAGATACGTATGTAAAGAACTAACAAACAAAAATATGGCTCTGATATGATGAGCTTAGAATTTAGTAAAAATTCAGCAATTGATTAATATAAATTGAAAATGAACCCGATTGAAGCTTTACAAATCCAGAGCGGGACCCAAAGACACCTTCTAAGGCTCGCACGTATAAAGAGGGACAGTACGTGGTTACATTTCCTAACAAAATAATTACATTATTTCGGGGCTGAAATTGTTCTTATATCGCTTTAAGGTTTTATACGGCTAAACAATATTAGACTGTTCCTCTTGTTATTATGGGTTATAATGCTTTGATAGTATTAGTGTTATCATTAAACCTTAAGCTAATTATCATTAAAACTATTATGGTGATAAGGTTCAAGTTAAATTTTCATAGTAATAACAATTTCATTGTTATTCATTAATGTTTGTTGTACAATTTAATTATTATTTCTCTATTTTCTGTAAATTAATTATATTTATTTACTTACTCAATTCTACCATTAAGTATGTAAATTAATATAAGTATAATGATATTTACATTATTTATTGTAAAATAAATATTTTCAGTTAAAATTTAAGTATTGAATAAAAAACTTTAAAAAAATCCATGCCCGCAGGGGGACATGCGTGGGTAGACCTCTTGTGTAACTCGTTTAAAATATAACTCACTACCTAAGAATAATACATGATGCCGTTGTTTACATCAAAAATTTTCAAGCAAAAAGCGGTTTTAATTTTTTTCTCGGAAAAGGTATCTTTTTTGGAAATACTTTTGGTACTTAAATTTAGTGTAAAAAATAACCTTTCTATTAAAAATATTTGCGACGAGGGAATGTTTACCAGAAAAAAGTTGCCGTGGTTTTACGTACTTTAAATTTTCAAGCTAAAAGTGGTGTTTATTTTTTTTCTTGGAAACGGTACCTTTTACGGAAAAACTTTTGGTACTTAAATTTAGAGTAAAAAATAACCTTTCTATTAAAAATACGTGTGATGTAAGAATCTTTACCTGAAAAAAGTTATGAATTTTTTTCCAAAAATTTTCGTTTTTTTTACTCCTGCCCCTAAGTTATTGAAGTTAGGTTTTCGGTTTATCTACATTAGTTATAGGTATTCATCAAATACATCATATAATATGAACGCAATTGATCTTCTTTATATAGGGAAAAAGTTATGGTCGAAAAACTGAAATCAGAAAAAGTGAGGCCCTAGCGCCCCCTGTGGCCGAATTTCTCTGGTTAACGAACTTGACCTTCATTTTTGGATGGTTGATTTTTGTGCAAAGTTTGAAAGCGATACGAGCAAAACTGCGGCCACTATCGTGCTGACAAAAGTCGAATCTGGACGCACGCACGCATATATATATATATATATAAAAACTTTTTGACCAATGGTCATTTCGGACTTAGGGGTCATAAGAAGACCTCCTGTGAAGAAATTTTTCCGACCGAATTCTTCGAGGTCTACCCAAAATCACCCAATCTGGGCCAGTCAAATCCACGTAAAATATATTCAAATCAGAACAGAAAATAAATCAATAGACACATCGTATACATATACAAATCAGAATACTAGATTTTCTAAATAATATAGCTATGGTAATTGATACCAACTAAAGAATTTTCTTATATTCCACGTAAGAACAAAGAAACTTACCTTACTACCACACATCATAACTAATATCTTCATGGGTTCAATACTTTTATGCTTTAGCTTAATATGTCTTGGTTCTTATACAAATATACGATGGTTGGGAAGAATAAAATATCGGTTATTTGACCCGTCCCTTAATGCAATAATAAAAAAAATCCATGCCCGCAGGGAGACACGCGTGGGTAGACATCGTGAGTAACTTGTTTAAAATATAACTCACTACCTAAGAATAACACATGATGCCGTTGTTTACATCAAAAATTTTCAAAAAAAAAGCAGTTTTAATTTTTTTTCTCGGAAAAGGTATCTTTTTGGAAATACTTTTGGTACTTAAATTTAGAGTAAAAAATAACCTTTCTATTAAAAATATTTGCGAGGAGGGAATATTTACCAGAAAAAAGTTGTCGTGGTTTTACCTATCTTAAATTTTCAAGCTAAAAGTGGTTTTTATTTTTTTTCTCGGAAACGGTACCTTTTACGGAAAAACTTTTGGTACCTGAATTTAGAGTAAAAAATAATCTTTCTATTAAAAATACTTGTAATGTAAGAATGCTTACCAGAAAAAAGTTATGATTTTTTTTCCAAAAATTTTCGGTTTTTTTACCCCCACCCCTAAGTTATTGAAGTTAGGTTTTCGGTTTATCTACATTAGTTATAGGTATTCATCAAAGACATCATATGATATGAACGCAAATGATTTTCTTTATATAGGGAAAAAGTTATGGTCGAAAAACTGAAATCAGAAAAAGAGAGGCCCTAGCGCTCCCCGTGGCCGAATTTCTCTATGGTTAACGAACTTGACCTTCATTTTTGGATGGTTGATTTTTGTGCAAAGTTTGAAAGCGATCCGAGCGAAACTGCGGCCGCTATCGTGCTGACAAAAGTCGAATCTGGACGCACGCACGCATATATATATATATATATATATATATATATATATATATATAAACTTTTTGACCAATGGTCATTTCGGACTCAGGGGATCATAAGAAGACCTCCTGTGAAGAAATTTTTCCAAAATTCGAAAGTCGGGTACAAATGAATGGGCAGACCGAATTCTTCGAGGTCTACCCAAAATATAGTCTGACACGCATATGTGACATCAAATTAAGGTCACGTGTTCAATGAAATAGTGTTTATATTAATATTGTTATTTCAGACAAAAAATATATATCGACCCCTTGCTTAACTTGTTAATACAAAACATTGCAGTCTATTAATAGTTTATAATATTTAATATGTATAAAATATGTATATAATATACATTTTCTTTACTGTAGTTGCATGTTTCTAAGCGATTGTATCTGAGTAGTTACAAACTTTTATTTATTCGTGCAATAAATATTTTCCTTCACGTTTTTGTTAAAAAACTAAAAAAGTCTTACATTAGGTTTAAACATATTTTAGCATTTTTATCAGTATATTGTAAATAGCCCATATGTGGCAGCTCATTAAGAAAAAGATTGATTGGCTCTTTCCGCAAACTATTTTAACGCTATAGTTGCAACAATATTTTTAAACTTATGAAGTATACAGATGTTTATCGTAGCGAATATGACGCAATCGGTGTATAACAAACATCTTATAATACGTACGAAAAAAAATAATAAAATCTATTACATCATTGTTTAATTTAAATAAGTTATTGGTGATGGTTATTATATTTAAAAATGAATTGAAAAATAAACTTCCAATAAAGTTTTGCATATTTTTTTCCATAAAACTAGAACATATTCTAGTGCACTCTGGCGTATGACTGGGCAATAATCGAACATTAATAAGTAGTCTTTTCATTGGCTGATAGACAAGTATTGGCTGGAATCGAGGGTGCATATAATATGAGGAAAAATAAAAAAACCCAGTGAACTTAACAAGCAAGCAATTATCTTCGGACAATAGCTTCATAGGTACCCCTTCATATACGTGGGTATTGATTTAATTAAAACCATTTGATTTTGTTTTTATGTTTCTATTCAGTAATAAAATTTTAATAGATAACATTGTAATTGATATTGTGTCTATCCTAGTGAATTTGTTAGGATATTAAGATCCTTTTAAATAGTTTCAAACCATTACAACATACTTTTGCCGCAGCACTCACAAACGCATAAATTGAAATAGCGTAGTTACAATTTTTATAAGGGAATAAAAAATAACTGAAAATGTTACATCGACATGTTTAGACGAGAAATTTCGATATTGATTCTAATTTTACAACGCCACATATAAGTTTACGTTGAACAAAATAATACACGTGGACTGTCTTGAAATTTATAAGATAAAAAAATAACCTTTTATTTTCATCTGACTACCATAATTTTTATGTAACTGAGTCGGTAATAACTATTTCAAATATCAAAAGTGTTTTTAGTGCAGCAGATAAACTAACAGTGAACTTTGCTGGTTCAATTAGAAACATTAGTATGTAAACTTAACATGGGGCTTTTAACTGATGAATCTCGCTTATTTTTAAAGTTGGACATAATAGAACTAATTAGGACGAAGTAAACAGTGCTCTGTTACGTATTCTTTATTGGCTCAAAATTTATAATTCGGTTTTAAATTCTAAAAAAAAAAACTGCTTAAATATAAAATACAGTTTATTCTTCCTAAAGTAAAAACTTAAGATTGTACCTTTAACCTTAACCATGGAATGTTAGAAGTGACTGACTCAACGATTTTCTTTAAAGTGTATTATTAAATAAATCTTATTTAGGCATTCAAAAGTTTTTAGTTGATCGAAGTGTGTGGAAGTTAGGTTGACTCATTTGCAGGGTTGATATTGTAGTTTCTGGCTCTTCTGAAAGCAACATTCCGATCCGGTGGTAGCTCATTCACTGACTGACTACACTAACCTTTTTTATTCTAATAATTGACGATTCAAAATTACGTGTATATGCCTACTTGAATAAAAATATTTTGAATTTAAAATAACAACTGGTTTCAATGTAAATAGTTACAATGAAATTTAAATCAGGCTAACGATTTCCAATAGCTAAGCATAACAATACAACGTTTTTGTAAAACAATTTTGAATTTACGGCTTCATGACTAGTTTCAAAACAATACAAGAGATGAAATGCAAAAAAAAACACTGCCACCGCATTTTTCATCCAAATTTTTCAAAACTGACGGCCAATTAAAATGTAAATGTTGTTAACCTATTTCTTTTTCAGGTCAGTTCTTGAGAGAATTTTCCGAATCATAAACAAAAACGCTTTTGTAGGTTATTATCGGTGAGTTTCCGTTAATATGAATTATCTGAATCGTGATTTTACGATACCTAAATCTAAAACAGAGCTATATATTTTTATTCTATTAGTTCATCCTATAGAATCACTTAATACCCAAGTTTGGATTACAATATTGAATAATAAGTAAAATAGTTGGATTACTATATTTAATATACGATAATAAAATAAAAATATTTTTGTAACATTACTTTGATCCATACATAGAAGACTCTTTTGTTAAAAAGTCTAAGAATAAATAAGTTAAACATCACAAAGAGATTAATTATTGTCTATTACATAAATATAATGTACCATTGTACATAAATAAATATATGAACAAACGTACAAATATTCTAGATAAGAAAGCCCTTTTGTATAAAAGTCTAGTGCCGTGCCGTGCGTGACATATGTCACCCATTAAGTGTAAATTATAGGTTACAATAATTTATATGTTATCGATCGTATTGTATTTGGCAATTATAATGTTAGGTAGAATATGATAATGATTTATGAAGCAGTAGCTGTTGCCCGCGACTTCGTCTGGTGGAGTATAAAATGGATGTTACATGTACAAAACATTAAAATTGTACTTTGGTAGATGAATATATCAAACAACAATGTTCTTAAAATTTGTATATATACAATAATAATGACGATATGTATATTTTTACTTAGTGTAAATTAAATTGGCATATTTATTGAAATAAAAAACTTTCCGAAGATGAATAAAAAATATTTCTATAAGTTCTGAATTTTTATTTTTATCCAACAAAAATTTAATTTAAAACATCTTCACTGAGACTTGTTAGATAATTAGAGAAGTCACGAATTCAACTGTTCTTTAACTTTTTGACGTGGCCTTATCACTGACTCGAGACGACTCTAGACTCGAGGCTGTGTTTCGCAGGAAAGAGTAATTTCCTCAAAGTAATTTATTTGAAGTAGCACTGATAGTATGCTAACTTGACGGTCGTTTTTTGAAGCGGATGTAAATTACATTTAAAGGTGAAATTTTAGAACTGAACTTTTATTTCACTTTGAAAATTTCAAATTCTTTAAATTATAATAATAATTACAATGTTATGTTGCACAGAGATTCAAACAGTAATATTAATATTAAATATGTTTTTCAATTGTTTTAGACAATAACATCGACTTACAAAGAGTTTTAAAATTTAAAACATGATAAGACAGACTAAGGTATGTCAAAGACAAACGATCACATGATTTTTTAAACAAACTGTCGACGTGCGTTTCATGAAACTAGCAGCATCTATGTATTGAGAAATACGAATATGTGTCGCAGAGGAAATATATTCTACTTAAGAGCACATGTATTGCGTTTCAACAGCTGTGCTAAAATTATAAATATAGATATAAGTAATCTGCCCTAATAGTTATTATTGTTCCAAGAACTTCCGCTTAGACATAATTCAAAGCGTTGTTTTTATTAAAATATACAGCTTTAAAATAACCTTTCACTTTACACTACATGTTACAATAATACTTGAACTTATTTTCAAAAGCCTTATCGTAGAAAAAGGTAAGAAAAGCCTAATCTAGTGTAGGTTTTGTAAACACGTGTACGGTCAGCAGTAGATCCTTAGCAATGAGCAATCACTAATTTAATTACCTAGTTAGTTCAGGCTTCAGGATAGACAGACACATCAGAAACGCAAGACACTACAAAATTAAAAATATAAATTGAAAATTAATTTATAAATTCTTGCAATTTGGAAAGCTATATAAGCTATAGCCCAAGTTGTAAAAATTGTGCCAAATTATATAATTTGAGAAACAGCTTGCATTCATAGAGGCAGTTAAAAGTATAACGCGTTTTCAGTTTCATTAACGGTTGGGTGTACTTCAAAATAACGACGTCATTACGTAGGTACGAAACTTGGAATAATCTAAATATAATGACGTATTGGAGAGTAAAGGGTGGGAAAGGTTATTTTATTTTTACGTAGATAGTTACTTATATATCTATGGTTAGCAATATCTTAAGTATTGATACTTTTTCTAAGTTATTTATAATAGTCAATGAAAGGTACAAAAACCTAAGAAGGGAGTAATATCGTAATTGCATGATTTTTTTTATTACAATCAAACGTTCTGACAATTATATGATTAATAATAATAATAATAATAATAATAATAATAATAATAAGAACTTTATTCAAGAAGCACACACAAATTAATTAAGATTAACTAACTTAAATAATTAGGTGTATGTATGCAACTGAAAAGGAAATGAACTCAGCTTAGAGCTGCTTTTCAGTTCAAGCCTTATGCCAATGCTGCCACAGCATGCAGACAAAAATTGCAACTAGACAAAATAAACAAAGGGGTTCACAAAAAAAATATACAATGGATTGTTATCAATCTGATTATGGTTATCGAGTTGTTAGTGTTAGTTACTTAATGTTTTTATGAAATATTTAAACATTTACATGTAAAAAAATCACTACAAGAAGCCGAGAATTCTGTAATTGATTACTTATTAAATAACAATTAATAAAGGACAAATTCTAAGGCTCGCTCGTAAAAAGAGGGACAGTACATGGTTACAATTTTTAATACAATAATTAATTATTTTCCAGATAAAAACTGTCCTTATGTGTAAGGTTTTATACCTCTAAAGAGTATTAGACTGTTCCACTTTTTATTAAGGTTTACAATACATCGCAGTATGAGTGTTATCATTAAGACCTTAAAGGTTCCGGTTAAATTTTCATAGTAATAACAACTTCATTGTTATTCATTAATCTTTTGTTTTACAATTTTATTAATATTGCTCTATTTTCCGTAAATTGATTTTAATATTATGTAAAATATGATTATTATTATTATTAACTATTTAAACAGCTATTAAAAAAAAGTTTTGTTAGATTCTTGACAGGAAATGATACGAGTATGTTGGGCAAAAAATCTTTTAAAACCAACAATCGTAGTGCCACTTGGTGACAAGATAAGCACAATAAACCAGATTATTGCAATTTTTATCATAGCGGGACGGGATTTCCAGGACTTGACAGAGATAAGTCATAGATAAGTAAAATAAACTTTCTAGTTTAATATGATTTTTAAATATCTACAGATACTAAATAGGTTTTCAATTATGAATTTACAATCTCTGATAAACCGGTACAATCTTTTCTCTAAACTTACACGTAAATACTGATAAAATACACAATAAAAGCGGGGTGTGTTTTCACATTATCGTTTAATATCGTAGTTCAGACGATTTATCGAATAAATAGTGCTACTTGATTAAATAGTATAACCTCAATATCTCAATACTGAAGAAAATTTTAAAATTATCGTTATATCAAATAATTCCTTTCAATGACAAACCTCTTACATAGAGGTTAGTCTCAACTTTTAGTTATAAGTAGACAAAATACATTAATTGGAGGTAAATAACACTTTCTATTAATATTTTGCAATGTTTTAAAAATCGTTATAATAAGGTTTTGTACAAAATATGTATTCGTAATGTAAACTTATATTTTGTTTTATTTTTTGTTAACAGTTCTTGGTGATTTAAAAAATAATAATTGAGGGAATTGTTATATTGAGGTTCGTTACATTACGATTACAATGTAGGTTTATATATTGTTAGTAGGTTGTTTAAGAGGTCCCTGAATGCAAAAAAAAAAAAATATAAAGTGTGATACGCATGTGTGAAGTCAAATTAAGAACACGTGTTCAATGAAACAATGTTTGTATTAAGTGCGATCTAGGTTAAATGATAAACTACAACTATAAAGCTATGCATTTTCTTTTATTGCACTATTTTAATAATACCAAGTTTGTTTTTATAGCCAAGAAAGTATTCTTAGTTTAAAAAAGTAAAAAATATAGTGTTAGTCACCCCTGCATACACCAAAACCTTGCTTAAATTTAACGCTTTAGCTGTACCAATATTAAGGAAGTTGCGAAGTATAAACATAGATATAGCAACGAATAGGACGCTTTTAATTAAAATAATTAAGAGAAATTAATGTGGTTATTGTATTAAAAAAAATAATCGAAAAATAAACTTTCAATAGACTCTTGCATATTTTTTTCCATAAAACTAGAACATATTCTAGTGCAATCTGGCGTATGGCTGGACAATATTAGTTAGAACATTAATTCATTCATCAGAACATTAATTAGTAGCGTTTTCATTGGCTGATAGACAAGTGGAATCCGGAATCGAGGGTGCATATGATATAAGGGAGAATAAAAAACGCCAGTGAACTTAACAAGCCTATCATCGGACAATAGATTCATAGGTACCCTTTCATATACGTAAGTATTGATTTTAATAAAACCATTGTATTTAGTTTTTATGTTTCTATTCATTTATTATAAAATACTTCTTTTATTTTTCACTATTGAATAGAATTTGAAGAGATAACATTGCAGTTGATATTATGTAAAATTTTGTGGATTTATAAGGATATTAAGATTTTTTTGGAATATTTTGAAATCATTACAAATATACTCTTGTCACAGTACTCACAAACACGCCTATTTTCATGAACTAAAAAAAAAAAAGAAATTGTAAACTTCCTCCCTGTTTATAATTAGTGTAACATAAATATAACGTATACAAAAAACTCTTAGATATGTCTTTTGTCTTGCCTCGTCGAAACATATCTTACACCGAGATGTTTAGGCGAGAAATTTAGATATTTACTCTAATTTTACCACGCCACATATAAGTTTATGTTGAACGAAATGACACTCTTGGCCTGTAGGTATGTCCAAATTTAGTAAATAAAAAAACTTACGTTTTAGTCGATTAGTGGCTGGATTTTTTTTTACGTAATATGTCGGTTTTTATTATTTCAATTGTGAAAAGTTACTTCTTAACTGTATCAGAGGACTAGCAATGTACCCTCTTTAAAATTCATTTAATACTTAATTGTTTATTAAAGATTCCTCTTTATATTAACTTTCTTGTTTTAGTATAAACATTACTACGCAAACTAACTAACTAACCACTATGGTGCGCTCAACCTTACCTGAATCAAAGAGTCGGTTAATGTAAATAATTCCAAATCGGCTGATTCTTATATAGAAATGGATGTTTGACAAAGATCTATCTATTCTTGGCCCCTTTTTATTTTTATTTACATTAATGACTTGCCCTTTTTCTTAAAAAGTCTATGTGACATTGTACTTTTCAACGCAATTTTCATCCAAGTTTTTCAAAACTGACGGCCAATTAAAGTGTAAACATTGTTAATCTAATTTTTTTCAGATCAGGTCTTGACATAATTTACCGAATCATAACCAAAAACGATAACTGCTAATATAACTATCAGTCAATAACAGAAGAGGTGCGTCCGTTACGACATATTTGTAGGCTTTTATCAGTGAGTTTCCTTTAATATACTGAGACGTGATTCTCTACGAAATATATCTAAAATATAGGTATATAGTTTTGCCCTATTAATTCATTCGATAGAATCGCTTAATACCTAGCTTTGGATTACAATATTGAATAATAAAGGAAATAGTTATATTACAATATTATAACGGGCGGGCTAAATAAGACCTACTAATGTTAGGCACAAATAACTTTTTTATTTTTTGACATATTTATTTTTCTCTTTTTGTAGGTTATAATTGAATTGTTGGAAAATTATTATGGAACCTTACAGTACAACACAAGGCGTTAAAATTATCGAGTTTTTCTATTCTTGTCAACGATCAATTGTTTTAACGCAGCGTAAATATCGGCAACATTTTAATTCTAGATCAGCTCCCACAGCCTTCTGTGGGAACTATGGACCTACTGCGTGAAATATTTGGCGAACGTCTGATTTCCAAAAATTCAGATTTCCCTTGGCAGACATATTCGAGACGAAATAGTGAGCCGTCAACCAGAAACATTATGTGGTGTAATGGAAAACGCGTTAAAAAGAGCCAATCTTTGTATCGAGAAAAATGGTGGACTTTTGTCTGATGTAATATTTCATACATAATATCCATAAAATATATTCAATGTATAAAAACAATTAACCAAAATAAATGATTACTGCAAAAGGTATTTGTGTTTAACATTAGTAGGTCTTATTTGGCCCACCCTGTATACTAAAAAATTTATGAAACGGAGAAAACTACGGATTACAGTGGTTTAGATGTTATCTATCGCATAAGCCCATTGTATTTGGCAATTAGAATGTTAGTTAGAATACCATTTGGTGGATTACAGAAGGTTATTACACTTCTAACTTGTACTATTTAAATTTATTATTATTATATTATTATGATTATTTTATATTTTTTGGCATTTTAGTTTAATTATAATGATTTGAATATTTTAAATGATAAACCTACTAGGGAAGATAATTTATAATTACGTATTGTCGTGAAAATAAAGTAATATTAATATTATATATAGTACATATTTTTTATAAATAGTTATTTTTCTATAAATTCATAATGCTTATTAGTTCTTGTAAAAATATATGTATAATAATTTATATTGCCTATTGAGCTGTGGCTGTGGGAGCTGATCTAGAATTAAAATGTTGCCGATATTTACGCTGCGTTAAAACAATTGATCGTTGACAAGAATAGAAAAACTCGATAATTTTAACGCCTTGTGTTGTACTGTAAGGTTCCATAATAATTTTCCAACAATTCAATTATAACCTACAAAAAGAGAAAAATAAATATGTCAAAAAATAAAAAAGTTATTTGTGCCTAACATTAGTAGGTCTTATTTAGCCCGCCCGTTATAATATTGTAATATAACTATTTCCTTTATTATTCAATATTGTAATCCAAAGCTAGGTATTAAGCGATTCTATCGAATGAATTAATAGGGCAAAACTATATACCTATATTTTAGATATATTTCGTAGAGAATCACGTCTCAGTATATTAAAGGAAACTCACTGATAAAAGCCTACAAATATGTCGTAACGGACGCACCTCTTCTGTTATTGACTGATAGTTATATTAGCAGTTATCGTTTTTGGTTATGATTCGGTAAATTATGTCAAGACCTGATCTGAAAAAAATTAGATTAACAATGTTTACACTTTAATTGGCCGTCAGTTTTGAAAAACTTGGATGAAAATTGCGTTGAAAAGTACAATGTCACATAGACTTTTTAAGAAAAAGGGCAAGTCATTAATGTAAATAAAAATAAAAAGGGGCCAAGAATAGATAGATCTTTGTCAAACACCCATTTCTATATAAGAATCAGCCGATTTGGAATTATTTACATTAACCGACTCTTTGATTCAGGTAAGGTTGAGCGCACCATAGTGGTTAGTTAGTTAGTTTGCGTAGTAATGTTTATACTAAAACAAGAAAGTTAATATAAAGAGGAATCTTTAATAAACAATTAAGTATTAAATGAATTTTAAAGAGGGTACATTGCTAGTCCTCTGATACAGTTAAGAAGTAACTTTTCACAATTGAAATAATAAAAACCGACATATTACGTAAAAAAAAATCCAGCCACTAATCGACTAAAACGTAAGTTTTTTTATTTAATAAATTTGGACATACCTACAGGCCAAGAGTGTCATTTCGTTCAACATAAACTTATATGTGGCGTGGTAAAATTAGAGTAAATATCTAAATTTCTCGCCTAAACATCTCGGTGTAAGATATGTTTCGACGAGGCAAGACAAAAGACATATCTAAGAGTTTTTTGTATACGTTATATTTATGTTACACTAATTATAAACAGGGAGGAAGTTTACAATTTCTTTTTTTTTTTAGTTCATGAAAATAGGCGTGTTTGTGAGTACTGTGACAAGAGTATATTTGTAATGATTTCAAAATATTCCAAAAAAATCTTAATATCCTTATAAATCCACAAAATTTTACATAATATCAACTGCAATGTTATCTCTTCAAATTCTATTCAATAGTGAAAAATAAAAGAAGTATTTTATAATAAATGAATAGAAACATAAAAACTAAATACAATGGTTTTATTAAAATCAATACTTACGTATATGAAAGGGTACCTATGAATCTATTGTCCGATGATAGGCTTGTTAAGTTCACTGGCGTTTTTTATTCTCCCTTATATCATATGCACCCTCGATTCCGGATTCCACTTGTCTATCAGCCAATGAAAACGCTACTAATTAATGTTCTGATGAATGAATTAATGTTCTAACTAATATTGTCCAGCCATACGCCAGATTGCACTAGAATATGTTCTAGTTTTATGGAAAAAAATATGCAAGAGTCTATTGAAAGTTTATTTTTCGATTATTTTTTTTAATACAATAACCACATTAATTTCTCTTAATTATTTTAATTAAAAGCGTCCTATTCGTTGCTATATCTATGTTTATACTTCGCAACTTCCTTAATATTGGTACAGCTAAAGCGTTAAATTTAAGCAAGGTTTTGGTGTATGCAGGGGTGACTAACACTATATTTTGGGTAGACCTCGAAGAATTCGGTCTACCCATTCATTTGTCCCCTACTTTCGAATTTTGGAAAAATTTCTTCACAGGAGGTCTTCTTATGACCGCCTGAGTCCGAAATGACCATTGGTCAAAAAGTATATATATATATATATATATATATATATATATATATATATATGCGTGCGTACGTCCAGATTCGACTTTTGTCAGCACGATAGCGGCCGCAGTTTCGCTCGGATCGCTTTCAAACTTTGTACAAAAATCAACCATCCAAAAATGAAGGTCAAGTTCGTTACCCAGAGAAATCCGGCCACAGGGGGCGCTAGGGCCTCACTTTTTCTGATTTCAGTTTCTCGACCATAACTTTGTCCCTATACAAAGGAGATCAATCGCGTTCATATTATATGATGTCTTTAATAAATACCTATAACTAATGTAAATAAACCGAAAACCTAACTTCAATAACTTAGGGGTGGGGGTAAAAAAACCGAAAATTTTTGGAAAAAAAATCATAACTTTTTTCTGGTAAACATTCTTGCATCACAAGTATTTTTAATAGAAAGGTTATTTTTTACTCTAAATTTAGGTACTAAAAGTTTTTCCGTAAAAGGTACCGTTTCCGAGAAAAAAAATTAAAACCACTTTTAGCTTGTAAATTTTAGGTAGGTAAAACCACGGCAACTTTTTTCTGGTAAACATTCCCTCCTCGCAAATATTTTTAATAGAAAGGTTATTTTTTACTCTAAATTTAAGTATCAAAAGTATTTCCAAAAAAGATACCTTATAAAACCGCTTTTTGCTTGAAAATTTTTGATGTAAACAACGGCATCATATATTATTCTTAGGTAGTGAGTTATATTTTAAATGAGTTACACACGAGGTCTACCCACGCGTGTCCCCCTGCGGGCACGGATTTTTTTACTTTTTTAAACTAGGAATACTTTCTTGGCTATAATAACAAACTTGGTATTATTAAAATAGTGCAATAAAAGAAAATGCATAGCTTTATAGTTGTAGTTTATCACTTAACCTAGATCGCACTTAATACAAACATTGTTTCATTGAACACGTGTTCTTAATTTGACTTCACACATGCGTATCACACTTTATATTTTTTTATTTTTGCATTAAGAGACCTGTCATTCAACCTACTAACAATATATAAAACTATATACATTGTAATCGTAATATAACGAACCTCAATATAACAATTTCCTCAATTATTATTTTTTAAATCACCAAGAACTGTTAACAAAAAATAAAACAAAATATAAATTTACATTACGAATACATATTTTGTACAAAACCTTATTATAACGATTTTTAAAACATTGCAAAATATTAATAGAAAGTGTTATTTACCTCCAATTAGTGTATTTTGTCTACTTAGGTATAACTAAAAGTTGAGATTAACCTCTATGTAAGAGGTTTGTTATTGAAACGAATTATTTAATATACCGAGTATTTAAAAATTTTATTCAGTATTGAGATATTGAGGTTATACTATTTTATCAAGTAACACTATTTATTCGATAAATCGTCTGAACTACGATATTAAACGATAATGTGAAAACACACCCCGCTTTTATTGTGTATTTAATCAGTATTTACGTGTAAGTTTAGAGAAAAGATTGTACCGGTTTATCAGAGATTGTAAATTCATAATTGAAAACCTATTTAGTATCTGTAGATATTTAAAAATCATATTAAACTAGAAAGTTTATTTTACTTATCTATGACTTATCTCTGTCAAGTCCTAGAAATCCCGTCCTGCTATGATAAAAATTGCAACAATCTGGTTTATTGTGCTTATCTTGTCACCAAGTGGCACTACGATTGTTGGTTTTAAAAGATTTTTTGCACAACATACTCGTATGTCAACAATAATTTTTTACTAGCTGTTTAAATAGTTAATAATAATAAGAATCATATTTAACATAATATTAAAATCAATTTACAGAAAATAGAGTCATGTGAATAAAATTGTAAAACAAAAGATTAATGAATAACAATGAAGTTGTTATTACTGTGAAAATTTAACCGGAACCTTTAAGGTCTTAATGATAACACTCATACTGCAATGCATTGTAATCCCTTATAACAAGTGGAACAGTCTAATACTCTTTAGAGGTATAAAACCTTACACATAAGGACAGTTTTTATCTGGAAATAAATTAATTATTGTTTAAATTATTAGAATATGTAACCATGTACTGTCTCTCTTTATACGTGCTAGCCTTAGAAGGTGTCCTTGGGTCCCATTCTGGATTTGTAAAGCTTATGTGTCTGATTTCAAACGGGTCAATTGTTATTTAATAAGTAATCAATTACAGAATTCTCGGTTTGTTGTAGTGATTTTTTTACATATAAATGTTTTTAATATCTCATAAAGACATTAACCAAATAATTGTCAGAACGTTTGATTGTAATACAATAAATCATGCAATTACGACATTAAAAAAAAACTTAAGAAGGGAGTTCTTAAGTTTTTGTACCTTTCATTGACTATTATAAATAACTTTAAAAAAGTATCAATACTTAAGATATTGCGTAATCTACGTAAAAATAAAATAGCCTTTCCCACCCTTTACTCTCCAATACGTCATTATATTTAGATCAGCCAAGTTTCGTACTTACGTAATGACGTCGTTATTTTGAAGTACACCAACCCGTTAATGAAACTGAAGCCGCGTTAAACTTTTAACTGCCTCTATGAATGCAAGCTGTTTCACAAATTATATAATTTGGCACAATTTTTACAACTTGGGCTATAAGCTTTCCAACTTGCAGGAATTTATAAATTAATATACAATTTATATTTTTAATTTTGTAGTGTCTTGTGTTTCTGATGTGTCTGTTTATCCTGAAGCCTGGACTAACTAGGTAATTAAATTACTGATTGACCATTGCTAACGATCTACTGCTGATTGTCGACATGTTTACAAAACCTACACTTGATTAGGATTTTCTTACCTCTTTCTACGATAAGGCTTTTGAAAATAGGTTTAAATATTATTGTGGTATGAAGTGTAAATACTGAAAGGTTATTTTAAAGCTGTATATTTTAATAAAGACAACGCTTTAAATTATGTCTAAGCGGAAGTTCTTGGAACAATAATAATTGTTAGGGCAGATTACTTATATCTATATTTATAGTTTTAGCACAGCTGTTAAAACGCAAGACATGTGCTCCTAAGTAGAATATATTTCCTCTGAGACACATAGTCGTATTTCTCAATACAAAGATGCTGCTCGTTTCATGAAACGCACGTCAACATTTTGTTTATATCCTCATATGATCGTTTGTCTTTGAAAATAACTTAAGTAAGTGAAATTTAAGTTCAGTTCTAAAATTTCACATTAATAAAGTACCGTTTGATTGTTATATATACGTAAAATCCATTTTGTAGTTCATCAGACAAGGTCGCGGGCCCGTTGCCCGTGTTGTTGTTGTTGTAGCTGTTACTACTGCTTCATAAATGATTATGATATTCTGCTTAACATTCTAATTATCAAATACAATAGACTCATACGATCGATAACATATAAATTGTTGTAACCTATAATTTACACTTAATGCATGACATATCGATACTAGATTAAGACAGAAAATGGATTACTTATGCAGAATATATGTAGTTTTTATAATTTATATATTTATGTACAATGGTACATTATATTTGTATAATCTACAGTAACTAATAAAGAAATTCTATATATCTTTGTGATATTTAGTTTATCTATCTTTAGATTTTATAACAAAAGAAATTGCCATATACTGGTTGTAGTGATGTTACAAGAATATTTTTATTCAATATAAAATTCAAACTTAGGTATAAAGTTATTCTATAGGGTTAACTTATAGAACAAAAATATATGGCTGTTTTAGAATTAGGTATATCTTGTATAGAATCACGACTCACCATCACGACTCATATTAACGGAGACTCACCAATAATAGCCTACAAAAGTGTCATAAAAGTCGTGTCTCTTTTGATATTGACTGCAAGTCATATTTACAGTTAGCGTTTTTGTTTATTATACGGAAATTTCTCTAAAAACCAGACCTTCAAAAGAAATAGGTTGAGAACATTAACTTTTTTAAATGACTGTCAGGTTTGAAATTCAGTGGAAAATGCGTTGTACTTCGAATATTGTAATATTTTAAAACTAGTCGTAAATGGAAATTTTTTACAAAAAAGTTGTGTATTGTTTTTTTAGCATTTGGAAATCTTTAACCTGATTTAAATTTCATGGTGTTTGTCAACATTGAAACTAGTCGTTAAATTAGAACCATTATAAGATGTTTAAAAAAATTAAGTAGATACACTATTAGTACTCTACTACAGTATATTATAGGAATCTACAAACAGAATAACTATAACATAAGTAATACAAAAATATAAATATTATTTTAAAACACTCTTGTAAAAAATTTTCAATTTCAAGCAGTATCTTTTACAATATTAATAAGCGACGTGTGTTTCGTAAAAATCATTTTAGGCACATCTAACTAAAATGAAAGGTATTTTTTTTCCATAAAATCTAAAATACAAGTTCCAAATGTATAATTTTGTTTGACAAAAACTTCTAGGTGGCGTTATAAAACTAAAGTAGCGTAGATAGATATCCATATTTCTCGTTTGAACACGTCGGTGTAACATATTGGTTGGTGACTTATTCGCATTCGTAACACTTGCTATCAGTTCCACTGCATATCAAGTATGTTATCATTGAAAATCAACTGAATATATTTTTATTACAAAGAACTTAGAACATTAAAAATTCTCCATTATATTTCTTAACCAAATGCTTAACATTTATTCAGATACGCGAAGCCAGTTCCTGAGTATGACACACGCCACAAGTATATCGATTATCATACCATTTGTATATTTCGAGGCTACAAAGCTTCAAAATTTAGTTTCATATCACAGATTTAGTTTAATTTAGTACTGAAGCTCTATTTGCTTTAATATGGAGTTCGTACATATGTATCTAAGAATTTCGTATATTATGAGAAAACAATGCTAAAAGATTCATTTAGGTAAGACCTCGAAGAATTCGGTCTGCCCATTTATTTGTACCCGACTTTCGAATTTCGGAATTCTTCACAGGAGGTCTTCTTATGATCCCCTGAGTCCGAAATGACCATTGGTCAAAAAGTTTTTATATATATATATATATATATATATATATATATATATATGCGTGCGTGCGTCCAGATTCGACTTTTGTCAGCACTATACTTCATTATTTCTCTCTAATATAGCTTACAATACAATTACTACTAATTATTGATAAAGCTGTGTATGTACGTGTATATGTATACTGTGACTAAACGATAATTGCAGTAATTGAAAAAAACTCAATCTATACTATACTAACTATATCCTAATAAACATAATAAAACAGATACAATATTAATTATTATAAAGACGTATCATATTAAGCTCTTTAAATACAAACATGGAAAATAAAACAAGTTTTATGGATGAATAGAAACAACAAATCGAAATACATGGTTTTATTTAAACAATAAACTTAAATTAATTAAACAATTAATTAAAAAATAAAAAAATAAAAATTTAATTAAACAATTAATTTAAATAAATACCCACGTATATGAAGAGGTACCTGTGAATCTATTGTCCGATGGCACGTTTGTTAAGTTCACTGCTATTTTCGACGACTGAAATTCAAAATAGGAAACACACTTAGTATCTATAGATAGTTGTAATTTAGAATCTTTGAAATAAATATGAGACTTGCTTGAAAGTCTATTTTGCTTACGTGTGACATTAACCTGTTAAATACCACATATACACACAATAGGTTGTGGCTAGTAGCAAAAAGAACTAGTTGTTGAACTTTAGCAACATAAGACAAAGTAGGAGATATCCGTGGTTTTCCGTTATAAAAGGCACGGCAACCATCTGGTTTATTGGTTTTATCTCATAATATAACATGTAAACATAATGGATTACAAATGTTAATAGAAAGGGAAAAAGTCTTTATTCAACAATGCAATGTTATGTATATAACAATATAGATACTTATTGTTTATGTATATCTTTCAATGCGTGTACTATTCTTCGGTCTGCTTGTTTAATAACAACAACGCCTGCGAAATGGTAGCAACGATTTTATTATAATTCTGTGTTGATTACATTGACTCCGTAGCCCATTGATATTCATATTTGAACCCACCAAGTGGAACCGTAGTGGTTCTAGGTTTTAGAACTATTTTAGAACTACACCTTGGTTTTCACTCTTCAATGTTTGAAAACCAACGATAACTATTTATAATACAGCGATAGCGAAGTATTTAATTAATAATGTTTAATAATCATGTTTTACTTAATAACAGAATGAAACACAAAAACAAGTAGAACAACCTAATATTATTTAAAGCGACATAAGGACAATTTGAGTCTCGAAATAATATATTATTTTGTTACAAAATGTAACCACGTACTGTGTTACAAGGTTTTGTAAAGTCTCATTCTGGATTTGTGAAGCTTTGCGCCTTACAAAATTTCATTTCATTTAAAAATAGTAAGTTACAGGTTGGCTATTAATTTCTATGTTTAGAGACGTTGCCATATATATATTTTTTTGATAATGTAATTTTTATATTTTAATATTATTGATATCTCACAAACAAATTAATAAAATAATTGTCAGAACTTATGAATTAAATAGAATAAAGTCCTATAATTACGCTGTTAATCCATTCTTCGATTTGTGTACCACCATTGATCAATAAAAAAAACAATATTTCTTTATTTTTACAAATAATTAAAAAAAACACCAATGCTTAGGATATGTAAGTAACTATCTACTTAAAATTATATAGCCATTACCACCCTTTACTCTCCAATACACCTTGATATTTAGATGAGCCAAGTTTCGTACTTACGTAATCACGTCGTTATGTTGAAGTAATGAAAAATATATCGTTAATAACTAACGTTGAACTAACTGGCTAAGTTAATTACTGATATGTGGCTTTGATACTGGTTAACCTTATATCACCATTCTAACGATCCACTGCTGACCGTAAACCTGTTGAAAAGACTAGACTAGGCTTTCCTTGCCTCTTTCTACGATAAGGCTTTTGAATACAGGTTTAAATATTTTTGTAATAAGTTATGTACTCATTGTAAGGTTATTTTAAAGCTGTATAATAAAAATTTAAAACACAATTCAAAGCTTTATTTTTATTATAATATTTATTAAAATAAAAACAAAGCTTTAAATTATGTCTAAGCGGAAGTTTTTGGAACAAAAATAAATGTAAGGGCAGATTACTTATATCTATATTTATAGTTTTAGTAACTGATGAAATGCAATACAGATGCTCGTAAGTAGAATATATTTCTTTTGCAACATATGTTCGTGTTTCTCAATACATACATGCTGCTCGTTTCATGAAACGCGAGTCGACTGTCTGTTTAAAACCTCGTGTGATCGTTTGTCTTTAAATATAACTTAGCCTGTTTTATAAAATTTTAAAAGTCTTTGTGTTTCGATTATATTGTCAAAAACTATTGAAAAACATATTTAATATAAATGTTACTGTTTGAATCTCTGCATTACACTGTTATTATAATTATAATTTAGACTTTTCGAAATTTTAAAAGTGAAAATCTTAAAGTACAATTTTAAAATTTCACGTCTAAATGTAATTTAACTCGCTTCAAAAACAACCGTCAAGTTAGCATACTATCAGTGCTACTCCAAATAAATTACTTTGAGGAAATTATTCTTTCCTGCGAAACAGAGCCTCGAGTCTAGAGTCGACTCAAGTCAGTGATAAGGCCACGTCAAGAAGTTAAAGAACAGTTGAATTCGGGACATCTCTAATTATCTAACGAGACTCGATAAAAAGATTTTTAAATACATTTGGAAGATAAAAATGATAATATATATTGAGGAACTGGATTTAGTGTATTCTGCTGTTTTTTTGGGCATTACCTTAGATGCAAAATTGCAATGGGGCCCTCATATCTGTTATTTGTCGAGCAGACTCAGTTCTGCCACATACGCGGTTCAAAGAATACGCCGATTGACAAACGTTGAAACAGCTAGAATAGTTTACTTTAGCTACTTTCATAGTGTCATGTCATACGGCATACTTTTATGGGGTAATGCATCAGATATAGATACGATCTTTGTATTGCAGAAGAAGGCTGTTAGAGCAATATACAATATGAGGCCTAGAGAGTCCTTAAAAAATAAATTCAAAGAATCAAAAATTATGACTGTGTAAAATCAATATATTTATGAAAATTTAGTTAATGTACACAAAAATATTTCAAACTTCAGTAAAAATTGCGATGTACACAAAATAATACTGGAAAGAAAATTGTGATGTACACAAAATTAATATTAAAGATAAACTTGCTCTGCCCATCACTAGGCTCCATAAAATAGGTAATTCATTTAAGGTTAATTGTATACGTTTTTACAATAAACTTCCAGTAAAGCCTTAAATTTGTCTCTAAATAAATTCAAAATATTAATTTAAAGGAATTTTATAGAAAAAAGTTATAATAGTCTAAAGGAATACATTAACGACGGTATGGCCTGGGAATAAATTGTATTTTAGCGAATACCTACTGCCTAAGCATTTTTTTCTGACGCTGTTTTTTAATCTCGTTCATTCTACTGGCTGCATCACACCGCTCCCTTAGAAGTCATTACTTGCGGTAGCAGTGGGGGCCGGGTTGCCCCCTTCCCTCAATTATGGCGAAGGAGGTGATGGCTGACCCTTGCGTTATGCTCGTGAACGGGTTCTGCTTGCGGTGACTGATCGTATTGCTAGCCACGGATTTCCCTTTTCTTATTATTAATTATTATCGGCTTATCGAATTGATTACGATGGTTCTAGTTGTTCGTACATTGCTCACTAAATATATTGACGTTTGTGAAACAGTGATCACAATAAAAAAAAATCCCGACTGAGTTTGTTGTGTGGTTCTTCTCAGACCAGAGCGCGTTTGGAACCCTCGTAGCCTTATTTTAAGTTGGATAATGTCTTTACAGAAGGGCTTATTTTGATACATACCATATCAAAATAAGCCCTCCTGTCACTTCCATTTGACGTACACAAGTGATCACTGGTAAGGATTCAAAGTGGAAAATATATAAATAAATAAAATAAATAAATAAATAAAAAATTTTAAAATTTATTTTATTTCTTGTTTTATCTATCAGAGCATTTTTGTTAACATATTATTTAATTTTCACGTCTTGAAAATATCCTATTATTCTGGCCTATAAACAAATTTTATAAACAGAGTTTGATTAATTTAATTTCTGAAAGTCCAAGTTAAATTGTAACATCCTGCTCTATTCTACCAGACAGCGTCGCGGGCAACAACTAGTGCTACATAAATTATTATGATATTGTAACTAACATTCTAATTGGCAATAACAATGGACTCAATACGATCGATAACATCTAAACCACTATAACCTATCATTTCAACCAAATTGATAAGATAATGACATATCGATACTAGATTATTACACAAAATAGGTTTTTTATAAAGCATCGGCAGGATTTATTTCTTTATATACCATTTACAGTTGAAAATAATTGATAAATAAATTCCTTATCTCGTTAGGACTTTTATATACGGACGTATGTATTTTCAGATTTGCACGACATGGGTACCTTCAAACACGGCGTTTAGTCGTACCTCCAAGGCCAGCAACACTCTTGTGAATTCTCGGATGTTGCAAGAGTTTTTGGGCGGCGGTGATCACGTATCATCTGCGACCCGCCAGCTCGTTTGCCCTCCTCTTATATAAAAAATAAAAATAAAAAAAAGTCTTCTATTAGAGTGTAGCAATCAACAAACCACATCGATTAACAACAATATATATAGGTATGTCAAAAAAATATTATTATTTAATAACATCTTTAAAATAAAGCATATTTTTAAGAGAAGTAAACCTTTAACAATTAGAATATTAATTAATGACCTATGTTAAGTTTGGAGCACACCTGACAATCATTTAATTATTTTTCAATATCAAAAATAGTTATAGATTAAAAATAACAATAATAAATAAAATAGATATTTATCTATTTTAGAGAAGATTTCATCTCCAAAATTTAGAAAATTGTGTCGCAGAGGAAATATTTTTTACACCTGTATTTTGTTTCATAAGCTTTGCTAAAACTATAGATATAAATAATTTGTTACAGTAATTGTTGCAAAAACTTAGACATAATTCATTCAAAGCGTTGTTTGTATTAAAATATACAGCGTTAAAGTAACCTTTCAGTATTTACACTACATGTTACAATAATACTTGAATCTATTTTCAAAAGCCTTATCGCAGAAAGAGGTAAGAAAACCTAATCTAGTCTAGGTTTTGTAAACACGTGTACGGTCAGCAGTAGATCTTTAGCAGTGATGATATAAGGTTAACCAGTGTCAAAGTGACATATCAGTAATTTAATTACCTAGTTAGTTCGGGCTTCAAGACAAACAGACACATCAGAAAGGCAAACAGCATGAAGTCGAGTGATTGAGTTGTTTATATAACTTACATAACTGACTGACTGACTGTACATACACAGCCTATAATTATGTAAGTATTGTATAAGATTCTACAAAAATACCTACATACTTAATAATTATTTGATTTTGAATGTAGAATCTCTGATAAACCGATAATAACTTTTATCTACGGTTATTATACTTAATTGTAAGTACTGATAAAGTGTTATAGACATATAAATATATATATTAGTGTGATATAACTGTCTCAAAAACGTTCCTTAGAATAGGTTGCCGAATTATATTATTGTTTAGAATAATTTTTATATTAAATAAATGTTTTTTTACAAATAATTACTTATTGAATACCTTTTCCTGCTGTTTCATCCTCAATCCCAAATAATCATTATAATTTATTATAATGTAGGTAGTTTTTAAAGTTGTACAGTAATAAGTGTCTTATTTGGAGAATGGTCATAAGATTTTTTTAAAATCATGGTTCTTATTAGGAGAAATTGATTTAAAAATATTCAAAATTTATTTGCTTATGGTTACGATCTCCCTCTCGTTCACTCTTTCTTTCTCTCTCTCGATACACAGCGTTTTAAGAGCAAGCACACCCACCTGTTCCATGTTCTGTTATACAATTAAAGCGGGGTGTGGTTTCTCATTGTCATTCAATATACAAATTCGGACGATTAATCTCGCAAATATAACAAGTTGATTTTACAGTATAACCTCGATGTAACGATACTGAAGAAAGTTAAAAATGCGTAAATCGTTATATTGAGTTTTGTTATATTACGGTGAAACTGTATCTCGTTTTAATATCAATAGGTTGTTTGACAGCTCCCTTAATTCAGTATTAAAAAATATAAAGCACACGTGTTCAATGAAACAGTAACTAAATTAAGTGCGATCTAGATTAGTTTATAAACTATCGCTATATAATTATTCAAATTTCTTTATTGCACTATTTTAATAATACCACTTTTATCTTTATACTCAATACCATATTATTAGTTCAAACAAATAATATACAGTGTCACCCCTGCATACAACAAACCTTGCTTAACTTCTTACATATATTAAATATTTTTATACATTTTACTTCCTGTGGAGTCACATCTCTTTATGCGACTGTAACTGAGTAGTCTTTTTTTTCTTAGTTCTTTTAATATTTTTCTTCATGTTGTATCAAGAAACAGTCCTACATTAAATTTGAACATATTTTGGCGTGTCTTATCAATAAATTGTAAATAGCCTTTATGGTATAGCCCAGTAAGAAAAAGACTGATCTGCTCTTTATAAAAAGTGTTTTAAGGCTTTAGCTGAACCAATATTTGATATTTTTGTGAAGATGATTATCGCAGCAAATACGACACGATAGGTGTAGCACAGTCACTCATTGTTATATTATGTAATACGTACAAAAAAATTAGTAAAATCTATAATATGAATGTTTAATTAAAATTATATTTAAAAAAAAAACAATTAAAAATAAATTTCCAATCAAGTTTTACATATTTTTTTAAATAAAAATAGAATATATTCTAGTGCTCTCCTGTTTATGATTGTGAAATATTCAGAACAATAATAATAATAGACTTTTAATTGGCTGCTAGACAAGTATTGCCTGGAATCGAGGGTGCATATGATACGGTGATATAGAAAACTCCAGTGAACTTAACTAGCGTGTCATCGGACAATAGATTCATAGATACTCTTTCATATACGTGGGTATACATTTTAGTATTTATTCATAATACTTTTTTCGTTTTCCACCGTTGAACAGAATTTGAATAGTTAATATGGCAATCGACATTTTGTCTATTTTAATTGACTTATATTAAGATACTTTTGATTTGTTTTTTATTAAATCTAAAAATGTGATTTTATTGTTTTTCTTGAAACATTATCAAATCGAGATATTCAAATAGTGTAAGTGATAGCGAAATAGCTTGCGGCATAGGTACGCCTAAGGAAATTGAAGATATTTTAATAAATGTTTATAAATTTGATGAGGAACAGAGATGGAGAATTTTATATCTTTCTAGATACTAGTGTAATAAGAAAATATATTCATAAGTATTTCAATTATTTTATACTTGATATGCAGTGGAACTGATAGCAAGTATTACGAATGCAACAAGTCACCAACCAATATTTTACACCGACACGTGTAGACGAGAAATGTGGATATCTACACTACTTTATTTTTACAACGTCACGTCTAAGTTGAACAAAATTACGTATCTGGAACCTGTTTTTCATTTTTTTTTATATAAAAGACGTCTTTCATGGTTGAAGTTATTTCTTAAGTCAAACCAATAAATAATTAAAAAATATTTCAATTATGAAAGATTAAAAACAGTTTTCCATTTATGACTACACGACTAGTTTCACAACATTATAATAGATGACATACCGAAAACAGTGCCAACGCATTTTCCAAAGGTTTTTTAAAATGAGAGCCGGTTAAAAAAGTTAATGTTTTAAATAGGTCAGGTCTTGAGAGAAATTCACGAACCATAAACAGAAACACTAACTCTAAATATGACGCAGTCAATATCAGAGACAATATCAAAGACACGACCGCTACGACAACTTTGTAGGCTATTTCTAGTACTTCCCTTATTATACTGAGACGTGAAGAATCACGTATCTCGTAGAGAACTACGAGATACACCTAAAGCTAAAAGATATGGAGAGCTAAGGTGTGTCTAGAGATAAATACTCACATAATAAATACAGATATAATTAAACTGCCTAATATTGTGTTCCAAAAACATTCGCTTAGACATAATTCGAAGCTATTAAAAATATATTTAGATATTTTCAAAAGCCTTATCGTAGAAAGAGATATGAAAAGCCTAATCTAGTGTAGGTTTTGTAAACACGTGTACGGTCAGCAGTAGATCGTTCTCAATCGTGATATAAGGTTAACCAGGATCAAGCGACATATCAGTATTTAAGTTAGGTAGTTAATTCAAGCTTCAGAATAAACAGATACATCAAAAACGCATCCAGCGTGAAGTCAAGTGATTGAATTGATAAATTGTTAATAACTTTTTCAGTTACATAATTACTGGTTGTGGATACACCTAAACATAAACATAAGATTCTACAAAATTTAAAATATAAAATGAATATTATTTTTTTAATTATGATCCCTGCCAGCAAATAAGCTTAAAGCACAAGTTATAAAAATTATGCCAAATTATATAATCTGAGAAACAGCTTGCATTAATAGAGGCAGTTAAAAGTTTCGTTAAACGTTTTCAGTTTCATTAACGGGTGAACTTCAAAATAACGACGTCATTACATAAATACGAAACGTGTCTCATGTAAATATATGGTGTATTGAAGAGTAAAGAGTGGTAATGGTTGTTATATCTTTTAAGTAAGTAGTTATTTACACATCCGTGGTCAGTATATTTCATTTATCAATCTTAGAACGGATTACTATCGTAATTGCAGAACTTTATTATATTCACATCAAAAGTTTCATACAATTATTTCATAATTTTTAAAAATATATCAAGAAGATACGTATGTAAAAAACTAACAAACAAAAATATGGCTCTGATATGATGAGCTTAGAATTTAGTAAAAATTCAGCAATTGATTAATATAAATTGAAAATGAACCCGATTGAAGCTTTACAAATCCAGAGCGGGACCCAAAGACATCTTCTAAGGCTCGCACGTATAAAGAGGGACAGTACGTGGTTACATTACCTAACAAAATAATTACATTATTTCGGGGCTAAAATTGTCCTTATGTCGCTTTAAGGTTTTATACCTCTAAACAATATAAGACTGTTCCACTTGTTATTATGGGTTATAATGCTTTGTTAGTATTAGTGTTATCATTAAACCTTAAGCTAATTATCTCATTAAAACTATTATGGTGATAAGGTTCAAGTTAAATTTTCCTAGTAATAATAATTTCATTGTTATTCATTAATGTTTGTTGTACAATTTAATTATTATTTCTCTATTTTCTGTAAATTAATTATATTTATTTACTTACTCAATTCTACCATAAGGTTTGTAAATGAATATAAATATAATAATATTTTCATTATTTATTGTAAAATATATATTTTCAGTTAAAATTGAAGTATTGAATAAAAAGCTTTAAATAACCTAGAAGCGTTGAGCCACCTCGTAGGTTCAAATATGAAATCACTCAATCTGGGCCAGTCAAATCCACATAAAATATATTCAAATCAGAACAGAAGATAAATCAATAGACACTTCGTATATATATACAAATCAGGATACTAGATTTTCTAAATAATATAGCTATGGTAATTGATACCAACTAAAGAATTTTCTTATATTCCACGTAAGAATAAAGAAAATTACTTTACTGTCACACATCATAACTAATATCTTCATGGGTTCAATACTTTTATGCTTTAACTTAGTACGTCTTGGTTCTCATACAAATATACAATGGTTGGGAAGAATATAAATCTTCCTTCTTAGGGATACATTAAATCTTTGAGCATATAGCAAATTCCAGGGAATAATGATGATAAGGGACGAAGTGAGCAGTTCTATATTAGAACACAGATAGATGGTATCGAAAGGCAACAATTACAGAAACCTAACCAACGAGTGATTTTAAATGGTATTGTGTAGAAATATTTTTAATTTTAAAATTACGACAAAAAATACTTTTGTACAAAGATTTCACACGGTTACTTTTCTAAGACGTAAAAGTTAAGAGAGATCATTTATTTCTCGAAAAATAAGATACAAATTTCAAAACAACATCTTCAAAGTTATTATAATATTAATAAAAATTATAAAAATAAGTAATTTAACATAATATTAATTCATTTATACCACACCCTATAAACAGTGAAGCTGATAGCTAACAAGTATTACAAACGCAATAAGAGGCCCAACGATATGGAACACCGATATGTTTGAAACGAGGCAAGCGCATACCTTTTTCCTTTGCAATTGTACAACGTCACAGTAAATTACATTGCAATATATAAGAAAGTTTGTTTTTGAATTTACAGACACATTTTTTTTTCTCAATAGGCAATATAAATCATTATACATATATTTTTACAAGAACTAAGTATTATGAATTTATAGAAAAATAACAATTTATAAAAAATATTTACTATATATAAATATTACTTTATTTTCACGACAATACGTAATTATAAATTATCTTCCCTAGTAGATTGATTTCATATACGTGTTCTAGTACCTAAATTTATTTAATAACTTTCTTCTCAAACAATTATTTTGTAGTGTAACGAAATCTATAGTAAAATTAGAACCATTTCTAAATAAAACAGTAGCGTAGAAACCAAACTGTTTAAATACTAGACTATCGTCTAAAGTATCTATTTTTTATTCTTATATTTATTTTAATTTATAATTTTTGGACCTTTTGTTAGTTAAAATTATAATTCATTTTACTAGCAAAGATCTTTAGGTTAACGAAAGTTTCCAAGCACATTATAACTAGGCGTAAAACCACGTAACTACAATTCTCGTAGTCAATATCTTAAGAGTCACGTACGCTACGACACATTTGTCGGCCATTATCGGAGAGTTTTCGTTAATTTACGGAGACGTGACGTTCTGAGATACTGCCATGAAAACAGGAAATAGTTTTAATAAATGGTATTAGGACATACTGTAGTATTTAATTCAGTGATAACGGTTGCGTAAATGCGATTTGTTTAATTCAAGAAAGGTTATTAGAAAATTTAACTTATTTTATGGGACAAGTATGGAGAAAAAGACTGAATATGTTACACCGACATGTTTAAAGGAGAAATATGAATATCAACTCTAAAATTACAAAGCCACGTATAAGTTTATGTTGACTTTTTTTAACATATCGATAAAAATTATATATATATATATATAGTCTCTATTAACTAGAATAAAATTAAATAAACTGTATATTGAAAATATATTTTTATTGTTATTGTATTTATAAAAAATTCAAAAACTAATAGTTTGTTTAATATTTTATCACATATTTCAAATTTCATAACGTTTATTTGTTAATTAAAAATAACTATTACTTTGGTTTACAAAGTTCTTAACATTATTTCCAAAAATATAAATTTGCCGGTTAGGGCATCCCAAATATTTCGTCAAAAATTTAATTAGATAATTAATTAGATAATTAATTAACATTCTAATTGCCAAATACAATGGGCTTATGCGATAGATAACATCTAAATCACTGTAATCTGTAGTTTTCTCCGTTTCAGGGTGGGCCAAATAAGAGCCACTAATGTTAAACACAAATAACTTTTGCAGTAATCATTTATTTTGGTTAATTGTTTTTATACATTGAATATATTTTATGGAAATTATGTATGAAATATTACATCAGACAAATGTCCACCATTTTTCTCGATACAAACATTTTTCTCGGTCTCTGGTTTATTAAGATACACTTTGTCTTTTAAATAAGTAAGTCAAATCTGGCGAACGAGGTGGCCAAGGGAAATCTGAATTTTTGGAAATCAGACGTTGGCCAAAAATTTCACGCAGCAGGTCCATAGTTCCCACAGAAGGCTATGGGAGCTGATTTGGAATTAAAATGTTGCCGATATTTACGCTGCGTTAAAACAATTGATCGTTGACAAGAATAGAAAAACTCGATAATTTTAACGCGTTGTGTTGTACTGTAGGGTTCCATAATAAATTTCCAACAATTCAATTATAACCTACAAAAAGAGAATAATAAATATATCAAAAAATAAAAAAGTTATTTGTGCTTAACATTAGTAGGTCTTATTTGGCCCATCCGTTATAATATTGTAATATAACTATTTCCTTTATTATTCAATATTGTAATCATAAGCTAGGTATTAAGTGATTCTATCGAATGAATTAATAGGACAAAACTATATACCTACATTTTAGATATATCTCGTAGAGAATCATGTCTCAGTATATTAAAGGACACTCACTGATAAAAGCCTACAAATATGTCGTAACGGACGCACCTCTTCTGTTATTGACTGATAGTTATATTAGCAGTTAGCGTTTTTGTTTATGATTCGGAAAAGACCTGATCTGAAAAAGAATTAGATTAACAGCGTTAACACTTTAATTGGCCGTCAGTTTTGAAAAACATGGATGAAAATTGCGTTGAAAAGTACAATGTCACATAGACTTTTTCCGAAAAAGGGCAAGTCATTAATGTAAATTAAATAAAAAAAGGGGCCAAGAATAGATCTTTGTGAAACACCTATTTTTATATAAGAATCAGCCGATTTGGAATTATTTACATTAACCGACTCTTTGATTCAGGTAAGGTTGAGCACACCATAGTGGTTAGTTAGTTAGTTAGTTTGCGTAGTAATGTTTATACTAAAACAAGAAAGTTAATACAAAGAGGAATCTTTATTAAACAATTAAGTATTAAATGAATTTTAAGAGGGTACATTGCTAGTCCTCTGCTACAGTTAAGAAGTAGCTTTTCATAATTGAATTATAAAAAACCAACATATAACGTAAAAAAAAATCCAGCCACTAAACGACTAAAACGTAAGTTTTTTTTATTTAATAAATTGGGACATACCTACAGGCCAAGAGGGTCATTTTGTTCAACATAAACTTATATGTGGCGTGGTAAAATTAGAGTAAATATCTAAATTTCTCGTCTAACCATCTCGGTGTAACATATTGGTTATTGTTACACCAATTTGTTTAGACGAGGCGAGACAAGAGACATATCTAAGAGTTTTTTGTATACGTTATATTTATGTTACACTTATTATAAATAGGGAGGGAAATTAACAATTTCTTTTTTTTTTCCATGAAAATAGGCGTGTTTGTGAGTACTGTGACAAGAGTATATTTGTAACGATATCAAACTATTTGGAAGTATCTTAATATCCTTAAAAATCCACAAAACTACACGTAATATCAACTGCAATGTTATCTCTTCATATTCTATTCAAAAGTTAAGAATAAAAGAAGTATTTTAAATGAATAGAAACCTAAAAACTAAATACAACGGTTTATTAAAAACAATACCCACGTATATGAAGGGGTACCTATGAAGCTATTGTCCGATGGCACGCTTGTTAAGTCCGCTGGGGTTTTTTATTTTCCCTCATATCATATGCACCCGCGATTCAAGGCAATACTTGTGTATCAGCCGATGAAAAGGCTACTAATTAATGTTCTGAATATTGCCCAGTCGTACGCCAGAGTGCACTAGAATATGTCCTAGCTTTATGGAAAAAAATATGCAAGATTTTATTGAAAATGTATTAACAACAATTAAAAAACACATCGTATTCGCTGCGATATTCATGTTTATACTTCACAACTTCCTTAATATTGGTATAACTAAAGCGTTAACAATATAAGCAGGAGTTTGTTATATGCAGGGGCGAGTAACACTTTATATTTTTTACTTTTTTAAACTGAGAATACTTTCTTGACTATAAAAACAAACTTGGTATTATTAAAATAGTGCAATAAAAGAAAATGCATAGCTTTATAGTTGTAGTTTATCATTTAACCTAGATCGCACTTAATACAAACATTGTTTCATTGAACACGTGTTCTTAATTTGACTTCACACATGCGTATCACACTTTACATTTTTTTATTTTTGCATTAAGGGACCTGTCAAACAACCTACTAACAATATATAAATCTATATATATTGTAATCGTAATATAACGAACTTCAATATAACAATTTCCTCAATTATTATTTTTTAAATCACCAAGAACTGTTAACAAAAAATAAAACAAAATATAAGTTTACATTACGAATACATATTTTGTACAAAAACCTTATTATAACGATTTTTAAAACATTGCAAAATATTAATAGAAAGTGTTATTTACCTCCAATTAAGGTATTTTGTCTACTTATAACTAAAAGTTGAGATTAACCTTTATGTAAGAGGTTTGTTATTGGAACGAATTATTTGATATAAAGAATTTTTTTTAATTTTATTCAGTATTGAGATATTGAGGTTATACTATTTAATCGAGTAGCACTATTTATTCGATAAATTGTCTGAACTACGATATTTAACGATAATGTGAAAACACACCCTTTTATTGTGTATTTTATCACTAGTTACGTCTAAGCATAGAGAAAAGATTGTACCGGTTTATCAGAGGTTGTAAATTCATAATTGAAAACCTATTAAGTATCTGTAGATATTTAAAAATCATATTAAACTAGAAAGTTTATTTTACTTATTTATGACTTATCTCTGTCAAGTCCTAGAAATCCCGTCCCGCTGTGATAAAAATTGCAACAATCTGGTTTATTGTGCTTATCTTGTCACCAAGTGGCACTACGATTGTTGGTTTTAAAAGATTTTTTGCACAACATACTCGTATCGTTTCCTGTCAATAATCTAACAAAACTGTTTAAATAGTTAATAATAATAATAATCATGTTTAACATAAAATTAAAAACAATTTACAAAAAATAGAGTAATGTGAATAAAATTGTAAAACAAAAGATTAATGAATAACAATGAAGTTGTTTGTTACTATGAAAATTTAACCGGCACCTTTAAGGTCTTAATGATAACACTTATACTGCAATGCATTGTAACCCATTATAACAAGTGGAACAGTCTAATACTCTTTAGAGGTATAAAACCTTACATATAAGGACAGTTTTTATCTGGAAATAAATTAATTATTGTTTAAATTATTAGAATATGTAACCATATACTGTCTCTCTTTATACGTGCTAGCCTTAGAAGGTGTCCTTGGGTCCCGCTCCGGATTTGTAAAGCTTTTGTGTCTGATTTCAAACGGGTCAATTGTTATTTAATAAGTAATCAATTACAGAATTCTCGGCTTGTTGTAGTGATTTTTTTACATATAAATGTTTTTAATATCTCATAAAGACATTAACCAAATAATTGTCAGAACGTTTGATTGTAATACAATAAATCATGCAATTACGACATAAAAAAAAACTTAAGAAGGGAGTTCTTAAGTTTTTGTACCTTTCATTGACTATTATAAATAACTCAGAAAAAGTATCAATACTTAAGATATTGCTAACCATAGATATATAAGTAACTATCTACGTAAAACCTTTCCCACCCTTTACTCTCCAATACGTCATTATATTGAGATCAGCCAAGTTTCGTACTTACGTAATGACGTCGTTATTTTGAAGTACACCCACCCGTTAATGAAACTGAAGCCGCGTTAAACTTTTAACTGCCTCTATGAATGCAAGCTGTTTCTCAAATTATATAATTTGGCACAATTTTTACAACTTGGGCTATAGCTTATATATCTTTCCAACTTGCAAGAATTTATAAATTAATTTTCAATTTATATTTTTAATTTTGTAGTGTCTTGCGTTTCTGATTTGTCTGTCTATCCTGAAGCCTGAACTAACTAGATAATTAAATTAGTGATTGATTGCTAAGGATCTACTGCTGACCGTACACGTGTTTACAAAACCTACACTAGATTAGGCTTTTCTTACCTCTTTCTACGATAAGGCTTTTGAAAATAAGTTCAAATATTATTGTAACATGTACTGTAAATACTGAAAGGTTATTTTAAGAATGTATGTTTTAATAAAAACAACGCTTTGAATTATGTCTAAGCCGAAGTTCTTGGAACAATAATAATTGTTAGGGCAGATTACTTATAATCTATATTCATAGTTTTAGCACAGCTGTTGAAACGTAATACATGTGCTCTTAAGTAGAATATCTTTCCTTTGCGACACATATTCGTATTTCTCAATACAAACATGCTAGTTTCATGAAACGCACGTCGACAGTTTTTTTTTAAACTTAGACATTGTTTAACATTAGACATCATGTGATCGTTTGTCTTTGACATACCTTAGTCTGCCTTATCATGTTTTAAATTTAAAAACTCTTTGTAAGTCGATGTTATTGTTTAAAACAATTGAAAAATATATTTAATATTAATATTACTGTTTAAATCTCTGTGCAACATTACATTTAATTATTATTGCGGCGTTGGGGACCGCCAACCAACACGCCATGTTCCGAACGGCGGGAGGTGGAGGACGGAGCTACAAATGGAATGGAAATGAAAGTGCTGAAGTATGCTGGCAGAACCTTAGGAATGGTATGGTGAAAGTAGCGACAGAGGTATGTGGTAAAAGGAAAAGAGGTTTTAGTAAGAAGCGCGATTAATGGTGGGATGATGAAGTGAAAGACGCTGTGGAGTTAAAGAAGAAAGCAGGGTTAGATTATAAAGCCTCGGGTAAGGATAAAAGTATGAGAGAGATAAGAAAAAGAGAGTATAAGCTGCAAAAGCACAAAACGAAAGCACTTATAAGGATGAAGCGTGAAAATTCTGAGAAAGAAAGGGATGAAAGGATGACAAATGAAACGAAAACAACTTCCGGGAAAACACGAAGCTTTTCTGGCGAGAAGTTAGTGATTCCCAGGGTTGTTCGGTAACCTGTAGAATGAAAGGGGTGCTTTCGAAGAACGGTGAAATCTTAACAGAGCAAGCACACGTTTTGCAGCGGTGGGCGGAATTCTACAAGGAGACGTTTGAATGTGAGGACGCCTCGGCCTCGAGTATCAGCGAAATGCTGAGTCCCGATGTAGCCGATGGTGAAATCAGTTTGGAAGAAGTGGAGAGCGCGATTCGAAGTCTGAAATGTGGTAAGGCTGTGGGAGCAGATAAAGTTACTGCCGAGATGATCAAATATAGTGGGCCACGCGTCTTGGACTTGTTCTGGCTTTTGTGCAATTTATGCTGGAAATCAGGAGAGGTCCCAGACGATTGGCGAGGTGCAGTCATCGTACCTTTGTATAAAGGCAAAGGTTCACAGATAAACTGTGCAAGCTATAGGGCTATCAGTTTGATTAGCTTGGGCGGTAAAGTTTATGCTAAAATATTAGCGAGATGAATGCAAGAGAGATCTGAAAAGCTGTTGTGGGAGGCCAAGGAGGTTTTAGACCTGGAAGAGGGTGTATAGATCAGATCTTTTCCCTCCGCATGATCACGGAAAAGTTTTTGGCCCTAAACCAAAAGGTTTTCTGTGCTTTTGTGGATTTGGAAAAGGCGTCTGACAGGGTTGTGAGGAAGAAGTTATGGGAGATACTGCCCCGATACAACGTGAACGGACCCTTGCTACAGGCTGTAAAGTCTCTTTACAGAGATCACTCAGCCCGTGTGCGAGTAGGAGCTGACATGTCGCCCTGGTTTGACATCCAATCGGGTGTTAAGCAAGGTTGCGCTATGTCAGCTTGGTTGTTCAATTTGTATTTGGATAATTGTCTCCAAGGCGTGAAAGACAGTGACATGGGAGTGAAAGTAGGTGACCTTAAAGTCAATTGCTTGCTATATGCAGATGATGCAGTGCTCATTGCATCATCAGAATACAATTTGCAGGCATTGGTCACCACTATGAAAGATGGGTGTGAAATTAATGGTCTAAACCTGAATGCAGATAAGACGAAGGTTCTGATATTTGAAAGAAATGAAGAAAGAACAGAATGTAAGATCAACGTGAATAATAAGATAATAGAATAAGTGAATGAAGTGGTATATTTGGGAAGTATGTTTAGCAGAGACGGAAGATACGGAATGGATGTGGAAAGGCGTATTGCTGCCGGTAACAGAGTCAACGGTGCCCTGGCTGCATTGTTGTGACGGCGAAACGTCAGCATAGTTGCACGTTTGGTTGTACACCAATGCGGTTTTGCTACCGACGCTGTTATACGGCAGAAAAACGTGAGTAACACAAAAGAAGAATGTAAGAAAGATGAATGCTGTGGAGATGCGATCTCTTCGCAGAATATGCGGAGTCAGCTTAGCTGACCGAATCCGCAATGAAGAGATCCACAGAATGGCAGGTACTAGTGAAGATGTTACAGGGAGAATGAAGAAGAACGTGCTCAGGTGGTTTGAGCATGTCGAACGAATGCGTGATGAAAGAATGGTAAAAAAGATTAATACAGGAAAAGTGAGTGGTAAGAGAGAAAGGGGGAGGCCTCGAGTGACCTTCGAAAACACTGTATCTATGATACTGGAGGAAGGTCACGTAAAAAGCATGAGGACCACCCCCCCGAAGGGCATATATGAAGAGGTTGATGTCTGGGGCCGAGGCGAAAGAGGTATGCAGGGACCGTATCGTATACCTACGTCGTCTCTGGCTACCCCGTAAGGGATGTGGCGTGAAGCTAAATAAATAAATAAATAAATAAATATTATTATAATTTAGAGAATTTGAAATTTTCAAAGTGAAATAAAAGTTCAGTTCTAAAATTTCACCTTTAAATATAATTTACATCCGCTTCAAAAAACGACCGTCAAGTTAGCATACTATCAGTGCTACTTCAAATAAATTAGTGATAAGGCCACGTCAAGAAGTTAAAGAACAGTTGAATTCGTGACTTCTCTAATTACACAGGCACACAAAAAAAAAAAAAAACATCATGAACCAGAGAGGAGACCCCATTATTCTTAGGTTTTTGGGATCGCTGAAACCGAATATGACAATAAAAACTAATTTTAAATGCCCGTTTTTCCGCTAGCACCCCCTTACTACCTCTTAAGGGGTGAAAATTGAAATTTTTTATCAAATCAAGATAGATGTGTATTTCTACGTTTTTTGGGATGCTCAAACCGAAAATGATAACTAAAAATAAATTCATGACCACTATCACCTCCTACTACCCCTTAGAGGGGGTGAAAAATTCATTTTTTCTATAAAATCAAGATAGATCTGTATTTCTATGTGTTTTGGGATGCTGGAACCGAAAATGATATCTAAAAATAAATTCATGACCACTATCACCTCCTACTACCCCTTAGAGGGGGTGAAAAATTCATTTTTTCTATAAAATCAAGATAGATCTGTATTTCTATGTGTTTTGGGATGCTGGAACCGAAAATGATATCTAAAAATAAATTCATGACCACTATCACCCACTACCACCCCTTAGAGGGGGTGAAAAATTCATTTTTTCTATAAAATCAAGATAGATCTGTATTTCTATGTGTTTTGGGATGCTGGAACCGAAAATGATATCTAAAAATAAATTCATGACCACTATCACCCACTACCACCCCTTACAGGGGGTGAAAATTTCATTTTTTCTATAAAATCAAGATAGATCTGTATTTCTATGCTTTTTGGGATGCTGGAACCGAAAATGATAACTAAAAATAAATTCATGACCACTATCACCCCTTTACCACCCCTTACAGGGGGTGAAAATTTCAATTTTTCTATAAAATCAAGATAGATGTGAATTTCTATGTTTTTCAAGATGCTGAGACAAAAAATGATTATAAAGTATATGGTAACCTCATTGTATGCATATATTTGTTATTATGATGCTAAGACTGAATCATGATTTTTGTCCTATTCTTAACAAGTTTTTTTAGTTTTTGTTTTTTTTTTTGTTTTCTATTTAATTCTACTTATACTGTTATCCATCCGGCAGTCTTGTAAAACGCTTAAAAGATGCAGAACCTAATTCTATACCTCCGAAATAGAAGGGACTATTTTCCTGACAATTTTGGAGACTACAGTGAGGAGCAAGGTAAAAGGTTCCATCAGGATCTTAAGACAATGGAACAGCGCTATCAGGGTAAATGGAATGTCAATATGTTAGCAGACTACTGTTGGAATTTAAAAAAAGATTTGCCAGAACAGAAAAGAGCCAATAAAAGGAAACCACTTAGAAGCTCTTTTGAAAACAAAAGAGTTCGTTATCGTAGAAACAGGTAAATGCTGAATAGTGAGAGGCAAGGGGACTCACTTTAATCCAGCACCCCAAAAGGGAACAGAAATCTACTATGTCCACGCCGTTGTTCCTGGGTTACGCTAAGAGTAGAATTAAATCATGAATATATATCAGATACTTCTGATCGATAAAGCATTTGAATTTCTAATATAAGAGCTAACCTCAAACTAGTTTGATAAACATGTCATTTATCGTTAAAATTTCTTCATACATCTTGATTTTATACAAAATTGAAACTAACCCCCCCCCCCGTAAGGGGTGGTTAGGGGATGGTTTTGAGTAAAAGAGGTATCAAATTCATTTTTGGTTGTCATATTCGGTTTCATCATACCAAAATACATAGGAATACACATTCATCTTTATTTTATACAAAAATGGAAAACTTCATTCCCCATAAGGGGTAGTAAGAAAGTGTTAATGAGTTATGGAGGTCTTAAATTAATTTTTAGTTATCATTTTCGTTTTCAGCATCCCAAAAAACGTAGAAATACACATCTTTCTTGATTTTATACAAAAATTTAAATTTTCACCCCCTGTAACGGGTGGTAAGGGGGTGATAGTGGCCATGAATTTATTTTTAGTTATCATTTTCGGTTCCAGCATCCCAAAAAACGTAGAAATACACATCTATCTTGATTTTATAGAAAAAATGAAATTTTCACCCCCTGTAAGGGGTGGTAGGGGGTGATAGTGGTCATGAATTTATTCTTAGTTATCATTTTCGGTTTCAGCATCCCAAAAAACGTAGAAATACACATCTATCTTGATTTTATACAAAAATTTCAATTTTCACCCCTTAAGAGGTAGTAAGCGGGTGCTAGCGGGAAAACGGGCATTTAAAATTGGTTTTTATTGTCTTATTCGGTTTCAGCGATCCCAAAAACCTAAGAATAATGGGGTCTCCCCTCTGGTTCATGATGTTTTTTTTTTTTTGTCTGCCTGTGTTATCTAACTAGTCTCAGTGAAGAAGTTTTAAATTAAATTTTTGTGGGATAAAAATAAAAATTCAGAACTTATAGAAATATTTTTTATTCATCTTCGGAAAGTTTTTTATTTCAATAAATATGCTAATTTCATTTACACTAAGTAAAAATATACATATCGTCATTATTATTGTATATATACAAATTTTAAGAACATTGTTGTTTGATATTTTCATCTACCAAAGTACAATTTTAATGTTTCGTATATGTAACATCCATTTTATACTCCACCAGACGAAGTCGCGGGCAACAGCTACTGCTTCATAAATCATTATCATATTCTACCTAACATTATAATTGCCAAATACAATGGACTCAATATGATCGATAACATATAAATTATTGTAACCTATAATTTACACTTAATGGGTGACATATCAGCACTAGACTTTTACACAAAATGGCTTTTTTATGTAGAATATTTGTAAGTTTGTTCATATATTTATTTATGTACAATGGTACATTATATTTATGTAATAGACTATAATTAATCTCTTTGTTATATTTAACTTATTTATTCTTAGACTTTTTAACAAAAGAGTCTTCTACGTGCGGGTCAAAGTAATGTTACAAAAATATTTTAATTTTATTCTAGTATATTAAATATAGTAATCTAACTATTTTCCTTATTAGTCAATATTGTAATCCAAATTAAGTGATTCTATAGGATGAACTAATAGGATAAAAATATATAGCTATGTTTTAGATTTAGGTATCCTAAAATCACGATTCAGATAATGCATATAAACGGAAACTCACCGATAATGACCTACAAAAGCGTTTTTGTTTATGAGTCGGAAAATACTCTCAAGACCTGACCTGAAAAAGAAATAGGTTAACAACATTTACATTTTAATTGGCCGTCAGTTTTGAAAAATTTGGATGAAAAATGCATTGGCACTGTTTTTTTGCATTTCATCTCTGGTATTGTTTTGAAACTAGTCATGAAGCCGTAAATTCAAAATTGTTTTACAAAAACGTTTGCATTGTTATGCTTAGCTATTGGAAATCGTTAGCCTGATTTAAATTTCATTGTAACTATTTACATTGAAACCAGTTGTTTTTTTAAATTCAAAATATTTTTATTCAAGTAGGTATAAACTATATTTTATATTTAAGCAGTTAATTTTTTTTAGAACTTAAAACCGAATTATAAATTTTGAGCCAATAAAGAATACGTAACAGAGCACTGTTTACTTCGTCCTAATTAGTTCTATTATGTCCAACTTTAAAAATAAGCGAGATTCATCAGTTAAAAGCCCCATGTTAAATAGAGCTTTTACGAATAACAATTCATTAATGTAAAATAAAAATAGAAAGAGCTCAAGAATAAATTCTTGTGGAACACCCATTTTTGGGTGAGAACCATCCGATTTAGAATTACTTACCTCAATCCTCTGGACTCCTTGATTCAGATAAGAGGGAATAAGATCAAGTGCAGCTCTACGCACACCAAAGTGGTTAAGTTTGCATAGTAATGTTTCTAATTGAACCAGCAAGGTTCACTGTTAGTCATCTGCTGCACTAAAAACACTTTTGATATTTTGAAATATTTATTACCGACCCAGTTATATAAAAATTATGGCAGCCACATCTTAGTCAGATGAAAAACAAAGGTTATTTTTTTATCTTATCAATTTCAAGACAGTCCCCGTGTATTATTTTGTTCAACATAAACTTATTTGTGACGTTGTAAAATTAGAATCAATATCGAAATTTCTCGTCTAAACATGTCGATGTAACATTTTCAGTTATTTTTATTCCCTTATAAAAATTGTAACTACGCTATTTCAATTGATGCGTTTGTGAGTGCTGCGGCAAAAGTATGTTTGTAATGATTTCAAACTATTTGAAAGGATCTTAATATCCTAACAAATTCACTAGGATAGACACAATATCAATTACAATGTTGTTAATAGATATTAAAATTTTATTACTGAATAGAAACATAAAAATAAAATAAAATGGTTTTAATTAAATCAATACCCACGTATATGAAGGGGTACCTATGAAGCTATTGTCCGATGATAGGCTTGTTAAGTTCACGGGTTTCTTTTATTTTCCCTCATATCATTTGCACCCTCGATTGCAGGCAATACTTGTCTATCAGCCAATGAAAAGGCTACTAATTAATGTTCTGAATATTGCCCAGTCATACGCCAGAGTGCACTAGAGTATGTTCTAGTTTTATGGAAAAAAATATGCAAAACTTTATTGGAAGTTTATTTTTCAATTCATTTTTAAATATAATAACCATCACCAATAATTTAATTAAATTAAACAATGATGTAATAGATTTTATTAATTTTTTTCGTACGTATTAGGTTCGTATTATAAGTTGTTTGTTATATACCGATCGCGTCATATTCGCCGCGATAAGCATCTGTATACTTTATAAGTTTAAAAATATTGTTGCAACTATAGCGTTAAAATAGTTTGCGGAAAGAGCCAATCAATCTTTTTCTTAATGGGCTGCCACATAAGTGCTATTTACAATATACTGATAAAAACGCTGAAATATGTGTATGACTTTTATAGCAACAACATGAAGAAAATATTAAATTATCGAATTAAAATAATTTAATTACTACTCAGATACAATCGCCTAGAAACATGCAACTACAGTAAAGAAAATGTATAAACATATTTTATATATATTAAATATTATAAACTATTAATAGACTGCAATGTTTTGTATTAACAAGTTAAGCAAGGGGTCGATATATATTTTTTGTCTGAAATAACAATATTAATATAAACACTATTTCATTGAACACGTGACCTTAATTTGATGTCACACATGCGTGTCAGACTATATTTTTTTATTATTGCATGAAGGGCCGGGTCAAATAACCGATATATGTAGTCTGATTGTAATAAAATCGATTTATATTTAAGTAGTGCCATTTACAGTATTAATCAACCGAACTTTGGTATCTTAAGTGACATTCTGAAACCACACATCGCTTTATTGTAAAACAGTACTTGGAACAGGTTGGCGTGTCTGCTAACAAAAAGCTATACAACGAGATAGAAAGAGCGTGCGAAAGAGAGAGAGCGTGTGCAAGAGAGAGAAACAGCGTGCGAAAGAGAGTAACCATAAGCAAGTAAACTGAAGTCTAAAGTTTGAAATCAAGATCGCTTAACTGAAACCAGAATTCAAAATTAAAATAGATAGCTTATAACGTCTTTAAAAATTTAAGATACTTTTTACTGAACACCATTAAAACCATTAAAAAATACAATATATAACATGATCTAATAGTTTGGGACTAAGGATAAAACAGCGGGTAAAGGTATTCAATAATAAAAAACTTTTATTTGTAAAAGGTATAACCATTTATTTAATATAAAATAATTATCTAAAATTATTGTAAACAAAAATATTATTCGACAAACTATTCCAAGGAATGTTTTAGAGACAGTGATATCACACTAATATATTTTACTTACACATTTATAATACTTTTTCAGTACTAATCTATAATAAACTTATGAAATATAAAGCACCATAGATAAGAAATATTTACCGATTTGTTAGAGATTCTAAATTCAAAATTGTCAGTATTTAAAACTTTGAATATATTAAAAAATATATAACATTTGAAGTCCATTTTACTTGTTTGTAGCATTCATCTATGGTATTTTATAATATAAATAAATCTCAATTAGTATTCTGTGTGGTTGTGGCTAATAAGGTGTTCTTCATCAGCATAGCAACCGTCATCGGTCCAACCCCACCAGGCACGGGGGTTATAGCACCAGCCACTTTGCTTACCTCTGAGATAATTATATATTATTACTATCACAGAAAATAAAAATAACACGAGTAAAACTAACCTAAAAATAGTTTTGTATATCTGACATTTCTAAGCTTTATAAGACAAATAACTGTTTTTATATATTTATCAAAAATTATTAGCAGTCTGATTTGCCTTGGACTATACTACAAAATAGCTTTTTTTTATCATGTCTGAGCTTAAAATTTAACTAACTGTAATCAATCTTAAGGAAAAAAAAATAACACTTTATTATCTGTAATCATTTCTTTATCTCTCATTTATTTATTACCATCTACATATTTGTCAAATGAATTAAAATTTTAAATCCCATGAAATAAAATAATCTATTTAACTAATATGTCACTTTCAATACAATATGACAAACAATAACAATCATATTATCTTGTCAAGGATAAGTATAAATAAGTTCAACAAAAACACATATCCCTTATAGTTTTTATACCAAAGTGAAAAAACATAATAATGTAACTCACCATCAAAATCAACATCTCCAACCAGTTTAGTTTTTCCTTGTTCATCTGTGATTCTTGTAATCCCAACGTCAATAATTGTTGCTCCCGGCTTCACCATATTGGCTTTTATAAGTTTTGGCACACCTAGAAAAAACATTAGAATGTGTATAAAAAAAAAACAAAAAATAATTATGCTAACATGAGAAAAAAAATAAAGATATTTACCAGTAGCACTAACAATGATGTCAGCATTTCTACAGACAGCCTCGAGCTGTTCAGGAGGGGTGTATCTATGGCATAAAGTGACTGTGGCATCCATGCCTAGCCCGTTATCATGAGCTCCATCACTATGCAACATCATTGCTATGGGCATGCCTACATTCTTTGAACGACCTACTACTACTGTGTTACGGCCAAATGTATCAATTTTGTACCTAAAATAACATAAAAAAAAATACTTAACATCAAACATCAAGTTCATTTACACCCAAGTACAATTAATTGATAAGATTTATTGACAATAACTGTCATCAATAATTATTGATAATGCATACAAATTTAACCTTCTGCATACAAGTAAACTTGACCCATACACATTATTATGTAATTAATAAAGATTGTTCCTATTGATAAGAAAACAAGTAACACTGCAGTATTCATATTTCATTTTAATTTACTATACCACAGGCAAGTGAAATAAAAAAAAATATTGATATAGTTCTGATAGCTATATTTTCTTATTCAGTTTAATAGATTGTTAATGGATTTTTAAGTTGTAAGTTTAATTTAGTAATCAATTATAAGTAGCTTTTTTATCTTTATATAAATTACAAACAAAATTTTCATGCAAAACAATGTCTAAAGTAAAAAAAAGATATGCAACTTTAAGAAAAAATCAGTAAACAGATATATATCTTACCTCTTTAACATTTCTATAACTGCATAAGCTGTAGCCGGCACTATAGTTGGCATATCCAAACACAATTGACCAATATTTTTTAAATGAAATCCATCCACATCCTTCTCTGGAGCAACTGCATTACACACCCGTCTCTCGTCAATACCACGAGGTAAAGGTAACTGTACCAAAATACCAGTGACAGTTTTATCCTTGTTCAATGATTCAATCAACGATAATAATTCATCTTCTGTTAAACCTTCATCACAGTTGATGGTTTCTGAAAGTATACCAACTTCTCGGGCTGCCTGTATTTTATTTCTTACATATACGTGGCTGGCGGGATCATTTCCTACTATGATGCAACGGAGAGACGGTACCACATTGCCATTTCTAATCCAATTCTTGATTTCTACCTTTAATTCATTTTTTATTTCCTGTGCCAGGGCCTTTCCATCCAGGATTTGAGCCATGATCCTAATAAACATAAAAATAAAAAGTAAATAAAAGATTGATAAAATTTGATATCCATATTAATAACTTTATTACATATAATAAAGGTAACAAGCGGATATTAGATAAACATAATTAGTATAACATTTAGATTTAAGTACATCCTTAAACTACAAATTCTGATAATTTATTAAAAGAACTTCAAGACTAACTACAGTTAAACACAACAATAAACACAATACACAAAGCCTATATAACTACCAAGTATTACCTGGCTGTGCCCAATGAATCAATGTATGTGTGACTTCTCATTTTGGAATTCAGAATTGTACTGACAATACTCAACCGAATGATTTGCCTCATCACCTACTGTTGACGTACATAGGTCATAAGGTCAAATTGTTTCATATAATATGTTGTTTACAGTCTCAAAAAGATTAATCCAAATAATTAAGAATAATCTGCTTTTGAGCGGTTTAATGTAATATAATGTTGTATATGAAAGATCAAGTTCAAATTATATCAATAATGAGGTGAAATTGGTTTAAACTAGTTTTTGTTTGTTAGGAATGTCTCTCATGCCCTCATCTTTTTATTATTTTGATTTATAAATAGTTTTAATGAACTTATTAATTTTTAATATTGTAGTACCACAATAATTATTCTATAGACCACATTATGTCTTAAGTCTTCTGACTTATTTTCCTGTGATTTAAGAAATTCAATATTTTATAACCAAAATTTATGGTTTTGAAATTAACAATAATATTGTTATCAACTTTAAAATATTATGAGCATACATTTATACTTTCTTTGTATTGAGTAATATAACACATTTAATAAAAAGATTTCAATAAAAAATGTTAATGATTTAAGAGCAATTATGAAATTCTTATTTTAAGGTTAAAATATTATGATAATTATTTTTATTCGTAAAATTAAACAAGTATGGTCACAATACACTACAATTATAAGAAAAAACGTCACACATTTGCGACGAAACACATTTATGAAGAAATCATGGCCTTTGATAACCTAAATATCTCACGTTACAAAACTAATTTCAAAGATCAAAAACATAACAATATCCGTCCTACTCTATTACACAAAACATGTTTAAGTAAATTGAATTAAAGCTATGTATGTAAATTTACCACTATCAATATTGTCACTTCCACTCACCAATTTTCCTAAACACTACGCAAGCATGGATGACAGAACACTTCAGCTATTAGGTAGGTAGACTAAACGTCAAATTATGACTTTTGACAGGTAATAAATTTAAAATGCATATTGTGTAATTTAGTGTAGTGACAATATTATCTTCTATCGAACTTTTTAAAAATATAAATTTAAAATGCCGGCTCTCAAAACTATTAATAACTTATTTATCATATATATGCCTTGAATTCAATTGTAAAAATAAATATTATGTCTTAATAACTACCTGAGTAAAATTAATTAACAAGTACTATGAATTATATATAAACTCGCATGTAACTAGCATCCTTACATCAAAGTGAACATCACACATAATTCATAAAAATAAATACTCTTTGGGTCCTCTGAGCTAACTGTAAACTGTTTTTTATTATTATTTTATTTATTTACCTTCACGCCATATCCCTTGCGGGGTAGCTAGAGACGACGGAGCGCCAAACGCTCCGGTCTTTGCATTCTCTTTCGCCTCGGCCACAGACATAATTCATTCATCTTCTGTTCCATTCCTCCTCTTACATTCCACGTAGCTATTTGTAGCTCCGTCCTCCACCTTCCGCCGTTCGGAACATGGCGTGTTGGTTGGCGGTTCGCAACGCCGCATTCGTTCATTATTATTTATTTATTATTTATCTTCACGCCATATCCCTTGCGGGGTACCCAGAGACGAAGGAGCGCCAAACGCTACGGTCCCTGCATACCTCTTTCGCCTCGGCCACAGACATTAACTTCTTCATACATGCCCTCCGGACGGTCCTCATGCTTTTTACGTAATCTTCCTTCAGTATCATAGACACTGTGTTTTTGAAGGTCACTCGAGGCCTCCCCCTGTCTCTCTTACCGCTCACTTTTCCGGTATACATCTTTTTTACCATTCTTTCATCACTCATTCGTTCGACGTGCCCAAACCACCTGAGCACGTTCTTCATCATTCTCACCGTGACATTTAGAATTTGTTGGAACAGACAAAAATATTTTTCCTTTATTTTTATCGAAGTATCTGACCTTTGTGGTCATAAAAGTTATACTTAGCCTTAGCTACACAATATTTATATATCATTTTGTTCAAAAATTGAGAATGAAATAACAAAAAATATGATGTGACGAAAATTTTATAGAAATGTTAATGTTGTGTTTATTGTGTCAAAAAAAACGATACGAGAAAATGTCAAAATATATTTGATTTCTAAGTGTTATTTTGACATTTTTTAAATTTAAATTTCTAAAATCTCCTACTGCTACCATGCCAATTGACTACGCGCCTGGTTGTAGGTTAAATTCATATTGATTCATCTTTTGTTGTACTCTGCGCAATATCAATCAATCTCAACACATATCAACCAATAATTGTATTCAGGATAAAAGACTAACTACTTCAGGTTGATTTTCTATGATAGCATCAATTACCATACCTGTCCTACGAGCTGTCAGTAAATGTACGATAGTCAACATAACTTTATTGTGATGGAGTTAAGAACCATATTATTGTATTGAGGTAAGAAGGTATTTGTAATTAACTAAACTTCTTATTATGAGATATTTTTCCTCGTTATACGGCAACCGTACCTTTCTTACTTATTTTTTCTTACTTATTGACGTTTGTGAAACAGTGATCACAATAAAGAAATACCTGGCTGAGTTTGTTGTGTGGTTCTTCTCAGACCAGCGCGCGTTTGAAACCCTCGTAGCCTTCATTTTAAGTTGGAGAGTGTCTTCACAGAAGGGCTTCTTTTGATTGGTATGGTATCAAAATGGGTCCTCCTGCCATTCTCGTTTGACGTACACAAGTATTGATTCAAAGTGGAATAAAAATAATAAATAAAGCAAAATAAGTACCTACCTAGATGATGAAATAATTACTACTCTTAATAGAATACATGGAATCATCGTCTTATCTGTGTTTACGGAATCCGAATAAATTTATTATGACGTCTCTCGTCTCGTATTAAATGTTTATATTATCAAGTATAAAAATAAATTTACTATCAATTAGTACAAGAAAAATCCAACTAAAATATAACTTCATCATATAATGTGTGACAACATTATATGATGTACCTTATTAATGATTTACACTATGAAATATAATATAGACAAACTTACAATCTATTTAGATAGTGATAATCTGTTTTATATACTACAAACTATTAGTAATTCCTATAGTTTGAATATCAGCAGTTCATCCTCTACCACATATTAATAGTCTTTTTCATTTTATATAAATTGCTATCAGATGGTTTGGGCACGTCGAACGAATGAGTGATGAAAGAATGGTAAAAAAGATTTATACGTCAAAGTGAGCGGTAAGAGACAAAGGGGGAGGCCTAGAGTGACCTTCGAAAACACTGTATCTACGATACTGGAGGAAGGTCACGTAAAAACCATGAGGTCCCCCAGGAGGGCATGTATGAAGAAGTTAATGTCTGTGGCCGAGGCGAAAGAGGTATGCAGGGACCGTAGCGTTTGACGCTCCGTCGTTTCTGGCTACCTCGCAAGGGATATGACGTGAAGCTAAGTTAAGTTAATTTAAGCTACCAGATAGATGTAAGTGCTACTTCCATTAATTCACGTCACCATGCAGATGATCTGATGCCTGTTATTACAAATTGACAAAGCTCAAACTAAACTAAAACTTTATAAAACTACCCTCTGAAAGGATATACGTAATTAAGTTTTTATATATTTTAATGCAACAACAAATTTCTTCTTCTTTAGCAATTATTCAAATATATTCTTGATAAAAACAATATAATACTTTCAAAAACACCCTATATCCTCTTTTATTTCTAAATATCTGTGCATATACAGTCAATTTCTTTTTCCATCACTACCCTCATTATCACCTTAGCTTATTTTTCCCGAAGCAGAGACAATCTTTTTGTCCAGTTACAAGTATTGCAAATCCTATCAAACCAAGACCCAGTAAACATTATTGTCAGTATTAACCAATGATTATTGATTAAACTATATAGAGTAAAGTAATTCGAATAAAGACAACGTGGACAATAATCACAGATCAACTGTTGGAAGAAGACATGAAGAGGTGTATGACTGCTGTCTTCGCTGTTTTGAAACATTTCCCCTGCAAAATTTTGTTACGCACGGTTTTTAATATTTTCTTAAGAACTTCAATATCTACACTGAACTCACAAAATAATTAGTGTTTAGAAACTTTTGCGGACGGATAAAATGCTTCTAAACAAAGGTATTATCATTGTCCTTATGTGTGGACAATTTCTTTTTGCCCGTGTCTAAGATAGAAACTTTATTAAGGCTATGTAATGTTAGATTAATTTTAGGTCCAAACAGAGGAATTCACGAGAAGTTAAAACATGAAACTTTGTATATTTAATGTGTTATGTACGTCTGCGTTTTAGATTTTACTATTCTTACCCTTGAACATATTGTAGGGATCCTACAATATGTTCAATTAAGATAAAAACTGAGTAATCAATTATGTATTCTACATTTATTTAATTTAACTTAGTTGATCATATTTCGGAACGGATTATATGATGAATGTTTTGGGAATTGAATTGAAACTTTAACCAAATTATTTTTAAATGGCAAACAATTTCAAATTAACTCATTCAATCGCATCTGTCGAATATTGTTATTCGGCAGAAGTTGGCATCGTTTGAAATATGGCTAAACCGAATGAAATTATAAAGTTTTAATTGAATATTAGCCAGCCCAGCGGCCTGCAAAGTCACTTACAAACTTTGCACTCAATTACCTACCCTGATTTGAGTCAGTCAAGAAAAAGACTAATTAAATTCCGAGGATCAAAGTCAGTTAACTGATTAATAATTTATTATTGGGTTTGGAAAATTTATTTTACGTGAAATGGTAAATATTTTGTATTTGTTATTTTGGAATGTGAAATATTTATTATATTCGTGGCTTAAAGAATAGACGTTTCTATTATGTATGTATGCTATATACTGTGTTCTTAAGAGTGTGGAAATACGAAAGTAAAACTTACAAGAAAGCAACTTAATGAACTTTAGCTTTCCTTTTGGATAGATTCGTAATTTAAGTTGTACAGTTATTTTTTTTACTGATATTTAACTACCTATATACCTACCTATAAACTACCGAAAACGCTTCCGGGAAAAATCAACCGGAAAATAAACAAGTCTATTATTAACCTTATCAATAACCTTTATAAATAGTTATAAATTACAACATAAAACGCAACAATGGAAATATATTGTATGGATACGACGTTACTAGGTGTTATCATGAGACGTAAGTGGGCGCGGTCGTGTTAAGGTCACTGATAAGGATCGGGTCAATGCAATAAAAACATCTTCTTTCGGTAGTATGGCATGTCACATAGATTTTACTATTCGGTTCTACTATTATTATAAGTCATATAATTTATAAATCTCCAATAATTATTTAGTCTATTTTCACTCAAAATTCTTGTTGATCGGTTTCGTCACTTCATAATATCTATCATTAATAATGAACTGACATTAATTTAAATAATTACATAATTATCAGTCTTAAATTTCTAATAATATCTAACGAGTATTTAAATATAAATGAATAGCTTGAGTTCTTTCTTTAGAATTTATCATAGTGTACCCAATTATTATTTGCACAATTTGAATTAGAATTACGCAACTTATAATTGTGATACAAAATAAATAACGAGCAAAAGCAATAATACTTTCAAAATGAAAAATCATAGAATTTATAAAAAGAGCCATAATATGAGGGTCTTTTAAATATAAAATACATTTTCCGCGAAACTTTAACAGTAATCCAGGTGAATACGCTATTTTGTCGTACTAGGTTACAATTTTAAAAGGATATATAGTAAAATCCTTAGAGGATTTCAAAAACAAGAGGTAAATGAATTAACTTGCCATCGCGTTATATGAAAGGGATTTTATTCACAGGATATACGTCCAAATAATTCGTGCCATCACAGATTATACATATAGACTATAACAGTACATAGTGCGTTGTTAAAATCTTTTACGATGAATATGATCAATAATAAAGTAAAGAGACGAGGAGACAACACGTGACCCTGAGGGATACTAGTTTGTACAAGACACTAATTAGGATTAATAAATAATTATCAACGTTGATATGTTACCGGCGACCATGTAAGTATCTTACAATGAAATAATATCAACACATTAAGAAAAGAGAAATTATTATTGTTAATGATAAATCATAAACTACCAGTTCAATGCAATAATATAATCTAGTAACAGTTAAATACAGTTGATACCTTTATGGCAGTAGTCTTAAAAAGGGGAGTAATCTCACTGCGTTACATCGTGTGCAAGTTGATAACCATCCTTTTAATAATTTAGTTGGATTAAGTTTAAAATATCTAAAAGAATTTTCAGTAGTAGTTATTATAATTAATCCTTAATATGTATAATTATATCTTATCTATTGTCTTTTATTCTTGACTAACAGTCAACTTAATTAATTACTTTACAAGTAATACAGCTTATATTTAAAGATGAATTAATTGTATATACATTTTTGAGTCAAAATGAAACCATCTTATTATTTTATCAGAGTAGTTATCAATAATAATATGATATAAACACTAATTTCAAAAATAGTATAGTAAAATAATATTAAATTTAACAAATCAGGTTTAACAGCACTTGGAATTTAACAGTTAAATATTTTTTTTGTTAATATACTCGTAGGCAGGTTTAATGACATTTTTGTAATCTGTAGTTAGATCATATTATTACAAATATTTTAATAAAGAAACCTCTTAAAGGATGAAAAAATAATTCATGCATATTTTTCGACATGAGGAAATTTATTTCACTAACTCAGAGATACAGTCTTTAAAAATCCCGTCCACATCGCATTCTACAATGAATACAATCACTTGAAGATCGTTATTAAAACTGAGCATTGTACTTTTATCTCGTGGATACTTCACAATGGCAGAACCGATCGTCCGTTCATCTGATTAATATGGCTTTGTGTTCTTTGTATCGCTCTACAATATGACTTTTGAACCTTTTCCATCTTTATGACTATGAGATTTTTTGAAAAAAAACATTTTTGATTCAATACAATAAATAATAGAATATTTTTTTTAATTTTCTATCTATAACTCTCATTAATTAGCATTTTTTACTTTACTAAACCCAACGGGCAATATTTTGTTAGCTGCAAATCTCTTTTTAATATCACCTACCCACAGAGTAATAAACGCTCTTATATATCACCGCAGGCGAATGGAAATGCTGTCTGGGCACTTGGTACAAATTCTCAATGGAACAGAAGTGCATGAAAAGCAGATTTGCTTTTCATTACAGTGTTGATTTATTTTTCTTTGTATAGGTGTGTATTTAGTGTTCCTGTTTCGTGACACTTTAGTTCCCATTCGTATTTGATTAAATGAATCTACGAGAGTTTTTATAAAGCAACTTTCGTTATTAGAAATCCCTTTACCTTTTTAGAAAAATAGCTGTTTGAAAGAGTTCAATTTCACTAAATTAATTTATCGACTTTGACATTATTTTTTTAACTTCTTCAAAGTTTTCTTAATTAGTAAGTTCTAATGAACTTCCTTTTATCGAGAATTCTACTTTTTACAAAGGTATTATTATTATAATCGAAACTTAAAAGCAATTTTTATTAATTTTAAATTTTGAATCATTTCCATTTCTAAAGTAAAATAGATTATCTTTTTAGCATAGTTGTGAATGATATCTTATAAATAAGTATTTTTCCTAGATATTTAATTCATTTAAACAGTGGATAACCGAACTTGCTTAATGAAATTGATTTAATTTTCTTAATAGTTGATTCTGTTTAGCACTTGGACATACAGTAATAGTACTAATTTATGTCACAATCAACGCACACGTACAAAATTCACACCCTAATTGTATTTTATGTAAACTAAATATTATATATATTTTAACTTAAAAGCACGACAATGTAACACGTTATGAGGATTCATTCATATAACCTTTTATCGTCATATTCTGAACCTCATATACAATCAAATACGTAAAGTCGAAATAGACCTTCCAGAAAATATCTCAGGTATTTTTGACATTTTATAAATAAAACACAAAACCAGGACATTGGATTACCGATTTGAAAATCTAACATCTAGACATCTGGCTCCCGCTAGATGTCTAGATGTTGGATTTTTTGAGAAACCATGACGTAACTCATATTTTACAAATAAGATCTTTTTACTAAAATCCTACAATCCTGCAAGTTTTTAAAATAGTTTAAGTTTGGTACGATTTGATGTCAAGTATTTATTAGATACATCTACGCTATATATTGCTTGTTAATATTTAATATGAATATCAGCATTTAATATTCAATATACTTTTTATGCTATCTCTTTATAATAATAAAATTTAAACTAACTTAAAAATATATTATACCTTAAGATAAGATATGTTTGACCTCTTTTTGCGGTGATTAACTTCACAGATCTACCATTTTTCTCAGAGCTCCTTGCACAGCGAAAACGATTTATTCTCTAAAAAGAAATCGATTCTGAAGCAGTTTTTGTTAGGGGATAAGATCAGTTCATGTCGTATTACGATAAAGGATAACATGCAGGTAGATCATTATTAATTATCTTTACTGATCCAAAATGCTAATGAAGTATTATTGTCATTATATATATAAAATCTTACATGTACACGTTAAAAATAATTAAATTATAAGAAATGAAGTAGTAGATAAATCAAAGACGAACTTTTATTAAGATATCATAAAACTACTAGAGGAATTTTGATAAAATTCCATGCTGAGTTATTAAATATTTGAAGATATACGATGCTTTTACTGGAAATCTGTCTTTCAAGGGGAAAGTATAGAAAAAGGTTTGCATCATGAGTACAATATACATCTTACATTGTAATAGTTGGCATATTATTTGAGTCTGGGGGTGAGACAGAGCGCGTCGCTTATAAAATCTAATATTCTAATAATTAATATAATGCTTGGTGAAAAAGCAAATAATAAGTAGAGGAAAATTATCTCAAAACTGACATAAACTATTCACAATGTATAATTGTAATGAGATAAACATTAGTATATTTATAACGCTGATCAGTATTGTAACAGCCCCACGTAAAGTTCAATGAACCGGTGAATTGGCACACGATGTGTCTTTGAGGTCCAATACACGATTGACTGAATCCACTTGCAATTCACTTTGATACAACCCTTTTATTTTGAGTTAAATTTAACAATGTTATTCATTTACTAGCAGTCCATCTAAATTTGATGTTGTGACTCATCGCAAGCTAAACTTTTAAGAAAACTGTAAAAACTGGTATGAATAAAAAGTTATTGCTTTTTGATTTTATATCTGTATATAATAGAATGGTTTAAGTGTTCTGAATTCCGCCGTACTGAACTTTTTGTGTTGCACCTCTGCTTGATATTCTTTGAGATTTTACTATTTAACTTGAAAAACATTCTACAATTAAATCTTTATAATCATATAAGGCACTGCTTTTCTTTTGTTCCCATTTTAGATAAAGTATTAATTAATTTAACTATAGACAACTAATAACTATATAAGCATATAATAGTGTATTTAACTTTGATTGATTAATTTAGTCTAAATAATTTATATATTGTGTGGTTTATTAATACATACCATCTTGTTTAGTATTAACATAATTTATACCAACACTTAATTTAAAAGTTTTATGAAGCAATTTTAATCGGGCAAGGTCTCTATGGAGTAATTTTTCTGTCTTTAATAACATTTCTCTAGTTCTTCATAAAGATGTATAGTATACACTTAACAAGGAAAAAAAATCAATTTAAGATGAAGATAATAAGAAGAAATTGGGAGCAGAACTTTAGGGTTCTCCACTCCATTAGTCGACGTTCCATTTTCACGGCTCACCAATGACCAACCTCAGACCACTTTAGGTGGTAAGGTGACTTTACTCACTAAAGGCAGCAGGCGGCGCTCGTGAGCGACTAGCTTGCGTCCTACCTTCTCCCATATATCAGAGGGCTGGCACAGTTATTCTACCTAAGCTGCTCCAACGCATTATCTGTAACATCATATCCTCCGAAAAGGTTTGCCTCGTCCTCCAACTCTCTTCGCTAGTGACCATGGCTTTATTTACGACGGGGTAGAAAGAAGTCGATTATTCCTGTCCTTATAGTTGCCTCGAGGTAGTTAGGGCTAGGTGGCACACACCACTTTTGTACCCGGGTATACCGAAATGGCTAAAATGTTATATTAGATTGGGTAATTTTAATTTTAATTTTGATAATATTAATAATAAACATCACTTCATTAATATATACAAATGCTATTATTAATTTTAATGGTATAATATATATACAAAAAACTAAGGTCGTTAAATAAACTAAGTAAGAGTATATACATGTTTACGAAAGCATTGTAAATGACATATAGCAATAGGTATATATTTAACTTAATAAATACGCATTGAAGTTTCGACCAGAATATCCGAAGCTAAGCAATCCTTTTATAAGTTGGCAAAGAAACGGGTTGATGTTTAAAAAGACAAGACGCAAGTATCACCCACAAATATTGCAGCATCTCGTTAAAGAGATAATATCATAACAAATTGTCGTATAATTACATCAAAATAACAAGTGACGATAATTTTAATTCATAAATATAAAAAGGAAATGAAAAAACCCGAGCTCATTAATCTATTGGATAAGTTTTGAATACTGATTTTTTTAAGACACTTCGATATACCAGCCCTAAGGACTTCTTTAATGTTAACATAGAAACAAAATATCTATAATTTATTTTAGTAATTAAAATATTAATTCAACAACAAATATATTTTAATGGTAATTGAATAACTCTGAGTAGGTTTTTAGAAATGTTTTTTCTTTGTTCTTTTAAAATTAATTATATGTAATTTATTATAAAAAATGTGAAACTCATAAACTTATTAAATAGGGAATAAATACTTATCATCGTATAATTTAGTTATTTCAAACATTTATATGGATTAAATAATATATAGTTTACAAATAAAGATACAAAGTTATGAATTATAACATTAATATAAAAACTAAATGACACATCATCATGTACCATGTATATGCATCAATAGATAAATATAAAAGAGCATCTTTCGGTATCAACTGATTAAGAAAACTCTTAATTAAAGCAAAAAATAGGAAATTCGAAGTCAATGATTTAATTTACTGAACTTGAACACCTTTTAGTAATTGCTTTTTTTTTGTTAGAAACTTTAAGGATAAGTAAGGACGATATTCAAAAAGTAATGTTAGGGACCAATTAAAAACTCAATTAATGTGTAATTATATATTTTATTGCAGCAATTTATTTATTTCGATAATCAGTTAATATAGATATACATAGATAGTGAGGGTTTCATCAATGTTGATAAAAAATACACAAATTTGTTTAACAAAACAGATCGTTAGGTTATTAGAAATCTAATAATAAGTCTTTAAACTACAGCAAAGGAATATTAAAATCCTTGTCTAAGACGTCGGCTCGATGATTCTCTTCGAAGTTCATTATTTACATCTACATTGTTACATAGTCTTTATAAAAATATACTTTAACTTTATTAAATGACTCCTACATGTTTATTATTAGGTTCAATGCACTTATATTCACTAATGAGAACTTTAATTATTGATAAAATATTTTATTTTACATATAAAATAATGTTTATTAAAATTATAATCAGTGTACCAATTTAATAATTAGTTATAGCAAAGCGAAATTTAAATAATAAAATAACATATGGGTATTCATAATATTTCAAGGAACAAAGTAACTTCATGCCGGCAACGTTCAATTATCATATAATGTTCTAAAAAAACTTGCCTACTTTCATACTTTCATTCAATAACAATAAATTTAAGTATAGTAATATACATAATATAATAAGTACAGATAATTATACTAAAGTGAAAACTAAGTTGGTTACGGCCTTGACAAACGGAACTTAAGATAAGAACAGTAGTTTGTAGAAAGTAGGTTTAATTGCAATGTTCTAATAATAAGCTAAAGTTTTATCAATAAATCAATATTGAGAACTTATATAAGATAATTTTTAAATTGAAATAAATTTTAAAGATATATAAGTTTCCATTTTCAATATTGCATATTAAAATCTCTTAAGCGCATCGCTGTTTAAGTTAAGACAATTCTCATTGGTATTCAAATTTATACCATGAAAATGCGGTATCAAATTTAGTACTAATATCCTTCAGAATAGATTTATAATAACTGTCTTCTCTGTAAGTGGAGATAAGAGAATTTATAATAGCTATTATATAGAAAAAAAAGGAATATTAGTTTTAAATACAAATTATGGAATGTTAAATTGCCTCTTCCATTTTTAAAATGACTCGAGTGAAATTAATAGAAAACTGAAATGGTTAATAACATTTCACTTTTTTGTTATTTATCAAGTAACATAACAATAACTTATTACTTTATAGATTATATACTTTATAGATTTAAAAACCACATAAAACAATGTAAATAATTTATTTTTATTTATAAATACGAGTTGCATTCAAGTGATAAAGTATTATATTGTTTCACCGCTTTATCTAAGTCACTTTGCTTCACTGCAGTCATCATTCTCCATGCACTGCACTTGTTTATAACATACATTTTAGTACACGGACTTTGGTATCATGTGTCCTCGTCTAAATTATATATACGAATATGTTGTATATTGTTCTAATATAATTAAAAAAATAATAATTCTAATGAAGTGGCAAACAAAAGCTTAATATGTATTAACCGTACGTTCAATTAGGATATAATGAAGAAGAAAATAAAGATAAATAAAGGAACATGTAATAAGTTTAAAATATAAAAAGGTTTATATTATTACAAAACAATTATGGATCCAGACATTTCTAATCCATTGAGAATTGGCGACAATGACAATATCATCATTTCAAATTACCTTTATAAGGGTTACGGATTACTCTGTTAAAGAGTAATATTTAGTCATAACCAATGTTACTTTTTTTTTGCTCTTTGAACATATTTCATATTTTTTTCTCGATTCACGCCATATCCCTTGTGGGGTAGCCAGAGATGACGGAGCGCCAAAAGCTACGGTCCCTGCATACCTCTTTTGCCTTGGCCACAGACATCAACCTCTTCATACGTGCATTTTAAGTGACCTTCCTCTAGTATCACAGACACTGTGTTTTCGAAGGTCACTCGAGGCCTCCCCCTGCCTCTCTCACCGCTCACTTTTCCTGTATAAATCTTTTTTACCATTCTTTCATTACTCATTGGTACGAAGTGCCCAAACTACCTGAGCACGTTCTTCATCATTCTCATTGTGACATCTTCGCTAGTACCTGCCATTCTGCGAAACTCTTCATTTCGGATTCGGTCAGCTAAACTGACTCCGCATATTCGTCGAAGAGATCGCATCGTGATCGCAGTTAAGTGATATTGCATTTTTTATAAGCTCGTGTAACTCATGGTTTTAGTATTTTTTTTTTTGTTGAAATAGACTAATTCGTCGATTTGAAAACGATTACAAAATTGATGACATCAACATGTAACCACATTCAACGCTTTTTACAAGTTATAATTCTACTATTTGCCCGCCGATGCAAAAGCAAACCACAAGTAACCAGTCACTGTTGTGAGCCTGCGGTCATTAATCGAGCCATGAAATTGAGTATATCGTAATAAACCTACATTTCATATTCTACGCATCGCTCTTCCACGATCCACTACGGGTGTGGGCGTGCAAATATCGCGCCGTGAAAGCTAACAAGTCATTTTTTCAAAAACAATTTATTACAATATTTTTGACTCAGTATCTTAACAAAAGTACTGTTTCAAATGAATAATCATAAAAATATCATTTATAATCTATCTAATCAATTGCTACAAAAATTAATATGTTATACTTTCCAATCGGTTGGATCTGATAAACAGCTTTTTTACAATATTTTGACCAAATTTTGTATTCTTTTTACTTCATATGACCTTTATGTAAAGGGTAATCAAATAGTATGTATTCTGATAAAAAACAGTTTAATTATATCTAAACAGTAAGATATTAAGATAATTTAGCAAGCAAAAGTAAAATGAGTTTTCATATGAAATATCACATAAAATTAATGAAGGTACTCTTAATGTAATTTGGGAGGAAAGGAAATAGTGAATATCCAAGAAGTAACATTGACAAATATAAATAATGTAGTGCAAATTCCACACTTACATGTTTTGTGTCCATTTTAATAAATGACCTAAATCTCTTTGCGTAAGATCTAAATAAAAAAAGTTGAATTATATTCCAATAATTTAAAAATTAATTTGTCTCATGGTCAAAGCTAGAAGCAACTCACTTTTATGACTTGTCAAATGTATTTTCATTTATAAGTCAACAATTTTGGTCACAAACAACAAAAATGTTGTCATGTGTAAAGACATTTTAAATTATTAATATCTTAAAGTAAATGTAATTCACACTAAAATCCTATATTTTTCAGGAAAACAATAACAATTTTAATACAAATAATAATGCTTCTGGAGGAGTTATAATTAAATTGAATTAAAAAATAATGTCATGAAAATTATAACAGTAATATTATAATTAAACAATTTATTTATTATAAAATCGCATGGATTTCAATATATGAGGATCATACATGACTAAAATATTTTAATAATTGGATTCTACCTCACCCGGAATGTATTGGTGATTTTAATATTTGACTATAATTATTATTTGAAAAATATAATATATATAATAATATTATATATATAATACGAGGGTCAAACTGAAAGTTCTTAGAAAATCAAAAACTAAGCATTCTAGCAAGTTATTAGTTTTATTGTATCTTTTCAAAATAGCGTCCATTTACATCAATACATCGCTGCATTCGATGGAACCATTGAGAAAAGCACCTTGCCCACTCGGCCTTAGGGGTCTCTTCGACGGCGTTTTGAAACGCAGCCACTGCTTCTTCGGCGTCTATAAAACGTTTTCCTCGAAGTTTTTCTTTTATTTTCGGAAATAAATAAAAATCGCAGGGTGCGAGGTCGGGGCTATACGGCGGGTGACCCAGTAATTCCACGTCTGCGGTCACCAAATAGTCGATCGTTTGCCTGGCGGTGTGCGACGAGGCATTGTCGTGATGAAGGAGGATCCTGCTGCGAGGTCGTTTCTCTCGAACTTTTTCCAAGACAAGTGGCAAACAATTGTTAGTATATCACTCTGCATTAACCGTTTTCTGATCCTCTAAGACTACTGTCGCGTAATGACCTGTCTTTCCGAAGAACGAGGCCACCATCTTTTTTCCAACACTTCGACCTCTCTTCACTTTAGTTGGCAACTCTTCGGAAGGAAACACCCACTGAGCAGACTGTCTTTTGGTTTCCGGATCATAACAGTAAATCCAGCTTTCGTCACCCGTTAGTAGGTCGAACACAGCATTTGAGTCACCTCCGTTAAATTTTTGGATCATTTCTCGGCACCAATCAACACGGCGGAGTTTTTGAGCCTTGGTCAAATTATGCGGTATCCAGCGGGCACAAAGCTTCCTGACCGCTAAATGTTCATGGAGGATTTTGTGCACTTGACTCATACCTATGCCTAGACTTGTCCGAATCTGCTGATAGGTCACTCTTTTGTCAGTCTCTATCATACGCCGCACAACACTGATGTTATCTTCAGTCGTCACTGTAGAAGGCCGTCCCTCACGCAAATCATCGGTGAGAGTAGTTCGACCACGTTTGAATTCATCAAAACAGTTGTAAACTGTGGCACGAGATGGGGCTTCATCGTGAAAAGCCAATCGAAGTCTATCATAACTTTCTTGTTGACTTAAATGACATCGAAAGTCATAAAAAATCATTGCACGAAAATTTTCTCGGCTTAAATTCATTCTGACGTGCACAGACAATTTTCAATTTGCCGCCAAATGAATGAAATGTACACTCAATAATATTGTTAAAGAGTTCTATTTTCAAAATTTAAACTATTTTTTTTAATATAATGCTTTTAAGTGGCCAGTTCTAAAAACTTTTAGTTTGGCCCTCGTAATATTATATATAGTTATAGTTAGAGGACTCTGACTTCCCGGCATCAGCCAGTCCGAGTTACAGGTACGCGACCCTGACTTGCTCGAGCTATTTGCATACAATCCCTTGTCTATCCGTGTAAGCAATATCCCCCCTTTCCTTTCTTTTCCCTTGAATATACCTACCCCCATCCCATTCTCCTCCAACCGACCGATGGCGGTATATCCATCACAATCAGTGCAGCTCGAAGTAATATAGACTGGTGTCGGGCAGCAGCGCCACCGGTGTGAGGAGCTGCGCACTGCGCTCGCCAACCCGTCTGCCAAGCGTGGCGAGTATGGCAAATTGTCCCCTTTAAATATGAAGGTTTTAGTACCATAGACCACATTCATACGCTGCGGCAGATTATACAGAAGACCGAGGAGTATAATCGGCCATTATGCTTAGCGTTTGTGGACTATGAGAAAGCCTTTGATTCGATCGAAACGTGGGCGGTACTGTCGTCTCTTCAGAGGTGCCATATTGACTATCGGTACATCGAAGTGTTGAAGTATTTGTACACAAACGCCACCATGTCGGTTCGAGTCCAGGAGCATTGCACAAACGCTATTCCTTTACAGCGAGGCGTGAGACAGGGAGACGTTATCTCTCCGAGACTATTTACCACTGCACTGGAAGACGCTTTCAAGCTCCTGGAATGGCATGGACTCGGCATCAATATAAACGGCGAGTACCTAACTCGATTTGCCGACGATATAGTAGTAATGGCAGAATCCCTGGAAGACCTCAGCATTATGCTCGGCGATCTTAATGGAGTCTCTCAACAGGTGGGCCTTAAAATGAATATGGACAAGACGAAAATTATGTCGAATGTCCATGTCGCGCCTATTCCGGTATCCGTTGGGAGCTTCATTCTCGAAGTTGTCGACGAATATGTCTACCTGGGACAAAAAGTCCGATTGGGCAGGTCCAACTTCGAGGGAGAGGTCAATCGACGAATCCAACTAGGATGGGCAGCGTTCGGGAACTTAAGGAGCGTATTTTCGTCCGGAATACCGCAGTGCCTTAAGTCGAAAGTCTTCGACCAGTGTGTGTTACCAGCGATGACCTATGGAATCGAGACGTGGCCTCTAACAAAGGGACTCTTAGAGAGGCTTAAAGTCACTCAGCGTGCGATGGAGAGGGCTATGCTGGGAATTTCGCTGCGAGATAGAGTCAGAAACGAGGAGATTCGCAGACGAACAAAAGTAAGCGACACCCAACGGATTTGTAAGCTGAAGTGGCATTGGGCTGGGCATATAGCCCGCTCAAGTGACGGCCGATGGGGAAAAAGGGTCCTTGAGTGGAGGCCACTTACTGGCAAGCGAAGTAGAGGACGACCGCCAACTAGGTGGACAGACGACATAAAAAGAGCAGCTGGAAACCAATGGATGCGGGCCGCTTTGGACCGATCGCGGTGGAAGTCAATGGGGAAGGCTTACGTCCAGCAGTGGACGCACGACAGCTGATAATGATGATGATGATGATGAATATTATATATAATAATATTATATAAAAATCTGTTATGAAAACAATCACACAGCATACAGAAAAACCAGAAAAGTTGGGTTTTCTTCGAAGATATTTACAAACTACTCAAATGTAAGTAAGAAAAATGTAACTAAGCCTTATTTTATAAAAAGAAGAAATACTTCAGAAAGTAAATACTTAAATGTTTGAAGCAAAGCTTCTATAAGCTTACCTTGTGAAAACGTTTTAAGAGTTTATTTTAGTTTGAATCAGAATTACTAGTACTATAGTACTTTCTTTTTCTGGAAAATAACTAAGAGGAAGAAAGAAATCAATAACATTTAATGTTAAACTAAAAGACATAAAATTTTTACATTGACATTGTAGTCAATCCTATTTGTCTAAGAAATAAAATATTACATAGTCAAAAGAACATTGTATTGATTTGGAATTATGTAATGCTGTTGAATTACCAGACGAGTCAATTAGTTAACTATTTATTAACTTTTCTAAAATTATCCCTCTTTAAATATAGATAACTTTGAGAGAAACTAATTTGATTAAACTCTGTTTTATACAATTCTATTTATAATAGCTTAGTTAAGTAAATATACATTACTAGACTAATAAATATCCCATAATACTTGACCTTATTAAAAATGATCTTCATTTAAACTATGATTGATCCACAAAAAGTAAAATCATAAACCAAGTAAAAATACCACTTAAAAGTATTTTTAATGAAATTAGCCAATTTAATAGAATCAAGCCATAAAATACATCAACTTTTACTTTTTCTCTATGTAGTAGTAAAATTTGAAAAAAATTTGTAATTTTCCGATTTCTGAGTAAGCGAGTAAATAAGGAATATCGTAAGAACAAACTTTAACCTTTTTAAATTGATGTTGCCATCACAACAATATATTGTGGTCTGACAACCTCCTCTATTTAAATCAGCTCTCTCCTTATTACTTGCTTGCGAACAATCGAAGAGTCGATCATTCTGAGTTTAATTCACGGCTCCCCATTAATAACATCAAAGTTAACATCTATCTTCTTTATTCTTTTTTTTTTTTTCTTACGTTTTTCATTAAATACCTGTTCTGCTTTAATTCCTTACAATACGAATTTATAACATATTTGTCTATTTTAGGATATAAGTGTAGTTGTCTATTAAGATCCGGAAGTATAATTTAAATCTTGTGTTCCAGAATAACATTTTAATGATGTCACAATCGAATTCAACAATTTTTAGATCATGATTAAGATATAGTTTACTATTAATGAATTATCTTAAGATAAGTGCTAAATTTATATACAACTAAGTTTTCATTATTTGACGGTTATTAGTTTTTTTTCAAAATTCTTTACGTAAAAAAAAAAAAAAACTTAATTATACGCGTTAGATTTAATGTAGTCGACTAGCGTTAACATCTTCGACAATGTTGTAAATAGTTATCAGAATGGTTCTAACAGATGATAATAAATAAAGTTTGAAGAATTTACAATAATACAGTTACAAGCGGCTTTACGTAACGGAAAAAAAAAATATATATAAATCAGTATTTATTTCATTTGATATTATAGTAAAAACTAATATTTGTTGATTTAAAATTAAAGTAACTATAGGAGCCTAAACCAAAATGGCTTAAAACTGACAAACTCCTTTCAATAAAGAGGTAGAATCAATAACTTACTGACATTTACCAATTACCCCTGTTATTATAAGACTTTCGATCTGCCCAATTTGAAAATTAAACTTTTATCGACCAATTCCTAGTTCTCGAATCACTCCCAAGACCAGCATATTATTGTAAAATTGTATTACAGTATTACGGTCGTTTATAATCATAACTATTTGCAAACAAATCAAACCTAATATACTACAAAAACAATATTATATGATAAGTATAAAGTTGTATGCCAATTTTCATAAAATTGTCAGCAGCACATGTCACATGATGTTTTTATATTTGTGTCTCATATGGAGAGACGAATGCTTTAAGGTTATGACTTTATCAAATAATACGGTACGAATTCTGCAATATTGTAAATAAGGTGCTGTACAGAAATGTATTTATCAACTTTGCTTTTAAATAAGTCAGATTTCTTTAACTCCCGATCTATTTAACAATTCAAGTGTCATGTAAGAGTAACTAATATACAAAATAACTGATACAAACTTAGTGCACCCAGGTCAAGAAAAAGCATGTGAACTACTCAAGAAACTGTGTCTGGAAATGTGGAAATTGTGCCAAAATCCAATGTATAGAATTCCTGGTATTGATAAGACATTGACAAAGTATCAAAACCAAATAGATATATTTTAAATGAAGCAATCGAATTGGACAGAGTCAATATGGGACAGCTATTGGTTCGTGATTAGATAAGTCATTTATTTCGTCGGTAACTGATGTCTTTCAATAGTGAGATTCCGAACTTCATGATGTGTGATCACAAATCTAATATATCACATATATTTATATTTATAGGTTTGATAAATGGAAATACGTTATCTTTAATATAAGTTTTGGTTACGATTCATTACCTGGACCATATGGGAGTGGCTTAATCGTGTGATCACGCGTGTGTTTCCAACAATAAAAATAAAATATAATTAAATAACATCTACATTATTATTTGTATATTTTATTTGTTGGACTTATTATATCATGTTTAAGTTAAAACTTATATAAACTTATTATGCGTGGATCGAATTAATTATTTAAAATTATTGAGTAAAAAACTATTTTAAGTTGAAAATAAATAGTGATTTATTTGTTTTATATGACTACTAAGGTATGTTAATAAGAGTACAATTCTATTTGTTTATCATTCATTGATTTTTTATCTTTGATTTGTTATTTAATCAAAGGATTGATAATTCAAGAGTCCAAGTCCAAAAAATTAATAACTTCTAAGCGGTTTCTTAAATATTTCTACATACTCGTACGTTTTCACTTCATGTACTGAGACGACTTTAGAAAAAATCGAATATTATAACAAAAATGTATTAAAATTAACTGTAGTGCAGAAAACACATGGTAAGCTGAATAATAAAGGTACGAAAATATTATTGTAATTCAATACATATGGAATAGAATAAGCAATATGCCTCAAAATATACAAAGTGAAACGAGGCCAAGTAAATCCAGATGTATGTCGTGCAAAGAACTCCGAGGACCTACGCTACAATCAGGCGTTTGCATTATGCATGAAACCATTCTTCAGTAACAGATGTATACAAAATCCCTTAGTTATTAATATTTTCGAGTTATTATTTACGATAAAAGAAGGTTTATACAAGATTTTTATTTATATATTTTTAATATATGAAACATGTTTTATGGATTTTTCCCAATTCATCACCTTTTTAACAAATTATTATAAGAAGAAATTACTATAAGAACTGTAGTTTCTTAAAACGATTAGTGAAAAATCATTAGCTAAGAAAATGGATTGAAATGTTAGATTGAAATGACCCTTTGTTTCTTATCGTTTTATTGAGTCGGTTGTTTTCGAACCTCCATTCAATTAATTATACCACATGTTAATTCTTTTAGCTAATCCAACCGCCACCATATTTTTAATTAAAATTAGTTTTTCGGTTTTATTGCTACATATACTATAAAACAATCTGATATACTCTAAAAGTGGTGATAATCTTTAGTACAATAATATTTTAGCCGTAACTATCAACCCCTAGGTTAGTGATTTGACGTTATGGTGAGCGGTAGTGTCTGAAACCCTTAAAATCCAAATATGTTTTAAGTAATTTTAGAATTTTTTCTATCGTATAGTTCAATAACCATAAATAATATACATACGCATGTATTGTATTACGAATTTTACTCAGTACTAACGAATTGAATTGTATTCTTTTTAGAAGGATTAAAAAGGATAGCGAAAACATTAGACAGATTATTTTGTGTCTAAAAAGTAGGCGAAGAATTTGTGTCCGAGCTGTTCACATGCAAACTAATTATTGCTTATATTGCAGTGTATTAAAAATGTCTTATCTATTTAACTACACTAGACAGTTGGACACAATATGTTCCCATACTGGCTGAACCGACACTTATTATCGTGTCGCAATAGATTTTGCAATTAGAGACACCCGTGTTAATACAGATATTCCATTTATACACTGTGTATGGCATCGTAGTACTAAACATATCATAAGAGTATATAATTAAGTAATTCAATAGACTTTTGGAATAAAACATGAGCTTCAACGGTCTTAAATTTAAAATGATATATGAAAGTGAAGATTTAATTTCTTTCTTATTATTATAAAAGTCCTATAATTTATAATCTTCCAATAATTATTTAGTTGTTGATCGGTTTCGTCACTTGTGAATCTATCTAATATATATGTAAGGAATATATGTAAGGCTATCATTAAAAATGAACAGACATTAATTTAAATAATTATATGATTATCAGTTTTAAATTTCTAATTATCTCTAAAGAGTATTTGAACAGAAAAAAATAGCTTGAGTTCTTTCGTTCGAATTTAATTTAGTTCGATTTCAAAAACAAGAGATAAATTAATTTACTTGCCATTGCAATAAATAAAAGGGATTTTACAGGATATACATTAAAAGTATTCGTACCATCCACAGATTATCTATATAGACTATGACAGTACCTAAAATCTAGTAACTGTTAAATACAGTCGATACATTTATGACGATAATCTTAACAAGGTTAGTTTTCTCACTTCGTTATACCGTTCGCAAGTTAATAAATATCCTTTTAATAATTTAGCTGGATTGTAGTAAAATTAAAAACTCCTAAAAAGTATTTTCAGTAGGAGTTATTATAATTAAAATGTATTAAATTATATCTTATCTATTGTCTTTTATTCTCGACTAACAATCAATATAATTAATTACTTTACAAATAATACAGCTGATATTTAAAGACCAATTAATTGTATTTATATTTTTGAGTAAAAATGAAACCATCTTATAAATTTTATCACAGTAGTTATCAATAATAATATGAAAGATACACAAATTTAGAAAATAGTATGTTATTATAACATTAAATTTAACAATCAGGTTTAACTATATCTGGGATTAAAACCTTAAATATTTTTTTTGTTAACATAAGTAGGTTTAATGACATTTGTAATCTGTAGTTCGATCATATTGTTACAAACATTTTAATAAAGAAACCTCTTAAAGGATGAAAAATAATTCATGCATATTTTTTTTTTTAAATTTATTTCACTAACTCAGAGATCCAGTCTTTAAAAATCCCGTCCACATTGTATTCTAAAAATGAATCCAATCACTTGAAATCGTTATTAAAACTGAGCATTGTACTTTTATCTCGTGGATACTTCATAATGGTAGAACCGATCGTCCGTTCATCTGATTAATATGGCTTTGTATTCTTTGTATGGCTCTACAATATGCTGACTTTTAAACCTTTTCCATCTTTATGAATATGAGATTTAATAAATAAAACATTTTATATTCAATACAATAAATAATAGAATATTTGTTTTTATTTTCTATCCATAACTCATTAATTAGCATTTTTTTACTTTACTAAACCCAACCCAATATTTTGTTGGTTGCAAATTTCTTTTTTATATCACCTACCCACAGAGTAATAAACGCTCTTATATATCACCGCAGGCGAATGGAAATGCTGCCTGAGCACTTGGTACAAATTCTCAATGGAACAGAAATGCATGGAAAGCAGATTTGCTTTTCATTACGGTGTTGATTTATCTTTCTTTGTTTAGGTGTGTTTTTAGTGTTCATTCATTCATATTTTCATATTCGATTAAATGAATCTACGAGAGTTTTTATAAAGCAACTTTCGTTATTACAAATCCATTTACCTTTTTAGAAAAATAGCTGTTTGAAAGAGTTCAATTTCACTAAATTAATTTATCGACTTTGTAATTTTTTTTCAACTTCTTTAAAAATTCCTAATTAGTAAGTTCTAATGAACTTCCTTTTATCGAGAATTCTACTTTCTGCAAAGGTATTCGAAACTTAAAATCAATTATTATTTATTGATTGATTGATTGATAATTATTGATTTTTAATTTCATTTTATGGACATTCTTTAAAAATTTTAACGTCTTCATACATTAGAATCCGTTGTTAAAGTTAAACCCTTTCTAACTATAGTTGAAATTTTAAATATTGAATCATTTCCGTTAATAAAATTAAATAGATTGTTTTTTAACATAGATTACCGAACTTATTTAAGAAAAATAATATAACTTTCTCAAGATTTGATACTGATTAGATACTGTAATATAATACAGATTTGATACTGGGCATACTATTACAGTACTAATTCGTGGCACAATTAACGCACACTTAGAAAATTGACCACACAAAATGTCACACCCTAAATTGTATTTTATGTAAATTTTATATTATATATATATATTTTAACTTAATATCACTACATTGTAACACGTTATGAGGATTCATTCATATAATCTTTTATGGTCATATTCTTAACCTCATACACGCTAATACGTACAGTCGAAATAGGCCTTCGAAAAAATTATCTCAGGTATTTATTTGACACATTGTAAATAAAATACAAAACCGGGTACGAATTCGACTACCACTTCATTATCGGTATATTTCGCCACAAACTCCATCAGACGTCTAGTTGTTAAAATAGTTTAAGTTTGGTACGATTTGATGTCAAGTTTTTATTAGATACATCTACGCTATACATTACTTCTTAATATTCAATATGAATATCAGCCTTTAATATTCAATATACTTTTTATACTATTCCTTCATAATAAGAAGTTTAAACCAACTTAAAAATATAATACTCTAAGATAAAAGATGTTTGACCTCTTTCTGCGGTGATTAACTTCACAGATCTACCATTTCTCTCAGAGCTCCTTGCACAGCGAAAACGATTTTTACGCTAACAAGAAATCGATTCTGAAGCAGTTTTTATAAGGGAATAAGATCATTTCATGTAGTATTTCGATAAAGAATAACATGCAGGTAGATCATTATTAATTATCTTTACTGATCCAAAATGCTAATGGAGTATTAATGTATTATATCTATAAAATTATACATGTACACTTAAAAATTATAAAATTATAAGAAATGATGTAGTAGATAAATCAAAGAAGAACCTTTGTTAAAATATCATAAAACTACTAGAGGAATTTTCCTAAAATTCCATGTTGAGTTATTAAATATGTGAAGACATACGACGCCTTTACTGGAAATCTGTCATTCTAGGCGAAAATACAGAAAAAGGTTTGCACCATAATTACAATATATATATATATATATTATATTGTAATAGATGGCTTATCATTTGAGACTGGGGGTGAGACAAAGCGCGTCGCTCGTAAAATCTAATATTCTAATAACTATATAAGATGAATACAATGCGTGGTGCAAAGGAAAATAAGAAGCAGGGGAAAACTTATCTCAAAGCTGACATAAACTATTCACAATGTATAATTGTAATGAGATAAACATTAATAACGCTGATCAGTATTGTAACAACCCCACGTAAAGTTCAATGAACCGGTGAGTTGGCACACTATGTGTCTTTGAAGTCCAATACACGATTGACTGCCCCCACTTTCAATCCACTTTGATACAATCCTTGTATTTTAAGTAAAATTTAACAATGTTGTTCATTTGCTAGCATTCCATCTGAATTTGATGTGACAACATCGCTCATCGCAAGGTAAACTTTTTAGAAACTGTAAAAACTGGTATGAATAAAAAGTTTTTGCATTTCGATTTCATATCTGTGTATAATAGAATGGTTTAAATGTTCTTATTTCCGCCGTACTGAAATTTTTGTGTTGACTGTTAGTACGCTTAGCCCATCATACGCTGATGTGATCAAGTGGATTTTGAAAAGAGCCTCAAATACACTCTGCTTCATAATTTATTGTCATAATACTATTAGAAATAATGATACTAGTTATTTGTAATATATTTGTGTGATACATTTAAGTGCCCTAAAACTAATCCGAAAGTAATATTAAAACTTCTCGATAGCGGTTATCATTTTCATGTTTCATTATATTACAAATAGGCAAGTATTTTTAAATTCATTTAAAAACTCTTATGCACCTCTGCTAAATATTATATAACTTTCTTCAATTAAATGTTTGTAATCGTATGAGGCACTGCTTCGTTTTTTTCCCATTTTAGATTAAGTATTTATCGCAAATAAAGAATATTTATTTCTATTATATTTTATCGTATTGTAAAGTTATTTCGAACCTAAAAATAATACTGATCATACGAGGTGTTTGATTTTGACAGCCCAAATCTGCGATCCTTCAATACAAATCTAACAGAAACTGCAAGCGTCTATGTGTTTATATATACAATAAATTTTTCATATTTTTCATTTAAGTAAAATCTATTTGATAGTGAAGCTCTTTAAAGCATTTGTTTTATTACAGTTTATATTATACTAATATCATTGTGCTATAAATATTATTTTTATACAGTGATTACATAAGAATAGTACACACAATGGGGAACACCAACGATACAATAAGACATAAACGTACGTATTTAAAGTTATATGATAATGGTTATATAAATACAACCACAGTGTAAAATGTAACATCGCATACAAAGTGGAGCGAGTTTAATTCACCTTACAAGTTTAAGAAGCACTTAATAGTAGAAATGAGTTTGAATTTTAATTGTGGTGTAATTTTGAGTATATGTTTTAAGTTTTCTCGTTTTTGGTATCTAATAGGAATTACAAATTCTGCAATTGCAATGTAGAGGCTTATAACGAAACTGCTCTAAGTCGCACCTTAGTTAAATAACAATGAGAACTGTCTTAGATGATCTTTGTATTAGGCCATCAAATTAAACTTATTGCAGGATTGGATTAAGTTTATGAATTGTTTTATATTTATTTAATTTATTTTGTAGATTTATAAGACTCTTTATTTATATAAAAAATCTAATGATTCACACCATGACAGAAATATCAGATATCAATGTCTGTACTATTTACAACTATGCATATTGACGCTTCTCTATTTCTAAGTGTACTGTTATACGAGAGTTTCGTAGGAGGTTTTTAAAAAGAAATTTTAATTAACACTAGAAGTAATAGTTTATTATAAAAGAAAACTCTCAATACATTTGTTAGAAATAGTAAAATGATATAGAAAAAATGAAATAGTAAAAGAAATGGAATTATGACCAACTCGTACTGAGATTCGAAATAGACTGAGCTCCTTCATATTAAAATGATCATCCTGTTATATTAATATATTAGATAGTGCTGATGTCAAAGTAACTATCAGCTAATCAGCCTACAACCCCCCGCGTAAGACTGAAATTCATGGTGAAAATGGAATTTCAGAAAGTTATAAAATTTAAACCATTCCTCTAAGTCTAGGCATAGGAATGTCTGTTTCATGTGAATCTTGTAGCTCTATTGGATCTTCGGTACGGGTAGGTTTTACACAAAATAGAGAAGATATATTATTATTACTAAAACACTTATATAATTTGTATATAATAAAACAAGTTATAATAACAAAGAAAAATGTACTTAAAGCTAAATAATGAGTTTCATACTTCTGTAATATAGGTTTACTTGCAATTATCTTGTCCAGGTCAGGGAGCAATTTTATATTGTTATTTATTTTAGGTAAATCTGTTAATTCGATATTTCGTAATTTTATAAAAGATTGGTTAAAATTAAGTACATTAGGATTTATTGAATTACAACACGAGTCATTAATAATATTAAAATCTAACTTAGGGGTAGGTAGCGAGATATTAATCATACTGCCAGATGATAGGAGTTTTACATTCTTAGTATATGCTGTGCACTGCTCTGACATTTGTAGAATACCTGTACCAGATACATTTATTTCCGAAAGTTCAGAAGTGACACAATCGATGGCAACTTTACTTGGTTTTGTCTGTACAAAAATCCAACGATTATTGATTAAAGGTTTCCATATGTCTAATTCAGCAATTATTGTTTTCGTGTTGCACTGTTTAGGAAGAGCACTTATTGATTTCGTTAATAATTCACTTTCACAAGTTGGGTGTCCATTTGTTAATAGCACTGTAGATATCTCACAAAGCAAGAACTCAGAGTTTATCGCCTTACATTTATTTAAACTATCTAAATTACAAAAACTAATTTTATCTTTAGAAATAGCAGTATATGAACTAGAGGGTACAATAAAACTAAAAGTATTGGGGTTTTTAACATCATGTGGAATTGGTAATGGTAAATTATGATACAATTGAAATTCGTCACGAGATACTAGAGGTATTTGTAAAACAAACACAATTTTATAATTAAAGTAATAACAAAGTACATTAGAAATACTTAAAATTAAATTAATATTATTTAGAGTTATTGTTAAAGGAATCTCAGTGTCTCGAGGCAGGTGCCTGCTGTTATCTACGAGTTCTCGGTAAAGTTGAATTGGCGATAAGATGTTCGGGTGCATAATGTTTTGACTACATAGAATGATAGCATTAACAAGGTCTTCTAATTGGAATGACAATGTAAGCAAAGAGCTCTCTAAGTTGATAAGTATGGAGTCGACTTTCATATCAATTAATGATCCATTCAAAAATGTAGTAATATTATTTATTTCAATTAAAACGTTATTTAAGGTCTGATTTAGAATGTTCTCATTACTTTTAATATTATCTATTACTTTCTTAAATGATTCCAGTGCGACGTTACTTATTAATATATTATCTTTTATCAAACTTGCTAGTTTTTTCTCATCTTCTTGAATAGAATTAAAAGCAGAATCGTATCTAAATGCATCATTTTCATCGAGAGTGCCAAAAATGTTTTTAAATACGGTACCAACTCCGGCAAACCACGCAGAGCGTTTACTACGCTTAGCAATTAAATGAGAAATTGATTCATATTCTCGTAATATATCATTAAACCTGACAGAAAAGGGAGATAGATTAAGTACACTGATAATTTTCTGTTTCCTTACATATATGTCTAAGATTTTCAATAGTATTGTTAAGATTAATCAGATGCGGGTCAATATAAGATATGTCTACAAGACTTAAAACATTTAATTTTCCTTTAATAAGTCTAATTTTACCGACACTATCGAAGTAAATTCCGGAGCTAGAAGTTATCGGTTGAACAAGGTCTGGCTGTGCATTAATCGATACACTGAAATAGAATTAATTAGATGAATATAGGTATTACATTTTAAATTTAAACTTTTAACTTATTCTAATAAAGGAGAAATAAAACTAGAAACAAATTTATGTTACACGAAGTACTTATGAGATTTCAGCGGGTTTAAATTGATCAAAATGGTGAGTAACATGTCTTCTGTTGATTAATAGTGTAGCTGTGTGATTATTATGGACCTTTATAATTTTATATGGTCCTTTCCATATAGGAGATAATGCTTTTCTGAGTCGAAGATGGTTTTTCAAATATACAAAATCTCCGGCTTTGTACTTTGGAGGAGTTTTAGTATGGGAATCATAATAAGATTTAGAGGATTCTTTGGATTTCACGATATTTTCTAATGCTTTTTGCCTGGAGTATGTTAATTTATGATATAATTTTTTTATATAATCTGTATAAGTTGTAGCGGAATTATCTTCGTATATGGTGTTCGGAATAAAAGGTTTATAACCAAACACTAATTCATAAGGTGAGAATTTAGTAGTCGTATGGATAGTTGTGTTATATGTAAGAATTGATGTATACACATAAGTTGACCAATTGTCTTGATCGTCATTGATGAAAGATTTTAGATATTCTTTTAAGGTAGAATGATTACGCTCTAAGGCACCTTGAGGTTGGGGATGATAAGGAGACGACCAAAGTTGTTTGATTTTAAGGAATTTACACGTACTTTTGAAAAGGTCGGAAGTAAAATTTGTGCCTTGATCAGTTAATATGCTTTTCGGAATACCAAAAAGAGAAATGAAATGAATGAGACACTCGCTGGTTTCTTCAGCAGTGGTGCTGCGTATTGGGTAAGCAACCGAATATTTTGTTAAATCGTCCTGGAGCGTTAGAATGTATTTTAATTTTGCAGAGCCAGATTCGGGAAGTGGACCGACTATATCCAACGCGATTCGTTGAAACGGAGCGGTAGAAGTGGTAGTTATTTCCATAGGAGCCCTATTTACTTTTCTTAATGCCTTATTTTCTTGGCATTGTTTACATTTCTTTACATAGTCTTCAATTTCTCTTCTCATTCCTTTCCAATAAAATTGTTCTTGGATTCTACTAAACATTCTGGTACTTCCTAAATGACCGGCTATGGGAATATCGTGATTTTCACGTAAAATTTTAGGTATTTCACTTAATGATGGGTAAATAATTTTATTGAGATGTATGTGAATAGTTATCTTTGTATTGTGGAATATATATGTGAGAATATTGTAGAGTCTAGTATAAGAATGTTTATCGAACGGATTATTGAAATCGGAAATGGCAATATCTGCTGTTTGTAGTTTAAGTAATTCATCTCTTATTGATTTTAATGTATTGTATATATCGGAGTATGAGGTTTCATCAAAGTGATGAACCTTAGTAAATATAAAATAAAGGGTTTTATCTAGATAATTTACTTTAAGGAATCGGAAAAGTTCTTTTTCTGAGTTTAATAAGAGTTCGACATTATTGACATTTGCTAATATTTCGTCGACATAAGGATTCGATTCATCTAAATCAATTGAAGTAGGGACTATAATGACCTTATGTGGAGATTTTAAAAGACTTTCATTATGCTCTCTTAAAATTGTACTAAAGACATGATTTTTATTATTAAGTGATTTTAAAAATGTGGAGTAGTCCCCGTTGTATATATCATTGTCTAAACGCGTATCTTGTTCAAAGGGTGAGGGGGTATCTAAGTTTATATCCAAATTATCAGTATTAGGACTAAGGTTAAGTGGTCCTAAATCAATGAGTTCAGGAGTTGTATTAGGATTTAGCTCTGGATTTGCCAATGGATTTTGTAATGATAAAGGATTTGATTGATTTCTTGTACCCTGGAAATTAGGAGGAGATGGTATTTGCGCTGGAGGTTCCAAAAGGGGGTCCTCTACGAGATTTTCGAAGTCGTCTAATAGTTCTGGAGGTAGGGTTATAGGAGATGTCTCTACTGGGTTTACAGGGTAACGAGAAAGAGTATCAGCGTTTGTGTTAATTTTACCCTTTTTATGAATTATAGTATACTCGAATTCTTCTAATTTTAAACGCCACCGTACTAATCTGGACCCTGGATCTTTACAGTTGAATAACCACTGCAACGGTTTGTGGTCAGTGACAATCGTAAATTTATTTCCATAAAGATAAAGTCTGAAGACTTTAGTTCCGAATACGATAGCTAAATATTCCTTTTCTGTTATGCTATAATTGCACTCGGCTTTATTGAGTGTGCGCGAGGCATAAGCAATAGGGCGGTCTTTCCCTATTTGACCTTGAGATAGTATTGCTGAGACTGCGAAATTAGACGCATCGCAGGGTTGTGAAAAATCAGGGTAAACGAGGACAGGGGAGATGATGAGTTTATTTTGAAGTGTTTCGAAAGCAAGTTGTTGCTCATTTTTCCAGCAAAAGGGTACGTCTTTCTTTAATAGTGCTGTTAAGGGTTTTGTGGTTTTAGAGAAATCAGGAATAAATCTCCTGTAGTAGGAGACGAGTCCGAGGAAGGATTTGATATCTTTCGGGCATTTAGGTATAGGAAATTCAGTAATTACTTTAATTTTCTCTGGGTTTGGTTTTACGCCATCGCTATTTATTATATGTCCCAAGTAGGCAACTTCCTTACGCAAGAACTCGCATTTATCGGATTGTAACTTTAAATTATATGTTCTTAATCTCTCAAAAACTGAAGTTAAATTGTGAATGTGACTTGGTAAATCAGGAGAATAAACGACAATGTCATCCAAATAGACGAAACAACGAGATCCTTGGAGACCTGAGAGACAAGTGTTCATTAATTTTTGGAAAGTTGATGGTGCATTCTTTAGTCCAAATTTATTCAATTTTAGTCCAAGCATTTTAGTGAATTGGTACCTTGTGGAATGGAAAAAGCAGTTTTTGGAGCATCTTCCTCTGAAATTGGTATTTGATGGAATCCGGAAGCGAGATCTAATGTGGTGAAGTATTGACTTTTCCCTAGCTGATCTAAAATTTCAGTTATCTGAGGAATTGGATAAGTTTCACCTATGGTTATGTCGTTGAGTTTACGGTAATCAATTACTACACGCCATTTTTGTTGCCCTGAGGCATCTCGTTTTTTAGGTACAACCCATATGGGTGAGGACCATGGTGAATTGGAGGGTATGATAATGTTTTGTTCTAACATTTTGTTCATTTGTGATTTAACCTCTCGCTTATGACATTCCGGAAATCTATAAGTTTTAGTTTGGATAGGTATATCTGATGTAGTTCTGATTTTATGTTCAGTTGCAGTTGTAAAGGTAAGTTGGTAAATAGTTGGTAAATTAGGTAAATGGAATATGTCCGAGTAGTTGGAGCATAGGCGTAAGAGAGCTTGTCTCTCTTCTGAATTAAGATGGGAAATTCTCAACTGTTCGATGACTTCGTTAGTTCTAGACGAGACATGGAATAATGGTAATGTTGTGGAATGCATAGAAGGAGATAGAATAGATGGAGTCTCAAATGGTTCTAGAATAAGGTTAAGATTAGAATGAACTGTAACTGGTTCTTCAGAGATATTTACAACGGTAATGTTTATTCTTTTATTTTCTTTGACTCTCGCGATACAATTTGCGACTAGTATAGATTTAGAAATATGCTGATCTATTATAGTGCCTTCCAATATTTCTGGATTACATACTGTACATTCGATAACTTCTTCAGATCTAGGAGGAATAGTATACACGGGTTCAGCGAAATTGAGTTTAACTTGGTCCTTTTGTATTTGCAAAATTCCTTTGGAGTAATCTATTTGACAGCCTAAAATTAAAAAAAAATCATTGCCAATGATTCCATCGTGATTAAGATTAATATTTTCTACAACATGAAATTCGTGGGAAACGATTGTGTTAGGGTTTACTTGTAAATTTAATTTGAAACTGCCCAATGTGGTAGTACTGTTATCACCAGAATCAATACCTCTTAATGATATTATATCTTTGTTAAATTTTGGAATATGTATCATTGAATGTAGTTTAATTAAGCTAACTGAAGACCCTGTGTCTACTAAGAATGAGAGAGGTTGTTCGGATACTGATGTTAGAACGTTAATATGAGGTAAATATCTATTTTTGGAATTTGTATTAATTTCGTAGACCTTGAGATTATTTTCTTCTTTCAACTTCAATTTTTTTTTTTTTTTTTTTTTTATGTTAGAGGAGGGCAAACGAGCTTGCGGGTCACCGTTGGTATGTGATCACCGCCGCCCATGAACTCTTGCAACATCCGAAGATACACAAGAGCGTTGCCGGCCTTGGAGAAAGGAATATATGCCTTTTTTGAAGGTACCCATGTCGTATCGATCTGGAAATACCGCCGAAGGAAGTTCGTTCCACATTTGAGTGGTACGTGGGAAAAAAGTCCTTGAAAACCGCACAGTTGAAGATCGCCACGCGTCCAGGTGGTATGGATGATAAAGGAGGCGATGGCGAGCTGTGCGGTAGTGAAATTCGGCGGTAGGCATCAGATCGAATAGTTCTTCGGAACATTCCCCGTTGTAAATGCGGTAGAAGCACAAAGAAGCCACGTCTCTACGCAATGCCAAAGAGTCCAGCCGTTCACAGAGCACTGGGTTCCCGACAATCCGAACGGCTCTCCGTTGTACGCGGTCAAATGGTAGAAACTGATATTGGGGTGATCCGGACCAGAGATGAGAACAGTACTCCATGTGAGGCCGGACCTGCGCCTTATAGAGCGCAAGTCTTTGGCCAGGTTTGAAATACTGCCTCGCTCTATTGATCACTCCCAATTTCATCGAGGCCAACTTGGCCTTGCTCTCCAGATGACCACGAAACCGACAATCGCTCGAAATGTCGAGACCCAGTATTCTGATACTTGGCGAGGCAATAAGAGGAGTGCTCTCGAAGAGCGGTGATACGACAAATGGGGTTTTCTTAGTGGTAAACGCGCAAACCTGTGTCTTTAGGGGATTAAACTGAACGTGGTTCAGTTCACCCTATTCAGAGACCATCCCCAGGGAGGTCTCTATTGAAGACACAAGTTTCTTTCGGCACTCGTCGACGTTTTCCCGAGAGAGACCTGCACGACCGGAATATACCGCATCCCCAGTGCTGTCATCCGCATAACAATGTATGTTGGAAATATCCAACATATCATTGATATGCAGGAGGAACAGAGTTGGGGATAGCACGCAGCCTTGGGGTACACCAGCATTCACGGGCTTGGGGTCCGAGCAAAAACCGTCGAGAACGACCTGTATGCTCCGCCCAGTGAGAAAACTGGTGATCCACTTGCATAAACCCTCGGGAAGCCCATAGGAAGGTAGCTTCGAAAGAAGCCCCTTGTGCCATACACGATCAAAGGCTTTTGCCATATCCAGACTAACTGCCAGACCTTCTCCCTTGCTTTCAATAACCGCTGCCCAACGGTGCGTAAGGTATAACAGAAGATCACCAGCTGATCGACCATGGCGAAAGCCATACTGCCGGTCATTGATCAACTGGTGATCCTCTAGGTACGTTAGGAGCTGTCGGTTTATGATAATCTCCATTATTTTGGAGAGAAGGGAGGTAATGGCGATAGGTCTGTAGTTAGCTGGGTCCGAGCTATCACCTTTTTTAGGGATTGGATGGACAAGGGCACGCTTCCATGAGACCGGGACTACGCCTCTTAGGTAGGAGTACCGAAATAGACGCGTTAGCACTGGAGTCAACTCAGGGGCACACGTTCGTAGCACTAATGGAGAAATGCCATCCGGCCCACTCGACTTATGAACGTCCAAGGAAAATAGAGACTGCCTGATAGTTTTTTGGCGAAAAACTATTTCCGGCATTGAACTCTGACACCGCGGGATGGTAGGCGGTGTCTTCCCTTGGTCGTCCAAAGTCGAGTTGGAGGCGAAAAGAGTGCCCAAGAGATCGGCTTTCTCTTTTGCCGTGTGGGCCAGAGAGTCATTCCCCATGTGCAACGGCGGTAGGGAAGGCTGGCTAAAGTTGCCCAGAGTGGCCTTGGAAAGCGTCCAGAATTTGCGCGTGCCAGGCGGGTACTTTGCCAGCTGATCCCCAATTTTGACGACATGCTTAAACTTTGCTCTAGCGATTTGCCGTTTGAAGAATCTGGAGGCGCGGTTGTATTTCCTCTTCAGAACTCTAGAGTTCGGATCCTTAGTGACTAACGCATTAGCCCAAGCTTGATAAGCCTGCCGTTTGCCAGCTGCTGCAGCCCTGACAGACGCATCAAACCAAGGCCGCGATCTGCCGCCAAGCGGTACTACAGAGCTTGGTACAAATAGTTCCATGCCCTGAAGTATCACATCAGCTACAGCCGCAGCGCAGTCACTAGGATCATTGGAAGGGAAACAAATCGGCCCCCATGGGTAGGATGCAAAAAAGGACCGCATTCCATCCCAATCCGCTAACTTGTAGTGCCAAACGCGTCGAGTCGCAGGTCTTGTGCGATCAGGACGTCGAATGGGCACTACACTCCGTACCAGACAATGATCAGAGGAACCTAAGGGAGCCTCGACAGTGATCTGGTACTTTTCTGGACGTGTAGTCAGCAGAAGATCCAACAAAGAGGGCGTGTGGCTGTCCACGTCCGGTAGACGAGTGTGCGTCTTTACCAGCTGGGACAGACCATTTGCCAGAGCAAAGTCAAACACAGATCTCCCCGCGTAGTCGGTGGCACGTGACCCTAGCCAATCGGCATGGTGCTCATTAAAGTCCCCGAGGACTACGACTTCGGCGGAGGGAGTCTGTGAAAGCAGATCGTCAATCTTCGCCTGAACATGGCCCAAGAGTTGATCCGTTTCTGCATTACCACTATGGGACCTGTAGAGGCACGCGTAGACTCTGACATGGTCGTCCATGTCCACGCGTAGCCAGAGTACAGACAGGTCCCGACCTTCAAAAACCTGAAGGCGACGGTAGCAGATATCCTCCCTTACGAACACAGATACCCCGGCGTGTGGTATAAAATGATGTTCTAGTTTATACCCGGGGTATGACAGGTACGCTGTGTCGCTAGGTTGAGATATCTGCGTCTCCGTCAAAAACAACAAGGCCGGCTGCGCCGTCTCAAGGTGGTAGTGGACGGCGTTTAGGTTCGAGTGAAACCCCCGGATGTTGCAAAAGTCCACATCTAGAGTGGAGCGGGGTGCCGCTGTTTGCCGTCGTTTGCCCTCAGAAAACACAAAAGGCGATACTTTGCCCGCCCCAGATACGACGGGCAGCCCGAGCAAAATCCGAGGATCATTCCCCCGATTTTGCTCGGGGAGGGTTCCCCGGCTTCATCAAAGCCGGTACCCTCCTGGGGTATACTTTTTTAAATTCGCAGGAAGTATGAGATGGAACAGATATTGTAGAAGTGCATGAATTAGAGGACATAGTAGGTAAAGTAGATGTAGCAGGAGTAGTAACGGTATAAACGATAGGTTTATGAGAAAAAGAGGAAACAGTGGATGAAGTGGATACTGCGGAAACAGTGGATTCAGCGGGTGTATTAGATACAGCGGATATAGTGGATGTGTTAGATACGGCGGATACAGCGGATACAGTGGATACAGCGGATACAGTGGGTGTATTAGATACAGCAGATACAGTGGATACAGCGGATACAGCGGATACAGTGGAAACAGCGGATACAGCGGATACAGCGGGTGTATTGAATACAGCGGATACAGTGGAAACAGCGGATACAGCGGATACAGCGGGTGTATTGGATACAGCGGATACAGTGGAAACAGCGGATACAGCGGGTGTATTAGATACAGTGGATACAGCGGGTGTATTGGTATCGACTTTTTGTTTACTTGAATAATTTCCCGGGCGATACTTAATGGGAAATTTTAGACGTTTAAATTATCGGTTTCATCAATTCCGATATCCTCATTTATTTATATTGAAAACTCTGCGTGATGAGTTTTGAGTTGTACCATTATTAGGACTCTTATGAGGGTTTTGAGAATTTGAGGCATTAGATTGATTTCTGTTATTATTGTATTGGCGTTTGCGACAATTTTCTATTGTATGTCCTACGTTCTTACAATAGCGGCACGTCAAATTATTATTATCTGCGGGATTATAATTTGAACTAGAAGATTGATTTTGTCTGGATTGGAAATCTCTACGGGGTGAAAATCTAGGTCTATCAGTATTACTTTGGGTTGATTGAATTGCTCTTTTATTAATGCTTAAAAGAATTTTTTCCTCTGCTACTGCAAAATTTACAGCAGAGTTGAGTGAGTCAGGATCACGACATCTCACAATTTGTGACAATCGAGGATACAAACCAATCAAGAAGGTATGGAGAGCGAGATCCTCCATGGCTGCTATACGGCCTGTAAGTTCCGTCTTTCGTTTCGTTGGTATTGAAATATTAATTTCAGTAAGGAGTTTAGACAAGCATGTTTCTATCCGTAAAGCAAATTGATTGACTGTCTCTATTGAACTTTGTCTACATTCCTGCAATTCAGACAGTAGATGTGCGTAGTGTTTTCTTTCCCCAAATTGTTGTTTAATAAAATCAATAAACTGTTCGAATGATTCAAATTCTTTAATATTACATATAGATTCAGCGCGCCCTTCCAATTGACTCAGTATATATTTGAATAAAATTGGTTTTTGTGCTTTCGTAGCCAAGTTATAAGCATTTTGGCAGTTGGAAACAAAAGGATTTAATTTTTCTCTCGTCCCATCAAAGATTTTTATAAATTTTAATAAAACATTCAACTCTACCTTTTCATCTATTTCATGACGCGACGAGGCAGTCCTAGAGACACTAGAATTTTCTTCCTTTGAAGTCATTATAATAAAATATAATTAATTTGAAATGATAAAATAATCCACAGAAGCCACCTCTATGATATACAACCTTATCTCATGAATGTTCTTATCGCTTCTATGAATTGTACATGTACACTTAAGAAATTGAATGTTTAAAAAGGCTTAGAAATATTTTAGAAAATGAATTAATTAATTTACTGACGAGACTCTGAGTTTAGCTTATGTTTAAAGAAAAGTCACTCACAGATGATAGATGAACCAAACAAACGTAGTGAAGAACATGATGATCTCTTGCGATGATGCTGTGCAGATGTCTTGATTTATTTTCTGTTCTCGCCCATGGCCTCTTTGTATAATTCACTGGAGTCTGGATTAAGTTCTCTGACAATGTTGAATACACTTAATTTCACAACACTGAGTTCTCGAAGACGTATTCGGGTATTAAGGGATTTTCGTATCCCACCGCTGCCACTAAAATGTTATACGAGAGTTTCGTAGGAGGTTTTTGAAAAGAAATTTTAATTAACACTAGATGTAATAGTTTATTATAAAAGAAAACTCTCAATACATTTGTTAGAAATAGTAAAATGATATAGAAAAAATGAAATAGTAAAAGAAATGGAATTATGACCAACTCGTACTGAGATTCGAAATAGACTGAGCTCCTTCATATTAAAATGATCATCCTGTTATATTAATATATTAGATAGTGCTGATGTCAAAGTAACTATCAGCTAATCAGCCTACATGGCATGGGTATAACAGTACGAAAATTGTGTCCTTATTATTGCTTATACTGTAACAAACGTCGCAAAATAAACGAACACGCAAAGGAAGTACTTGGGTATACCGCTAAATTGAAAAAAGGCAACAGTTAGGAGCAAACCATGAGGTTATCGAAACTTTTTTCGAATGATATATGAAGATTTTGAATATTGATTAGAAAAAGTTTACAATATAAAAAAAAGCGACGAGAAGGAGGTCGTTTATCACTCCAGGTGCCAGGTTAACATTACAAAGCCCTGGCGGTTGCCAGGACGTCCACAATAAGGATAAGGCTTTTTGTGGTCTCCTCAACGTCAAACTGTTTTTGTGCACTCAAACGCGGTGTATTTTAAATGTCTTAACATTTAAGAGACAGTAGGACACAACATCTTGCAACAGTGGCTGAATTAACACTTATTATCATGTCGCAATAGATTTGCAATAAGAGACATTCGATTTATATACTGAGTGTACAGTGTATAGCATCGTAGTCTAAACGTACCATAAAATTATATAATTAACTAATTCAAAAGACTTTTGGAATAAGACATGATCTTTAACGGTCTCGAATTTAAAATGTTATATGACGGTGAATATTTAATTTCTTCCTTATTTTAACAATACCGTTTGAGATCTTAACTATCCATTTAGAAATTTAGCAACGCATCACGTTTAAAACTCTACTCCGTATAAATATGAGATGTCGCTGGTACAGAAGCGGATTTGGTATAACGCATTCAAATGAAATAAGTAATTTGGCTATCTTTATTTATTGATAATTGTTTGTCTTTTCAAGTAATGTAAGTTTAAATAGTGCTTGCATTGTTGATTTCCTCATTGTATATTTAAGATTTAAATATACTTAACATGGCTATACTTGTCCAAAGATACTTTCGAACATTCCTATAGATTATATATTTGATACGATACAAAGTTGTGAAATATAATACGAGTATTAATATAAAAACTAAACGATACACCCTTAACTGTTCCATGTTTATACATCAATAGATAAATGTCAAATATATTTTTTTCTCGACCAACTAATAAAGAAAATTCTTAATTAAAACGAAAAATAGGAAATTCAAAGTAAATTATTTTATTTACTGAACCTGAAAATCTTTTAGTAATTGCTTTTTTTTTGTTAGAAACTTTAAGGGCAAGTAAGGACCCGATATTTAAAAGTAATGTCAGGGACCAATTAAAAACTCAATTAATCTGTAATTATATATTTTATTGGAGCAATTTATTTATTTCGATAAATAATTAATACAGATATAATGTCCACAGATAGTAAGCGTTTCAGTAATGTCGATAAAAAATAAAGGAATTTGTTTGTCAAAAGAAATCGTTATAATGTTAGAAATCTAATATCAAGTCACTAAACTAAGCCAAGCCAAGAAATATTAAAATCATTCTCTAAGACGTCAGTTGGATGGTTCTCGTCTATGTTCATTATTTGCATCTACATTAGTACACATTATTTATAAAAACATACTTTAACTCTATAGAATGACTCCTACATGTTAATTAATTATTATTAGGATCGGTGCATTAAATTCACTAATTAGAACTTTAATTATTTATAAAATATTTCAATAAAACCTGCAACGAATGATAGTAACAAAACAATTTATTGTAATTATAATTAGTATGCCAATATAATAATTAATAACTATAGCAGCGAAATTTAAATAGTAAAATAGCGTTCGGGTTTTCTTTGAATTTCAAGGAACATAGTAATTTCAAGCCGGCAACATTCAATTGTTATATATTGTTCTAAAAAAACTTGCCTACTTTCATACTTTCATTCAATAACAATAAGTTTAAGTATAGTAAAATACATATAATATAGTAAGTACAAATAATTATTCTAAAGTGAAATCAAAGTTGGTTTCAGTCTTGACAATCGGAACTTCTGATAAAAACAGTAGTTTCTACATAATTAGGTTAAATTGAAATGTTCTAATAATTAGCTAAAGTTTAATCAATAAATCAATATTGAGAACTTATATAAGATTATTTTTAAGTTAAAATAAATTTTAAAGATATATACTGTTCCGTTTTCAATATTGCATATTAAAATCTCTTAAGGGCATCGCCATTTAAGTTTAGAATATTCTCATTGGTAGTCAAATTTCTATCATGAAAATGCGATATCAAATTTAGTACTAATATCTTTCAGAATAGATTTATGAAAACTGCCTTCTCTGTAAGTGGAGATAAGAGAATTTATAACATAGAAAAAAAACGAATATTAGCTTTAAATACAAATTATCTAATGTTAAATTGCTTCTTCCATTTATAAAATGATTCGAGTGCGCCAGAAACAGAATTAATATATACATCGATGAAAATTTGAAGGTATTTTAAACAAATATATAAAATTAATAGATATATTTTTTGTTATTTATCAAGTAATATACCAATACCTTATTAATTTTCGTTTTTAGTTTAAAATCATACAAAACAATGTAAATTCCTTTTTATTTATAAATACGTGTTGCATTCAAGTGATAAAGCATTATATTGTTTCACTGCTTTATCTAAGTCACTTTGCTTCACTGCAGTCGTCATTCTCCCTGCACTGCACTTGTTTACAACATACATTTTGGTACACGGACTTTGGTATCATGTGTCCTCGTCTAAATACGAGTATGTTGTATATTGTTCTAATATAATATATCAACAATATTTTTCTTATAACTTTCTAAATGTAATATTCATATTTATTATGGAGTGACAAATAAAAGCTTACTATGTATTAACCCTAGTTCAAGTAGGATATAATGAAGAAGAAAATAAAGATAAATAAAGCAACATGCAATAAGTTTCAAATGTAAAAAAGATTTATTAAATTACAGAACAGTTACGGATCCAGACATTTTTAATCTCCAGTATCATAGATACTGTGTTTTCGAAGGTCACTCGAGGCCTCCCCATGTCTCTCTTACCGCTCACTTTTCCTTTATAAATCTTTTTTACCATTCTTTCATCACTCATTCGTTCAATTCAATATTTATGAACTTTGCTTTTAAATAATTCAGATTTCTTTAATTTCCGATTCTTTTAACAATTCCAGTGTCATTGAAGAGCAACTAAAATACAAATTAACTGATAAAAAGTCAATATACCCAGATTAAGAAAAATATTAGTGAACTACTCAAAAAACTGTGCCTGGAGATTAACCTCACTTTAGGTCAGCAGAAAGGAAGCTCAGAAAACTTTTTTCATTAAAATTTATTCATTTATCAGAATCCAATGTATAGAGTTCATTGTATTGAGAAGACATTGCCAATAAATCAAAACCAAATAGATATATTTTAAATGAAGCAATCGAATATGACCGAGTCAATATGGGACAGCTATTGGTTCGTGATTAGATAAGTCATTAATTTCGTCGCTAACTGATGTCTTGCAATAGTTAGATTCCGAGCTTCATGATGTGTGATCATTTAACTGTTGGACATCTTAAACACCTTTAAGTTAATTATAATATTGTAAACATATTAAGCTTAAATCGAATCAATTACTTAAAGTATTCAGTAAAAAAATTATTTCTAATTAAATTAAAATAGTGATTTATTTGATTTATATAATGACCAAGGTATGTTAACAAGAGTACAATTCTATCTTACAATCTTTCTTTGTTTTTAATCTTTGATTTATTATTTAATCAAAGCATCGATAATTCAAGAGTTCAAATCTCCCAGAAATTAATAACTTCTAAGCGGTTTCTTAAACATTCTACTTATGTTTTCACTTCACGTACTGAGACGACTTTAGAGAAAATCGAACATAATACAAATAATGTATTAAAATTAACTGTAGTGCAGAAAACACATGGTAAGCTGAATAATAAAGGTGCGAAAATATTATTGTATTTCCATACTTTTGAGCTGTGGGAATTGAAATATGGAATAGAAGAAGCAATATGCCTCAAAATATACAAGGTGAAACGAGGCCAAGTAAATCCAGATGTATGTCGTGCAAAGAACTCCGAGGACCTACGCTACAATCAGCCGTTTGCATTATGCATGAAACCATTCTCCGGCGACAGATGTATACAAAATCCCTTAGTTATTAATGTTTTCGAGTTATTATTTACGATAAAATGAGGTTTTATATAAGATTTTTATTTATATATTTTTAATATATGAAACATGTTTTATGGATCTTTCCTTATTCACAACCCTTTTAATAAATTATTATAAGAACTGTAGTTTCTTAAAGCGATTAGTGAAAAATCATTCGCTAAGAAAATGGAAAAGACAAAAACGCAAAAGAAGTTGCTAGGTTCATCGGTGGATAAAAAAAGGCAAGATTAAGCTTTCCGTAACTAGGAACATACCATAAGGTTATGAAAACTTTTTCGAATGAAATATGAAGATTTTAAATATTGATTGGAAAAAGTTAGAAAAAGTTTATAATATAGAAAAAAAAGCTACGAGAATGAGATCTTCTATCACTCCAGGTGCCAGGTCGACATCACAAAGCCCTGTCGGTTTCCAGGGCTTTAACGATAAGGTTCTTTGTGGTCTCAACGTCAAACTGTTTTTGTGCACTCAAAGGCAGTGCAGTGTATTAAAAATGTCATACTCGTAACTTTTTAACTACACCAGACAGATGGACACCTTATGTTCCCATACTGGCTGAACCGACACTTATTATCGTGTCGCAATAGATTTTGTAATTAGAGACACACGTGTTAATACAGACATTCCATTTATACATTGAGCGTACAGTATATGGCATCGTAGTACTAAACGTACCATAAGAGTATATAATTAAGTAATTCAATAGACTTTTGGAATATACCATGAGCTTCAATAATCTCAAATTTAAAATGTTATATGACGGTGAAGATTTAATTTCCTCTTTATTATTATAACAGTAATATAATTTGTACAACATCCTACAACAATTATTTAGTTGTTGATCGGTTTCGTCACTTGTCAATTTCTATCATTAAAAAGAAACAAACATTAATTTAAATATTTAAATGATTATCAGTCTTAAAATTCTAATGAATTTTTGAATAAAAAAATGACTTGAGTTCTTTCGTTAAAATTTATCATAGTTCTACCAATTAAAATAATACATACAATAATAACAACTACATAAAACAATATATCTATTTAAACTTATTATTTGCACCAATGGAATTAATATTACGGAAGTTATATTATGATAAAAAATAAATAACGAGCAAAAGCAATAACACTTTCAAAACGAAAAATAATGAAATTTATATAAAAAACTTTAAAATGTAAGTATTTTTAAATAGAAAATACATTTTCGAAATTTTAACAGTAATCCAGGTGAATATATAATATTGTCATACTAGGTTAGAATTTTAAAAGGACATATAGTAAAATCATTACAGGATTTCAAAAACAAGAGATAACTTAATTAACTTGCCATCGCATTAAATGGAAGGGATTGTAATCACAGAATTTACATTGAAATAATTCGTACCATCCACAGATTGTCTATATAGACTATGACAGTACATAGTACGTTGTTAAAATCTTTTACGTTGTATACCTACGATCAATAATAATATAGTAAAGAGGAGATAACACGTGACCCTGCGGGATACTAGTGTGTACAAAACACTAATTAGGATTAATAATTAATTATTAACGTTGATATGTTACCGGCGACCATGTAAGTATCTTACAATGAAATAATATCATCGCCTTAAGAAAAGAGAAGTTATTATTGTTAATGATAAGTCATAAACAACCAAGTCAAACGCAATAATATAATCTAGTAACAATTAAATACAGTTGATACATTTATGATTAAAAACACCTAAAATATATTTTTCAGTAGTATTTATTCATATAATTACTTTAAAGGTAATACAGCTAATATTTAAAGATGAATTAATAGTATATTTATTACTTACATTTAAAAAATGGAAAGAACTGTAAATCATTTCAATTTTTGAATAAAAATTAAACCATCTTATAAATTTTATCAGAGTAGTTATCAACAATAAAATGAAACATACGCAAATTTCGAAAATAGTATATTATAATACTTTAATGCGGGCCGCTTTGGATCGATCGCGGTGGAAGTCAATGGGGAAGGCTTACGTCCAGCAATGGACGCACGACAGCTGATAATGATGATGATGATGATATTATAATAAAATTAAATTTAACAAGTCTGGTTTAACATTATCTGGGATAAAAACCTTAAATAAATTTTTTGTTAATATAGGTAGGTTTAATGACATTTTTGTAATCTATCGTTCGATCATAATGTTACAAACATTTTATTAAAGAAACCTCTTAAAGGACGAAAAATAATTCATGCATATTTTTCGACATGAGAAAATTTATTTCTCTAACTCGGAGATCCAGTCTATAAAAATACCGTCCACATCGCATTCTAAAATGAATACAATCACTTGAAGATCGTTATTAAAATTGAGCATTGTACTTTTATCTCGTGGATACTTCATAATGGCAGAACCGATCGTCCGTTCATCTGATTAATATGGCTTTGTTTTCTTTGTATGCTCTACAATATGCTGACTTTTAAACCTTTTCCATCTTTATGAATATGAGATTTAATAAATAAAACATTTTATATTCAATACAATGAAAAATATAATATTTGTTTTTATTTTCTATCTATAACTCTCATTGATTAGCATTTTTTTACTTTACTAAACCCAACGGGCAATAATTTGTTGGCTACAAATCTCTTTTTAATATCCACCTAATCTAATCTAATCTACATCTAATACCCACAGAGTAATAAACGCTCTTATATATCACCGCAGGCGAATGGAAATGCTGCCTGGGCACTTGGTACAAATTCTCAATGGAACAGAAGTGCATGAAAAGCAGATTTGCTTTTCATTAACACTGTAATTTTTATTTATTTATTTTTCTTTGTATAGGTGTGTATTTAGTGTTCCTGTTTCGTGACACTTTAGTTCCCATTCATATTTGATTAAATGAATTTATGAGAGTTTTTATAAAGCAACTTTAGTTATTAGAAATCCCTTTACCTTTTTAAAATATTAACTGTTTGAAAGAGTTTCATTTTCTTAAATTAATTTATATACTTTCACATTCCTTTTTTTAACTTCTTTAAAGTTTTCTTAATTAGTGAAGTGTATCTTATGTAAACTTAATATGATATATATTTGAACTTAAAATCACGACAATGTAACACGTTATGAGGATTCACTCATTTAACCGTCTATGGTAATGTTGATACATTGTAAATAAAACACAAAACCAGGCACAAATTGGACTACCTCTACATAAGAGATATATTACGTCACAAATCGGAGCCAGATGTCATAAAGTTGGATTTTCTGAGAAACCATGTCATTTACAAATAAGATCTTTTTACTACAATCCTTAAAAGTTTTTTAATTAGTTAACTTTGGTACGATTTGATATCAAGTATTTATATCAAAGATACATCTAAGATTTAGATTTCTTGTTAGTATTTTATAACCATATTGAATATCAACTTAATATTTAATATACATAGTTACTTTTTATCTCTTTGTAATAAGAAATTTAAACTAACTCAAAATAAAGATGTTTGACCTCTTTTTGTGGTGATTAATTTCACAGATAGAACATTTCTCTCAGAGCTCCTTGCACAGCGAAAACGATTTATACGCTAAAAAGAAATCGATTCTGAAGCAGTTTTTATAAAAAGATAAGATCATTTTATGTACTATTACGTAAAGGATAGCATGCAGGTACATAATTATTAAATATCTTTATTGATCTAAAATGCTAATTAAGTATTAGTTTATTATATCTATCAAACCGTACAAGTACACGTAAAAATAATGAAATTGTGAGAAATGTAGTAGTACACAAATCGAAGAAGAACTTTTGTTATAACATCACAAAACTACTAAAGGAATTTTGACAAAATTCTTATCTGAGTTTTTAATATGTGAGGATATGCGATGATTTTACTGGAAATATGTCTTCAAAGGGAAAATATAGAAAAAGGTTTGCATCATAATTACAATATATATCTTACGTTGTTGTATATGGCATATCATTTGAGCTTGGGGGTGAGACAGAGCGCGTCGGTAATAAAATCTAATATTCTAATCATTATATAAAATGAATATAATACTTAGTGAAAAAGCAAATAAGTAGCAGAGGAAAAATTATTTCAAAACTGACATAAACTATTCACAATGTATAATTGTAATGAGATAAACATTAATAACGCTGATCAGTATTGTAACAGTCCTACTTAAAGTTCAATGAACCGATGAGTTGGCACACGATGTGTCTTTGAGGTCCAATACACGATTGACTGACTCGCCTTTCAATTCACTTTGATACAACCCTTGTATTTTAAGTTAAATTTAACAATGTTGTTTATTTGCTAGCATTCCATTTGAATTTGATGTGACAACATCGCTCATCGCAAGCTAAACTTTTTGGAAACTGTTATAAGTGATATGAATAGAAAGTTTCATTCACACCAGTTATAACAGTTTACCATTTTTTGTTTCATTATACAATAAAAAGAAAAACCTTTTCTAATTCAATTGTAATTTAATTCTATTAATTTTGATATTATTAATAATATACATAACTTCATTAATATATACAAATGTTATTATTCATTTTTAATGGTATAATATATATACAAAAAACTAAGGTCGTTAAATAAAATAAATAAGGTTATTTATATACATATTTCGAAAGCATTGAAAATAACATTTAGCAATAAGTATATATTGAATTTAATAAATACGCCTTGAAGTTTCGACCAGAATATCCAAAGCTAAGCAATCCTTTTATAAGTTGGCAAAGAAACGAGTTGATGTTAAAAGAGATAAGATGCAAGTATCACCCACAAATATTGCAGCATCTCGGTATAGAGATAATTTCATAACAAATTGTTGTATAATGACATCAACCCAACAAGTGACGATATTTTTAATACATAAATATAAAAAGGAATGAATGAAAAAACCCGAGCTTATTAATCTATTTGATAAGTTCTGAATACTGTTTTTTTTAAGACACTTAGATATTCCAGTCCTAAGGACTTCTCTAATGTTAAAACAGAAACACAATATTTAAAATTTATTTTAGTAATTAAAATATATAATGCAACAACAAATATATTTTAATGTTAATTGGTTAATTGAGTAGGTTTTTAGTAATGTTTTTTCTTTCTTCTTTTCAAATTTATTATATGCAATTAATTTTAAAACTATAAATATAAAACCCATAAACATTATTAACTAAGGAATAATTATATTTCATCGTATTATTCAGTTATTTCGAACATAAAAATAATACTCATCACATATGAGGTGTATAATTTCGGCTGCCCAAATCTGAGATTCTTCAATACAAATCTAACATAGCAAACTGCAAGCGTCTATGTGTTTATACATGCAGTAACATCAATGCACTTTTATTATTACTGTTTGTAACATTGTTTGTTTGTGTTTTGCTAATATCATTCAGCTGTAAAAAATATTTTTATATAGTTATTAGATACGAATAATACACACAATGGTGGAACACCCTATGATTCAATAAAACATATACGTACGTATCTAAAGTTTTATGACAATAGTTAAATAAATACAACCACAATCTAAAATGTAAAATCTCATACAAAGTAGAGCGAGTTTAATTTACCTAACAAGTTCAAGAAGCACTTAATAGTAGAATTGAGTTTGAATTTCAATTGTGGTGTAATTTTGAGTATGTTTTAAGTTTCCTAGTTTTTAGTCTCTAATAGGAATTACAAATTCTACAGTTGCAATGAAGGGGGTCATTACGAAACTGCTCTAAGTCGCACTTTAGTTAAATAACAATGAGAACTGTCTTAGATGACCTTCGGATAAGGCCATCAAATTAACCTTATTTCTGGGTTGGATTAAGTTTATGAATTGTTTAATATTTATTTTATTTATTTTGTAGATTTATTTATTTCATTTTTTTTAAGGCGCGTTATACTGGTGGAGCTTACTGTGTCCTGGGAAATAAACATACCCAAAGATCATACATTTAAGCTTAACAAGTATTACGAACTATGTAACGAACTGATCAAGAATAAATTTATAGTTAATTTGTACGCTGTAGATGTAGGAGCGAGAGGTATAACAGCAAAATCTCTCTACAACTTATTTAAGGATCTCGGCCTTTCAGTTCATTTCTGGAACGTATTTCAAAGGCGGCTTTAGTTACGATAGTTACGATAGTTACGATATTTGGTTAGGTAGGGAGAGGAGCGTAAACAGTGAAGGTATATGCGCATAGTAAAGGGGCCCTTAAACCTACATCTGGGTCGCAAGTCCCAGGCATTGTTTGCGCTCCTCTTCTTGCAACGCGATGGGCCCGGCACCCGCACGGTGAATCCATGGAATGCTAAGAAGCTTCGTCTCTTTAACTATATAAAGAATATAATGATTTAGACCATGACAGAAATGTTAGACATCAATGTCTGTACTGTTTACAACTATGCTTATTGACACTTCTCTGTTTTTAAGTGCCTATTTCTAAGTGTACGAAAATTGTGTCGTAAGTACACGTAAACTAATTATTGCTTATAATGTAACAAACGTTGCAAAATACGAACACGCAAAGGAAGTACTTGGGTATACCGGTGAATTGAAAAAAGGCAAGAGTTAGGAGCATACCATAAGGTTATGGAAACTTTTTTCGAATGAAATATGAAGATTTTGAATATTGATTACAAAAAGTTTATAATATCAAAAAAAGCTACGAGAATGAGTCGTTCATCACTCCAGTTGCCAGGTAAACATTACAAAGCCTTGACCGTTGCCAGGGCCTCCACAATAAGGATAAGGCTTTTTATGGTCTCCTCAACATCAAACTGTTTTAGTGCACTCAAACGCGGTGTATTAAAAATGTCTTAACGTTTTAGCTGCAATAGACAGTCGGACACAACATCTTCTAACAGTGGCTGAATTAACAGTGTATAGCATCATAGTCTAAATGTACCATAAAATTATATAATTAAATAATTCAATAGACTTTTGGAATACGACATGATCTTCAACGGTATCAAATTTAAAATGTTATATGCCGATGAAGATTTACTTTCCTTCTTATTTTAACAATACCGTTTGAGGTCTTAAGTATCCATTTAGAAATTTAGTAACCCATCACGTTTAAAACTCCGCTCTGCTCCGTCTAAATATAAGATAATACTATGTCGCTTGTATAGAAGAGGATTTGGTATAACGCATTCAAATGAAATATGCTTAACGTGGCTAGACTTGTTCAAAGATGCTTTTGAACATTCCTATAGATTAAATTATATACAGTTTACAAATATAGACACAAAGTTATGAATTATAATATTAATATAAAAACTAAACGATACATTCTCAACTGTTCCATGTATATACATCAATAGGTAAATATAAAAGAGCATTTTTTTCTGGAGCAACTAATTACGAAAAGTCTTAATTAAAGCGAAAAATAGGAAATTCGAAGTCAATGATTTAATTTACTGAACTTGAACACCTTTTTGTGATTGCTCTTTTTTGTTAGAAACTTAAGGATAAGTAAGGACCCAATATTCAAAAGTAATGTCAGAGACAAATTAAAAACTCAATTAATCTGTAATTATTTGTTTCATTGGAGCAATTTATTTATTTCAATAAATAATTAATACAGATATAATGTCCATAGACAGCAAAGGTTTCAGTAATGTTGATCAAAAATATAGTAATTTGTTTATCAAAAGAAATCGTTATAATGTTACAAATCTAAAAGTCATTAAACTACAATGAAGTTATATTAAAATCCTTGTCTAAGACGTCAGTTCGTTGATGCTCGTCTACGTTCATAATTTACAGCTACATTATATCATATTCTTAATAAAAATATACTTTAACTTTATTGAATGCCTCCTACATATTAATTAATTATTATTATTAGGATCAATGCATTAAATTCACTAACTAGAACTTTAATTATTTATAAAATATTTCAATAAAACATCGTATACTGCATCCAAATATTTGAAACGAATGACAGTTATGAATTTATTATAATTATAATCAGTATGCCAATTTAATAACTAATAAATGTAGCAGAGCGAAATTTAAATAATAAAATAGCGTATGGGTTTTCATAATATTTCAAGGAACATAGTAACTCCAAGCCGGCAACATTCAATTATCATATAATGTTCTAAAAAAAGTTGCCTACTTTCATACTTTCATTCAAAAACAATAAGTTTAAGTATATACACTAATATAGTAAGTACAGATAATTATACTAAAGTGAAATCAAAGCTGATTTGAGTCTTGAAAAACGGAACTTAAGATAAGAACAGTAGTTTGTGGAACTTGGGTTAAATCGAAATGATCTTATAACTAGCTTGTTTTAAAAATAATAAGATTATTTTTTAACTTGAAATAAATTTTAAAGATATATACGTTTCCATTTTCAATATTGCATATTAAAATCTCTAAAGCGCATCGCTGTTTAAGTTAAGACAATTCTCATTGCTATTTAAATTTATACCATGAGAATGCGGTATCAAATTTAGTACTAATATCGTTCAGAATAGATTTATAATAACTGTCTTCGCTGTAAGTGGAGATAAGAGAATTTATAATGTCTATTACATAAAAAAAAATTGCTTTAAATACAAATAATCTAATGTTAAATTGCTTATTTCATTTATAAAATAAATGATTCTAAGAAACTTTGAATTAAATACATCAATGAAAATTTTAACTTATTTTAAACAAATATATAAAATTAATAGAAATCTTTCTTTTTTATTATTTGTCAACAATACCTTAACACTTATTTTATCCAGTGTATGAGAAATAAAAAATTAGAAATAGAGTTATTTTTGAATTATTGTAATATTAATATTTTTTGTGTTACTGAACACTGGCTTAAAAATTAAGAAATAATGTTTAATTTTAATAACCACCAGGTTGGTAGTTCGTTCAACAGAGTTAATTCCATACATGGTGGCTCTTTAATTCTTTTAAATAAACAAATAAAATTCAAAGAACATAAAGATATAGTAAGCCTCTCTGTTGAACGGACAATTGAACTAGCTTCAATAGAATTAGAACAAATTATCATTGTAATCGTTTATAGGATAAGACGGTGTCTTCTAACTTTGAACAATTTGAGCAAATTATGGATGAGGTTTTACTGAAAATATCTGGTATAAATAAAGAGACAATTGTTTGTGGAGATTTCAATATTAACATATTGGAAAATAATTCAATAAATGTCAAGTTTCTAAATTTATTTTCTTCATATAATCTATCACACATGTTTATGAAGCCTACTAGAATCACCTCCACTAGTGCCACCTGTATTGATAACATATTCACTAATATTATTCCAACTTCCAAATGTTTAATCAATTCACTGGATTCAGACCACTGTGGACAATTTATTAACTTCAAAAGTAATAAGAAATCAAATTTAAAAAGGTAAATAACTTTTGTACCAGTAACTGCTGACCGAATTAGTAAAATTCAAAATGACTTACTTTGCTATTTACCATTATTAAAAAATTCAAACCCCAAAATTATGTATAATGTTTTTTTAATAATTTAATTAAATTATTTAAATCAGTATTTACCTCGAAATCTGTCTTTGTTACTGATGCATTAGTATTTAGTGAATGGGCAACAGTAGAGTTACGTAGAAACAGAGAAAAATTATATCAACTGTATGAGGAAGGTATTAATACTAGTGAAGAGTTTAAAAATGATGTAAAGTTATTTTCAAAATCGTTTAAAAAAGAATGTTGTGTTGCCAAATCATTAAGTATTGGTAGAAAAATTCAAAATAGCAATAATAAGATAAAAATAACTTAGAAAATAATTATTGAGGAAACTGGAAGAGCACAATCTCAGAGAAGCGACTTCAAGTTAAATATAAATAATAAATGTCAATTCAGACCTTGAGATTGCAACAGCTTTTGAAACTTTCTTAACAGACATTCCAGTTACTACTAGTAAATTTTTAAACTCCGCTACCGCTACAGCATTGACATTACTTGCGGAAAATGTAAATCATTGTGATATAAATTTTAGTTTTAAAAAGGTTTTAAAAAGGTGTTAAGAAGACAAGTGATCTATGGGGAGTTTCGGTTTGTATACTTAAGCCACTAATAGACATTCTTGCACCACAATTAGAATTAATTTTCAATAACTGTATTGATTGTGGTATATTTCCTGATGTAATGAAACATAGTAAAATAACACCATTATTTAAATCTGGCAGTACATTAGATCCAACTACCTATAGACCTGTTTCAGTATTACCAACATTTGTAAGTAAGTAAGTAAGATCTTTGAAAAAATTATTCTCTCTCAACTAGTCACTCATTTTAATAAAAATAACCTTTTGCACAATAAACAATTTGTTTTCACTCCTGGTCGCTCAACAACAGATGCAGGTATTGAGTTATTGCTGAATATTTTCGGAGCCTGGGAGGAATCGCAAAACGCGCTTGGCGTTTTCTGTGATTTATCGAAGGCATTTGATTGTCTTTAGCAAGAAACTCTAGTTAGAATTATATATTATTATGGTATTAAAAATAAGGCCCTAGATTTCATTAGATCTTATCTTAGTGGGAGAATTCAAAAAGTAGATGTAAATGGAAAGCGTTCCGTGGGTTAACTTGTCAAAATAGGTGTGCCACAAGGCTCTATATTAGGACCTTTCTTGTTCCTCATTTATATAAATGGCTTGCCTTACCTTGTGAGGGACAAACATGGGATATTGTTGTTTGCTGATGATACTTCTCTTATCCTTAAAATAAATAGACAACAATCAGTAATGGACGATGTAAACAATGCTCTCTCTGATGTTGTACAATGGTTTAATGCAATTAATCTTTTACTTAATGAAAAAAAAAACAAAATGTATTAAATTTACATGACCTAATGTGAAAAAAGTCAAAACCAATGTACAGTTCAATAATGAGGAACTTGATTTAGTGAATTCTGCTGTTTTTTTTGGGCATTACCTTAGATGCAAAATTGCAATGGGGCCCTCATATCTGTGATTTGTCGAGCAGACTCAATTCTGCCACTTTCGCGGTTCAAAGAATATGCCGATTGACAAACGTTGAAACAGCTAGAATAGTTTACTTTAGCTACTTTCATAGTGTCATGTCATGCGGGATACTTTTATGGGGTAATGCATCAGATATAGATACGATCTTTGTATTCCAGAAGAGAGCTGTTAGATTAGCAATATACTATATGAGGCCTCGAGAGTCATTAAAAAATTCAAAGAATTAAGAATTATGACTGTGTACAATCAATATATTTATGAAAATTTAGTACACAAAAATATAAATATGTTAGGAAAAGAATCATGGAGAATACAGGGAAAACAGAAAAGTTGGATTTTCTTCGAAATTATTTACAAACTACTCAAATGTAAGTATGAAAAATGTAACTAAGCCTATACGTAACTATAAATAATATTTATTTTATAAAAGAAGAAATACTTCAGAAAGTAAATAAGTGAAGGAAAGCTTCTATAAGCTTACCTTGTGGAAACGTTTCAACAGTTTATTTTAGTTTGAATCAGAAATTACTAATAATACTATAGTACCTACTTTCGTTTTCTTGAAAATAACTTAGAGGAAGAAAAAAAATCAATAACATTTAATGTTAAACTAAAAGACATACAATTTTTACATTGAAATTATAATCAATTTGTCTAAAACATTTAATACTACATAGTCAAAAAAACATATTGATTTGGAATAATGTAATGCTGTTGAATTACCAGTCGAGTCAATTAGTTAACTATTTATTAACTTTTCTAAAATTATCCCTCTTTAAATACTGATGACTTAGAGAGAAACAAATTTGATTAAACTCTGTTTTATAGAATTCTATTTATAATAGCTTAGTGAAGTAATTAGTGACCTTATCAAAAATTATCTTCGTTTAAACTATTATTGATCCACAAAAAGTATAATCAAAAACCAAGTAAAAATACCACCTAAAAATATTTTTAACGAAATCAGACAATTTAATAGAATTCGAGCCGTAAAATACATTAACTTTTATTTTTTGTTTATGTAGCAGAGAAATTTGATAAAGAATTGTAAACTTTTTGTAATTTTAAAATTCCGACCAAGCGAGTAAATATGGAATATATTAAAACACACTTTAACCTTTTTAATTTGAAGTTGCCATCACAACAATATATTGTGGTCCGACAACCTCCTATATTTAAATTGGCTCTCTCTTTGAACCTCATCCTCATTACTTGCTTGCGAACAATCGAAGGGTCGATCATTCAGAGTTTAATTCACGGCTCGTCATTAATAACATCAAGGTTAACATCTATCTTCTTTATCCTTAATATTCTCTTCTCACGTTTTTCATTAAATTCCTGTTCTGCTTTAAGTGTTGTAGGGAATTCAAAACATATTTGTCTATTTCAGGATATAAGCGTAGTTGTCTTTCAAGATCCAAAAGAATAATTTAAATCTTGCGTCACACAATAACATTTTAATGATGTGACAATCGAATTAAATACTTTTTAGATCGTGATTAAGAGGTACAATATACTTAATGTTAGAATCTTAAGATTAGCGTTAAATTTTTTATACGTCACATGTTAAAGTTTTCAATATTCGTCAATTTTTGAAAAATTCTTTTCGTACAAAAATTAAAAATATAACAGCACGCATTAGATGTGATGTTGTCGAATACAGATAACCTTTCCGAATAATATATATATATATATATATATATATATATATGTATGTATATGTATGTATTCATATTTATTATTATATTTATTATATATTTAATTTGATATTATAGCAGTAACAATTAATAATTGTATTATATATTATTATAGTAATTTATAATTAAAATAAAAGATCCGGAGATCGTTTTTTTTTTACTATTTGCAAATAAATCAACATTATTTACTACAAAAACAATATCATATTATAAATTAATAAATATATATATATATATATATATATATATATATATATATATATATATATATATATATATATATATATATATATATATATATATATATATATATATGTATGTATATGTATGTATTCATATTTATTATTATATTTATTATATATTTAATTTGATATTATAGCAGTAACAATTAATAATTGTATTATATATTATTATAGTAATTTATAATTAAAATAAAAGATCCGGAGATCGTTTTTTTTTACTATTTGCAAATAAATCAACATTATTTACTACAAAAACAATATCATATTATAAATATAAAGTTGTATGACAGTTTTCATAAAATTGTCAGCAGCATATGTCACATGATTTTTATATTAGTATCTTATATGGAGAGACGAATGCCTTAAGGTTATGGCTTTATCAAACAATACGGTACGAATTCTGCAATATCGTAAAAGGTGCTGTATAGAAAAGTATTTATCAACTTTGCTTTTAAATAATTCAGATTTCTTTAACTCCCGATCTATTTAACAATTCCAGTGTCATATAACAGCAAGTATTTTACAAAATAACTTTCAAAATTAGTACACCCAAATTAAGAAAAATATTAGTGAACTACTCAAAAACCTGTACCTGAAAATGAACCTCACTTTAGATCAGCAGAAAGGACGCTCAGAAAACTTTTTTCATTAGATTCGTTTATCAGAATCGAATGTATAGAGTTTATGGTATTGATAAGACATTGACAATTTATCAAAACCAAATAGATGTATTTCAAATGAAGCAATCAAATAGGATAGAGTCAATATGGGACAACTATTAGTTCGTGGTTAGATAAGTCATTAATTTCGTCGGTCTTGCAAGACATCAGTTACCGTGAGTGAGATTGAGAAAGTGAGTGAGAATAGTGAGATTCCGAACTTTATGATGTGTGATCATAAATATTTATATTTATAGGCCACATATATTTATATTTATAGGTTTGATAAATGGAAATACGTTATCTTAAATATAAGTTTTGATAACGGTTCATTACTTGGATCATATTGAAATGGCTTAATTTTGTTTCCGCCAGTAAAAATAAAATATAATTAAATAACATGTACAGTATATTTCTATCATTTAACTGTTGGATTTTTATACCACCTTTAAGTTAACTTTAATATTATAAATCAATTATTTAAAGTTATTCAGTAAAAAACTATTTTAAGGTGAAAATAAATAGAGATTTATTTGTTTTATATGATTACTGAGGTATGTTACAAGATTACAATTGTATCTGTTTATAATCTTTCTTCGATTTTTTATCTTTGATTTATTATTTAATCAAGGGATCGATAATTCGAGAGTTCAAATCACCTAGAAATTAATAACTTCTAAGCGGTTTCTTAAAGAGTTCTACTTACGTTTTACCTCACGTAATGAGAGGACTTAAAAAATATCGAACATTATACGAACAATGTATTAAAATTAACTGTAGTGCAGAAAACACCCATGTGTTTTTCTTGTTTTTTTCTTACCATTAAGATGAATAATAAAGGTACGAAAATATTATTGTGTTTCAATACTTTCGAGCTGTGGAAATTGAAATATGGAATAAAATAAGCAATATGCCTCAAAATATACCAGGTGAAACGAGGCCACGCAAGATGTAAGTCGTGCAAAGAACTCGGAGAACCTACGCTACAATCAGGCTTTTGCATTATGCATAAAACCATTCTCCGGCGACACATGTATATAAAATCCCTGAATTATTAATATTTTCAAGTTATTATTTAGTATTTTTTAATATATAAAACATATAACATTTTTATTGTGTAGGTATATTGCTATTCATCAACTCTTTAACAAATTACTGTACTGTAGTTTATTTAAGCGATTAGTGAAAAATCATTGCCCCTTTGTTTCTTATCGATTTATTGAGTCGGTTGTTCTCGAACCTTCACTCACCTATTATAAATCATGTGAATGCTTTTACCTAATACAACTGCCACCATATATTTAATTAAAAGTTAGGTTTTCGGTTTTATTGATATATTTACTTTAAAAGAGTAACCTAAAGTAGTGCCAATCTTTTGTATAACAATACTTTAACCGTAACTATCAAGCCCTAGTTTACAGTTATGTGACGGTATGGTGAGCAGTAGTGACTGAAACCCTTAAAAACTAAAATTATTTTAGGTTATTTTAGATTTTTGTCCATTGTGTAGTTATATAACCATAATCAATATGGTTATTTAACTATAAGCATATTATATTGGGAATTATACTTAAATCTTACTTTAATACGTAAAATCAAAAGGAGAAGCAAAAACTAAAAATTTTATGAATAATTAAATTAATGACAATTTAATTTTCAATTTTTTTTCCATAAATCCCAATTATATGATATATTAAATATAATAGATCTAACCGACAGTTTCTTGTATTAAATGTCAGAAATATTAAACATTACAAATAATTACATATATCATTTTCATAAATTCTTATTTAAGCCACATCATATAATAGGAACGGGAAAAATATAATAAATATTTAATAAATAGATATACCAAACTTTAATATTATTAAATTCACGAATGAGACACGAAAATAGAGCGAATGCCTCATATTTACTTATGAAATCGCTAGAAGCACTTCATCTATGAGCGGCAGTTATTCAAAGTACTTTGGTCAATTTCATTGGGGACAGTCCTTTCATTCGGCACATTTCCATTGATTACACATTGGAGATATGACTAACTTTTTAAAATGACTGAATTTCTTGTAAAATCCATTTATTCAATCTGTTGCAGTGCCTTTAATATCATGTCAAAACAATGTCGTTATTAATTGTCTTTAATCAACTATTTATCTCCGTGTTGTAGTTTTAGTTTCATTTCAGAAATGTTGGCCTGAAATTACTTACGGAGACAAAATTTGATAATGATGCATTGAAAGATTTAGTGAACAGGTTTGACTCAAACGATTAAATTAGAAATATTTATTATCCATGAAAATTAACTTTTCTTAATGAAATGTGAGTAGGGAACAATTCTTTGATTCTGTCTTATGATTCACAAGAAATGTTTGCATGTTCAGGTGTAGTTTAAAAAAGACTGAATACTCTGTAATTACTATGAACTTTAAATTATAGAATATGAATCATATAATAAGAGTTTGTGACACTGTTTCTATTACGTGGTGTGGTTGTAATAGGTTGTTGATAATATGAAAATTATATGTGTAATTTTTTATAATGTTTAATAAAGCTATATTTTATGTAATGTACTGTCGGTTAGAACTATTGTATTTAATATATTATATCATTAGGATTCTTGCAACTAGAACTGTAAATTTAATTTTCATAAACTATTTACTAATATTTAATATTTATAATTGAATATATAAGATTGTTTCTAAATTGATTTTATAAAAGCTTTAATAAAAACGGTTTTAAATATCTACATCGAAATTAAGACGAAGTGTGTTCAGAACCCAATTTTCAGAACGAAATGATACAAAAAGTAGTTTTATTCTCTCACTTGTAGTGAAATTTTCTAAGATGGGATATCTGGTGATTGCTAGCGGTATAGTATAGTTACAGTACTTCTCCTTCTCCTGCGTTGGTTTTGGGTACTTATGCGATGTGACGACATTCCTAATCTCTTATTAGTCTTCACCCATGTTGCACTTACGTGATATAAGTATATAAATTATTCCCTCTCTGTACATTTTTTTCCATATTATATATTTTAACATTTCATTTAAAGACGACTTTTTGTTGTTACCTTATTTCTAATTCTTGTGAATTATTAAAGTTTTTAAGAAATGACATAAATGAAATATTTATTTTAAAAATAATTTTAGAATTTTTAAATGACTTTTGATTTCGTGATACACCTTTATTTTGAATACATATTTTTTTTTAAGGATGACATATATTTTTATGATATATAATTACAATCGAACAGAGGAGGCTTCTGATAGTATTTGATTATAATGGATTTTGCAACATCAAAGGAGACTTTAGGACACCACCGGAGAAAGCACATATTTTATCTTTGTTTTTCGTGGAGGAATATACATTCTCAATGAGAATTTAATTTTTGGCTCTCAAGCCAAACCATAAAAGAACGCCACGAATACGGATGCTGGGGCTGTTACTGACAATGCCACACCGAAACAAAGAATCAGTCGTTCTCGGATGTCTAGACAAACAAATTGAACTATATATTAGATTCTATTGAGATGGTTGTTTAAAGTAAAAAGTAAAATAAACAAGAATAACATTATTTTTCTTTTCAAAAACTCAACTTAAATTATTGTTTTTATATATTAAATTTAATTTGTGTAGGACAATTCGTCTATCATTTTCCCTTTAAAACAGTATTTTTGTTAAAAAATTTAAATTAAACAATAAACTAAAAAGCTGTTTTAGTGTCTTTTTTTTTTAATTTAGGCTCGCTAGGCTTCACGGTTCGATGTTTGGCCGCCCATACCCATAGTGAAAGAGCAACATCCGTAGAGTACTATAGGATTTATAGGTTTATTGGCATATAGCCAATTTCACAGCTCGACTTATGACCGCAGGCTATGGTGGGTGCGGTTGCTTGCGGCTCATGCCTGCGTCGGCGGGTAACTAGTAGAATTATAAGTTGTAAACCGCGTGGAATATTGTTACATGCCCTTGTATCAATGTTGACATCGTTTACCATATCGACAATTATAAAAAAAATCCAAAGTTTTTTTTTATTTCAAAAGAGAAAAAAATATTCCAAAACGCACTGTCTTGTAATTTTTTAATTATTGCTTAACCAAGACCGTTGCCAACAAAAATAGTAATATTTACGTTTGGTTTACAACAAAATGCTACGTTTTTATGAAATAGAAAATAAAATAAATAAATACTAAACTTAACTAAATATCACTTTTCAACAAAATATATAAAACATTTTATAACACGTAGACGATAATTGAAATGCTACCTTTGTCAATGTCGCCAATTCACAGTGGTCGAGTAAAAAGGTCTGGGCCTGTAATTGAGAGTAATACAGAGGTAATTTTATAAACCTATTTAAATATTATATTTTATATGATTGGTTTTTATTATCTCTATTAACAAATTACAATAACAAAAACAAACAAACGTTCAAAAAGCTAAGATAAGGAAGAAGATTTTAGCTTCATTGAATGTAAGGTTAATACATACAAATAATACTAAACTTTTATTTGATGCATTGTAGTCAATATGAATATTCAATTTTGAATGCTATAAGATTCTTTTTTTTTAAATATTTTATTAGGACATATGTTATATGCAGAATATATTTTTACTTTGTGTTCTTAATTATAATTAAGACGAGTATACATATGGTATGATACCACCTTCCCTGTACCAAAGTGTTGCAGTGAAGCAAAGTGACTTAGATAAAGCGGTTAATATAATATAATACCTTATCACTTGAATTATTTTTATTTGTTGATATACATTTCTTTTAAATATTATAAAAGCAATTAATCATTTACTTAATTTTAATCCTGAATTTTGCACACATAATATGTAGTTCAAATGAAGTATACTCAGTTGAGTCACTTTTGTAAATTGAATAGAAATATAATAAGTCTTCGAACCTAATGTTAATAAAATTCATTTGTGTTTGCTATGTAATAGCTGTTACAAATTATTACTAAATTTGAAACCGCATTTTTATAATATTCATTTGAATACCAATCAGAATTCTTTTTAGTGGTCTTTGTGATAGCGATGCGCTAAAACAATTTGTTTATAAACAATATTGAAAATGATAAAGTTTATTTTATTTACTTTAAAATGAAACCTGTCTTATTTAAATTTTCAATATTCGTTTGTTAAACCTGACCTAATTATTAAAACATTTCGTTTTAACCTAGTTTCAAGAAACTACTGTTCTTATCTTAAGTTCCGTTTGTCAAGGCTGAAACCAACTTAGATTTCACTTTAGTATTATTATCTGTACTTAAGATATTACTACACTTAAACTTATTATTATTGAATGAAAGTAGCTAAGTTTTTTTATAATATAATATGATATTGATAACATATTTCGGAGAAGGCTGATAAAAAAAATATTTTGTCAAAATCTTATAGAATAGAATTACATTTAATAGAAATTCATTCAGAATAAGATGAAATGAGCTTCAATAGTCAAATTGAAATAAGACTTTGAATATTTTATAACCTTTTTTAATATCACTGTTGAAAAGATTTAAAGAAATCATATAAAAATTTTAAAACGTGACATGTTCAGAATGGTGTCCTGTCTAAATACATATGAACTAAGATTCATCTTGATATTTTCGCAGAAGATTTTACAGTGTGAGGAGGTTTTACAGTTCATTAAACGTTCTACTACGTTTAATTACGTATAATCTAAAGGGCAATAAAGTTCAAAAATTACTAGTATTACCTTGTACGTTTAATAATATTTGATTTTGATTTAAAGCTTCTGTTTTTAAGTTTGTCGATCGCTAAGAGTAGTAATAGGTTCTATACTTATCTGTTGACACCTGATTAAGAAAAACATAAATAAACTGTGCAATCTGCTATATCATTTTAAAATAAAATACTTTTAGTAATTAAACAATTTCAGACCAAGATTCATAATACATACAGAAGAATGTACAATATCAATATTTAAATTTAAAAAGGTATTTAATGATAATTAAACAATAATATTATTGAATGCAAAAATATATATTTAATAGAATTCTAGTAGCATTAAGTTAAGAATACCTGTTAAGGTATATTCGATTCAGATATTTGAATGCCGCGTACCCTATTTCATTGATACAGTTCATAATACTTGTTTCTTCAATGTTCGTCATTAGTATTTCCACAAAATTTCCACAGTAAGTTTGTTTATGTGAAGCTTTTTGTTATTATTTCTCTTACAATTATTTATCAAAATAAGACATAATCTTCACCTAGTAATAATCTGTAGAATTTTCAAAGGGGTTAAGATATTCTTTTTTTTAATTTTGGATCGGTACTTTTCTTTAAAGACAGATATAAAAACAAACCTAAAATATTTTTTCTAAAGTATATATATAATTAATATTAAATTTGTACATATTAAAAAATATAAAAATAAAAGGAAACCTTTAATTAAATAAATAAATTTGTCAATCAATTTCATAACTCAAAATCCAAAAATATATTAATTACGCTATTTTGCATCACTCCACAATGAGATGACTATTAAACGTTTCGATCTTTATATCATCAATACGGCATCAAGATGAAGATGTTACAGTAAATATCGTTTTAATAAATAAAATATTTTAGATACTTAATAGATAATTTGTTGTCATTCTGGACAATAAGCGTTTATTTAATTTTAATTAACCCATCGGGCAATATTTTGTAGAGTGCAAATCTCTTGTTAATATCACCTATCCACGGCGTAATAAACGCTCTTACATGTAACCACGGTACAAATTCTCAATGCAACAGAAGTGCATGAAAACTAAATTTGCTTTTCATTACAGTGTTGATTTATTTTTCTTTGTATAGGTGTGTATTTAGTGTTCCTGTAGAGGACCGGTACGGTAAAATTTTAGTTCTCATTTAAATTTCATTAAATGAATCTAATTTTATGTAGCATTTTTTATGTAATGATGTTACTTTATTAGAGATACCTTTTCCTTTTAAAGAAATAGCTATAACAAAGAATTTAATTTTACTAAAATAATTCATCGACTTTGTAATCTTTTTTTTAACTTCTTCAAAGTTTTCTTAATTAGTAAGTTCTAATGAACTTCTTTTATCGAGAATTCTACTTTATTTCAAATTATAAAGGTGTTTAAAACTTAAGTTCACTTTTTAATTATTGGTTTTTAATTTCATTCTATCGACATTTTTTCGAAATTTTATCGACACTTAGCATTCTTTAAATTAATTAATTAGCAGTTTAAATTTAAACTTCACTTATTAAAATAGAGTTTTAAATATTGAATAATATCTTTAAAGGTGGCTTTATTATCTTTTTACATATTGTTGCTAAGACTTATTATTAATAATTATTTTTGTTTAATCATTTAAATTATTTTAAGCAATGTATTACTAAACATTCTTAAGAAAAACTATGTGTAACTTATTGCAAAAGGTGGCTAAACATATTGATTTACCTCCACAAGTTAACAATCCGAACTCATACAGGCCCAGTCGAGTTAGATCTTCGAGCAAATCATCTGATGTAATTTTCTGAGGCATTATAGGTAAAGTACAAAACCAGGTTTGAATTGAACTACCTCTTCTTAAGAGATAAATTTGAATCCAAATAAGAGTTATCTAGATATCCGGAGGTCTGCATGTTGGATTTTATGAGAAACTATGACGTCATATTGACGAAATATTATGTTGCAACAACAATAACGACATGTTTTAAAAAAGATTCAATTTGGTACTATTTAATATATATTTAATATATATTTATATCATAAATGTTATACTTGTTGCTATGATTCTATGACAATATAAGTATCACACTTTATATTCACTATAAGATAGTGAATTATAATGTACTATCGTATAAAATGTAACTCCTTAAGATAAGAGATATTTGACCTCTTTTTGCCGTGATTAACTTCACAGATCTAACATTTTTCTCAGAGCACCTTGCATAGCTAAAACGATTTACACGCTAAAAAGAAACCGAATCTGAAGCAGTTTTTGTAAGGGGATGAGATCGTTCCATTTATTATTACAAGAAAGGAGAACATGCAGGTAGTTTATTATTAGTTATGTTTATTATTGTGAAATACTAAATCAAATATTAATGTACCTATAAAATCATACAAGTACGCTGTGAAAGTAATTAAAATGTCATAATATAAAAATTTTTGTATCATTTTGACTGTATATCACTGTGTAGTCAAATTTTAAGTTTTCAAGGCAAAATATAAAAACATACTTAAAACATATATTTTAAGTTATGATAGATGACTTATCCTTTGAGTCTGGGTTCGAGAAACATCAAGTTGTTGGTAAAATATAGTGTTCTAATAATTGCATAAGACAGCAAATAAGTAGCAAAGGAAAATATGTCTCAAAGTAATGAAATAGAAGCAATGAAATAGAAAATATGTCTCAAAGTAATGAATTAAACTAAACAATGTACAATTGTAATGTGACATACATTAGTATATATATATATTGACCTGATCAGTATTTTAATAGCAAAGTTCAATAAACCGGTGAGTTGACACACGATGTGTCTTTGAGGTCCAATACACGATCGACTGCCTCCACTTTCGATTCACTTTGATACGACCCTTATACTTTTAGTTAAATGACAACCTTGTTCATTTGCAGGACAAGATTGTCATTTAAATAAAAATATAAAGTTTTAAAGAATAAAAAGTTTTTGATGTCCAATTTCAGATATCACAGAATAGTTTAAACTATGACTATACCGTACTGAACTATATGTTGCCTGTTAGTCCAGTTAAATCATATTTTGCTAGCGGTCAAGCGGAGTCTAAGAAAAGTCTCAAATTTACTCTGCTTCATAATTTATTGTAATTATACCAGCAATAAGTATTATACATGTGTGGCGCATTTAAGTGCTCTAAAACTAAACCAACTGCAATATTATAACTTGTTTATAGAGCTTGTCATTTTTATGTTTAATTATTAGTAAATAAAGTCATGCATAGTGAACAATTTGGTTTTATCAAAGGTAACTACTATCGTCTTTGTAGCATTGCGTTGTATTGCCTCTTAAATGAATTTTAAAAGTACAGGCAATTGATGTAAAAAATTTTAAATCTGCTGGTTTTTATCTAAAGTTTTGTATATTCTTGGCCCCATTTTATTTTCACGTTACATTAATAACTTGCCCTTTTTCGTAAAAAGTCTACATAATATTTTACTTTTTCTAATGATACTTCGCCTACTTTTAAAGTTGAGCGTAATAGGACTACGACGAAGAAAACAGTGTACTGTCGCGTGTTCTTTATTGGTTAGAAATTAAAAAAATGGTTTTAAATGCTAAGAAAACTAAATGCATAGTTTACACTACCTAATGTTAAAAGTCAAAATCGTAGCTTACTCCTTAACAATTAAATGTTAGAAGCTCCTGACTCAACGATTTTCTAAGCTATAACTTTAGATAAAAACTTCAAGTGGAATCCAAATCTCTCAATACTGGGAGGCAAACTCAGCTCGGCCGTTTTTGCAATTAAAAAGGTAAGACAACTAACGGACGTTAATAGGACTCGAATCGTTTATTTTAGTCATCTTCATAGTATTTTTTCTTATGGTATTTTATGAGGGGCTAATAAATACTATATTAAATATATCTTATTATAGAATTCAAGAGTTTTTAGTTGATCGAAATGTGTAATAACTGACGATTCAAATTATAACTTAAATAAAGATATTTACAATTTTTGTGTGGTTTAATAATATATACCATTTTGTTTAATATTGAAATCATTTGCTTAAACAATAAATTCAGTTATATGTTTTGTGCAGTAATTTTTATTGGAAAAGGTTTCTATGAATCAATTGTCTTTACTAACATTTCTTTAGTTCTGTATGTATCATGTACAGGTAACAAGGAAAAAAATCTATTTAAGAGCAAGCAAGATATATGGAATTCCCAGAAGCATAGAAGATGATGGCGTTTTAACGTTAAATTTGACGTTTTCCGTTCATCTCAGTGATCGCGGAATATTAAAAGCCAAACAATCCTTTTAAAAGTTAGTCTGTGCCAACTTTTTGAAAAAAGAAGAAATTGATCTGTAATAAAGGTAAGACGCAAGCAACATCGACAAATCTGTAAAGAGATAACGTACGTACATATCGTCGCAATATGACATCAACCCAACAGTGATCGATATTTTTAATATGTCTAGAATAATTTATATAATTTATATTAGTAAATGCAATATATACATGAACAGTTTACTGTTAATTTCATAATCCTGAATAGGTTCATATAGTTTTTTGTTCCTTCTTTTAATTTTCTGCGTTATAGATTGTAGAATAATAATTATAAAAAACAATAACCTATATTAAAAAATATATGTATATATATATATAAATATATATATATATATATATATATATATATATATATATAAATATATATATATATATATATATATATATATTTTCCACCGTGTTCATCAGTTATTTATAATATAACAATAATATGGTTCTCACGAGGTTGATTTCGTCGTTAATTTCTTTCTTCGTTGAACTTTCAGCTGCCCAAATCTACGCGTCTGCATTATATACCACAAATACCACTTAGCACATATGTATAGCAGGAATCTATATATCTACACATACAGTTCATTCTAAATATTCAAATATTATTATTTCAAATTCAATAAATAGTGAAGTAGCATTACATAGTAGCACATTTCCTGCTTCTAAGTAATTAATTATATAATATCAGTTTAGAGTAGATGTTGTAGATGTTCTAATCTATGCTAATTGACATTGAATTGATTTAAAAGTAGTTGTATTCACAATATAGCCAATTATGCAATAATACAAAAAATGTTTAAAGTTCGGTAAATATAAGCCTAGTGTGAAACGTAGCATCTCATACAAAGTAAAACCATTTAATAGTAGAAATGTGTTTCAATTTAAGTTCCACTGAAACTTTGAGTATATGTTTCAAGTTCCTTAATTTTTGCTATCTAATAACCATTACAAATTCTGCAGTTGTAATAAGGCCAGTTATTACGAAACTGTGCTCTAAGTCGCACGTAAGTTGAATAACAATGAGAATTGTCTAAAACGATCTTTGTTATAAACCACCAAAATAAACCTCCTTTTCTAAAGAATTCATAAATTAGATTAGGTTTATAATTTATCTAATAATAATTAACGATATTTTGCCTATTAAGAAGGTGTTGCGTTTTTAATTAAGTAATTCAAAAGAATTTTGGAATAAGACATGAGCTTCAATCGTCCCAAAATATTACATGACGGTGAAGATTGAATTTGCGCTTTATTTTGATAGCACTGTTTCAGAGCTTCAGTATAAAACTCTGCTCTGTCTAAATAGTAGTTGAAATAATGTGGGTTTTATAAAAGATAATTTGTACTAATGCATTTAAATCACTAAATAATTTGGAGTTTCCTTCGTTTGTGAATATGAAATATTTGAAAAATGTTTTTGGTTTCAATCTATTTTACCAATTCGATACTCGTACACAAAGTAAAAATAATGGTTTGTTGTTATTTTGTTACAAATATGTCTTGCTTGAGTAGCCGCGTAGATACTATAATATCTATTATTTTAAAGATAATCGGTCACGTAGATGACAATTCGTTGAAAAAATATTTTTAGCAACTAGATTTATTGTTATTAAGTACACCAAAAGCGTTACTATATTAAATAATTAGACAATTAGACTGCATAATTTCTTTTAAATTTAAAAGAAAAATATTATTGATTTTAAAATTATTTGTTTGAAAAATAATATGTAATTAATTATATCATATTTTTAAATCAAATGAATATTTCATGTTAGACGGTTGCTTGTTAAATGAATATTTTTAAGTAAGGCTTATAATAACATGCTTTTCATAAAAAATACTTCTTTCTTTATTATTTTTATGTAAGAAATTTTCACCTCTTATTACAAGATATAAAATCTTTTCGATCTGACAGCTCTTTATGGATGGATTTTTAACAGGACATTAAGAGCAGATTCTCAGAAAAGATAATTCATAAAATATATGACAGCGTATTTAATAAGTCATTCTTCACGAATTACACTTCCATAAATAAAAATATTCCACTTAATAATAAACAAAATGTAACATATAAATGAATCAGTCCGACAATATTTTTCATCTCAAATCAAAAATCCCAAACTTTTTGCAAGTTCGCGCCAAAACGCCCTACAAACAAGGCCCAAAGCAAACAGCCGACACAAGCAATACAGCCAAACATGTGTTTACATAAATACAAATCATAACACTCGGATGTCGCAATTCAATTAATGTTTGTTTCGTAAATAGATTGAAATAAGCTTAACATGTTTGTGGAAAAATTATACATAGATTAAATTATATACAATTTGATCCTATACGAAGTAATGAATTATATATAATCTTAATATGAAACGGAAATAATAAATGCTCAACGCACCCATACATGGATCAGTAAATATAAAACAGCATTTTTTCAAAGTATCTTATTAAATCAACTAGTAATTATAAAACTACTCTTTTTTTGTCATAAACTTTACTTATACGTAAAGATCCAATATTTAAAAAGTAAAGTGTTTTCCCAACTAAAAACTCAATAAAAATGTAATAAAAGAAATGAATTTACAGATATAATATTTATGAATATGAAGTATAAAGTTTCAGTAGCGTTGTTAAAAATATATTCCTCTGTAAATCAAAAGAATATTGTCGATAAATATATACGTTAGGCTTTACAATCGACAAATAAATATACTCTTTTATCATTTTCAATAAGCCTTACAAATAAATGAGTTAACTGAATGAATCAAAAATGTTCAAATGGATAGGACTTGAAATCACACGACATCTTACTATACAATTAAGCAAACCGTCACACAAACAAAATGTCAACAAAATGATATGGGGTCAAACTGGAAATAACAAATATATAAATAAAGCCAATTATTTTATTACTGTGAAAACGATGTACTAAGGACAAATGAGAATGTAAAATTCTGTGACTAAATATTTCAATAAAACAACGCAGACTGCATCCAAATATTTGAAATGATTTAAAGCTATCTTTAAATAAATAATACAATATGTAAGTATAATTTTCTTTATATTTCAAGGAATATAGATCATTAATCTAATAATATTCAATTACTAAAGTTAAAATATTTATTAACAAACATATAAATAACAAGTCTCGTGTCTTCAGACTTTATAATCAACGATCATTATTCGATTATTAATAAAAAATTTCGGTGACACACATATTTAAAAGATTTATATATAAATTAAATAATTTTAAATGTATTTAAACAAGAAAAGGAAATAGATAGAATATTAAAATTTACATGCATTTATCTAGACATAATTTCTCTCACCAAGTAAATTCTTCTACCAAAATATCACGACGAATTTTAGCTCATATTTAGACAGGACCGCTCTGAACATGACACGTTTCGAAATTCCTAAATGGATATTATAAGCTTTTGAACAGTAATATTAAAATAAAGAGGAAATGAAATCTTCAAAAGTCATATGAAATGTTCAATTTGAGACTGTTGAAGCTCATCTCATTTTATTCAAAAACTCTATTGAATAAAATTTATAAGCCTGCATGTGTTTAGAAGATATTTTTTATAAAAGAATTTATTACATAGTCCTTTAAAAAATATATTATAATATTAATAAAATATGTGTGATGTAACGCTGTAAAACTCTTTAGCATACCACACCTATATTCAATAGGTACTAGGCATTATGTAAATATTTACTAGGCACAGCTAGTATAAATAAGATTATAGTTAACCTTAAAAGTGATTTCTAATTTTGTTTCATTATTGACGAGCGGAATTTAAAATAATAAAGATAATATTACATAGTAATCACAAATGAACTGAAAATAGAAGTATTAGGATCTTACATAGGAATAATTATTAAACTTCTAAAAAGAATCTGTAATTATATTTATATTCGAAGCTATAAACACATTTTAAAGTTTTCATTGCTCCTTTAATTTATAAAGTGATTCGATTGAAACATGTTATTTAATATTATAGAGGAACATATAGTTAAAAATGGAACTTTTTAGAATTAAATCTAGTGTGTACAATGCAAAATATACTTTTTGTGAACAGGAGTTGCATTCAAGTGATAAAGTATTGTATGTTTTATCAGCTTTATCTAAGTCACTTTGGTTCACTACAGCTATCATTCTCCCTGCACTGCACTTCATTAAAACAAGTTTTATACATTTGGTACACGGACTTTGGTCCTTGTCTAAATTATATTGGACACTGAAATAATGTATCTCGTATATATATTCTAATATAATTATCAATAATATTTTTGGATTCATTGAAATTCAATATTTTAATTCACTATATAACAAATAAAAGTTTTATGTTTATTAAACATTCTTTCAAAGAAGCTGTGAAACAGAATAAAATAGAAAGAATAAATACTAAGTGATATTAGGGTAATATTTAAATAGTTTTATATTTTAATCATCTCGTTAAATGCTCTGTGTTATTCTTAATAATAGATCCAGTAATTTTTACTCGACAACTGAGAATATGACATGATTTTTTAAATGTTATTTAATTGAGGACGATATTACATCTTCATTATTATTGTTTCCTTAATTACCTACTTCGTAAGCACAAAATAATTTATTGTGAGTAAGCCCTATGTAAATATTATTATTTTTGTCGGAAACGGTCGGCAATATTTTAAACGCCACAAGGCACTGTGTTTTATATTTTTTATATATAAACAAAAATAAAAACACTGAACAAGTTTTTTTATTAATATTTTCTTTAAATAAATCCTAACGCAAATTTCGGAAACGATAGCAAAATTGATACGGTTAAAGAAGCAGGTACAATAACAATTTTACTTGTTGGTCTCCAATGTTAACAGTACGGCTCACGCAAGCCACCGCACCAACAATAGCTTGCGGTCATAAATCGAGCCGTTAAATTGACTGTATCCCAGTAAACCTACAATTCGTATAGAACTGTACGCATCGCTCTTTCAGTACGGGTATGGGAGGATAAACATCGCGTGGTGAAGGCTAACAAACCTAATTCTTGCAAAATAAAATGCAGTTGCATTATATTATTTAATTGAAACTTCTTAACAAAGATACTGATTCAAAAGGATAATAATAGTATACAAGAGAGCTTGTGCTAAACCAATTAGTATTAAATTTATTTTATATAAATTTGTAAAAAAAATATGAAGTTAAAGTAAATTTCCTTTCTGATTGATTGTATGTAGTATTATACAAATAAATATATAGTTTTTTTTTACAAATATAGTTTTGAAATGTTCATTTTAAAAGAACATCTTATAATAAAATTATATAAAGGTGTTATATAATTCAAATTGTTTGTCCAGACATCTGGGAACGAATGCTTCCTCTGGTTTTGTGTAAAATACGGCATATTTCATTGAATTTTATTTAGTATCTACATTGTTTAAAAAAGATGCATAATCCGAATCTTGTCGGCGATTTTCATAGTTCCGCTACACGGTATCAACTACAATATCTTCGTTTGTTCGGCGTTCTTTTACAATTCGGTTCATTATAAAAAAAACGTGTATTAATATTAGAAGTTTTTGAAATAATTGTCCAATAATAAACTCATCCTTTATATGGTTCTCTATCAGGAAATCAAAATTCATCTAAAAATGCTAAAAAAAAAATTGCCTGAAGTGTCATTTGCATTTTGTGCGTCTAATACGGCACGTGATTTTAAAACCAGAAAATGTTATAACCTTGAGAACAGTAAAAATTGATTAATAGCGGAACACAATTCTCCATCATACTATTATACTCATATTCAAGAAATTGGTATTTTTGAAATAGTCGAAATTATGGGGCGTTACGTTTTTTTTTGCGATTTTATTATTATTTATTTTCGTCACGTTACATGTCTCACACTTATACTGAGAAGTTCAGTCATTCTTAGTTCATTTTATTGTTTATATGCAGTATTAAAATATGCACAACATATAAATGTTCAAATAAACGAAATGACATTTTAATAACACGTCTCATTTCATAGACTAGGTAGTGTATTTTGTTTATAAAAACGTAATGATTTCGTAATCGATACATAAACCCTATAATTTTCGTACACTGGCCTTTGCGTGTATGCATATTAAAATACAGTTCGAATTCTATCGAATTAGGCATTTTGTTTCATGTCATGGTGACCTTTAATTATACTGTCGTATAAATATTTTAAGATCTTGTAACTTAAAAGTAACATATATTGTATAGTTTAAAGATTTAAACGGAGACCACTATAATAAATGCTACATAAGATATTCAGATTTAATACGAATATTGTAATTTATTTGTTACGTTTTATTAACTATTTTAGTATTCATAATGAACATCGAATAAAGTTATCTGTATAGTAATAAGTAAAGTTAAACAATTTACCAAGAAACATTTTAATGTATAATGCCTTGAAACCGGTAGTAGAAGTGGAAGAGGCATAAAAACATTAAATCTTTTGTATATTTTATGAACTAAAAATATTTTGATTAAAGCTATAAAATGACAGTTTTTTTCTTAATTTGATTATTATTAATAAATAAAACATGATATGAATTATATATCATAAAATTCACTTTAATTTAAAATGTTATGACTTTGAAATAATAAATTGGGGTGATAAGATAAATCTAACTCATATCTTACATCTGTAGTCATTTGATCGCAGGTCGTGAAGGATAATACCAGTCTTAGGACTCTTAGGACACTTATATCTATTATAATATTATAATACTATTATATTTAAACTTCTAATTAAATAAGTAGAAGCTACTGTAACTATAACATTTCTCCTAACGCTTGCAATCACTAGATATCCAATCTTCGAAAGTTTAACTAAAAGTTACGGAATAAAACTGCTTTTTGTTTCATCTCTTTCTATAACAAATTTGGGTTCTGAACAAACTTCGTCTCAATTGCGATATCGATACCTATTTCAAGCCTTTTTATTAAAGATCTTATAAAGTTAATTTAGAAAAAAAACATTACTTATTAAATTATATTTATTTATTTATTTATATATTTTCCACTTTAAATCCAGTGATCACTCGTGTACGTCAAATGGAAGTGGCAGGAGATTCTATATGACGCCATACTTATTGAAATAAGCCCTTCTGTTAAGACATTCTCAAATTTGAAATTAAAGCTACGAGGGTTTGTGCTACGACGAAAACCACAAAATAAACACAGCCGGGTATTTCTTTATTGTGATCACCGTTTAGAAACATCAATATTTAGTTGCTTTATTAATATTTTATAAAAGTAATACCATATAACAATAATATATAAAATTGCACATTTACGAACAGTTTGTACTAAGTACTAATTATATATTTTATGAACATAGTGGTTATTAGTACTAGTGTACTAAGTACTATTTGTATAATTATAAATGTAGAATATTAGTAAATTTTATGACCATTTTATTTTTAATTCTTCTGCACATATCAATAGGTCTAACTAACATTATTTTTTGAGAAATATTATTTTACTGAATATACATACATATGTATAGGGGAGACCGGGGATGGTTGACCAATTTTCAGTTTAAAAGTTAATATTCTTATTGCTTTAATGATTATTTTTGTGAAAAGCAATTCCATTGATAGTGACACTATTCAGCTCTAGAAAGAAATTACAATAAGCTCGATACCTATTAAAACATAGTATATAGGCTCGATTTTATAGAACGGGAAAAACGAGTCAACCTACCCCGTGCCTGGGGCAGGTTGACTTGTCACTAGGGGTAAGTTGACCTAAGAAGTAATGAGTACCAAACTACGAAGGAACAAGATTTAAATACTAAAGTAAATGCAATCATCATTTTTAAGAACATCTTCAACAACATTAAACACCGTTAAGAACCTATCCGTCCACCTCCAGTCTAAAATAGTCTTTGATAGTCCTTTAGTCTAAAATAGTCAAAATAGTATTTATAGTGAACACGTGGGAAAACGAAGAACGGAAGGACCATATTGCCGAGGCCGAGATAGCAACTGCGACTGTCACCAGCGAAACCTCGGTCAGCAGTCGTCATTTTTCCCAATTTTTTGGTGCCAAGATGAGCTATTACTCTATCAGGAATGTGAACCGTTGTCAGTCCTGTTTCATCTACATTCCAAATATACCCAGGGCTTACATTTAAACGTAGGTAAACGGTTCTTAGGTAATCAAAGAACAACTGCATGTTGTTTTTGTTGAAAGAAGTGGCTCGAAATAAACTCGTAGCTTGAGGAGATCGAATAGAGAGAATAGGATGACGTTTAAGCAAACTCCCTACCCAATTTTTATCAGAAATCTGTTTTTTATCCCTTGATTCAGGAATAGATTTTTTTTTTGCAAATTCATATGCAAATTTTCGGAACTCGTAAGGCGTTAATCCATAATAAACATCAGCAGCTCCCTTATGGGCAATTTTCTGATGCATGCTCTTCCTTGTCACTGAATATTTGTCTATTTTTTATGTAGCCAACGCTTTCCAAGGTCAATTGAAATCTAGACAGTCCGGGAGTGCATTCTTTTGTTTTCATATTTACTACATGGCGATATTTTATATGGTATAGCAAATTCTTTTGCTGGAATTGATACTTCGGCGAAAATAACTTGTCGACATACTCTCTCCAGTATGTCTTTACGTCGACTTGTCTTTCGTTTATAGATTCGCATCGTTCTAAACTGGAAATGTTAGGTTAAGAACAATAATTTTTATACTTTATTTTTTTACAATTTATTTAGTATATCCAAAATTGTTTGGGGCAGGTTGACTAGATAGTCAACCAACTCGCGTTTTTGACAATTAGTCTACCTGCCCCTAAGTCAACCAGCCCCGGTCTCCCCTACATTCTATTATGGTCTCATCACAGGATAAAACGGTTTCACAAACTCTAATAACAACCTAATATATAATTTTCGTTATTTTAGTGTACATATTACTTAGAGAAATTTTATAAACATAGTTTTAAACGACACCTGAACATGCATAATTTTTTGTGAATTAGAAAGTTTCAAAATAAGAGTGATAGTATTATAATTATAATTAAAGCTTATATTATAAGTGCATAATAAATCCAGATTTTAAATAACTTTTATTTAGTTTCACTTTAATTTTATTGTAATTTTATTCCAACTTAGTTGTAAAGTATTTGTATATGTATTGTATTTTAAGCCCAAATCAGCTTTGGTGTTTTATGCTGAATAGATAATATGATGACTCAGACAATCAGGCATAACTACAGCAATTTTCATAAAACTTCGTGTTGTAGTTTTCGGGCGATACACTAATGTACAGATAAACAATAAATTCAAAAACTAAAATCATGTCTTATGCATGAATCCAGAAAAAAGAAGATACTTATAATATTTTAATTATATTATATAAATAATTTCCAATTCAATTTATCATTTGTATGATTGCTGACTATTAGTTACAAACCTTCCAAATGGCAAAAATCATTATTACACAATTTTAAAAAATCCTGATAATATATTAACAAAGCTAAATAAGTAAATTTTTATTCTATAGTAACTCTTTTGTAATATTTTGATTATTACTATCAAAAATAAGCTTTTATGTCGTAATTAGATGGCAGATTCTCACTAAAGCCGCCTTAATTGCAAAAGACAGACTAAAATTACTTTCGAATCACCATCGCTGGCCTGTAATTGCACAATCTATTAGTAGCACTTTAAACATATTAAGTATTTTTAGTTTTTTTTTTGTTATCTTAAAAGCAACACGTTGTTGTAGTAGCCAAGAATATTTAGTTTTTAATATTAGAAGTATTGTTATTCTATTTGTACCTTTTTTATCAAATATGTTTGTTTTATCAAATACTATAACAAAATGCTATTAATTTATGTTGCAAAATGAGATGTATTATTAAAATTGAAACGAAAATATATTTTCATGAAGGTAACATTTTAGAAGATATCTTAACAAGTGACACGCTTTTTAAATAATTTTTATTAACTTATTTGGTGTCTGTTAGCATTTTATAACTTTATTTGAATTTACTAATAATTTACTTATACATTAGATATAATAATATAAAACAATGTCAGCTACTTTTAAATGTTGTGGAGGATTTTTGTGTTTGGACGGATGGATTGAGGACAAAACCAAATAAATGCTAAAGTCTATATCTGGGTAGGCGGAACACCAGATATACCTCTTACGATCCGGGTCTTATAATAGGCGGTAAGTGCGTTACTACAATTACCGACAAAGCTCCGTTCAAATTCTTAGGCAAAAAAATCGATTACCAAGGGCGCACTCCATCGTTAGATATACTAGTCGATAGCTTTTTGAATGATCTAAAAAAGATAGACAATCAACCAATAAGTAACATCAAAAAGACTTGGATATACGATAATTACTTAACATCACGTCTAAATTGGCCTTTGCTCGTTTACGATATCAATAAGACCCTTTTGTTGAAGTTAGATGCAAGCGTCATAAGGGCATTGAAGTCATGGCTCGGGTTGGCGCATCCAGCGGACTCTTGTACCTTATTTAGAGACCGACACAATTTTGGGTTAAAATTAAAGAAACCATCGGAACTCTATAAACACCTATGAGTGACCAAAAGACAAATCATCTCAAAATCGAATGATGATACTATAACGTCTCTCCCAAAAGATAAAATTGCCGCAGAACTAGAGTCACGACTTCAATTCTCTAAACAATTTATGATAGGTGCTCAAACAAATAAAGCAGGGTTAGGATCAAGTAGGAAACAACAAGACATAGAAATAACAAAATCCTTTATTCGGCAAGATAAAAACGATAATTACCGGTTGCATGCGATGAGCCTAGAATTGCATAATGAATGGGTGACCATAGGAGATTTTTCTATTCCGCTAGCTGTGAGATGGCGCACCCTGCTTCATGATTGGTCCTCAGCATTATTAAAATTTTATCTTAATGCATTCCAAATGACTCTCCCAGATCAAAGTAACTTAGTAAGATGGGGCAAAGCCACCGAAAAATCTTGCAACATCTGCGGGGAGGCAGTAGGATTCGCGAAACACTTGCTAGTAGGGTGTAGGGTACTTTTAAATAGAGGTAAATACTCGCGTCGCCACGATAAAGTATTAGAAATCATACGAGAAGCGGTTATTCTTTCTGTAGCAAGAGCGCAGAGGGGTATAACAACCACCAAAAAATCAGTAGAGTTCGTAAAGGCAGGTTCGTCCAAAATATCTAAATTAAAACCTTATTCCATCTTGGACGCGTCTCCTGATTGGACTTTCATGATGGACACGTATGAAAGGCAATACAAAATCCCCGGGGATGTTTCTGTTTTATTCCCGATAGGCCCGATTTATTCCTGTACTCAAAACAACTAAGGCGCGTTATACTTGTGGAGCTTACTGTACCCTGGGAAACAAACATACCCAAAGATCATACATTTAAACTTAACAAGTATTACGAACTATGTAACGAACTGATCAAGAATAAATTTATAGTTAATTTGTACGCTGTAGATGTAGGAGCGAGAGGTATAACAGCAAAATCTCTCTACAACTTATTTAAGGATCTCGGCCTTTCAGTTCATTTCTGGAACGTATTTCAAAGGCAGCTTTAGTAGGTTCTTACGATATTTGGTTAGGTAGGGAGAGGAGCGTGAACTGTGAAGGGGAGCGTGTACTAAAGGGGCCCCTTAAACCTACACCTGGGTCGCAAGTCCCAGGCATTGTTTTCGCTCCTTTTCCTGCAACGCAATGGGCCCGGCACCCGCACGGTGAATCCATGGAATGCTAAGAAGCTTCGTTTCCGTCTCTATCTTAGTGAGTTGAGACAAACCTATTTATTTAATCTTTTAATGCATCTTTATTTTCTGAAATGGAATTGAAACTCTAACATGAAAATAATGAATTCATTAAAGACAATTACCGATGACGTCTTTTACACACGATAATAAAGGTAATGCAACAGCTTGAATAAATGAATTTTTCAATCAAATATATCGTTCGAAAGTTGTTTGAAACTTGAATGAGTAAACAGTGGGCAGGTATCGTATGAAATAACAGTCACCAATGAAAAAGACCAAAGTACTTCCAATATCTGCCACTCACAGGTGAAGTGCTTCTAGCAATTTCAATAGGAGGCATTCGCTCCAATTTTGTGTCCTATTCTTGTATGGAATAATTTTAAAGTTTGGTAACACTACTATCAATATTGATTTTGATCTTTTCAAAAGAAACACAAGTTAATTAGTCGGGTCTAAGTAATATTGCTAATACAATATTTTTCTAATCTACAATAACAATTACAATACTGTTCGAATCCATATTGTTTGTTAATTTTTAAATATTCAATTAAACTGTAAACGAAGCTCGATAAATGACAATTTTTTTGAAAATTTATAAAATATATTTGGTATAGAAGTATAGTTGGTAGTAAAATAGTATGTGGCGCTTAATATACTTGTACGTCCTTAAAAGATTGTTGTCATTTTAAGTTATACTTTTTAATTATATTTTTCAATAACAAAGAAAACCTAACTTTTGCATTAAAAATATCGTGATGATTGCATTAGCTTAAAACATTCATATGTATTTTAATTGGTGAAGTGGAGCTTTGATAGCACACAACACATACAATGAAACGACAAGAGGCGAAGCTCTAAGCTAGTGATAATTCAGTAATCACTTCTTCTTCTTCTCAGTTCTTATAATAATTTGTTAAAGAATTTATAAACTACCAAATAAAATAATATATATTAAGTACGTATTTTGTGGATATTACAATAATATAATAATTATTATATGTACAATAATTGATGTTTCTATTGAACTTAAAAGAAAGTACATGTATAAGAATATCTCACCGAAATAAATTTATTTGTACTGCGTAATATATATACTCCAAATTATTAATAGGTGGAAGATTTTGTATACATCTGTCGCTGGAGAATGGTTTCATGTATAATCTAAACGCCTGATTGTAACTTAGTTCTTTATACGATATACATCTGTATTTACTTGGCCTCGTTTCACCATAAGGTGTATATATAAATATATTGAGGCATATTGCTTATTCTATTCCACACTTACATTTCTACAGCTTGAAAATATTGAAATACGATATTCTTGTGCCTTTGTTACACAGTGTTATCATTTGTTACGTGGAAAAACATATTTTCAAACACATTTTTACGACTTAACAATTTGAATGTACTACAGTTAAATTAAAAGCATTATTCATATAATTTTCGATATTTTTTTAAGTCGTCTCAGTTCGAGTACGTAAAGTGATAAGATATAAGTACGTAAAGATATAAGTAGAATGTGTTGGGGAAATTGCTTACAGACGAGCTGATTTGATAAAGAGATAGAAATGTACTCCTGTTAATATACCTCGGTAATCGTATTATTCAAATACTGCATTATTTATTTTCAATAAATTCAAAATAAAAAGTAGTTTTTTATTAAATAATTGTTCAAATGTTGTGGTTAAAGTTAGGGTTATACTAAATAAGCTTACCATATAAGGAACAGCAAGATTAGAAAATTACAAGTTATATAAGAAGTTCAGGAGTTAAAAATAAAGTTCATGTTATCGAATTATATTTTATGGTCCACAATGGTCGGTCCAAAATGGTCCAGGTAAGGAATAATAACCAAATCTTTATTAAACCTATTTCTATTTCTCAAATAAATATAAATTTAAGTGATATATTCGATTTATGATCACATCACATCACATCGTAAGTAAGGAATTGCACAATTGCACTAAACAATGAAATTAATGACTTATCTAATTACGAATCAATAGCTATCCATATCGACTTTGCTCTATTTGATTGCTTCATTTGAAATATATCTATTGAAGTCTAATCGATTGGGGCCATTGTCTTACTTATACCATGAACTTTATACATTGGATTTTGACGAAATAATAAGTTCTAATGAAGTAAGTTTTCTGAGCGTCCTTTTTGCAGTTCAAAGTTGGCTCCAATTCCAAGCACAGTTTTTTGAGTAGTTCACAAATATATTTCTTAATTTGAGTGTACTGACTTTTTATCCGTTATTTTGTATATAGGTTGCTCTTTAACGACACAGTAATGGTCAAATAAATCGGGAATTTAAAAATCTGAATTACTGAATACCAACATTGATTATTACGTTTCTATAAAGCACCTTATTTACGATATTGTAGAATTCGTACAGTATTATTAGACAAAGCATCCTTAAGGTCGTCTCTACATATAAAACAAAAATATTAAAAATTAAAAATAGAAAATCGTGTCACACGTGTTGTTGACAATTTTATGAAATCTGGTAAACAAAGTTATAATATAATAGTCTTATTATTTTACAATATCCTGGTTTTATTTTTTTTAATAAACAATTTCCTTGTTAACCTTTTTGCTAGGTAAAAAAAATAGTGATATAAATAGTCAATCACAACTTTCGACAGATCCGTCAAGTCTATTAAAAACAGCGGATTTGGTTGGATTAACACTAGAGTTGTTATTCTGGAACACGAGATTTAAATTATTCTTCCTGATTTTGAAAGACATCTACATTTATATCCTGATCCGTGAGACGTTGAATTGTATTGTTAAAGTGTAAATAGTGAAATTGAATATTTTGTCTAAGGGCCTCCCTTGGACAAAAAAAAAAAGAAACCTTGGACAAGAAAGAAAAGAATATATATTATGATTATGATGATCAAACTGAATATTTTATTACTGATATGTTTATCACTAACCGAAGTTATTAGTATCAGTACTTGTTGATATGAATAAAATTATAAACTGTAAAAAACAACTTTCTTATAACGTTTTTTCATATTGTGAATGTTACAAGAAGATAAGCTTTATGATAACTGCAGAATAAAAACCGAAATGTTCATGTGTAAAATATTATAAACTTAGTTATTGTAATTTAAAAAGTACTTTATTACCTTACTTTATTATATATATATATATATTTATGTAAATAATTTAAAATATTAATATTTTTGTATTTTGTATTTAGAATTAAAACTATAATTGTATGTTGAAATAAAATGTATATTTATAATATGTAATATAATATGAACAAATGCGGCGTTGGGAACCGCCAACCAACACGCCATGTTCCGAACGGCGGAAGGTGGAGGACGGAGCTACAAATAGCTACGTGGAATGTAAGAGGAGGAATGGAACAGAAGATGAATGAATTATTAGATGTGATGGATGACAAAGATCTGGATGTTATTTGTGTGTCTGAGACCAAGCGAAAAGGCAATGATACGACCGATTTACCTGACAACCGGGTCGCTTTCTGGGCTGGGGTTCCAGAGGGTGAGCGAGGTTGCCAAGGTGTAGGCGTATTATTGTCCTCTCGAATGGTTAATGCAATGGTAGAATACAAGGCGATTAACCCGAGGCTTCTTTGGGTTCGCTTTAAGCTGGGGATAACAAGAGTATTCTTGTTAGCCATGTATGCGCCAGTATCCTCAGCTCAAATGAGCGAGCTCGAGGAGTTTTGGGAGAATGTCAGGGATGTTCTAAGTAGTGTCAGAGATAATGAAAAGTTGATAGTATGTGGAGATATGAATGGATGGGTTGGAACCGCGCGAAGCGGTTACGAAAGCGTGCTAGGCAAATATGGTGATAAGAGGGTAAATGAGGCTGGAAAGCTTATTTTGGAATTTTGTAAGGAGAAAAATTTGTTTGTGGCAAACACGATGTTTGATCACAAACAAATTCACATGTACACATGGGAGCGAGCGGAAGAAAGAAGTATGATTGATTTATTCCTAGTGGACCAGCGTATTCGAAGTCAAGTTATGGACACGCGAGTGTTCAGAGGTGCTGATCTGGGAACGGACCACTATCTAGTCGTTGCTAGAATAAGAGGTTTGTTCGCAGGTTGGCGCAGCCGCACGACGTGTCCAAGCTTGGCGTCGAATTATCGCATAAGAAGCTGGAAGCTTCAGGATCCACCGATCAGAGAGGAATATCAAGAGAGGGTTTCCAAGAAGCTTGAAAGCTGGAAATGAAAGTGTTGAACTATGCTGGCAGAACCTTAGGAATGGTATGGTGAAAGTAGCGACAGAAGTATGTGGTAAAAGGAAAAGAGGTTTTAGTAAAAAGCGCGATGAATGGTGGGATGATGAAGTGAAAGACGCTGTAGAGTTAAAGAAGAAAGCATGGCTGGATTATAAAGCCTCTGGTAAGGATAAAAGTATGAGAGAAATAAGAAAAAGAGCGTACAAGCTGCAAAAGCACAAAACGAAAGCACTTATAAAGATGAAGCGTGAAAATTCTAAGAGAGAAAGGGATGAAAGGTTGACGAACAACTTCCGGGAAAACACGAAGCTTTTCTGGCGAGAAGTTAGTGGTTCCCGGGGTTGTTCGGTAACCTGTAGAATGAAAGGGGTGTTTTCGAAAAGCGGTGAAATTTTAACTGAGCAAGCACACGTTTTGCAGCGGTGGGCGGAATTCTATAAGGAGATGTATGAACGTGAGGACGCCTCGGTCTTGACTACCAGCGTAATGCTGAGTCAAGATGTAGCCGATGGTGAAATCAGTTTAGAAGAAGTAGAGAACGTGATTCGAAGTCTGAATTGTGGTAAGGCTGCGGGAGCAGATGAAGTTACTGCCGAGATGATCAAATATGGTGGGCCACGCGTCTGGGACTTTTTCTGGTTTTTATGCAATTTATGCTGGAAATCTGGGGAGGTCCCAGACGATTGGCGAAGTGCAGTCATCGTACCTTTGTATAAAGGCAAAGGTTCACAGATAGACTGTGCAAGCTATAGGGCCATCAGTTTGATTAGCTTGGGCGGTAAAGTTTATGCTAAAATTTTAGCGAGAAGAATGCAAGAGAGATCTGAAAGGCTGTTGTGGGAGGCACAAGGAGGTTTTAGACCTGGAAGAGGGTGTATAGATCAGATCTTTTCCCTCCGCATGATCACGGAAAAGTTTTTGGCCCTAAACCAAAAGGTTTTCTGTGCTTTTGTGGATTTGGAAAAGGCGTTTGACAGGGTTGTGAGAAAGAAGTTATGGGAGATACTGCCCCGATACAATGTGAACGGACCCTTGCTACAGGCTGTAAGGTCTCTTTACCGAGATCACTCAGCCTGTGTGCGAGTAGGAGCTGGCATGTCGCCCTGGTTTGACATCCAATCGGGTGTTAAGCAAGGTTGCGCTATGTCAGCTTGGTTGTTCAATTTGTATTTGGATAGTTGTCTCCAAGGAGTGAAAGATAGTGACATGGGAGTGAAAGTAGGTGACCTTAAGGTCAATTGCTTACTATATGCAGATGATGCAGTGCTCATTGCATCATCAGAATGCAATTTGCAGGCATTGGTCACCACTCTGAAAGATGGGTGTGAAATTAATAGTCTTAACCTGAATGTAGATAAGACGAAGGTTCTGATATTTGAAAGAAATGAAGAAAGAACAGAATGTAAGATCAACGTGAATGATAAGATAATAGAACAAGTGAATGAAGTGGTATATTTGGGAAGTATGTTTAGCAGAGACGGAAGATACGAAATGGATGTGGAAAGGCGTATTGCTGCTGGTAACAGAGTCAATGGTGCTTTGACTGCATTGTTGAAACGGCAAAACGTCAGTATAGCTGCACGTTTGGCTGTACACAATGCAGTTTTGCTACCGACACTGTTATACGGCAGCCAAACGTGGGTAACACAGAAGAAGAATGTAAGAAAGATGAATGCTGTGGAGATGCGATCTCTTCGCAGAATATGCGGAGTCAGTCTAGCTGATCGAATCCGCAATGAAGAGATCCACAGAATGGCAGGTACTAGCGAAGATGTCACGGTGAGAATGAAGAAGAACGTGCTCAGGTGGTTTGGGCACGTTGAACGAATGAGTGATGAAAGAATGGTAAAAAAGATTTATATGGGAAAAGTGAGCGGTAAGAGAGACAGGGGGAGGCCTCGAGTGACCTTCGAAAATACAGTAGCTACGATACTGGAGGAAGGTCACGTAAAAAGCATGAGGACCCCCCGGAGGGCATGTATGAAGAAGTTGATGTCTGTGGCCGAGGCGAAAGAGGTATGCAGAGACCGTAGCGTTTGGCGCTCCGTCGTCTCTGGCTACCCCGCAAGGGATATGGGGTGAAGGTGAAAAAAAAAAAAAAAAAAAAAAAAAAAAAAAAGATAGATAGATGTTAACTTTGATGTTATTAATGACGAGTCGTGAATTAAATTCTGAATGATCGACCCTTCAATTGTTCGCAAGCAAGTTATATTCATATTCATATTTATTTGGTAATATTTTTGGTTTACAATGTTCTTAAAACTATTTCCAAAAATATAAATTTGCCGGTTAGGGCGTCCCAAATCAGTCGTCAAATGTATTATTTACACTTTACTACATTAATTAACATTCTCTTATGAAACGTTGATAACTATATCAATTAAAATATTCAAATCATTATAATTAAACTGAAATGTCAAAAATGTTAAAAAAATAAATAAATAAAAAAAAAAGTAAAAGTAAAAGTAAGTAAGTATAAGGATAAGGATCAAACTGAGATCATGTAGGATTGACTATAATGTCAATATAAATATAGTATGTCATATTATTTATTATAATTAATTGAATTGAATGTATTATTTTAATAAATGTATACACGATAGTTAATCATCTATTGATTCCAACTAAAATAAACACTTAACACATTTTTATAAGGTAGGATTACAGCTGTTATGTTTTTTTTTAAACATTTAATTGTTTACTTTTTAAGTATTTCTTCTTTGTAAAAGAAGTATTATTTATATTGAACTTAGTTAAGAAAAGATTTTGTTACATTCTGCTTACTTACATTTCAGTAATTCGTAAATAAATTTGAAGAAAATGTTTTCTGTTTTCCCCGTTTTTCTTTTCATTACAATTTTTTTTTTGTTTTTTTTATTAGATGAATCTTAATATTTAATAATAGTAAAATATTAAGAATTTACTGTACAAACTTGTTGAAGTTGTCTCCAGTTTAATATTATTAAAGTCATTTATAATGAATATATATTTTAAAAAAATCGATACATGTTAAAATAACCTACATTTTAAATTACAGTAATAAATGTCTTTTCTATTTTCAGATATTTATCTTTTTCGCTATTTGGACACTGTTATAATCGCCATGATGAGGGTATTAATTTCCGTAACTGTATTTTTTTAATATTACTTTCTTCACATAATTATATGGTAATTTAAAGTGTGATTATCTTTATTTTCAGAATTGCTAGTCATTTTATAAAGCATGGTGTAAAAAATATGTTTAATATCATTTATGTAAAATAACATAGTTATTTGTTATTTATATTACAAGAATAAGAGTTTTTTACAACGAAACTCCTAAAATGTAGTCTTGGAGAAATTGACTTTACTACCTAAAGTTTGTAGAGATAACTTAGTATTACCTATAAAATAGTTTGTGAAACATTAAAGTTACTAGTGACGCGAAGAAAGAAATACCATTTTTTAATACACTACTATATTTTTTATTTAGATGTTACACAGAAAGGGTTGAGATCATTTATTAAGCGTCACAAAACAAGGGACTGCAGAATTCACACTGTATTATTCCTATTTGTAAATGTTAGTTCTAGGACATTCGCGTATTTCCTTTCCTTCCAAATTACATTAAGTGTACCTTCATTAATTTAGTTTAATATTTTATATGAAAAAATTATTTCATAAAACTCATTATACTGTTGCTTACAGAAATGAAAATTAAAGTATATGACACTTTAATGTTAGAAGTGATGTTATCTCACGAATATTTATCATTTGCTGAGATATAATAAAGCTTTTCTTTAGCATACATTAGTATGTAATTAAATAGTTTTAATTACCATTCATATCGAGGCGATTCTTTTCAAATGTAAGACATTTCTAAAAACTAGAAAAGAATAAAACAATTCAGCATTATAGTTGTAAAAAAGTATTACAAATATCGGTTTTTATAGCATCTTGTCAGATCCAAACGATCAGAAAGTCAATATGTTTTAATATATTTTATTTTAAAATAATAATTGTAATATTTTTGTTATTTGGTATTTTTTGTAATAAAATCGTGTTAAAAATAAGTAGATCCATCTATGGAATCTACCTAATATCGTAAGAAGTTTCATCTATATTTTAAAAATGTCTTGATAGCCTTCGCGACGCTATGTTACATGTTACACCCTTAGTGGCAGAACAATTTGTAGAATACTATATGGTATGTATCTTTATTGCGATATATCAATTTCACGGTTCGAATAATAACTGTGGTGAGTGCGGTTGCTTGCGGTTCTCTCTTATATCGGCGGGAAACTAGTACAACTGTAATTTATAAGCCGTGTTAGATGTGGTCGACATGTTGACATTATCAATTTTGTAATCGTTTTCAAATCTGTAGGTGGTAGAGCCTAGCTGTAGTTATCCGACTACAGCTCGTATTGGGCTGGCTCGACCGGGGAAGGACCACCCTCTCACAGAAGACCGACGTGTAGTAATCAAATTCATTTTGCCGTGCATGTTCCGTCGGTGAGTGAGAGAATCCGGAAGCCAAACCTCCCCCCCGCGCCAAACATGAAAGCGATGCCAAAAACAAAAATACCCCAGGAGGGTACCGGCTTTGATGAAGCCGGGGACCCCCTTCCCGAGCAAAATCGGGGAAATGATTCTCGGATTTTGCTCGGGCTGCCCGTCGTATCTGGGGCGGGCAAAGTATCACCTTTTGTGTTGTTTGAGGGCAAACGACGAGTCAATGCAGCGGCACCCCGACCCACTCTAAATGTGGACTTTTGCAACATCCGGGGACTTCATTCCAACTTGAACACCGTCCACTATCATCTGGAGACGGCGCAGCCGGCCTTGTTGTTTCTGACGGAGACGCAGATATCTCAACCTAGCGACACAGCGTACCTGTCATACCCCGGGTATAAACTAGAACACCATTTTATACCACACGCCGGGGTATCTGTGTTCGTAAGGGAGGATATCTGCTACCGTCGCCTTCAGGTTTTTGAAGGTCGGGACCTGTCTATACTCTGGCTACGCGTGGACATGGACGACCATGTCAGAGTCTACGCGTGCCTCTACAGGTCCCATAGTGGTAATGCAGAAACGGATCAACTCTTGGGCCATGTTCAGGTGAAGATTGACGATCTGCTTTCACAGACTCCCTCCGCCGAAGTCGTAGTCCTAGGGGACTTTAATGCGCACCATGCCGATTGGCTAGGGTCACGTGCCACCGACTACGCGGGGAGATCTGTGTTTGACTTTGCTCTGGCAAATGGTCTGTCCCAGCTGGTAAAGACGCACACTCGTCTACCGGACGTGGACAGCCACACGCCCTCTTTGTTGGATCTTCTGCTGACTACACATCCAGAAAAGTACCAGATCACTGTCGAGGCTCCCTTAGGTTCCTCTGATCACTGTCTGGTACGGAGTGTAGTGCCCATTCAACGGTCGGCTCGCACAACACCTGCGACTCGACGCGTTTGGCACTACAAGCCAGCGGATTGGGATGGAATGCGGTCCTTTTTTGCATCCTACCCATGGGGGCCGATTTGTTTCCCTTCCAATGATCCTAGTGACTGCGCTGCGGCTGTAGCTGATGTGATACTTCAGGGCATGGAACTATTTGTACCAAGCTCTGTGGTACCACTTGGTGGCAGATCGCGGCCTTGGTTTGATGCGTCTGTCAGGGCTGCAGCAGCTGGCAAACGGCAGGCTTATCAAGCTTGGGTCAATGCGTTAGTCACTAAGGATCCGAACTCTAGAGTTCTGAAGAGGAAATATAATCGTGCCTCCAGATTCTTCAAACGGCAAATCGCTAGAGCAAAGTTCAAGCATGTCGTCAAAATTGGGGATCAGCTAGCAAAGTACCCGCCTGACACGCGCAAATTCTGGGCGCTTTCAAAGGCCACTCTGGGAAACTTTAGCCAGCCGTCCCTACCGCCGTTGCACATGGGGAATGACTCTCTGGCCCACACGGCAAAAGAGAAAGCCGATCTCTTGGGCACTCTTTTCGCCTCCAACTCGACTTTGGACGACCAGAAGACACCGCCTATCATCCCGCGGTGTCAGAGCTCAATGCCGGAAATAGTTTTTCGGCAGAAAACTATTAGGCAGTCTCTATTTTCCTTGGACGTTCATAAGTCGAGTGGGCCGGATGGCATGTCTCACTTGGTGCTACGAACGTGTGCCCCTGAGTTGACTCCAGTGCTAACGCGTCTATTTCGGTACTCCTACCTTAAAGGCGTAGTTCCGGTCACATGGAAGCGTGCCCTTGTCCATCCGATCCCTAAAAAAGGTGATAGCTCGGAACCAGCTAACTACAGACCTATCGCCATTACCTCTCTGCTCTCCAAAGTAATGGAGAGCATTATCAATAAACAGCTCCTAACCTACCTCGAGGATCACCAGTTGGTCAATGACCTCCAATATGGCTTTCGCCATGGTCGATCGGCTGGTGATCTTCTGTTGTATCTTACACACCGTTGGGCAGCTGTTATGGAAAGCAAGGGAGAGGGTCTGGCAGTTAGTCTGGATATGGCGAAAGCCTTCGATCGTGTATGGCACAAGAAGCCCTTCTTTCGAAGCTACCTTCCTATGGGCTTCCCGAGAGTTTATGCAAGTGGATCACCAGCTTCCTCAATGGGCGGAGCATACAGGTCGTTCTCGACGGTTCGACGGAACGCTGGTGTACCCTAAGGCTGCGTGCTATCCCTGTAAACTCTGTTCCTCCTGCACATCAATGATATGTTGGATATCTCCAACATACATTGTTATGCGGATGACAGCACTGGGGATGCGGTATATTCCGGCCGTGCAGGTCTCACTCGGGAAAACGTCGACGAGTGCCGAAAGAAACTTGTGTCTTCTATAGAGACTTCCTTGGGGATAGTCTCTGAGTGGGGTGAACTAAACCACGTTCAATTCAATCCCGAGAAGAAACAAGTTTGCGCGTTTACCACTAAGAAAACCCCATTTGTCGTATCACCGCTCTTCGAGAGCACTCCTCTTATTGCCTCGCCAAGTATCAAAATACCGGGTCTCGACATTTCGAGCGACTGTCAGTTTTGTGGTCATCTGGAGAGCAAGGCCAAGTTGGCCTCGATGAAATTGGGAGTGATCAATAGAGCGAGGCAGTACTTCAAACCTGGCCAAAGATTTGCGCTCTATAAGGCGCAGGTTCGGCCACACATGGAGTACTGTTCTCATCTCTGGTCCGGATCACCCCAATATCAGCTTCTACCATTTGACCGCGTACAACGGAGAGCCGTTCGAATTGTCGGGGACCCGGTGTTCTGCGAACGGCTGGACTCTTTGGCATTGCGTAGAGACGTGGCTTCTTTGTGGATGCCTGCCGCCGAATTTCATCACCGCACAGCGCGCCATCGCCTCCAATACCATCCTTACCACCTGGATGCGTGGCGATCCTCCACTGTGCGGTTCTCAAGGACATTTTTTCCACGTACCACTCGAATGTGGAACGAACTCCCTTCGGCAGTATTTCCAGATCGGTACGACATGGGTACCTTCAAAAAAGGCGTTTATTCCTACCTACAAGGCCGGCAACACTCTTGTAAATCCTCGGATGTTGCAAGAGTTCATGGGCGGCGGTGATCACGTCCATCCGTGACCCGCCAGCTCGTTTGCCCTCCTCTTACATAAAAAAAAAAAAAAAAAAAAAGAAGTAGACGTCTTTTTTGAAAGTACCCATGTCGTACCGATCTGGAAATAATAATAATCATTGGAAGGGAAACAAATCGGCCCCCATGGGTAGGATGCAAAAAAGGACCGCATTCCATCCCAATCCGCTGACTTGTAGTGCCAAACGCGTCGAGTCGCTGGTCTTGTGCGAGCTGGGCGTTCAATGGGCACTACACTCCGTACCAAGCAATGATCAGAGAACCCTAAGGGAGCCTCGACAGTGACTTGGTACTTTCCGGGATGTGTAGTCAGCAGAAGATCCATCAAAGAGAGGCATATCCATGTCCGGTAGACGAGTGTGCGTCTTTACCAATTGGGGCAGACCATTTGCCAGAGCAAAGTCAAACACAGATCTCCCCGCGTAGTCGGTGGCACGTGACCCTAGCCAATCGGCATGGTGCGCGTTGAAGTCATAACTTTAGATAAAAACTTCAAGTGGAACCCACATCTCTCAGTATTGGGAGGCAAACTCAGTTTGGCCGTCTTTTCAATTAAATTAACGGACGTTAATAGGACTCGAATCGTTTTTTTTAGTTATTTTCATAGTATTTTTTCTTATGGTATTTTACGAGGGGCAAATTAATGCTATATTAAATAAGTCTTATTATAATATTCAAGAGTTTTTAGTTGACCGAAATGTGCGAACGTAGATTGTTGACTCATTTACGGGGTAAATATTATAATGTATACATGAAGCATAGCAGAGCATAGCAGCAACAGCACCGACCTAGTGGTAACTTACTCACGGACTTAGTACACTGACCTTTTTTAATGTAATAACTGACGATTCAAAAGTAAGTGCATATGTCTACTTGAATAATGATATTTTAAATTTTAATTTAAATTTTTGGGTGATTTAATAATGGTATATCCATTTTGTTTAATATTGAAATCATTTGCACAAACAATAAATTTAGTTATACGTTTAGTGCAGTAATTTTTATTGGAAAAGGTTTCTATGAATTCTTTTAAGAGTCCTTACTAACATTTCTTTAGTTCTGTATGCTATTGAATCACGTTTAAGTACGAATATTTAAATATTTACACATACAGTTCCTTCTAAATATATTCAGGTTCAAATTCAATAGTTAATGAAGTAGCGCATTTCCTCGTTCTAACTAATTAATTATATTATATCAGGTTGGAGTATTTTAGATGTCCTAATCCATGCTAATTAACATTTAATTGATGTGCAAAGTGGTCTATTTTTTTTTCTAATATCTTTACTTTTTAGGGACTTTTTTTTCAACTAAAATACGTCAGCCCCATTGCAGCCGAACTTATAAATATATATACTTAATAGTTATAAAATTTAAAGGTTCATTAAAGATATGGAGAAGGATATATTACCTAACAAGTTCAAGAAGTACTTAATAGTGGGAAGGTGTTTGAATTTTAATTCCAGTAAAACTTTGAGTATATGTTTCAAGTTCCTTAATTTTTGCTATCTATTAAGCATTACAAATTCTGCTGTTGTAATAAGGCCAGTTATTACGAAACTGTGCTCTAAGTTGCACATAAGTTGAATAACAATGATAATTGTCTTAATGATCTTTGTTATAAACCGCCAAAATAAACTTCTCTTTTCTAATTGAATTAATAAATTAGACTAAATATATAATTTGTCTAATAATTATTAGGTTTATTCCGCCTCTTAAGAAGTATTTAATTAAGTAATTCAAAAGAATTTTGGAATCAAACATGAGCTTCAATCGTCCCAAAATATTGTGTTATAGGCCGGTGAAAATTGAATTTCCTCTTTATTTTGATAGCACTCTTTCAGAGCAAAGTATAAAACTCTACGTCGTTTAAATATTAGTTGAAATAATGTTGCTTTTATAAAAGAGAATTCGGACTAAGGCATTGAAATTATTAAATAATTTGGAGTTATCTTCGTTGGAGGAAATTAAGTATTTGATAAATCGTTTATGGTTTCAATTATTTCTACCAATTCGAATGTAGAAATAATGGTTTACACTCTTTATATATTAATTATTTTGTTATAAACATCAAAAGATAATAAATCGGTTATTTGTCATTTTATGGAGGACAATTCACTACCAATGGATGAAACATTTTTTTTGGCAACTAGATCTATTGTTCTATTGTTGTTGATCTATCTATTAACAACGCCAAAAGTGTTACTGTATTTAATAATTGGACAATTATCAACTTCCTAATTGATTTTAGATTTCAAAGGAAAACATTATTATATAGACGTAAAATGAATTGTAACACGTTATAACACGTTAAACAAAGATATGAAAGTTAGATATTTTATTAATATCTTCTTTAAGTAAGGCTTATAACAACATACATGCTTTTCATAAAAAAAGATTTCTTTCTTTTATTTTTATGTAAAAAATTGTCACCTCTTTGTGGATGGATTTTTAAACTTGACATAAAGAGCAGAGTGTCATGTAAAGAAAACTCCTTGAATATATGACAGCGTATTTAAAAAGTCACTCTTCACGAATTGCACTTCCATAAATAAAAATAGTTCCCTTAAGAATAAACACAAAGTAATATATAAATTAATCAGTCCGACAATTTTTTTATCTGCAAGTTCGCGGCAAAACAAAAAAACCGCCCTAAAAACAAGGCCTAAAAACAAAGCAAACAGCTGACACAAGCAATACAGCCAAACATGTGTTTCCATAAATACAAATCATAACACTCGGATATCACAGTTCAGTTAATATTTGTATTGTAAATAGATTGAAATAAGCTTAACATATTTGTGGAAAATTTATAGTTTAATATAGATTAAATTATATACAATTTAATCCTATACGAATTTATGAATTATAATAAAGTAAAGCCTTGACCTAATAAAAAATCAATAAATATGTAATAAAAGAAATGAATTTACAGATATAATATTTATGAATATGAAGAATAAAGTTTCAGTAGCGTTGTTAAAAATATATTCATTTGTAAATCAAAAGAATAACGTCGATAAATATATACGTTAGGCTTTACAATCGACAAATAGTCTTAGTCTTCTTAGTCTCTAGTAGATATACTCTTTCATCATTTTCAATACAATTACAAATCAATGAGTTATCTGAATGACTCAAAACTCTTCAAATGGATGGGACTCGCAATCACACAACTTACTATATAATTCAGGAAACCGTCACACAAACAAAATGTCAACAAAATTAAATGGGGCCAAACTGGAAATAACAAATATATAAATAAAGCCAATTATTTTAGTACTGTAAAAACGATGCGCTAAGGACAAAAGAGAATGTAAAATTCTATGACTAAATATTGCAATAAAACAACGCAGACTGCATTCAAATATTTGAAATGATTTAAAGTTATCTTTAAATAATTATGAACATTTAATAACCTATGTTTAAATAATACAATATCTGAGTATAATTTTCTTTATATTTCAAGGAATATAGAACATTAATCTAATAATATTCAATTACTAAAGTTAAAATATTTATTTAAAGACATATAAATAACAAGTCTCGTGTCTTCAGACTTGATAATCAACGATCATTATTCGACTAGTAATAAAAAATTTCGGTGACACACATATTTAAAAGATTTTAGATATAAATTAAATAATTTTAAATGTATTTAAACAAGAAAAGGTAATAGATAGAACATTAAAATTTAGATGCATTTATCTAGACATAATTTCTCTCACCATGTAAATTCTTCTACCAAAATATCACGACGAATTTTAGTTCATACTAGCTTTTGCCCGCGACTTCGTCCGCGTTTCCGTCGTTTTTCGAAAAAAAATTAGCAGATGTCCTCCCTCATAGTTTTGACGTAACAGGCAGATTCACTTTCGTATTTTAGAAGGGCAATAGTAATATAATATGCCAATCCACAAAACTGTTGAAAAATATAAGTAACCGCAGAATATTATAATATACCCACGCTATACCCACGACTCGGTCAGCGTGTAACTCCTTGTTTTTTATTAAGATAATATATTGCTAATATTTTTAGATCAAATTAAAATGTTTCAGCGCAAAGCTTCTGGGTAGACTATGTTAAGAGTCGACCCGTCCGGCACGTGAACGTAAAGATTCCTAGAATTGCTAACCCGGGAAAGAGCGACGTATAATTGACCATGCGAGAAACAGCTAACACCGAGATCTACTCCAGCAACACGAAAAGTCTGCCCTTGAGCTTTATTGATAGTCATGGCATAGCACACCGATACTGGGAATTGCGTTCTTTTAAATTGGAATGGAAAATTATTTGGTATTATGGGAATTCTGGGAATAAAGACAGTTTCTCCTGCACCGCAACCTGTTAAAATTTGAGCCTCGATTACATTTTGTTGCAACTGGGTTACTTTTAGCCGAGTTCCATTGCAAAGTTGAGGTGGTCTTAAATTTCGGAGCAGAATTATCGGTATGCCAATTTTTAAACAAATTATATGAGAAGGTAGTCCAGGCATACTTAAAGAATTTAAAAATTCTATCGGGTAATTAGTGGCTTCTTGTTCATCAACCATTCTATTTATTGAACTATAAACTTTGCTTTCTCCCTGTATATTAGACAGTATTTTATTATTAATTTCAGATGCCTGGTCATTGCAGTTATATCAAGTATGAAAAGAGGTAAGTCACCCGGCCATGATGGTCTCAGCATCGAGCATTTGCAACACGCAGGTGAACATCTACCTCGAATACTATCTATGTTTTTCAACTTGTGTATGAGTCATTGTTATTTACCTGATGAACTTATGTATACCATAGTTGTGCCAATTGTAAAAAATAAAACGGGTGATGCATCTGATATTAATAACTACAGGCCAATATCTCTAGCGACTATCATGGCCAAGGTGCTGGACAGTCTGCTTGACAAACAATTACTTAATAATATTAAACTTAATGATAATCAGTTCGGTTTTAGACCAGGGCTATCCACAGAGAGTGCTATTTTATGCCTTAAGCAGACTGTCCAGTACTACACTAGTAGGCAGACGCCGGTTTTTGCTTTTTTGGACCTCTCCAAAGCTTTTGATTTGGTCAATTATGAGGTTTTATGGCAGAAACTTCAAAATGAAACCACGTTACCACGTGAAGTTATCGATTTCTTTTGTTATTGGTACAACAACCAACTCAACAGTGTAAAGTGGCAGGAATCCTTTTCTAATGTATATCGGTTAGAGTGCGGGGTGAGACAGGGGGGCCTGAGCTCACCTCGGCTTTTCAACCTTTACGTGAATCGTCTGATAGGTGAGCTCAATAACAGCGGCGTAGGGTGTCATGTGGACGGTGTTAGTATTAATAACATTAGTTACGCCGACGATATGGTGTTGCTGAGCCCATCGATCAATGCGTTAAGAAAATTAGTAAAAATGTGTGAAACATATGGTGAGGCACAAGGACTCAAGTACAATGTAAAGAAAAGCGAAATCATGGTTTTTAAGGCTGGAACAAAGGGTTACACATCTATACCCAAAGTGTCGCTGTGCGGATTACCGGTTCGTAGGGTAACCAGTTTTAAGTACTTGGGTCATTGGCTAACAGAAAACTTGTGTGACAATAAGGATATCGATAGGGAGCGAAGGTCACTGTCAGTTCGCTGTAACATGCTGGGTCGCAGATTTGCACGATGTACTGACCATGTGAAAATAACGCTATTTAAGACCTATTGCCAATCATTTTACACGTGTAATTTGTGGACAAATTACAGCTTGCGTGCTTACAGTGACCTCCGCATACAATATAATAATGCGCTCAGGATACTGTTGCGGCTGCCGTGGCGCTGCAGTGCCTCGCTGATGTTCGCGGAAAGACGCATTAATGACTTCAAAGCTATTATGCGTAATAGAAGCGCATCGTTACTAAAGCGTTTCCGCGGCAGCCGTAATAGTATTTTAAAAATATTTGTTGATAGATGGGAGAGTCCAATGCTGCAACATTTAGTAATTGCTGTTTTAATTTGTTAATTTTTGAATTTTTGATTTATAATACTAACACTAGTCTTTAAGAATAATTGTTACTAACAAAATATGGGCTTGTCCCGAAATAAACGTTTATTATTATTATTATTGCGAGGAGTCAAAATGGACCTTTCGCAAAGCCAAGAATTGTCCCTATTTAATATAATTGTTATGTCACCGTAAACCGAAGATATAAGATGTTGTTGGGATTGCACTATACAACATAACTCAGGTGTCAGAATAAGTTTTCCTTGGTGTAGTTGTGGATAGGTACCTTCACCAATCTTCAATAATGTATCAGAAAATTCACGATTATCTGCGTTGTCTCCAGTTCTCACTCGCATATTTATAGTCAAATGCACCGATTGTATATCACGCCACAAATAAGAGCTTTTCAGGCAAGCCCTAATCTCATCAGCTCGGGTTCCCCGTGGTATTACCGGTAAGGTTTGTCGGAAATCACCACAAAATAAAACCGTAATACCGCCCATTGGTCGATCATTTTGTCTTATGTCCCTTAGAGTTCTGTCTACTGCTTCTACTCCTTTTCGATGGGCCATCGTACATTCATCCCATACGATTAAATTACACTCACGCAATACCTTAGCTTTGTCGCTATTTCTTGAAATACTACAGGTTGGACTTTCCGTGCGATCTAAATTAATTGGTATTTTAAACATAGTGTGAGCAGTCTTACCTCCTGGTAGCAATGTTGCAGCTATACCTGATGAAGCCACGGCAAGAGCGATTTTACGCTGATTTCGAACATAAGCTAATATTAATTTAGTCAAAAAAGTTTTCCCAGTTCCTCCAGGTGCATCTAAAAACCATATTGTTCCTAAATTATTCTGCACACTCTCGCACACGCGATCATAGACTAAGCGTTGTTCTGCAGTCATCATTGGGACACCGTTTTCTAATGTTACCAGCAGTTCCATTGGGTTGTAACCAATCTCTGCGGAATATTCCCTATTGGTAACCTCTCCGACTGAGGTTGGCGTTGGCAAACCATATTCACAAAGTGATTTACCGCCTACTGCTGTTAAGTCTTCCTGAAGAGCTAATAAGCACTGATTTATAGCCAGACCTCGAAAATTATCATTAGTTGCGCCTTCATTATTGTGAGATAAATTCCGAAGAAAGTCTTCTGCAAATTTTTCTTTATATTTTTCCCATAATTGGACAGGATCAGATAAATTACAAAATGTGAGTAATGTTACAAATAAATGGCGTAACCGTCGTGGATTATCACTAACACAGGATTCTGCTAAAGCGTCATCCCAATGTTGATCATTTTCAAGCAAATGACGCGCTTGGCAAGCTGCATGATAAGTTGGATAAACAACATCGTCTACTTTTCTCAAATCTATAAATGATGTTGGTCCTCGCACTGTATGTAATAATAATCTCAAATAAAAACACTCTGCGTTGTTAGGATGAACAGTATACACTCTACCAAGAACATGTTCTTTGAAAATACCTGTCTCGCCATCTACAGGCCTGCCTCGGCGTCTACGGTTAAAGACACCTCGTTGTTTATCGTAGGTATAATACGATGGAACTTCTTCATACAAAAGAGACTTTGCGAAATTATCAGTTTGGCAAAGTCGAAAGAATGCCAATAAAGTTGTTTGTCTAGGGTTCTCTAATCGTTCTGTAACATTTTCGGCGTTAAAATATATACGTTGACCGCCTTCCAGATGAACATCCAGATGGGTCACAGGTGGATATCTTTTGTGAATATTAAAACTTAAGATCCGCCACACAGCTTCTGAAGAGCTGATATATCTGCCTGACTGAAATCTAGTAACTTCATCATGTTCATTTCTTAACGCAAACGTAGCTTGGTCACTGCCCTTGTTAATGTACTTACAAATATATTTAATTGATTCTACACTATTACACATTTCTACATTTATGTGAGCTTGAAATGCTCTGGACAATACAGGCGAATACGGAACGACCCACCTATTATCTAAAGTAACCTGTTGTCCAGACATTCGCTTTTCAACAGTAAAACCACCATTGTCTCTTGAACGGCGACGATATAATGGGTATCCATCATGTCCTGTTACAGTTTCATCCACTAATGCTTTTGGATACCTTTTAGTGCAACGACCGTCTTGCATGCAAGGAGCATTTGCGTTAAATGCACCACATGGACCATGTATCATATGAGTTTTAACAATGTCGTATAACAGGGGATCTGCAGTCGGATCTGGAATTTCAGCACTGATTAATCTGTCTACATCATTAGGTCGAACCTTATCTTTTAACCAAAGCAAGATATGTGCGTGAGGTAAGCCGCGTTTTTGCCACTCAACACTATACATATAACACAATACTTCTCCAAAAATGTTATCTTTGGTAAGAAGATCTATCATTGATTTTAATTTTAAATGAAACACTCTTGCAATAATATCATGGCGGTCATGCGGTGCCTGACCCTCAAGAAGCTCCCGAGTGATTTCATCCCACTTGGGATTGGTAGTTACAGTAACAAATAAGTCGGGACGTCCATATTTTCTTACGTAACAAAAAGCGTCTTGAGTACGTTCATGCATGTAGCGTGGACCACCAGTAAAAGAAGAGGGTAAAATAACTAAACGACCCATATTCACAGTATCGTTATCTTGCTGCATGGCATTGCAAAGGTGCACGTATTCTTCAGCGCGCAGCTGCCTTTGATTAGATCGTATATAAACTAATCTTTCGGTTTCAATTTTTGCGTACATGTCAACAATAAACTGATTAAATAAGCCACGAAAACGTTGAAAGTATACCAATCTATTCCGTCTCACTTGCAGGTGGTAACAATAAAATTGAAGGCATGACACCTTTTTATTATAATTAGGTGCGCCTGTGCGCGGATCGGTTTGGTATACAGCGAAATTATAACCATCTTCCCCTCGACAGTATATCATAGGATATTGCAAACTGTCGTAAGCCCTGTGGGTTTCGAAAATACGTTGCAAACGATTGTCTCTGGAACGTATAACGATATCACGCCTATCACATTCCTGGTCGACCAGTACTACAGCAACTTCATTCGTGGATGGAACGTTATGACGCCCAGGGTGTTCCTGAGTTGGACGCTTATCGGCATTTATAACAATTTTATAATTGTTATTACCATCTTGAGAAAGGGCTTCTAATGCCGATTTAAAACTGCATACGTACGAATTAACCTGATGTAACATGTTCTGAAGTTGTGAAATGAGTTCAGTATTTAAATTCGGAAAATATTGATTTCTTATATTCGACTGTTCGTTGTAATCGGATACAAAATATATTTGAAGAAATTTAGGTTGTTCTTCAGGCAAAAGGGACCCTATCAAATGGTAAACCTGACCTTGTACCTTAAAAGTAGGCATGAAAGGGCCTTCTGAGATTTGTTTAGCACCAAAGGATGTCATTTGGAATGCACTATTATAAGTGCGAATATTATCTAAAAACTTTTTGGATTGCAAATGTTCCCCTAAAAGTAGTGATTTTAAAGGTTCCGGTGGGTCTTCGAACGAAGGCAAATTTATTTTACCTCCAGAACAACAGAAACCAGCAGACTCCTTCCTCCACTTCGAAGCATTACAAAAGGAACATACTACGTTCATATCGCCTATTTCAGAAGATGATCTGTAATCAATTGTGAGGTTATAAGCAAACCCACTTTTATATTTATCGGACCACGCCACCGAATTTGTAGATTGATCTACCACGTGTATATCTAAGTCATTAAGACCATGTCGAAATCTATCTGCAGTAAGACGGGCCTCTCGCTGTTCTTCTGTTTCAAGCGACCGAATATTTTCAATTCTTAATCTTTCATTAGATAAAGTAATCAATTGTTCTTGTCTCAAAGAATTGTAATAATCGCGTCCCGACTCTAGTCGTTGTTCATGCTCATGTTCATCTTCAAGAGATCGAATCATGTTATGGTGCGCCCTATCATTTGTCAAACGGTCTTGATATTGAGTAAAAGTTTCAGATTCTCGAGACAAAATATGACGTTCGCGATCAGCTGTAAGTCGTAATTCCCTCTCAGTGAAGGTTTCGGACTCGCGAGATAAAATATGACGTTCGTGGTCAGCTGTAAGCCGTAATTCCCTCTCAGTGAAGGTTTCGGACTCGCGAGATAAAATATGACGTTCGCGGTCAGCTGTAAGCCGTAATTCCCTCTCAGTGAAGGTTTCAGACTCGCGAGATAATGTATGCCGTTCGCGGTCAGCTGTGAGTCGCAATTCTCGTTGTAAAGCAGTTTCAGCTTCTCGGGATAACGCATGTTGTTCCCGGTCAATGGAACGCCTTAGCTCTCGTTGAGAAGAGCTTTGAGAAGCCCGTGTTGTAGCTCGTCTCGCTCTTTCAGCTGCTAATCGCATCTCTCTTTCTGGAGAGCTTTCATTAGCTCGAGATGTTGAGGCACTAACTCTCATAGAGTTTAACCGATGTGCTCTTTCCTCTTCCGATTCTTGAGAACGCGTCATTCTCATTCTCCTAGCTTGACTCGAAGTTCGAGATAAAGATGGTCGTTTTTTAGGTGGCATCGTTTATTTTATTTTTAATCGACGGTAACTTAAATTCTATTTAGTTACCCAACAAAAAACTTACGTCAGAGGTCCTAACTATAGCTAAGTATATAATAAATAGAATATAAATCTAAGTGCCTATTAAAACTAAAATAATATTCTAATCGAATTATAAATATGTACGTAGGTACCTATAAATTACAAAAGAATAAAAAATGAAAATAAAGCTATACTTAATGCGTGTGCAATACTATCTACACTTACCTACTTCACTTAAAAATGAATAATAAGAAATACCTACAACTACTGTAATTAATCAAAGTACCTATGCTAATACAAAAAAAACCTTAGATGTTCTAAGTACAGCTGCTATATAATAAAAAAATATAAATCTAAGTGCCTATTTAAACTTAAATACCTAATATTCTAATAGAATTAAACTAAGAAATATGTACCTACCTACCTACAACTTAGGTACAAAAAAAAAAGAAATGAAAATAAAGCTAAAACACGTGTGCAGTATAGGTAGATAGTAGGCAATATCTACCTATACCTACTTCACTTAAAAATAAATAAAAAATACCTATGAATACTATAATTAATAAAAGTACCTACCTACGCTTTTATCTACTCAATACAAAAAAAACTAAACATAAAATGCCCAAAACTAACCTATCAGTAACTAAAAATCTAACAATAATCTAATCTATCTATCTATTATCTAATCTAAAAATCGAATCTAAATCTACTTAAAAAGAAATAAAATAGGAACTATTAATAGTTAAGAATTTAAACAAAACTAAAACTAATTTAGAAAATAACAACAAAAGAAATTAAAATAAACTATTTAAAGACAAAAAGTCGCGCTGATAAGCACGGTTTATAAAATAACAATTATTGTCTGTCAATAAAGTTCAACACTCTGAACGCATCAACAGCCAAATATTGAATGACGCTTGCGCTCGCCTCCCGCCCCTTTTATACTCTGCCGCCGCGAGCCCCGTCGAGCGCGGCAACCGTTACGCAAAAAATAATCCTTATAGCTTGATTCACTATTCACGCGCGATGTCTTGTTGGCGTATTTCATGTAAGTAAGTATAAGTTTGGTGTTTCTATACCGATTTCAATGATTCTTTTTTTATTGAATTGGTGCTAATGTTTTTTTTTTTTTTTAATTAGGAATGATGGTGAGCATTATTGGTTTTATAAACGTAAAAGTAAACAAATATAATAAGAAATCTCCGAACTGCTAAGCTATCGAGAGTTATGCGTGTTATTGTGAGTTAACTATAAAAGGTAGATATATGCTGTCTTGGAATATTTTTCGTGTATTTTTATGTAGAATATTTCCGTTATACATAGTTTCTATGTCGCTCTAACCATTATGGCTACACACGCGACGGAAGCTTAAAAAATCAAGCAACTTCTCCCATTTTCTCAACATTTCCTTTCACTGCTCTGCTCCTATTCATTGTAGTGTGATGAAAAGTATACTATTACCTGCCCAGGAGTATAAAGAATAATTGTACTAAGTTTCGTTAAAATCCGTCGAGTAGTTTTTTTTTCTATAAATAACATACAAACAGACAGACAGACAGACAGACAGACAAAAATTTTTTTAACTGCATTTTTGGAATCAGTATCGAACACTAATCACCCCCTGCTACTTATTTTGTAAATATATTTCATGTACAGAATTGACCTCTCTACAGATTTATTATAAGTAATAGATAATAGATTTAGACAGGACCGCTCTGAACATGACACGTTTCGAAATTCCTAAATGGATATTATAAGCTTTTGAACAGTAATTTTAAAATAAAGAGGAAATGAAATCTACAAAGTCATATGAAATGTTCAATTTGAGACTGTTGAAGCTCATCTCATTTTATTCAAAAACTCTATTGAATAAAACTTATAAGCCTGCATGTGTTTAGAAGATATTTTTTATAAAAGAATAGATTACATAGTCTTTGAAAAAATATATTATTAATAAAATATGTGTGATGAAACGTTGTAAAACTGTTTAGCATACCATATCTATTTTCAATATGTATTAATATTTACTAGGCACAGCTAGTACAGATGCGATTATAGTTATTCATATATTCATATTAGTTTATAGTTATTAAAGTGAAATCTAAGTTTGTTTCAGTCTTGACGAGCGGAATCTAAAATACGAATAGTAATTACGTAGTAAACACAATTGAATTTAAAATATAAGTATTAGGTTCCTACATAGAAATACTTGTTAAATTCTAAAAAAAAAATTTAATTATATTTTATATTAGAAGATATAAATACATTTTTTAGTGTCCACTGTTTCTTTAATTTATAAAGTGATTTGATTGAAAAACGTAATAAAAATACGAGGGTCAAACTGAAAGTTTTTAGAACTGGCCACTTAAAAGCATTATATTAAAAAAAATAGTTTAAATTTTGAAAATAGAACTCTTTACCAATATTATTGAGTGTACATTTCATTCATTTGTCATTTGTTTTACGATTTGGCGGCAAATTGAAAATTGTCTGTGCACGTCAGAATGAATTTAAGCCGAGAAAATTTTCGTGCAATGATTTTTTATGACATTCGATGTCATTTAAGTCAACAAGAAAGTTATGATAGACTTCGATTGGCTTTTCACGATGAAGCCCCATCTCGTGCCACAGTTTACAACTGGTTTAATGAATTCAAACGTGGTCGAACTAATCTCACCGATGATTTGCGTGAGGGACGGCCTTCTACAGCGACGACTGAAGATAACATCAGTGTTGTGCGGCGTATGATAGAGACTGACAAAAGAGTGACCTATCAGCAGATTCGGACAAGTCTAGGCATAGATATGAGTTAAGTGCACAAAATCCTCCATGAACATTTAGTGGTCAGGAAGCTTTGTGCCCGCTGAATACCGCATAATTTGACCGAGGCTCAAAAACTCCGCCGTGTTGATTGGTGCCGAGAAATGATCCAAAAATTTAACGGAGGTAACTCAAATGCTGTGTTCGACATACTAACGGGTGACGAAAGCTGGATTTACTGTTATGATCTGGAAACCAAAAGACAGTCTGCTCAGAGGGTGTTTCCTTCCGAAGAGTTGCCAACTAAAGTGAAGAGAGGTCGAAGTGTTGGAAAAAAGATGGTGGCCTCGTTCTTCGCAAAGACAGGTCATTACGCGACAGTAGTCTTAGAGGATCAGAAAACGGTTAATGAAGAGTGGTATACTAACAATGGTTTGCCACTTGTCTTGGAAAAAGTTCGAGAGAAACGACCTCGCAGCAGGATCCTCCTTCATCACGACAATGCCTCGTCGCACACCGCCAGGCAAACGATCAACTATTTGGTGACCTCAGACGTGGAATTACTGGGTCACCCGCCGTATAGCCCCGACCTCGCACCCAGAGATTTTTATTTATTTCCGAAAATAAAAGAAAGACTTCGAGGAAAATGTTTTATAGACGCCGAAGAAGCAGTGGCTGCGTTTCAAAATGCCGTCGAAGAGACCCATAAGGCCGAGTGGGCAAGGTGCTTTTCTCAATGGTTCCATCGAATGCAGCGATGTATTGATGTAAATGAACGCTATTTTGAAAAGTTACAATAAAACTAATAACATGCTAGAATGCTTAGTTTTTGATTTTCTAAGAACTTTCAGTTTGACCCTAGTAGTAAAAAATGGAAATACCAATATTAACATAAGAACTTTTTAGAATTAAATCTAGTGTATACAATGCAAAATATACATTTTGTGAACACGAGTTGCATTCATTGGATAAAGTATTGTATGGTTTAACCGCTTCATCTAAGTCACTTTGCTTCATTGCAGCCATCATTCTCCCTGCACTGTTATTTTAAAGGCAGTGTGTTTTATATTTTTTATTTATAAACAAACATAAAAATGTTGGACAATTTTTTTTATTAATATTTTCTTTAAATATATCCTAACGTAAATTTCGGAAACGATAACAAAATTGATACGGTTAGAGAAGCAGGTATAATAACAATTTTACTTGTTGGTCCCCAATGTTAGCAGGGCGGCTCACGCAAGCCACCGCACCAACAATAGCTTGCGGTCATAAATCGAACCGTTAAATTGACTATATCCCAGTAAGCCTACAATTCGTATAGAACTGTAAGCATCGCTTTTTCAGTACGGGTGTGGGAGGATAAATATCGCGTGGTGAAGGCTAACAAACCTAATTCTTGCAAAATAAAATGCAGTTGCATTATATTATTATATTTAATTGAAACTTCTTAACAAAGATACTGATTCAAAAGGATTTTAATAGTATACAAGAAAGCTTGTGCTAAACCAATTAGTATTAAATTTATTTTATATAAATTTGTAAAAAAAATATGAAGTTAAAGGAAATTTCCTTTCTGATTGATTGTATGTAGTATTATAAATATATAGTTTTTTTTTACAAATATAGTGTTAAAATGTTTATTTTAAAAGAACATCTTATAATAAAATCATATAGAGATGCCATATAATTCAAATTGTTTGTCCAGATATCTTGGAACGTATACTTCCTCTGGTTTTGTGTAAGGATGCCGTATTTCTATGCATCTTATTTAGTACCTACAATGTTTCAAAAAGCTGCAAAAACCGAATCTTGTCGGCGATTTTCATAGTTCCGCTACACGGTACCAATTATAATATCTTCGTTTTTTCGGCGTTCTTTTACAGCGCGGTTCATTATAAAAAAACGTGTATTAATAATAGAAATTTCTAAAATAATTGTCCAATAATAAACTCATCCCTTATATTGTTCTCCATCAGGAAATGAAATTCATCTAAAAATGCTAAAAAAATTGTAACTGAAGTGTCATTAGCATTTTGTGCGTCTAATACGGCACGTGATTTTAAAGTCAGAGAATGTTATAACTTTGAGAACAGTAAAATTTGATTATTATACTATATACAAGAAATTTATATTTTTGAAATAGTCGAAATTATGAGGTGTTATTTTTTTGTGATGTTACTTTTTTTGTGACTTTAGATGTCTTACACTTATACCGACAAGTTAAGTCCTTTTATTGTTTATAGGCAGTAGTAAATCAAATTTCATGTCAAAAAATATGCACAACATATAAATGTTCAAATAAACGAATTGATATTTTAATAACACGTCTTATTTCATAGACTAGGAAGTGTATTGTGTTTATAAAAACGTAATGGCTTCGTAATCGATACATAAACTCTGTAATTTTCGTACACTGGCCTTTGCGTGTCTGCATATTAAAATACAGTTCGAATTCTATCGAATTAGGCATTTTGTTCCATGTCGTGATGACCTTTAATTCTACCATCGTATAAATATTTTACAATCTTGTAACTTGAAAGTAACATATATTATACAAGGGAACTTCCCGGCCCTTCGGGCCAGGAAGGGTCAAAGGTCACGTATGAGGTTGGCACCTACCCTATTTTGTAGCCTGATTCGATAGCTTTTTTTTGATGTATTACACATTATTGTGTGATTTGTGGGTGATAAGTGATGCGCGTGCATACAGAGTCAATTAGGTCATTATTATATAGTAAGGATAGTTTAAAGATTTGAAGGGAGACCACTTTAATTCTACATAAGATATTGACATTTGATTATGAATATTGTAGCCGTTCTATTTGTTACGTTTTATAAATTATTTTAGAATTCATTTAGAATACAACGAACATCGTATACAGTTATTTCTATGTTAATAAGTATGAAGGTTAATAAATGCAGGTAAGCGTATTTTGCGGTGCGCGAGGCATTTGCAAAACGCAAACAGTAAAAATAATCAAGTTAAACAATTTACCAAGAAAACATTTTAATTTATAGTGCCTTGAAACCGGTAGTCGGAGTTTTTTTAGAGAAAATTTTTCGTATATTGTATTTATTAAAGTAATAAAATTACAGATTTCTTTCCTAATATTATTATTATTAGATAAAACATAATATGAAAAATATATCTTAAAATTCGCCTTAAATTGAAATATAATTACTTTTAAATAATAAATTGGAATGATAACAGAATACACATTGTTAATTAAAGCTGATTTCAATATATTATTACAATTTACATTTGAAATTACATTGAAAGAAAAACAATCTAACTCATATCTTACATCCGTAGTCATTTGATCGCAAGTCGTGAAGGATAATACCACTCTTAGGACTCTTAGGAATTAGGATACTTCTATCTATTTTAGATAAGTTCCATATGGTAAGGGAGAGACTTTAAAGTCCCAACACGCATCTTTAGGTAGCCCACATGTCCATCATCATATCACATTATTAATAAAAAAAATATAGAGAAAGATAATTTAAACTTATAATTAAATAAGTAGAAGCTACTGTAACTATACTATTTTATTAAAAACGCTTGCAATCACTAGATATCCAATTTTCGAAAGTTTAACTTAAAAGTAAGGGAATAAAACTGCTTTGAATGAAACAATCATCTCGTTCTAGAACAAAATTGGGTTCTGAACAAACTTCGTCTCAATTGCGATATCGATACGTATTTCAAGCATTTTTATTAAAGATCCCATAAAATTAAATTAGAAATAATGTTACTTATAAAACTATATTTATTTATTATTATATATTAAACAATCGACATGGATAATACACGACCAAAATATAGCGGCCTTGTTAGAGCATCCGGGCTCAAACCAGGTACTCGACGCGCAAGTAGAGACACTATAAAATACTATTTTTGACTACTTCAACGAGTACTATCCACCTTCGAATCGTTATGCTCACAAGTATAAAGAAAACAGTTTTAAATTGAAAATGAGAAGGAAAAAAAGAGACCTCATAAAGAAACTTCGTAGGGCCAAAGCCATGGGCGACAACCAACTTAGTCACCAACTGTCTAGGGCGTTAAGGTCAATTCTTAAATTAATACAAGACATATCACAACAAATAACAAAAAACCGTGATAACTTTGATTATGACCGGGCCAAACACGAAGTAGACTTTAAGTACTCCAAAAACATTTTCAAAGACGAAAAAGGTAAGCTTCTCTTGACCAACGAGCAAATTTTTGATTATTATAAAAGCACATACGAAGAGCCAAAAAATCAAAAGCTATATGGGGATCCCAACGAACGAAAACCTGAGAGTCCTTCCATAGATTTTCATGCCAACCCATCAACTTTGGAGGAAACCAATAAATTAATTAAAAAGAAACCATCTAAGTCAGCACCAGTTCCGGATGGTATCCCTTAGATAGTTTATAAAAATCGGTAACATTTGGAAATGCTCTTTTTGTCCTCATTCCTAGAAGCGACAATGTCTCTGATCATAGGGACACTAGACCGATAGCTCTAACAAATACAATATCAAAAATATTTTTTTCTTTTTACAAATAAAAATTACGCATTTCATGATTAATAATAAATATTTCAGGCCTAATCACCAGAAAGAGTTTTTGCCTGTCATTTCTGGATGCCTCGCACATAACACATTAATATCGGAAAGCCTTAAAGATGCCAGAACTAGTGAAAGACAAATAACGGTATGTTGGATAGACTTAGAAAACGCTTGCGGGTCGGTACGAAATGAACTGATGATGTTCGCGCTAAGGTGGTATAACTTTCCAACGTTACGTTAGCTAGTTACATGATTGCATCATATTATTCAAAATAAAAATTTTCCATAATCACAAATGAAAATCATTCCAAACCATTAAATTACAACATAGGTTTATTTCAAGGCTGTTGTATTTCTCCAATAATATTTAACATAGTAATCAATATTTTAATAGATAAATTAATTAAAAACGAAAAGAAATGGGGTTATCGATTCAAGTTTAACAATAAATACACAGAATCCATACTAGCATTCGCAGACGATCTCGTGATACTGACACGTAATCCAAAATAATGTCAGCTACTTTTAAATGTTGTGGAGGATTTCTGTGTTTGGACGGACGGATTAAGGACAAAACCAAGTAAATGCTACAGTCTATGTCTGGCTGTAGGCGGAACACCAGATATACCTCTTACGATCCGGGTCTTATAATAGGCGGTAAGTACGTTACTACTATTACCGACACAGCTCCGTTCAAATTCTTAGGCAAAAAAATCGATTACCAAGGGCGCACTCCATCGTTAGATATAATAGTCGATAGCTTTTTGAATGATCTAAAAAAGGTAGACAATCAACCAATAAGTAACATCAAAAAGACTTGGATATACAATAATTAATTATTTAACATCACGTCTAAATTGGCCTTTCCTCGTTTATGATATCAATAAGACCCTTCTGTTGAAGTTAGACGCAAGCGTCATAAAGACTTTGAAATCATGGCTCGGGTTAGTGCATCCAGCGGACTCTTCTACCTTATTTAGAGACCGACACAATTTTGGGTTACAATTATAGAAAACATCGGAACTCTATAAACACCTAAGAGTGACCACAAGACATATCATCTCAAAATCGAATGATGATATTATAACGTCTCTCCCAAAAGATAAAATTGCCGCAGAGCTAGAGTCACGACTTCAATTCCATAAACAATTTATGATAGGTGCTCAAACAAATAAATCAGGGTTAGGATCAAGTAGGAAACAACAAGACTTAGAAATAACAAAATCCTTTATTCGGCGAGATGAAAACGATAATTACCGGTTGCACGCGATGAGCCTAGAATTGCAAAATGAATGGGTGACCATAGGAGATTTTTGTATTGCTCTAGCTTTGAGATGGCGCACCCTGCTTCATGTTTGATCCCCAGCATTATTAAATTTTTATCTTAATGCATTCCAAATGACTCTCCCAGATCAAAGTAACTTAGTAAGATTTGGCAAAGCCACCGAAAAATCTTGCAACATCTGCGGGGAGGCAGTAGGAACCACGAACCACTTGCTAGTAGGATGTAGGGTACTTTTAAATATAGGTAAATACTCGCGTCGCCACGATAAAGTATTAGAAATCATACGAGAAGCGGTTATTCTTTCTGTAGCAAGAGCGCAGAGGGGTATAACAACCACCAAAAAATCAGTAGAGTTCGTAAAGGCAGGTTCCAAAAAAACTAAATTAAAACCTTATTCCATCTTGCACGCGTCTTCTGATTAGACTCTCATGATGGACACGTATGAAAGGCAATACAAAATCCCCGGGGATGTCTGTGTTTCGTCATCTAGGCCGGACTTATTCCTGTACTCAAAACAACTAAGGCGCGTTATACTTGTGGAGCTTACTGTACCCTGTACCTGTACCCTGGGAAACAAACATTCCCAAAGATCATACATTTAAGCTTAAAAAGTATTAAGAACTGTGTAACGAACTGATCAGGAATAAATTTATAGTTAATTTGTACGCTGTAGAAGTAGGAACGAGAGGTATAACAGCAAAATCTCTCTACAATTTATTTAAGGATCTCGGCCTTTCTAGAACGATCATCAGTTCATTTCTGGAACGTATTTCAAAGGCAGCTTTAGTAGGTTCTTACGATATTTGGTTAGGTAGGGAGAGGAGCGTGAACAGTGAAGGTGAGCGTGTATGCGCATACTAAAGGGGCCCCTTAAACCTACACCTGGGTCGCAAGTCCCAGGCATTGTTTGCGCTCCTTTTCTTGCAACGCGATGGGTCCGGCACCCGCATGGTGAATCCATGGAATGCTAAGCATGGAATGCTATTTTGATGCAATACTTATCGAAATAAGCCCTTCTGTAAGACACTCTCAAATTTGAAATTAAAGCTAAGAGGGTTTCAAACTTGCCCTGGTCTGAGGAAAACCAGACAACAAACTCAGCAGGGTATTTCTTTGTTGTGATCATCGTTTCACAAACATCAATATTTAGTTGCTCTCTAAATATTATATAATAGTAATATCATGTAACAATAATATATAAAATTGCTGTTTTAGGAACAGTTTGTACTAATTACTAATTATACATTTTATGAACATAGTTGTTCTTAGTACTAGTGTACTAAGTACTATATGTATAGTCACAAATGTACAATATTAGTAAATATTTTATGACCATTTAATTTGTAATTCTTCTGTTGCATGTATCAACAGGTTTAGCTAACACTATATTAATTTTATTAAACATACTCGTACATACACATGTATGAATTAATTTAATAAATTTATATTAAGGTCCCATCACATGGTAGAAACGGTGTCACTAACTCTAATAGCAACCTAATGTTAAATAATTTTAGGTATTTTAGTGTTCATAATCATTAGAGTAATTTTATAATGTTTATTTTTAAAAATTTTTTAAGAAATAAATTATCATTCTATAGAAACTCGTTGCAATACCTTAATTATTACCTTAAAAAATAAGCTTTTTATATTAAAGCCTAATATGTCGTATTAAGATGGCGGATTCTTGCTAAAGCCGGCTTAATTGCAAAAGTCAGACCAAAATTACTTTAGAATCACCATCGCTGGCCTGTAATTGCACAATGTACTCGTATAAATAGCACTTTAAACGTATTAAGTATTTTTAGTTTTATTTTGATACTTTAAAAGCAACAAGTCGTTGTTGTTTTTATGATAAAAAATATAAATATTTTAATATTAGAAATATTGTTCTTATATTTGTATTTTTTTAATAAATATGATTGTATTATCAAATACCATAACAAAATGTAATTGATTCATGTTTGAAAATGAGATGTGTTATTAAATGTTAGTAACCAAAACGAAAATATATTTTTATGAAGGTTACATTTTAGAAGATATCTTAACCAGTGACAAGTTTTTAAATAATTTTAATTAACCTTTTTGGTATCTGTTAGCATTTTATAACTTTATTTGAATTTACTAATAATTTCATTATACAATAAGTATAATATTAAGATATCTCATTATAAATCAATAACTCTTATAAATGTTATTTCCTTAAATATGATTTATTACGATATTAAATTAATCAAAGTATCAGCTTTTATTCAGATTTCCTTAAGCTCAAGAAAAGTCAAGTTTAATGGATAATAAATATTTCTAATTTAGTGGTTTTTAAAACCTATTTTTTGAATCTTTTAATGCATCGTTATTTTCTGGAATTAAATTGGAACTCTAATCTAAAAATAATCAATTGATTAAAGACAATTATTTATATCTTTTTGACATGACAATAAAGGCAATGCAACAGCTTGAATAAATGGATTTTTCAAGAAAATATGTCGTTTGAAAGTTGTTTGGAACTTCAATGAGTAAATAGTGGGAAGATATCGTATGAAATAACAGTCACCAATGAAATGGCCCAAATTACTTCGAATATCTGCCACTCACAGGTGAAGTGCTTCTAGCAATTTAAATAGGAGGCATTCGCTCCAATTTCGTGTCCTATTCTTGTATGGAATGATTTCAAAGTTTGGTCACAATAATATCAATATTAATTTTGATCTTTTCAAGACAAAATACCTCGTTCGACAGGGTCGATCGTTTTAGATAGATTCCCGTCGGTCGGATCGACAAAGAAAAACTAGCCAGTAGTATTCTACTGGTCATTACGAGTCTTATGACGGGTCACTCTGCATATATTGGGTGAGGGGAGAACCACCCCCCACCCCTATCTCCTAAACGGGGGGTCGCATCAAAAAACTTTTCGGACACAAAAGTTTCCTCTTTTAATTTGTTAATTTTCTAAGATTTTTCCGACTGCAAAATTTTGTTGCCTCCTTCAGTGCCTTTTTCGGTTTTTAACTTTCAACTACCCCAGCCCCCCAACTCCTAGACCGATTTCCCCCGTTCAAGAACTTAACGTTCATTTTGACCTTAAGAATGTGTATACCGAGTTTGAAAATCCTCCGTCAATATTTGCGACCTGTAGCGTGTCTCAAAGGTTTGCACTTTCACCCCCCCCTTCTACCCTCCCTTTCACTTTTTCCAAAAAAACGAGATGCTACGTTTGTCCTACTAATTTATCCTATCGATCTTTGAAGTCACATTTTGCCTACGACGAATTTGGACTGATGGATCATATGTATATACATATATATATAGAGGGATATATAAACATTTTTTTTTCGACGGATTCTCAATCTCCAGTTCATAAACGGCGTAGCGCCCCTACTCTGAGGTCTGGGTCCCGTCATCGCATCGATTGCAATAGGTAGATTCATCTATGGAATCTACCTAAAAATTATAATTATTTGGTACTAAGTAATATTACGAATACAATAGAGGAGTATCTATGCTGCTTGTTTATTCTTAAATATTCAATTAAACAGTAAACGAAGCTCGACAAATGACAAATTATTTGAGAATTATACATAGTATATAGTTGGTAGCAAGATAGTAAGTGGCGCTTAATATACGTCCTTAAACGATTGTTGTCATTTTAGTTGTACTTTTTAATTATATTTTTCAATAACAAAGAAAACCTAACTTTGGCATTAAAAATCGTCGTGATGATTGCATTAGCTAAAAGCATTCATATGTATTATAATTGGGGGAGTGGAGGTTTACAGCTTCGACACAATAAAACGATAAGAAGCGAACGGTAATTTTGAAGATTTAAATCTTTTCTTTTCGATAGTGATATTTCACTAATCATTTCTTCTTCTACAGCTCTTATAGTAATTTGTTAAAGAAATTATAAACAACAAGAAACAAAAATATTTTTTGTAATATTTTGTATTTTGTGGTTAAGTTTAAAGTAACTTTTAAGTTCAATAGTAACACCAATTATTATACATATAATAATATGTACAATAAATGATGTTACTATTGGACTTAAAAGAAATTACATGTATAAGAATATCTCACCGCAATAAACTTATTTGTACTGCGTACTATTAATAATAATTCGAAAATATTAAAAGCTGGGCGATTTTGTATACATCTGTCGCTGGAGAATGGTTTCATGCATTATGCAAACGCCTGATTGTACCGTAGATCCTCAGAGTTCTTTGCACGACTCACATCTGTATTTGCTTGGCCTCGTTTCACCTTGTGTATTTTGAGGCATATTGTTTATTCTATTCCATACTTACATTTCTATTGCTTGAAAGTATCGAAATACGATATTCTCGTACCTTTATTATGTAGTGTTATTATGTGTTACGTGAAAAAAAAAATCATATTTAAGCGACTTTACAATATTCCTATACTACAGTTAAAATGAATGCATTATTGATTTAATTCTCGATATTTTTCAAAATCGTCTCAGTTCGAGAACGTAAAGTGAAAACATGATTAGAAAATTTTGAAGACATCGATTTGAACTCTTGAATTATCAATCCATTGATTAATAATACGACTCAAAGTAAAAATATAAACAGATAGCAATGTAAACCTTAGTAATCATATAATTCAAATACAGCATTATTAATTTTCAATAAATCAGATATAAAAAATAGTTTCTAAATATATATTTGTATATATTGGGCTTATATTTTATAAGGTTACCATATAAGGAACAGCAAACTGAGCAAATTTCAGGTTATATAAAAATTCCAGTAATTATAAATATAGAGTTCATGTTATCCAATTATATGTTATGGTCTAAAATGGTAAAGGTAAGAAATCGTAATTTAATCTACGAGTATATTAAACCTATTTCTATTTCTCAAATAAATGTAAATATATGTGAAATATTCGACTTATAATCACATAAGTTTGGAATGGCACAATTGTAAAACGTCAGTTAATAATGAAATTAATGACTTATCTAATCACATCCAATATTGACTTTGCTCTATTTGATTGATTCATTTGAAATATATCTATTGAAGTCTAATTGACTTGGTTTTGATATATGGCCATTGTCTTACTTATACCATGTACTTAACTTAATACATTGGATTCTGATGAAGTAAAAAGTTCTAATGAAGTAAGTAATCTGTTATCTTTATCTTGTTAGCCTTTATCCAATTATTTTGTATATTGGTTGATATTCAACGACACAGGAATTGTTTAATAAATCGGGAATTTAAGAAATTTGAATAAGTGTATACAAAAAATTAAAATATTGATATTGCAGAATTCGTACCTTTTTTTGATAAAGTGATACCCTTAAGGCGCTTCATAAAAAACACAAATATAGAAAATTGTGTGACATGTGTTGGTGACAATTTTATAAAATCGGGCAAACAACGTTATACTTGTAATATAATATTTTTATTGTATTATTACATTATGTTGTTTTTTTTTTAATAAACAAATTTCAAACCCAAGATTTAAATTATACTTCCCAATTTTGAAATACATCTACATTTAAGAGTATATCCTGAAATAGAAAAGTATTTAATATATGTATATAAATGCCTTAAAACATTTGAAGCAGGACAGCTATTTATTGAAAAACGTGAGTAGAAAATATTTAAGATAAAAGAAGATAGATGTTAACTTTGATGTTATTCATGACGAGCCGTGAATTAAACTTTGAATAATCGACTCTTCGATCGATGTTCGCAAGCAAGTAATAAGGGTGAGGATCAAAGAGAGAGATGATTTAAATATAAAAGATTTGTTAAACATAATATACAATTGTGATGGCAACGAAGTTTAAAACGGTAAGAGGTTGTTCTAGTGTCCTCTTTATTTACTCGCTTAATCGGGAATTGCAAAAATTATGGAAATTTAACAATGCTTGGTCAAATTCCTTTGTTTCATGAAATGTGATGCACTGATTTTCATCATCATAATTTTCTCCAAATCTTTCTCCATTCATGCAGCGCGGTTATGGAATACCCTTCCCAGCCATATTATAAGTAGCCCAAATTTTGTATTGCTTAAACGTGGAGTAAAGCTCTACTATCTCTCCCTGTTATAATTATATGTATTATATCTGCATTTGTATTATTATATATAATAATACAAATGCAGATATAATAAATTGTAATCAAAAAAAACAAGTGTGTCTGCACAAAAACAAGGAAAAAAAAGGTATTTCAAAACTAAAAGCAAAGTGTAAAATAACAAAGAGAACTTAGTGTGGTGACCTGTATGTGATATAATAACGAACATTTTATATAATAATATGTTCTATAGTTTTAGTTATTACAATTTCAATTTAAATATTATATATATATTAGAATTTGTTTCAATTGAAAGATTAATTTAATAATTTATTTTGTATAATGGTAAAAATGAGATGTAGTTTAATAAAATTGTAGAATAATAATGATGTGTAAATAAGTTTCAAATATAATATTTTTATATGTATGTTTTACAATAATTTGTTGTTTATTTTTATTTTTATTTTGTATTTGTTTGAATCAATTTAATGTTGAATGCACAATTTAAATATATTGAAGATAATAATTTCTAAATAATATTATCGAGCGAATTATTAGCATATTTTTTACCTTTTGTTTTAAAGGTTGTATCCATTCATTGTGGTGAAGTACAATAGTTGTTATTTTTAATTTTATAATAATTTTTACATTCGTTATTTTGAATTTAAATTTATATTGCAATGTATATTATATTAAGTATTTCACCAATAATTGTTTGCTAGTTGTCGGTCCCAGATGAATTTATATAGTTTTTGTATTTAAATATTGTATTTATTATTGTCTGGTGAAGTACAAAAGTTGTTAATTTTTAATTTTATAATAATTTTTATATTCGTTATTTTGAACTTAAATTTCTATTGCAATGTATATTATATTAAGTATTTCACCAATAATTGTTTGCTATTTTTTCGGTGCCAGATGAGTTTATATAGTTTTTGTATTTATTATTGTATGTTTATATAAAAATGTGTGTATGTAATATTTAATATGAACAAATGCGGCGTTGGGGACCGCCAACCAACACGCCATGTTCCGAACGGCGGGAGGTGGAGGACGGAGCTACAAATAGCTACGTGGAATGTAAGAGGAGGAATGGGACAGAAGATGAATGAATTATTAGATGTGATGGATGACAAAGATCTGGATGTTATTTGTGTGTCTGAGACCAAGCGAAAAGGCAATGATACGATCGATTTGCCTGGCAACCGGGTCGCTTTCTGGGCTGGGGTTTCAGAGGGTGGGCGAGGTTGCCAAGGTGTAGGCGTATTGTTGTCTTCTCGAATGGTTAATGCTATGGTAGAATACAAGGCGATCAACCCGAGGCTTCTTTGGGTTCGCTTTAAGCTGGGGATAACAAGAGTATTCTTGTTAGCCGTGTATGCTCCAGTATCCTCAGCTCAAATTAGCGAGCTCGAGGAGTTTTGGGAGAGTGTCAGGGATGTTCTAAGTAGTGTCAGAAGTAATGAAAAGTTGATAGTATGTGGGGATGTTAATGGATGGGTTGGAACCGCGCGAAGTGGTTACGAAAGCGTGCTAGGCAAGTACGGTGATAAGAGAGTAAATGAGGCTGGAAAGCTTATTTTGGAATTTTGTAAAGAGAGAAATTTGTTTGTGGCAAACACGATGTTTGATCATAAACAAATTCACATGTACACATGGGAGCGAGCGGAAGAAAGAAGTATGATTGATTTATTCCTGGTGGATCAGCGAATTCGAAGCCAAGTTATGGACACGCGAGTGTTTAGGGGTGCTGATCTGGGAACAGACCATTATCTAGTCGTTGCTAGAATAAGAGGTCTGTTTGCAGGTTGGCGCAACCGCACGACGTGTCCAAGCTTGGAGTCGAATTATCGCATAAGAAGCTGGAAGCTTCAAGATCCACCGATCAGAGAAGAATATCAAGAAAGGATTTCCAAGAAGCTTGAAAGCTGTGATTCAGGAAATGAAAGTGTTGAAGTATGCTGGCAGAACCTTAGGAATGGTATGGTGAATGTAGCGACAGAGGTATGTGGTAAAAGGAAAAGAGGTTTTAGTAAAAAGCGCGATGAATGGTGGGATGATGAAGTGAAAGACGCTGTAGAGTTAAAGAAGAAAGCATGGTTGGATTATAAAGCCTCGGGTAAGGATAAAAGTATGAGAGAGATAAGAAAAAGAGAGTACAAGCTGCAAAAGCACAAAACGAAAGCACTTATAAAGATGAAGCGTGAAAATTCTGAGCGTGAAAGGGACGACAGGTTGACAAACAACTTCCGGGAAAATACGAAGCTTTTCTGGCGAGAAGTTAGTGATTCCCGAGGTTGTTCGGTAACCTGTAGAATGAAAGGGGTGCTTTCGAAGAGCGGTGAAATTTTATCTGAGCAAGCACACGTTTTGCAGCGGTGGGCGGAGTTCTATAAGGAGGTGTATGAAAGTGAGGACGCCTCGGCCTTGAGCACCAGTGAAATGCTGAGTCCGGATGTAGCCGATGGTGAAATCAGTTTGGAAGAAGTGGAGAGCGCGATTCGAAGTCTGAAATGTGGTAAAGCTGCGGGAGCGGATGAAGTTACTGCCGAGATGATCAAATATGGTGGGCCACGCGTCTGGGACTTGTTCTGGTTTTTGTGCAATTTATGCTGGAAATCAGGGGAAGTCCCAGGCGATTGGCGAGGTGCAGTCATCGTACCTTTGTATAAAGGCAAAGGTTCACAGATAGACTGTGCAAGCTATAGGGCTATCAGTTTGATCAGCTTGGGCAGTAAAGTTTATGCTAAAATATTAGCGAGAAGAATGCAAGAAAGATCTGAAAGGCTGTTGTGGGAGGCCCAAGGAGGTTTTAGACCTGGAAGAGGATGTATAGATCAGATCTTTTCCCTCCGCATGATCACGGAAAAGTTTTTGGCCCTAAACCAAAAGGTTTTCTGTGCTTTTGTGGATTTGGAAAAGGCGTTTGACAGGGTTGTGAGAAAGAAGTTATGGGAGATACTGCCCCGATACAACGTGAACGGACCCTTGCTACAGGCTGTAAAGTCTCTTTACAGAGATCACTCAGCCTGTGTGCGAGTAGGAGCTGACATGTCGCCCTGGTTTGACATCCAATCGGGTGTTAAGCAAGGTTGCGCTATGTCAGCTTGGTTGTTCAACTTGTATTTGGATAGTTGTCTCCAAGGCGTGAAAGACAGTGACATGGGAGTGAAAGTTGGTGACCTTAAGGTCAATTGCTTGCTTTATGCAGATGATGCAGTGCTCATTGCATCATCAGAATGCGATCTGCAGGCATTGGTCACCACTCTGAAAGATGGGTGTGAAAATAATGGTCTAAACCTGAATGCAGATAAGACCAAGGTTCTGATATTTGAAAGAAATGAAGAAAGAACAGAATGTAAGATCAACGTGAATGGTAAGATAATAGAACAAGTGAATGAAGCGGTATATTTGGGAAGTATGTTTAGCAGAGACGGAAGATACGAAATGGATGTGGAAAGGCGTATTGCTGCCGGTAACAGAGTCAACGGTGCTTTGGCTGCATTGTTGAGACGGCGAAACGTCAGCATAGCTGCACGTTTGGCTGTACACAATGCAGTTTTGCTACCGACGCTATTATACGGCAGCCAGACGTGGGTAACACAGAAGAAGAATGTAAGAAAGATGAATGCTGTGGAGATGCGATCTCTTCGTCGAATATGCGGAGTCAGTTTAGCTGACCGAATCCGCAATGAAGAGATCCACAGAATGGTAGGTACTAGCGAAGATGTTTCGGTAAGAATGAAGAAGAACGTGCTCAGGTGGTTTGGGCACGTCGAACGAATGAGTGATGAAAGAATGGTAAAAAAGATTTATAAAGGTAAAGTGAGCGGTAAGAGAGACAGGGGGAGGCCTCGAGTGACCTTCGAAAACACAGTAGCTACGATACTGGAGGAAGGTCACGTAAAAAGCATGAGGACCCCCCGGAGGGCATGTATGAAGAGGTTAATGTCTGTGGTCGAGGCGAAAGAGGTATGCAGGGACCGTAGCGTTTGGCGCTCCGTCGTCTCTGGCTACCCCGCAAGGGATATGGCGTGACGATAAGTAAGTAAGTAAGTAAGTATATAGTCATATATGTATTTGTATATATTTTCGATTTATTATATTGATAAGTATTTGAATTTATTTATGTATCGGTATAATTTAATTTATTATATAAGTAATGTTTAGTTAGTTTTTTACTACTAAGAATATTTACTATATGTAGTGTGTACCTATTTCTGCCCTTTTAATTGAATTTTGTCACTCTTATGGGTAGCTGGTAGAGATCTCTCTTTAGAGATAAGCTCATCCAATGTTCTTCATGTCTCTGAATATTTTGTTTTTACTAAATCTGGTACATGAATAAATAAGTAAATAATAAATAATGGAAATGAGTAAAAGTTAAATCAATTTTGCGGATTAAATTCCTTAAAATTGTTAAAACCCTTAAAAATTATTTTAGACGGTATTTTTATCAGTCATGGTTTAAAGAAAGGACATTTAATTAGTAATTTAATTATAATGTGATATACGGTGTTCTAGTAATATATATTTATTTTACTAAGAGCCACAGTTAAATAAAATAAGTTTTTGTTTAAGTTAGTAGTATTTTAAAAATGTTATAATTTTAGGAAAATAAATAAATAATTTATTAATTGTATTATTTAGTTATAGAATAGCATCATATAATTATAAACCAATACAATGTTTCTCTGACTGTGTAATGTTTTATATTTGAGATCAAATAGGATTGACTATAATGTCAGTACAAAAGTAGTATGTCATATTGTTTAATTATAATTAATTTATTATTTTAATAAAGTTATATTGAACACGTTCCCGCCGGCGGCCTAATTTTTAGTTCTCGTCATCTGACGGCGCTGTAAATCCTAGTTTGTTTCATCGGGCGGCGCTGCGCTGTTTTGTCTTTCTCTTCGCAATGAGCGATATGCGATTTCGTTCAGAACAAAGTCACTGATGAAACCTGCTACATGCAATTTGAAATTAATCGTGCTAATATTTTATATCTTTATTTTATTTTTGATAACGAGAACTTATAGTTATTGTGCTCTTTATTGTGAGATTTTTATGAAAGTAATATATAACTTATTATAAAATTTTATTTTTATTTTTGTTATTTGCTATTTTTATTACAACCAATTAGAATATCAACTATGGGTTCAGAAATTAATGATTCATCACATGAAACTTCAGACATTTTTTATAGAAGGAAATGTTGCCAATTGTTTCAATAAGACCCATGAAAATAAATATATTTTTTTAATGTAATGAACTACACTAACTAATATATATCTTTATGTTTAAGCCGTTTAAATAGTTTTAATTAAGTTCATTTCCAAACTTTTTTTCTTTTTATTAGCAAAAAATAGATATAAAATTGATTTCCTTCATTGTACCATTAATGGTACATGCCGCCCGATGGGACAATTGTGTATGTACCATAAATGATCTTCCTTGTTAAAAAAGTATTATTTGTATTGAACTTAGTTAAGTAAAGACTTTGTTACATTCTTCTTACTTACATTTGAGTTATTCAAAAATAGCTTTGAAGAAAATGTCTTCTGTGTTCCCAGTTTTTCTTTTCACAACAATTGTTTTATTTTTTTTCATTAGATTAATCTGAATATTTATATATTGTAAAATATTTAAAATTTACTATACAAACCGGTTAAGGTTGAACCCAATTTAATATTATTAAAGTCATTTATAAATATCATATATTTAAAAAAATCTATACCATTTTAAAATAACCTAAATTTTAAAATAAAGTAATAAATGTCTTTTGTTACATGTTTTTCGATATTTGGGCAGTGTTATAATCGCCATGATCAGGGTATTAACTCACACAAGTCTATCGTAATTTAAAGTGTGAATATTTATTTATTTATTTAAACTATATTGTATTAACCTAAAATTGGCATTCACTGCCAGTCGATCCGTGGGAGTGTGTAGTAGGTGCACATAATAGACGTTAGTAACTAACGAAAATTAACTTAATTAAGAGTACTAGTATTAATAACAATAATAGTAGAATATAATTAAATAATAATAAATAATGATAAAATTAAATTTAAATAAATATAAATAATAATAAATAATAAAATATAATTAAATGATAATAAACATCTTTATTTATGGTAATTAAATTTAAATTTTATAAATAGTTTTTTTTTATAAAGCATGGTGGTAGAATATATTTTTAATATAATTTATGTAAAATAAAACAACGTTATTTTTAATTTATTTTATATGGATATGACTTTTTTACTACGAAAATCTAGTCTTGGAAAATTCGATGTTAATACCTTAAATTTACAGAGATAACTTTATCTACAAAATAGTTTGTAAAAAATTAAAGTTACTAGCGACGCAAGTAATGAAATACCATTTCTTTTAATAGCTTACAAAATTTTTTTTAGATGTTACACACAAAGGGTTGAGGTCATCTATTGAGCGTCACAAAACAAGGGACTGCAGAATTCACACTATATTATTCCTATTTGTCAATGTTAGTTCTAGGTTATTCACGTATTTTCTTTTCTCCCAAATTATATTACGAGTACCTTCATTAATTTTGTGTGATATTTTATATGCAAAGGTTCAACAAGACATTTCTTTAAAGTAAAAAAGAATAAAACAATTCAGCATTATATTTGCAAGAAAGCATTATATTTATAGCATCTTGTCACATCCAAACAATCAGAAAGACAATATATTTTAATATATTTTATTTTATAAATATTAATTGTGATAGCAATTGGTTTATAGCGTTTGATATCTTTGTTAATAAATCGTATTAAAAATGTCGTAAAAGTTTGTTTCATCCACATTTTATTTTGAAATAAATAGTCTTGATAGCCTTCGCAACGCTATGTTTGCCTGCTTATACTTTATGGAAGAACGATCTGTATAATACTATATGATATATAGCTTTATTGTGATATAGTAAATTTCACGGTTCGATGAATGTATGATGATGGAACGGACCGCAGGCTGTGGTGAGTGCGGTTGCTTGCGGCTCACTCTTGCATCGGCGGTCAACTAGTAGAATTGTAACTTGTAAGTCTTGTTAGATGTGGTTATATGTTGACATTTTCAATTTTGTAATCGTTTTCAAATCGACTATTTGAACTTTTAAAAACTAATGTTGACTAATTGTTATTTTTTTACAGAGTTCTTTGTAACCTGCGTAAAGGTTAATTAAAATGATGACTTATCTATAAATCTAAAATGATGATCTAAAGGTTAATTAAAATGATGACTTATCTGAAATATCTAGTTCGTTATATACTATGAAATTGAATAAACCCCTTCATATTTTAAATTTATTATATAATTGATCATAATTTATTATCTCTATCTTCTTCTTTATCATAGCCGAATTTATCGTAGGTTTAATACATATTAAGCTTTTATTTACTACGATAGGACATACATACAGGAAATATTTAAATTTTTGTCCAATATTATTATATGACGATGATGATGATGATGATGATGACTGCAGGAAGCAATGTGACTTATCTAAGTTATATAAAATAATACGCTATCACTTGAATGCAACTCGTATTTATAAATAGAAATGCATATTTAACAATGTTTTGTTTGAGTTTGAAATTTAAATATCAAAAGAAATACTTATGTTATATTGCTGGATAAATAACACAACATATTAATATTATTAATATAATTAATATTTTAATGCATTTGTTTATAATACGATAAAACATTATATCAATGTATTGTATGTATGTGTATATTCAGAGTTCTTGAGCAATCAAAGTCATTTTATAGATTAAAAACGCATATTAAAATTAAATTAATTGTATTAAAAAGTTTAATAAGGCATCAAACCTAATATTAGTTTTTTTTGTAATGTAATAGCCATTACATTTTCTCTTATCTATTCTACAAGATATTAGTACTAAATTTTATATTGCATTTTTATGGTATTCATTTAAATAACAATAAGAATCATTTTTTTAAGTGATCTTTGACATAATGACATTTTTTAAACAATGTTGAAATGTAAGCGTCAAATATTTTTAAATTTTACTAGAATTTAAACGTATAATATGTTTGTTATTATTTTAATATATTTTTTGATAAAAGTTGACCTAATTATAAGATCATTTCAATTTTACCTAGTTTCAACAAACTACTTTCTTATCTTAAGTCCCGCTTGTTAAGACTGAAACTAACTTCTAAGTTGATTCAGTATAAATACTTGTATTTATTGTATGTACTAAACGTTTATACTTTTTGAAGTATTTTAGATAAATAATTTTGTCTTACATTGGTATATAGTTTAAAAAAGGCTAGGTAATAATTTCTTTGTAAAAAATCTAATGAAAGTAAAACATGTAAGCGTATAAAATTTATTCAATAATCTTTTGGATTAAAATGAGATCAGCTTCAAGTAGCAAATTGAATATGTCATATGACTTTGATGATTTCATTTCCTCTTAATTTTAATATTACTGTTCAATAGCATATAATGCCAATGTTTAAATTTTTTGATATGTTACGTTCGGAATGTCCTGTCTAAATATGAACTAAAATTAATATTGTTATTTTGGCAGAAGATTTTACATAGTGAGGAGGCTTTATGTCTAGATTTAGATGTGTTTTAATATAACTACTATTTTATGTTATTAACATAAATTATTAATTAATAATTTCAATTCTATAATCTTTTTAACAATTATGACCGCAAATTTTCATTTTAATGATGATCGTCTATTGTCAAGTCTGAAGATACGAGGTTGATTTTGCCAGACATAAGGTTTAGTCTGTGACTTTGGAATTCTTTTAGTAATAGTATGTTACCAGCTTGAGGTTATTAAGTTTCATGAAATATAAAGAAAAAAAAATCGCTTTTTTATTATTTTAATTTGGTATTGCTACATTTATTAATTATTAAATTGGCGCACTCTTAAATATTATTTCATGACAGTGATACTTTTAAAAAATTTGGATGCATTTTACGTTGATTTATTAAAACATTTCATCAATAATTAAGGTTCTAGTAAAAGAATTTAATGCGTTGATTGTTATAACTTATAGGGATTATTAAATATGATTAAAGTATATTTTTGTTGATAGACATTAATGTAGAGGTAAACCATCCAGGTGACGTCTTGACCAAGGTTTTTTTATATTACCTGATTGAAGTTTACTGCAGACAATGGTAAACATTTAAAGGTTTCAAATTGTCTGTAGTGTTTAGCTAGGTCAAAATTATTTAAATCTCAAATAGATATAGAATGAAAACATCAAGAATATAAGCACTTTACTAACCTAAATTACATAAAACACAATAGACTCTAACAATGATCAATAAATTAAGATAAACTAAAAAAATATTTATTTTGAATACGCTTTTCCAAACCATCTTTTATAAAAATACATAATATAAAATTATTTGAGATGCTATTCCTAACTCTCAACTACTATTCTAATCTAACCACTAATATGAAAAGTTAATATACAATTTAATTTTATTAGTAAAGATAAGAACAACAACAATACCTAATATAATAGAATTGTGTTAGTTTATTACTTAGTTAGAACTTGCAAAGGCGCTACTTCATTATCTATTGAATTTGAGCCCGAACAAACGTAGAAAGTACTTTACTTGTGTGTAATGATATATGCTGCAGACGGGCAAATTTATTCTACCGAAATCAAGTAAATCTCATGTGAACAATAACAATAAGTTGAATGTCGATTAATATTATAATTATATAAACTTAAAAATAATAATTAAAAATTGCTTCTCAGCTTTAAATTTCAAATAAGGTAGAGTTCTCGATAAATAGAAGTTCATTAAAAGTTGTTAATAAAGAAAACCTTAAAAAATTTAAAAGAAATAGATTGTCAAAGTCGATGAAATAATTTAGTGAAATTAAACTCTTTGTAATAGTTACTTTTAAAGTAAAAGTAAAAGGTATTTTCAATAAAGTAATATCATTACAATAAATTTATAAAATTCGATTAATTTTACCAAATTTAAACGAGAACAAAAGTATCGCGAAATAGCAATGTACAGAGAAAAATAAATCAACATTCTAATGAAAAGCAAATCTGCTTTTCCTGCGCTTCTATTCCGTTGAGAATTCGTACCAAGTGCCAACGCAGAGTTTCCATTCGTCTGCGGTAATGTATAGGAACGTTTATTACCTTGGTAACTGATATTAAAAAGAAATTTAAGCACTTTACAAAACATAGCCGTCGTTATCGGTAATGCAAATAAATACAATGTTCTCTTAAGGAATTTTATGTTAAAGATATGTTAAAATTATTTTTCATATCAGGTTTTCATCTCAAATGTAGAAAGAAAGTAGATATGGCTTTAAAAATCATTTCATAGAGCGATACAAAGAATACAAAGCCATATTAATCAGATGAACGGACGATCGTTTCTGCCCTTATGAAGTATCCACGAGATAAAATGCAATGCTCAGTTTTAATAACTTCTTCAAGTGATTGGATTCATTTTAGAATGCAATGTAGGCGGGATTTTTAAAGATTTAATTTCTATTTAGTGAAATTGCCTCAAGTCAAAAAATAAGCTTGATTTATATTCATTCCTTGAAAAGCAATCCTTCCGCATGCAACAATGATAAAGACAGCATTTCAATTAACCTCTACGTAGTGTATAAATGACTTTGTTAAAAAGTACTATTATATGTTGCATCTTCATCAGAATTTGTTTACTTAAATTACTATTTTGTAAGCAATTACTAATTTATTCTGAGTAAGCCCAAATTAATTAGTAAGCAATATCAAAACTTACAAGATAATATGTTTTTTTATTATTTTATGAAATATAATTGAGTTTTTTAAATTTATATTTTCTTTTAATATATCTGATCATTAATTTCAGAAACTATGATAAAAATAATATGGTAAGGTGCGCATGAAACCATATTCTACGCGGTTCACAAGTTACAATACTGTTAGTTGTTCGCTGATACAAGAAGTATTAGGTTCTTACATAGGAATAATTATAAAATTAAAAATATATATATTATATTTTATAATAAAAGATATATCTTCAATACATTTTTACGTGTTCATTGCTCCTTTAATTTATAATTGATTCGATGGAAAAATGTTATTTAATATTACATGTGATCTGTACATCATGAACTTCTGTTTGAAATATAGTTAAAAATGGAAATACAAAGGAACCTTTTAGAATTAAATCTAGTGTAACAATGCAAAATATACATTTTGTAAACACGAGTTGCATTCAAGTGATAAAGAATTGTATTGTTGCACCGCTTTATCTAAGTGACTTTGCTTCACTTCAGTCATCATTCTCCCTGCACTGCACTTGATTATAAAAAAGTGTTATACACTTTGGTACACGGACTTTGGTCCTTGTCTAAATTATATTGGACATAATATAAAAATCTGTCCTGTTTATATATCCTAATATAATAAATCAATAATGTTTTTAGGATTTCTTATAGGATTTAAATTCAATATTTTAATTCACTATAATGTACCAAATAATAGTGTAATGTGCATTTATCCTTCTTTCAAAGAAGCTGTCAAACAATAAAATAGAAAGAATGAATAATAAATGATATTAGGGTAATATTTAAATAGTTTTATACTTCATTAAATACTCTGTATTACTCTTAATTACAGATTCAGTAATTTTTACTCGACAACTTAGAATATGACATCATCTGTTAAAAGTGTTATTTAGTTGAGGACGATATTACATTTTCATTATTATTGTTTCCTTAATTAGCTATTTCGTAAGAACAAAATAATTTATTGTATTGTGAGTAAGCCCTACGTATATATTATTATTTTTGTCGGAAACTGTAGGCAATATTTTAAACGAAACAAGACAGTGTGTTTTATTTTTTTTTCATAAACAAAAATAAAAATGTTGGACATTTTTTGTTGATATTTTCTTTAAATAAATCCTAACGTAAATTTCGGAAACGATAGCAAAATTGATACGGTTAGAGAAGCAGGTACAATAACAATTTTACTTGTTGGTCTCCAATGTTAGCAGTGCGGCTCACGCAAGCCACCGCACCAACAATAGCTTGCGGTCATAAATCGAGCCGTTAAATTGACTGTATCCCTGTAAACCTACAATTCGTATAGAACTGTACGCATCGCTCTTTCAGTACGGGTATGGGAGGATAAATATCGCGTGGTGAAGGATAACAAACCTAATTCTTACAAAATAAAATGCAGTTGCATTATATTATCAAAGCGGGCGTTAGCTAGCTCAGAGTGACGAAAGCACCCATAGTGCTGAAAGTCTAACTCTGTATATATACGCGCAATATCGATTTTTTTATACAGGAGACCTTCTGGTATGAGTGTGGTATTTTTAGAAAGCCCTTGGCCCATAGACCCAGAAAATGCATTTACACTTAGCAATATACCTACCGCCTCACCTCTACGGCCGTTTGAAAAATGAGACTAAAATTTAGTTTTTGGCTCCGCACCAGTATAAAATCACTTATTTCCGCCTTGAAAAAGATTTTCCTAAAGGTCCTCGTCGAGACCTTTTCAACAAGCCCAAAAATGCCAAAATCCGACCACCGGTTGATGAGATATGACATTTTGAAAATTTTGACTGGCGCCTCCACCGATGATTACTTTGTCTGTGTGTGGGTATATTCGTAGTTTCAACTGATTTTGTTCAAACTGTCAGGGATTGAAGTACATCAAAAACTAAGACTTTTTTGTTCTACGACATTTCGATTTGGCTGCCATGTTGGCCGTGGCCTGCCCTCGAAAGGCCAAAAATGGCCATTTTTCGTACAGGGACTATGGCCAAACCAGTTGACGTACATTGACAAATTGGGCATCATTAGAAAGGTCTCAGGCTTATCTTTTGAATAATGTCCATTTTAATGGCAAAAACATTTGTTGGCGTGACATTTTTGGTCAAAAGGCAATAAATGGCCAACTGGCCGGGGACAGATCGGCCATTTTCTCGAAAACTGCGCCAACGATTTTTTCGAAAATTTTCTCATTCGTAGCCCCAAATTAGAGCTAAAATTTGCATATATATATTTGCATATATATATGCAATAAAATAGCATATATCTGGGAAAACTCGTTATTTCGAGATATGGTCGTGAGAAGTTCAAAAAATCATGAAAAATGACCAAAAACGGCCAAAAAATGACTTTTAAAGCCTGAATCGTACTCACAACACGGTTAAAATTCAATGCTAGTTGCACAGCAATAAACACATGATAACAATACAATAAACAATAAAACAAAATTTACAGAAAAAAATCCGAATACTGAAGAAATTCTGTTTTGAAGCAATGAATTAAAAAAATAAATGGAAACTGAAAAAATCAAATGAAAAAAAAATCGGGCACCTGTGGGAATCGAACTCGAGGTCTCGTCTTTGTCATTACAACGCCAAAACACTCTCATTTTGTCAGAGGCAACTATTCCAAATAATAATAATGATAATAATAAATCAATTTATTTCAGATAATTCATCAATAAGTGTTAGTAACATTTTAACTTAAGTAACTAATGTTATAATAGTACTCGTAGTTAGTATTCAACATGACAATCTCAAATTATACAGAAAAATAAAATTAATAAAATGCACAAAATTCATAAAATTATTAAAATTTAATATAAATTCAAATCAAATATAATTAAAATCATAAAATACTATTAAAGAAATTAAATAAAACAAAATTCATGGAAATCATCGTTCTAATTATTATTATTATTTTTAATTCTACAAATAACTCGACGCTATACTCCTACAGTCAGTATAGGTACGCTACGCTTCGATGCTACGTGTACACTATCCCAAGACCTCCAGAGGGGAGCGTCTAGCTTTAACGCCAATATGCTGAAAAGACTGTTGGAGCTGTTCAGTAATCTTGTCATTGCGGACGCGGTCCGCTTTCGTATTATCGTATAGAAGTCGTCTACACGAGCCTCCGCAAACATTGCCGATGCACTGCAGTATCGAGGCTTCCTCAACAAAGCCCTAAGCACATTATTGTACTGAACACGCAGTGCGCTATATGTCTGTCGCGTATAGTTCTCCCATAGGCTGCACGTGTAAAAGGACTGGCAATAGGCTTTAAATAATATTAATTTTATCTATGTCGAACACCGTGCAAACCTACGGGCCAACATATTGCCTCTAACCGACAGAGCCCTGCGCTCCCGCTCGATATCACTATCATCACCCAGGCGTTCATTCACAATATGACCAAGGTATTTAAATTCAGATACTAGTTTCAGAGAAGTTCCACACAGATGTATTTTAGGAATGAAATTTAACTGTTTGTTTATTCCTCGAAAAATTAAAATTTCGCTCTTTTTAGCGTTATACCTCAGTCCATTCTCCTTTGCATATTCCTCACAGATTTTTATCAGTCTTCGAAGACCACTGACCGACGGGCTCAACAGAACCATATCGTCTACGTAACTAAAATTGTTCATCATTACGCCATCTATCGAACAACCGACGCCTGCCCCGCTAAGCCTCTCTATGAGCCCGTTTATGTAAAGATTGAACAATCTGGGTGACGTCAGGCCCCCCTGTCTTACTCCACACCCTAATTTATATGGTTCACTAAGTGCATCACCCCATCTTACCACATTACTTTGGGCACCATACCAGTACTTTAATAGTGATATCAACTCCGGTCTTAAACTGCTATCCTTTTCAAGCTTCTGCCATAAAATTTTATAGGATACGAGGTCAAATGCCTTCGACAGATCCAAAAAACACGCAAACACATGGGTCTTTCTATCCGTGTAGTACCTTACAGCTTGCTTGAGACACAAAACTGCGCTCTCAGTTGAGAGCTCTGATCTAAAACCGAACTGCGCATCGTGTATGTTAATTGTTCTACTAAGTTGAGTATCAAGCAAGCCGTCAAGCACTTTGGCTATGATGGTAGCAAGAGATATCGGTCTGTAGTTGGTTCTGTCCGCCGCATCCCCCGCCCTATTCTTGATTATAGGCACGACTATTGTCCTTGTCATCGAGTCCGGCAGAAAGCCGTGGCTTATACAAATATTGTACAACAAAACTAGGACTCTAGGAAGGTGCACACTAGCGTGTCGCAGATGCTCAACACTCAGGCCATCATGTCCAGGCGACTTTCCACGCTTCATACCCATTATTGTATCTACTACTTCGCTAGACGTGAAACGTACAAAGCTTTCCCCATTATTTATGATATCCCCCCTGCCAGCCTCGGCGAAATTGATCTCACAGGGATCCACTGTAAATTGTGTTTTAAACATATTTGCTATGTTACGGCTACCGCTCACTCCCCCTACTTCAGCCGGAATATTCGATCTTGTATTCAGTTTGTCTGTTTGTTGCCAGAATTTTCCAAAATGTTTGTTTCTATATGACGTAGCCAGTATGTCCATTTTAATCTGTTCTGAATTGTCTTGGCACCATTTAAGTTTGTTTTTAAAGGCCCTACGAGAGTCCCTCATGTCATTATAGATAGTTCCATGTGTTGGTCAAATAAATGAGTATAAATTTGCATGAAAAATAATCGCACAGCATTTTGTTTCCAATCCTTTTACAAAACTATTGATATCAAAACAAAAACTTCTCAACGAAGTAAATACCGAGTGACGAAAGCGAATCCACTGACAAAACTCCTGATATGAATTTTGCGACGAAAAAAAACACGAACATTTTTATTCACAAACGTAAACAAACACAAAAAATGTGAATGTGTTCGGAACGTTGCCAAACAAACAAACAAACAAACAAAAAAAAATACAAACAAAAAATGTGAATGTGTTCGGAACGTTACCAAATTGCCTTGATCAATCTAATAAAATAAAAACAAAAATGCAATTTGTGCAACGTTTCGAGCACATTCACATTGTTTGTGTTTGTTTACGTTTGTGAATAATTATAGAAAAAGATAATTTAAACTTATAGTTAAATAAGTTGAAGCTATACTGTAACTATATCATTTTTCTCATAACGCTTACAATAAAATCAGATAAGGAAGTTGCCTCTGCTTTTGAAAATTATTTTTAAAAAATTCCAGCTTCTACCACTTCTTCTTTAATTTCTTCTCCAGTAGTCGCCGAGTCATTACTACAAAAAAATGTAACATTCCTTTTAAATTTAAGAAAATTGAATCCAATGATATAATTAAATGTTTTAGGACTTTAAATATTAAGAATACTCCCGACTTATGGGGAATATCTGTAAAGGTGATTGGCTCAATAGTGGATCTCGTTGCGCCTTACTTAGCGACCATTTTTAATGACTGTATTTCTTGTGGAGTGTTTCCTGACCTAGTGAAACATAGCAAAGTAATACCACGCTTAAAATCAGGCAATAATTCAGATCCTTCTAATTACAGACCAATATCAGTATTGCCTTCGTTTAGTAAAATATTTGAAAAATCATGCTTAATCAGCTGACAAACCATTTTAATAAATATAAATTGCTTCACCAGAAACAATTCGGTTTTACTAGAGGTCGCTCTACTACGGATGCCGGCGTCTTTCTTATAAAGCATATATGTGAGGCCTGGGATCAGTCACAGGATTCTCTTGGAGTAATCTGTGATTTATCTAAGGCTTTCGATTGTGTTCAGCATGAAACATTGGTCAGGAAATTGTACCACCGTGGCATTAAGAACACTGATCTCAAACTCTTGATTTCTTACTTGTCTAATAGAATTCAGAGGGTCGAGGTTAATGGAAAAAGATCGGCTGGGGCTCCGATTGATATGGGGGTCCCTCAAAGTTAAATCTTAGGTCCATTTCTCTTCCTTGTTTATATAAATGGCCTACTTTTGTAGACAAACATAATGAGATAGTATTGTTTGTTGATGACACTTCTTTAATATTTAAAGTAAAACGGCATCAGGTGACATACATATGACGATGTAAACAAGGCTCTCTCTTTATAAGTGCATTGGTTTAGTGTTAACAACCTATTGCTTAATAGTAAGAAGACTAAACTTCTTAGATTTTCTACTTCTAATATTAAACAGGTGCAAACTAATGTACTTTTATATGATCCCATAAAGTTAAATAAGAAATAATGTTAAATATCAAATTATATTTATTTACGTATAGATATACGATATTTCCACTCTGAATACAGTGAACACTCGTGTACATCAAATGGAGTTACAGGAGGTTTTATTTTGATGCCATACTTATCGAAATAAGCCCTTCTGTAAGACACTCTCAAATTTGAAATTAAAGCTACGAGGGTTTCAAACTTGCCCTGGTCTGAGAAAAACCAGACAATAAACTCTGCAGGGTATTTTTTTATTGTGATCATAGTTTCACAAACATCAATATTTTGTTGCTCTCTAAATATTATATAATAGTAATATCATGTAACAATAATATATAAAATTGCTCTTTTAGGAACAGTTCGTACTAAATTCTAATTATACATTTTATGAACATAGTTGTCATTAGTACTGGTGTACTACATACTATATGTTTAATCATAAATGTAGAATATTAGTAAATATTTTATGACCATTTAATTTGTAATTCTTCTGTTGCGCGTATCAACAGTTTTAACTAACACTATATTTATTTTATTAAACATACATACACATGTATGAATTAATTTAATATATTTCTATTAAGGTCCCATCATATGGTAGAAACGGTGTCACTAACTCTAATAACAACCTAATGTTAAATAATTTTTCGAAGTTTAATGTTCATAATCATTAGAGTAATTTTATAATGTTTATTTTAAACGACACCTGAACATGCAATCATTTCTAGTGAATGACAGTACTTTGTCACGAGTCCTGCATTGGTTCGAAATTAATAATTTAGTGTTAAATGCTAAGAAAACTAAATGCGTAGAGTTTACACTTCCTAATGTAAAAAGTAAAAATTGTAACTTGCTCCTTAACAATGAAGTGTTAGAATTGATTGACTCAACAAAATTCTTAGGTTTAACATTAGATAGAAAGCTCCAGTGGAACCCCCATCTCTCAACACTCGCAGCCAAACTCAGCTCCGCCGTCTTTGCAATTAGAAAAGTTAGACAATTAACGGACATAAATACGGCTCGACTTGTTTATTTTAGTTATTTTCACAGTATTTTATCTTACGGTATTTTATTATGGGGCAGTGCTGTCGAAATTAATTCTATATTTATTTTACAAAAAAGAGCTGTGCGGGCTATTTATAACTTAAAAGCTAGAGATTCTCTGAGAGATGTTTTTAAAGAAATAGGTATTCTTACAGTCGCTTCCCAATACATATTTAATAACATTTTATATATACGTCAAAATTTAAATAGTTATATAAAAAACAGTGACAGACACGCGATAAATACGAGAAATAAAAACAAACTCGTAACGCCAAAGTTTCGGCTTCAAAAAGTTAATAAATCCTTCATGGGTTTGAGTATACGCATATATAATAAAGTTCCACAAGATATCTTAGACCTTCCATTTCTTAGTTTTAAATCTAAAATCAAAAGTTTATTGTTAAATAAAGCTTATTATAACGTTCAAGAGTTTTTAGTGGATCGAAATATGTGGAACTTAAGTTGTTGAATCATTTGCAGGATTTATATTATATTATAATATACATCACCTATTGTTATATTTCTTTTGAAAAGAGCAACTGTTGAGTTTCTGGCCGGCTCTTCTCAACAGAGCAGCGTTCCGAGCCGGTGGTAGCTTGCTTACGGACGGACTACACTGACCTTTTTTTGTATTGTAATAATTGACGATTCAAAAGTGCGTGTAAATGCCTACTTGAATAAAGATATTTTGAATTTTGAATTTTGAATTTTGAATCAGAAAGTTTCAAAAAGAGCGGTAGTGTTTTAATAAAAGTTTATATTACAAGTACATAATACAACCAGATTTAAAATAACTTTTATTTATTTTCACTTTACTCGAACTTTAGTTAGTATTTATAGCCTAAATCAGTTTCGGTGTTTTGTATGGAATATCGAATGTGACTCATGAAGATGACTCAGACAATTAAGCATAACTACAGCAAATTTCATAAAAATGCGTCTTATAGTTTTTGAGTAGTTCACTAATGTATAGATAAACAAAAAAATCAAAAATTTAAATCATGTTCTTTAGCATGAATCTAGAACTAAGAAGACTTTTACAATATTTTAATTATATTCTATAAATCTTTTATTGTAATGATATTAATTATTACAAATATATATTTGTCATTTGTATCATTACTGCCTATTATTTAAAAGCTTCCAAATAGCAAAAATTATTATAAGATAAGGCAATAAAAAATAAATACCTGGTAATAAATTAACGATACTAGTTTAAAAACATTTTGAAGAAGTACTCGTAAATTGTCATTCTATAGAAACTCGTTGCAATACCTTAATTATTACTATAAAAAATAAGCTTTTTATATTAAAGCCTAATATGTCGTATTTAGAGGGCAGATTCTCGCTAAAGCCAGCTTAATTGCAAAAGTTAGACCAAAATTACTTTCAAATCACCATCGCTGGCCTGTTTATGCACAATGTATTAGTAGCACCTTAAACGTATTAAGTATTTTTAGTTTTATTTTGATGCTTTAAAAGCAACACGTCGCTGTTGTTTTTATAAATATTATTTATATTTTAATATTAGAAGTTATATAATATTAGAAGTTATGTTATATTTGTATTTTTTTTAATAAATATGATTGTATTATCAAATACGATAACAAAATGTAATTGATTCATGTTTCAAAATGAGATGTATTATTAAAAGTTAGTAACCAAAACGAAAATATGTTTTTATGAAGGTTACATTTTAGAAGATATCTTAACCAGTGACAAGTTTTTAAATAATTTTAATAAACTTTTTTGGTATCTGTTAGCATTTTATAACTTTATTTGAATTTACTAATAATTTCATTACACAATAAGTATAATATTATGATATCTCATTATAAAAACTATAAATCTTATAAATGTTATTTCCTTAAATAAATTGAAACTCTAATCTGAAAATAATAAATTGATTAAAGACAATAAAGGCAACAGCTTGAATAAATAGATTTTTCAAGAAAATATGTCATTTGAAAGTTGTTTGGAACTTCAATGAGTAAAGAGTGGGAAGGTATCGTATGAAATAACAGTCACCAATGAAATGGTCCAAATTACTTCGAATGTCTGCCACTCACAGGTGAAGCGCTTATAGCAATTTAAATAGGAGGCATTCGCTCCAATTTCGTGTCCTATTCTTGTATGGAATAATTTCAAAGTTTGGTCACACCACTATCAATATTGATTTTGATCTTTTCAAGAGAAACACAAGTTAATTATTTGGTTCTAAATAATATTGCTAATACAATATTGTTCTAATCTACAATAACAATTACAGTAATGTTCGAATCTATATTGTTTTGTTAATTTTTTAATATTCAATTAAACAGTAAACGAAGCTCGATAAATAACAAATTATTTGAGAATTATATATAGTATATAGTTGGTAGCAAGATAGTAAGTGGCGCTTAATATACGTCCTTAAAAGATTGTTGTCATTTTAGTTGTACTTGTTAATTATATTTTTCAATAACAAAGAAAACCTAACTCTGGCATCAAAAATATCGTGATGATTGCATTAGCTAAAAGTGGAGTAGGGGAGTAGAGGTTTGACAGCTTCAACATAATAAAACGATAAGAAGCGAACGGTAATTTCGAAGATTTAAATCTTTTCTCTTGGCTAGTGATTGCAATAATCATTTCTTCTTCTTCTACAGCTCTTATAGTAATTTGTTAAAGAATTTATAATCAACAAAAAACAAAAATATTTCTTGTAATATTTTGTAAGTATTTTGTGGTTAAGTTTAAAGTATTTTTTTAAGTTCAATAGTAACACCGATTATTACATATATAATAAATATACAATACATACATATAATATGTGCAATAAATGATGTTACTATTGAACTTAAAAGAAAGTACATGTATAAGAATATCTCACCGAAATAAACTTATTTTGTACAGCGTACTATTAATAATAATTCAAAAATATTAATAGCTGGGATTTTGTATACATCTGTCGCTGGAGAATGGTTTCATGCATTATGCAAACGCCTGATTGTACCGTAGATCCTCAGAGTTCTTTGTACGACTCACATCTGTATTTGCTTGGCCTCGTTTCACCTTGTATGTTTTAAGGCATATTGCTTATTCTATTCCATACTTATATTTCCACAAGCCGAAAATATCGAAATACAATATTCTCGTACCTTTATTATGCAGTGTTGTCATGAGTTACGTGAAAAAAATATATTTTAATCATATTTTAGCGACTTCACAATTTACCTGTACTACAGTTAAATTGAATGTATTATTTATTTATTTATTATTTTTTTTTTATGGACGAGCTGGCGGGTCACAGATAACTTGTGATCACCACCGCCCATGAACTCTTACAACATCTGAGGATTTACAAGAGTGTTGCCGGCCTTGTGGGTAGGAGTAGACGCCTTTCTTGAAGGTACCTATGTCGTACCGATCTGGAAGAGCGGTGTTCGGGTAAATTAAAGGTTTATATACTTTATAAGGTTAAATGTGGAACAGTAAACTAAGAAAATTTCAGGTTATATAAAAATTCCAGCAATTATAAATATAGAGTTCATGTTTTCCAATTATATTTTATGGTTCAAAATGATCCCTCTTAAATGATCCAGTTAAGAAATCATAATTAAATCTATATTAAAACTATTTCTATATTTAAATAAATATAAATATACGTGATATATTCTACTTATGATCACATATCATAAGTTTGGAATCTCACAATTGCAAGATATCAGTTAACAATGGAATTAATGACTTATCTAATCACAAACCAATAGCTATCCAATATTGACTTTGCTCTATTTGATTGCTTCATTTGAAATATATTTATTGAAGTTTCATCGATTTGGTTTTGATATATGGCCATTGTCTTACTTATTCCATGCATTTAATACATTGAATTTTGATGAAATAATAAGTTCTAATAAAGTAAGTTTCCTAAATGTCCTTTTTGTAGTCCAAAGTTGGCTCCAATTCCAGGCACAGTTTTTTGAATAGTTCACAAATATATTTCTTAATATGAGTGTACTGACTTTTTATCAGGTATTTTGTATATTAGTTGCTCTTTAACGACACTGGAATTGTTAAATAAATCAGGAATTTAAGAAATCTGAATTATTGAATACCAAAATTTATAAATACGTTTCTATAAAGCACCTTATTTATGATATTGTAGAATTCGTACCGTATTTTGGATAAAGTGATAACCTTAATGCAATCATCTCTCCATATAAAACATAAATAAAGAAAATCGTGTGACATGTTTTGATGACAATTTTATGAAATATATGTATGCCAGATATACAACGTTATACTTATAATAAAATATTTTTATTATTTTATATTATTATCTTGGTATATTTTTTTTTATATAAACAAAATACTCGAAAACTGTTACAATTAAAAAGACTTTTATTTAAATTTAAAGTGCCTCTTTATTTCCTATTGACTAATAATAACTAACTGTTATAATAATAAGCTGTAAATTTCCTTGTTAACCTTTCTGATCGGATGTTAGCGACTCTCTCCTAGTGACACTATCGGGGCTAGTAGGGTTAAAAGTAGAGAGAGTACAAAAAAAATGAGCCATAAATAGATAACTCTAGACTGATCCGTCAAGTCATTTTGACTCCAATATTCGTATTAAAAACAGAACAGCAGATTTGGTTGGATTTTCACTGGAATTCTTATTCTGGAACACAAGATTTACATTATTCTTCCAGATTTTGAAAGACGTCTAGATTTATATCCTGAAATAGAAAAATATTTAATATATTTATATAAATGCCGTAAAACACTTAAAGCAGAACAGTTATTTAATGAAAAACGTGAGTAGAAAATATTTAAGATAACAGAAGATAGATGTTAACTTTGATGTTATTAATTACGAGCCGTGAATTAAACGCTGAATGATCGACCCTCCGATTGTTCGCTAGCAAGTTATAAGGATGAGGATGAAACAAAGAGCTGATTTAAATATTGGAGATTCGGTAAACATAACATATTGTTGTGAAGGTAACGAAATTTAAAAAGGTAAGAAGTAGTTCTAGTATTTTCTTTATTTACTCGTTCAATCGAGAATTATAAAAATCATGGAAATTAAATAATCTATGGTCGAATTCCTTTGTTTCGTGGAATGTGATGCACTGATTTTCAACATAATGGAAATGAGTAAAAGTTAAATCAATTTTGCGGATTCGATTCCTTGAAATTGTTAAATCCTTAAAAATTGGTTGAGGCTGTATTCTTATTAGGCAGTCTTGATTTAAAGGAAGTACATTTAATTATTATGTGATAAATGCTGTTCTAGTAATGTATATTCATTTTACTAAGAGCCAGAGTTAAATAATTAAGCTTCCGTCAAAATTGGCTGTGTTTTTAAAATATGATAATTTTAGGAAAATAATTAATTAATTGAGTGATTTGGTTATATTACAGCATTATAGAAATACAAGCCATTACAATGTTTCTCTGACTGTGTAATGTTTTATAATTGAAATCAAATAGAATTGACTATAATGTCACTACAAAAGTAGTATATTATATTGTTTAATTATAATAAAATTATTATTTTAATAAATCTATACGCAATATTGAATTACCTATTGATAAACTAAAATAAATACTTAAAACATTTTCACAAGGTATAATTAGAGATTTTATGTTTCCTGAAACTGAAACATTTAAATATTTACTTTTTTCAAGTATTTCTTATTTTTAAAAAGAAGTATTATTTATATTGAACTTAGTTAAGTAAAGATTTTGTTACATTCTTCTTACTTACATTTGCGTAATTTTTAAATAACTTCGAAGACTATGTTTTTTTCCCCGTTTTGTTTTCATAACAATTGTTTTTTTGCTTTTTTCATTAGATCTTAATATTTATTTATAGTAAAATATTTTAAATTTACTATACAAACTTGTTGACGTTGAATTCAATTTAATATTATAAAAATCATTTATAATAATTATATATCTCAAAAAAATCCATACGATTTTAAAATAATTTAATTTTTAAATTATAGTAATAAATATTTTATATTACTTGTTTTTTTATACTTGAGCATTATTATAATCGCTATGATCAGGCTCTTAATTTTCGTAACCTTTTTTGTAATATTACTTTCTTTCCATAAGTATATGGTAATTTAAAGTGTGAGTATCTTTATTTCCGGCTTTGCTACTCTTTTTATATAGCATGGTGTTAAACATATTTTAAATATCATTTATGTAAAATAAAACAACGTTATTTGTAATTGTTATTATATAAACTAGCTTTTGCCCGCGACTTCGTCCGCGTTTCCGTCGTTTTTCGAAAAAAAATTAGCAGATGTCCTCCCTCATAGTTTTGACGTAACAGGCAGATCACTTTCGTATTTTAGAAGGGCAATAGTAATATAATATGCCAATCCACAAAACTGTTGAAAAATATAAGTAACCGCAGAATATTATAATATACCCACGACTCGGTCAGCGTGTAACTCCTTGTTTTTTATTAAGATAATATATTGCTAATATTTTTAGATCAAATTAAAATGTTTCAGCGCAAAGCTTCTGGGTAGACTATGTTAAGAGTCGACCCGTCCGGCACGTGAACGTAAAGATTCCTAGAATTGCTAACCCGGGAAAGAGCGACGTATAATTGACCATGCGAGAAACAGCTAACACCGAGATCTACTCCAGCAACACGAAAAGTCTGCCCTTGAGCTTTATTGATAGTCATGGCATAGCACACCGATACTGGGAATTGCGTTCTTTTAAATTGGAATGGAAAATTATTTGGTATTATGGGAATTCTGGGAATAAAGACAGTTTCTCCTGCACCGCAACCTGTTAAAATTTGAGCCTCGATTACATTTTGTTGCAACTGGGTTACTTTTAGCCGAGTTCCATTGCAAAGTTGAGGTGGTCTTAAATTTCGGAGCAGAATTATCGGTATGCCAATTTTTAAACAAATTATATGAGAAGGTAGTCCAGGCATACTTAAAGAATTTAAAAATTCTATCGGGTAATTAGTGGCTTCTTGTTCATCAACCATTCTATTTATTGAACTATAAACTTTGCTTTCTCCCTGTATATTAGACAGTATTTTATTATTAATTTCAGATGCCTGGTCATTGCGAGGAGTCAAAATGGACCTTTCGCAAAGCCAAGAATTGTCCCTATTTAATATAATTGTTATGTCACCGTAAACCGAAGATATAAGATGTTGTTGGGATTGCACTATACAACATAACTCAGGTGTCAGAATAAGTTTTCCTTGGTGTAGTTGTGGATAGGTACCTTCACCAATCTTCAATAATGTATCAGAAAATTCACGATTATCTGCGTTGTCTCCAGTTCTCACTCGCATATTTATAGTCAAATGCACCGATTGTATATCACGCCACAAATAAGAGCTTTTCAGGCAAGCCCTAATCTCATCAGCTCGGGTTCCCCGTGGTATTACCGGTAAGGTTTGTCGGAAATCACCACAAAATAAAACCGTAATACCGCCCATTGGTCGATCATTTTGTCTTATGTCCCTTAGAGTTCTGTCTACTGCTTCTACTCCTTTTCGATGGGCCATCGTACATTCATCCCATACGATTAAATTACACTCACGCAATACCTTAGCTTTGTCGCTATTTCTTGAAATACTACAGGTTGGACTTTCCGTGCGATCTAAATTAATTGGTATTTTAAACATAGTGTGAGCAATCTTACCTCCTGGTAGCAATGTTGCAGCTATACCTGATGAAGCCACGGCAAGAGCGATTTTACGCTGATTTCGAACATAAGCTAATATTAATTTAGTCAAAAAAGTTTTCCCAGTTCCTCCAGGTGCATCTAAAAACCATATTGTTCCTAAATTATTCTGCACACTCTCGCACACGCGATCATAGACTAAGCGTTGTTCTGCAGTCATCATTGGGACACCGTTTTCTAATGTTACCAGCAGTTCCATTGGGTTGTAACCAATCTCTGCGGAATATTCCCTATTGGTAACCTCTCCGACTGAGGTTGGCGTTGGCAAACCATATTCACAAAGTGATTTACCGCCTACTGCTGTTAAGTCTTCCTGAAGAGCTAATAAGCACTGATTTATAGCCAGATCTCGAAAATTATCATTAGTTGCGCCTTCATTATTGTGAGATAAATTCCGAAGAAAGTCTTCTGCAAATTTTTCTTTATATTTTTCCCATAATTGGACAGGATCAGATAAATTACAAAATGTGAGTAATGTTACAAATAAATGGCGTAACCGTCGTGGATTATCACTAACACAGGATTCTGCTAAAGCGTCATCCCAATGTTGATCATTTTCAAGCAAATGACGCGCTTGGCAAGCTGCATGATAAGTTGGATAAACAACATCGTCTACTTTTCTCAAATCTATAAATGATGTTGGTCCTCGCACTGTATGTAATAATAATCTCAAATAAAAACACTCTGCGTTGTTAGGATGAACAGTATACACTCTACCAAGAACATGTTCTTTGAAAATACCTGTCTCGCCATCTACAGGCCTGCCTCGGCGTCTACGGTTAAAGACACCTCGTTGTTTATCGTAGGTATAATACGATGGAACTTCTTCATACAAAAGAGACTTTGCGAAATTATCAGTTTGGCAAAGTCGAAAGAATGCCAATAAAGTTGTTTGTCTAGGGTTCTCTAATCGTTCTGTAACATTTTCGGCGTTAAAATATATACGTTGACCGCCTTCCAGATGAACATCCAGATGGGTCACAGGTGGATATCTTTCGTGAATATTAAAACTTAAGATCCGCCACACAGCTTCTGAAGAGCTGATATATCTGCCTGACTGAAATCTAGTAACTTCATCATGTTCATTTCTTAACGCAAACGTAGCTTGGTCACTGCCCTTATTAATGTACTTACAAATATATTTAATTGACTCTATACTATTACACATTTCTACATTTATGTGAGCTTGAAATGCTCTGGACAATACAGGCGAATACGGAACGACCCACCTATTATCTAAAGTAACCTGTTGTCCAGACATTCGCTTTTCAACAGTAAAACCACCATTGTCTCTTGAACGGCGACGTTATAATGGGTATCCATCATGTCCTGTTACAGTTTCATCCACTAATGCTTTTGGATACCTTTTAGTGCAACGACCGTCTTGCATGCAAGGAGCATTTGCGTTAAATGCACCACATGGACCATGTATCATATGAGTTTTAACAATGTCGTATAACAGGGGATCTGCAGTCGGATCTGGTGATCATGCGGTGCCTGACCCTCAAGAAGCTCCCGAGTGATTTCATCCCACTTGGGATTGGTAGTTACAGTAACAAATAAGTCGGGACGTCCATATTTTCTTACGTAACAAAAAGCGTCTTGAGTACGTTCATGCATGTAGCGTGGACCACCAGTAAAAGAAGAGGGTAAAATAACTAAACGACCCATATTCACAGTATCGTTATCTTGCTGCATGGCATTGCAAAGGTGCACGTATTCTTCAGCGCGCAGCTGCCTTTGATTAGATCGTATATAAACTAATCTTTCGGTTTAAATTTTTGCGTACATGTCAACAATAAACTGATTAAATAAGCCACGAAAACGTTGAAAGTATACCAATCTATTCCGTCTCACTTGCAGGTGGTAACAATAAAATTGAAGGCATGACACCTTTTTATTATAATTAGGTGCGCCTGTGCGCGGATCGGTTTGGTATACAGCGAAATTATAACCATCTTCCCCTCGACAGTATATCATAGGATATTGCAAACTGTCGTAAGCCCTGTGGGTTTCGAAAATACGTTGCAAACGATTGTCTCTGGAACGTATAACGATATCACGCCTATCACATTCCTGGTCGACCAGTACTACAGCAACTTCATTCGTGGATGGAACGTTATGACGCCCAGGGTGTTCCTGAGTTGGACGCTTATCGGTATTTATAACAATTTTATAATTGTTATTACCATCTTGAGAAAGGGCTTCTAATGCCGATTTAAAACTGCATACGTACGAATTAACCTGATGTAACATGTTCTGAAGTTGTGAAATGAGTTCAGTATTTAAATTCGGAAAATATTGATTTCTTATATTCGACTGTTCGTTGTAATCGGATACAAAATATATTTGAAGAAATTTTATGTTGTTCTTCAGGCAAAAGGGACCCTATCAAATGGTAAACCTGACCTTGTACCTTAAAAGTAGGCATGAAAGGGCCTTCTGAGATTTGTTTAGCACCAAAGGATGTCATTTGGAATGCACTATTATAAGTGCGAATATTATCTAAAAACTGTTTGGATTGCAAATGTTCCCCTAAAAGTAGTGATTTTAAAGGTTCCGGTGGGTCTTCGAACGAAGGCAAATTTATTTTACCTCCAGAACAACAGAAACCAGCAGACTCCTTCCTCCACTTCGAAGCATTACAAAAGGAACATACTACGTTCATATCGCCTATTTCAGAAGATGATCTGTAATCAATTGTGAGGTTATAAGCAAACCCACTTTTATATTTATCGGACCACGCCACCGAATTTGTAGATTGATCTACCACGTGTATATCTAAGTCATTAAGACCATGTCGAAATCTATCTGCAGTAAGACGGGCCTCTCGCTGTTCTTCTGTTTCAAGCGACCGAATATTTTCAATTCTTAATCTTTCATTAGATAAAGTAATCAATTGTTCTTGTCTCAAAGAATTGTAATAATCGCGTCCCGACTCTAGTCGTTGTTCATGCTCATGTTCATCTTCAAGAGATCGAATCATGTTATGGTGCGCCCTATCATTTGTCAAACGGTCTTGATATTGAGTAAAAGTTTCAGATTCTCGAGACAAAATATGACGTTCGCGATCAGCTGTAAGCCGTAATTCCCTCTCAGTGAAGGTTTCGGACTCGCGAGATAAAATACGACGTTCGTGGTCAGCTGTAAGCCGTAATTCCCTCTCAGTGAAGGTTTCGGAATCGCGAGATAAAATATGACGTTCGCGGTCAGCTGTAAGCCGTAATTCCCTCTCAGTGAAGGTTTCAGACTCGCGAGATAATGTATGCCGTTCGCGGTCAGCTGTGAGTCGCAATTCTCGTTGTAAAGCAGTTTCAGCTTCTCGGGATAACGCATGTTGTTCCCGATCAATGGAACGCCTTAGCTCTCGTTGAGAAGAGCTTTGAGAAGCCCGTGTTGTAGCTCGTCTCGCTCTTTCAGCTGCTAATCGCATCTCTCTTTCTGGAGAGCTTTCATTAGCTCGAGATGTTGAGGCACTAACTCTCATAGAGTTTAACCGATGTGCTCTTTCCTCTTCCGATTCTTGAGAACGCGTCATTCTCATTCTCCTAGCTTGACTCGAAGTTCGAGATAAAGATGGTCGTTTTTTAGGTGGCATCGTTTATTTTATTTTTAATCGACGGTAACTTAAATTCTATTTAGTTACCCAACAAAAAACTTACGTCAGAGGTCCTAACTATAGCTAAGTATATAATAAATAGAATATAAATCTAAGTGCCTATTAAAACTAAAATAATATTCTAATCGAATTATAAATATGTACGTAGGTACCTACAAATTACAAAAGAATAAAAAATGAAAATAAAGCTATACTTAATGCGTGTGCAATACTATCTACACTTACCTACTTCACTTAAAAATGAATAATAAGAAATACCTACAACTACTGTAATTAATCAAAGTACCTATGCTAATACAAAAAAAACCTTAGATGTTCTAAGTACAGCTGCTATATAATAAAAAAATATAAATCTAAGTGCCTATTTAAACTTAAATACCTAATATTCTAATAGAATTAAACTAAGAAATATGTACCTACCTACCTACAACTTAGGTACAAAAAAAAAAGAAATGAAAATAAAGCTAAAACACGTGTGCAGTATAGGTAGATAGTAGGCAATATCTACCTATACCTACTTCACTTAAAAATAAATAAAAAATACCTATGAATACTATAATTAATAAAAGTACCTACCTACGCTTTTATCTACTCAATACAAAAAAAACTAAACATAAAATGCCCAAAACTAACCTATCAGTAACTAAAAATCTAACAATAATCTAATCTATCTATCTATTATCTAATCTAAAAATCGAATCTAAATCTACTTAAAAAGAAATAAAATAGGAACTATTAATAGTTAAGAATTTAAACAAAACTAAAACTAATTTAGAAAATAACAACAAAAGAAATTAAAATAAACTATTTAAAGACAAAAAGTCGCGCTGATAAGCACGGTTTATAAAATAACAATTATTGTCTGTCAATAAAGTTCAACACTCTGAACGCATCAACAGCCAAATATTGAATGACGCTTGAGCTCGCCTCCCGCCCCTTTTATACTCTGCCGCCGCGAGCCCCGTCGAGCGCGGCAACCGTTACGCAAAAATAATTCTTATAGCTTGATTCACTATTCACGCGCGATGTCTTGTTGGCGTATTTCATGTAAGTAAGTATAAGTTTGGTGTTTCTATACCGATTTCAATGATTCTTTTTTTATTGAATTGGTGCTAATGTTTATTTTTTTTTTAATTAGGAATGATGGTGAGCATTATTGGTTTTATAAACGTAAAAGTAAACAAATATAATAAGAAATCTCCGAACTGCTAAGCTATCGAGAGTTATGCATGTTATTGTGAGTTAACTATAAAAGGTAGATATATGCTGTCTTGGAATATTTTTCGTGTATTTTTATGTAGAATATTTCCGTTATACATAGTTTCTATGTAGCTCTAACCATTAAGGCTGCACACGCGACGGAAGCTTAAAAAATCAAGCAACTTCTCCCATTTTCTCAACATTTCCTTTCACTGCTCTGCTCCTATTCATTGTAGTGTGATGAAAAGTATACTATTACCTGCCCAGGAGTATAAAGAATAATTGTACTAAGTTTCGTTAAAATCCGTCGAGTAGTTTTTTTTTCTATAAATAACATACAAACAGACAGACAGACAGACAGACAGACAAAAATTTTTTTAACTGCATTTTTGGCATCAGTATCGAACACTAATCACCCCCTGCTACTTATTTTGTAAATATATTTCATGTACAGAATTGACCTCTCTACAGATTTATTATAAGTATAGATATGACTTTTTACAACGAAAATCTAGTCTTGGAAAATTAGATGTTAATACCTAAAATTTGCTGAAATAACTTTACCCACAAAATAGTTTGTAAATCATTAAAGTTACTAGCGGCGCGAGCAAATACATACAAATTTATTTTTTGAATACCTTACTACATTCTTTATTTTAATGTTACACAGAAAGGGTTGAGATCATTTATTGAGCGTCACAAAACATGGGACTGCAGAATTCACACTATATTATTCCTATTTGTCAATGTTAGTTCTAGGATATTCGCGTATTTCCTTTCCTCCCAAATTACATTACCGGTACCTTCATTAATTTTGTGTGATATTTTATATGAACAGGTTCTTTCGTAAAACTCAATTTACTTTTGCTTACTGAATTGGTCGTAAACTTTAATGTCAGAAGTGATATAATCTTACGAGTATCTACCAATTGTTTAGATATAATGAAGCTGTTCTTCAGCATATATACTATTCAATTACCCTTTATGTACAGCTGATTCTTTTCATATGGAAGATATTTCTTTGAAGTAAAAGCAGAATAAAACAATTCAGCATTATATTTGTAAAAAAGCATTACAAATATCGGTTTTTATAGCACCTTGTCAGATCCAAACGATCAGAAAATCAATATATTTTAAATTCAGTTACTATTTTATAACTATTAATTGTGATAGCAATTGGTTCAGAGCATTTGGTATATTTAGTTAAGAAATCGTGTTAAAAATGTCGTAAAAAGTAGTTTCATCCACATTTCATTTAAAAAAATAGTCTTGATAGCCTTCACGGTCCTATGTTTGCCCGCACACCCTTAGTTGAAAAACGATCTGTGTAATACTATATGATATGTAAGTTTATTGCGATGTAGTCAATTTCACGGATCGATTAATGACCGCAGGCTGTGGTGAGTGCGGTTGCTTGCGGCTCACTCTTGCATCAGCAGGCAAATAGTAGAATTGTAACTTGTAAGCCGCGTTAGCTGTGGTTACATGTTGACTTTATCAATTCGACGAGTTGAACTATTTAAAAGAATATATTATGAGTCCAAGGAGAGCAAAAAAAAATTGTTGTAATATTTAACGCCGACCACCCAGGAGAAGAATACATTTTTTTTCTTCGTCTTCTAACGATTTATGGTTGTAGGTAATGTTTTTTACTTTAATGTTTTTATAACTAACAAATTATATGATGTCCTTGAATTATTATACAAATTGGTATTATATTATATAGATCGAAGTGCAAAAAAGTATCATTTAGTTTTGACTAAATGTCACTTTTTAATAGAGTTTTCTGTATCCTGTATAACTTTTATTTATCACATGGTAACGAATAACAAGAATATTCAATTATGAATGCTTTAAGAAAAATATGGTCACTATATTATATTAGGACATACATACAGCAATTATTTTTTTTAAAGTGGTATTTATAAAAATGTATTTTTTTTAACAATGTTGAAAAGTAAACGGAAAATATTTTTAAAATTACTAGAATTTAAATTTATCTTATTTAAGTTTTCACTAAGGTCTTGTTGATAAAACTTGACCTTATTATTAGAACATTTCAATTTAACCTAGTTTCAATAAACTACTGTCTCATCTTAAGTTCCGCTTGTCAAGACTGAAACTAACTTCTAAATTGATATAGTATAAATACCTGTATTTATTATATTTATCGAATGTTTATGCTTTTTAAAGTATTGTAGATAAATAATTTTACAACATTATATCACATATATTATATTGATATATAGTTTAGAAAAGTCTTGGTAATAATTTCTTTGTAAAAAATGTAATGAAAAAAATAAAGATGAGCTTCAATAGTCTCAAATTGAATGTCACATGAAGATTTCATTTCCTCTTAATTTTAATATTACAGTTCAATAGCATATACTGCCAATGTTTAAATTTTGTGATAAGTTACGTTCGGAACGGTCCTGTCTAAATATGAACTAAAATTAATATTGTTATTTTGGCAGAAGATTTTACATGGTAAGGAGGCTTTATGTCTAGATTTAGATGTGTTTTAATACAACTACTATTTTTATGTTATTAGCATAAATTATTAATTATTAATTTCAATTCTATAATCTTTTTAACAATTATGACCGCAAATTTTCATTTTAATAATGATCGTCTATTGTCAAGTCTGAAGATACGAGGTTGATTTTGCCAGACATAAGGTTTAGTCTGCGACTTTGGAATTCTTTTAGTAATTGTATGTTTCTAGCTTGAGGTTATGTAGTTTCATGAAATATAAAGAAAAAAAAATCGCTTTTTTATTATTTAAATTTGGTATTGCTACATTTATTAATTATTAAATTGGCGCACTCTTAAATAATATTTAATAGCAGTCATACCTTTAAAAAATGCATTTTACGTTGATTTATTAAAACATTTCATCAATTATTAAGGTTCTAATTAAAGAACTTAATGCGTTGATTCTTATAACTTATAGGGATCATAAAATATGATTAAAGTATATTTTTGTTGATAGATATTAATGTAGAGGTAAATCATCCAGGTGATGTCTTGACCAAGGTTTTTTATATTACCTGGTTGTAGTTCTGATTCAATGCCTGGTACAATACCTTATTATTAAATTTTCTCCCATTTTATGTCAAAACGATTTCTTTTGATAAAAATAAATATGTTTAGATCAAAATTATTGAACTGACTGACTTTGGTCATTATATGTGTATTAATTACTAATTGAAATAAATAAATTGGTCCAATAAAATATATTATTACATAATTAGTCCAATTTTTAATTAGGTCAAAACATTACTTTTTGAATGTTGGATCCTTACTCGTCCTAGAAGTTGCTGACAAAAAAGAGCAATTAGAAAGAGGTGTTCAAGTTCAGTAAATTAAATCATTGACTTCGACTATCCTATTTTTTGCTTTAATTACGAGTTTTCTTAATTAGTTACTTCAGAAAAGATTTCTTTCATATTTACCTACACTGCAGACAATTTTAAACATTAAAGGTTTGAAATTGTCTGTAGTGTTTAGCCATTGTAAAGTTATTTAAATTAAAATGGAAAACATCAACAATACGAGCACTACACTAACTGATGAGAATGATTAAGATGCGTATTCCTAATTCTCAACTACTATTCTAATGTAATCACTAATATGACAAGTAAATTTACAGTTTAATTTTAGTAGTATGGATAAGAACAGCAACAATACCTGGTGTAATAGAATTGTGTTAGTCTATTACTTAGTTAGAACATGCAACGGCGCTATCTATTGAATTTGAGCCCGAATATTTGTAGTACTTTATGTGTAGGTACATACCTTACATATGTATGGTAGGCGCCTACTATACGGGTGTAATGATGTATCCTGCAGACGAGCAAATTTAGACTGCCGAAATAAAGTATACCTCGCTTAAACAATATAACTGTTATGATATAAATTACTGAGTAATTGATATAAATAATGAGATATGATATAAATAAATAGTTATCGTTTTGCATTTGGGATTTATAATACATAAAAAAAGTAGACAAAAAAAAAACAACTTACTGAGGCTAAGCCTATTTGATATAAGTTAAATTAACTAAGAACAATACTAATTAATAGCAATAAAGTACAAAATATTATAAAACAAGGTTTATTCAATTATTCAATAATTTAAACTACATTTATCGAAGGAGTGATTTTTACACCGATTATTAACGGTTTTATAAAATCAAGAAAGAATGTCGATAGACAGATATTATAATTTAATAAATTTCAAAATAATAAATAAAATAAGTTTCTCCTCAGCTTTAAATATCTTTTCAATCTTAAATACGGTGGAATTCTTGATAAATAGAAGTACAGAATTTGGTTTTAAAAAAAAGTTAAAATAAATAAAATGTAAAAGACGATGAATTAATTTAGTGAAATTAAACTCTGTAATAGTTACTTTCAATAGTAGAAATAAAAGGTTCTTCAAATAACGAAAGATTATTTACATTAGATATTACATTAAATATATAAAATTAAAATAATTTTATCAAATTTAAACGAGAACTAAAGTATCGCGAAAAAGGAATGTACAGAGAAAAATAAATCAACATTCTAATGAAAAGCAAATCTGTTTTTCCTGCACTTCCTGCTACTCCATTGAGAATTTACACCAAGTGCCAATGCAGCGTTTCCATTCGTCTGCAGTAATATATAAGAACGTTTATTACCTTGGTAAGTGACATTAAAAAGAAATTTAAGCACTCTACAAAATATAGCCGTAAGCTATCGGTAATGCAAATAAAAACAATGTCCTCTTAAGGTTATCTACTAAATCTTATGTTAAGTATATATTGAAATTATTTTTCGTGTCAGGTTCATCCCAAAGGTATGAAGAAAGTAAATATGGCTTTAAAAATCATTCCATAGATTGATGCAAAGAATAGAAAGCCATCGGATGAACGGACGATTGGTTCTGCCATTATGAAGTATCCACGAGATAAAATACAGTGCTTAGTTTTAATAACTATCTTCAAGAGATTGGTTGGTTGGGATTTTTAAGTTTTTATTTCTATTTAGTGAAATTTCCTCACGTCAAAAAATAAGCATGAATTATATTCCTTCCTTGAAAAGCAGTCATTACGCATGCAACAATGATAAAGACAGCATTTCATTTAACCTCTACGTATTGTAAAAATGACTTTGTTGAAAAGTACTATTATATGTTGCATCTTCATTAGTATTTGTTTATTTAAATTACCATTTTGTAAGCATTTAATAATTAATTGTGAATAAGGCCAACGTAAATATTAGTAAGTAATATTTCAAAACTCACGAGATAATGTCTATCCTTTTTTGAAAACAAATTTGATAACTTATTTTTTTTATTTATATTTTCTTTTAATATATCTAATCGTCAATTTCAAAAACTATGATAAGAATAATATTGTAAGGTAAGCATGTCACAATATTTTACGCGGCCTACAGATTACAATTTTACTAGTTGTTCGCCGATACGAGAATGAGCTGCAAGGTATCGAACCCACCATAGCCTGCGGTCATAAATCGAGCCGTGAAATTGACCATTTGCCAATAAACCTACATATTATCTTGTTTTCTACGCATGTTATTCTTCCAGTATGGGTGTGGTTGGGTAAACATCGCACAGTGTAGACTAACCTAAGCCTAATTCTTTCAAAAATAAATGCGATAAACAAGTTATCACTATATTGTTCAATTTAAATTTCTAAACCAAGACACAATATTTTAGTGATAGTGATACAAAGATTATCTTTAAACATCGTTGTTGTTCTTTTATAAAAAAATACCTCATTCGACAGGGTCGATCGTGTTAGGTAGATTCACGTCGGTCGGATCGACAAAGAAAAACTAGCCAGCAATATTCTACTGGTCATTACGAGTCTTATGACGGGTCACTCTGCATATATTGGGTGAGCGGGGAACCACCCCCCACCCCTATTTCCTAAACGAAGGGTCGCATCAAAAAACTTTTCGGACAAAAAAGTTTCTTCTTTTAATTTGTTAATTTTCTAAGATTTTTCCGACACTAAAATTTTGCCTTCTTCTGTGACTTTTTTCGGTTTTTAACTTTCAACCTCCCCTGCCCTCCAACCCCCCGACCGATTTCCCCCGTTCAAGAACTTAACCTTCATTTTGTCCTTAAGAATGTGTATACCAAGTTTGAAAATCCTCCGTCAATATTTGCGACCTGTAGCGTGTGCCAAAGGTTTGCACTTTCACGCTCTCTCCCAGCCCCCCCTTTCATTTTTTCCAAAAAAACTAGATGCTACGTTTGTCCTACTAATTTATCTTATCGACCTGTGAAGTCAGATTTTGCCTGCGATGAATTTGGACTGATGGATCATATATACATATATATATAGAGGGATATATAAAAAAATTTTTTTCGACGGATTCTCAATCTCCAGTTCATAAACGGCGTAGCGCCCCTACTCTGGGATCTGGGTCCCGTCATCGCATCGATTGCAATAGGTAGATTCATCTATGGAATCTACCTAAAAACCATAATTGAATTGAAAGTAAATTCACTTTCTGAATTATTAAATCTAATAAGATACTATAAAAACAATATAATGATGTTTTAATTATAATTAATATATTATAATTAAATCATATGAAGAAGCTATATATTTAAAATTGTTTGTCCAGATCTCTGGTAACAAATGCTTTAGATTTTGCCGGGGGATGTCGCATCTCTATGAATTCCATTTATTACAAGAAAATTTTTAAATATCTGTTAAATCTGAATCTTGTCGATGATATTCATTAAAACAGGATGATAATTTAAACGAGTATACTATTTCAAGGTCACATTGCAAAGTCCCAGTGTATGTAGCAGAAACCATGACGACCAGTTTCCAGATGCCGATTATGCCGTACCTATGGGATTAACACTTGATCAATGACTGGCAGTACAGCCTTCGTCATGGTCGACCGGCTGGGCATCTTCTGTTATATCTTACATACCGTTGGGCAGCAGCTATTGAAAATAAGGGCAAGGGTATGGCAGTTAATTTCGATATGGTTAAAGCGATCGATCATGTATGGTACAAGGGCCTTCTTTCAAAGGCTTCTTCCCTTGGGTTTCCCTAGATTTTGTGCAAGTGGACTTTCTCACTGGGAGGAGCATACAGGTCGTTCTCTACGGTTATTACTCGGATTCCCACATCATTGAAGACTGGTGTACGTCAAAATTATATGCTATCCCCAACTCTGTTCCTCCTGCACATTAAAGATATGTCTGATATTTCCAACATACATTGTTATGCGGATGACAGCTCTGGCTGGGGATGGGATATTCTCCAGCTATGCAGCGCTCCCTCAGAAAGAAGTCAAAGAGTTCTGAAAGAAACTTGTTTCTTTTATGGAAATCTTGGCGATGGTCAAGTTTACGCTTTTACTACTAAGAAAAGTCCACTTGTCATATCACCGACCTTCAAGAGCACTCCTCCCAATGCCTCGCCAAGTATCAGAAGACTATGCCTCGACACCTGGAGAGCAAGGGCAAGTTGGCCTCAATGAAATTGGGAGTGATCAATAGAGCGAAGCAATATTTCAACTCTTGCCAAAAACTTGAGTTATAAGGTGGCAAGTCCAGGCACACAATGTGTACTGTTCTCGTCTTTTGCCCGAATCACCTTTTACTTTTTGAGCGCATACAACGGAGATTAGTTCGAATTGTTGGAGACTCCTTGCTCTGTGAACGACTGAACCCTCTGGCATTGCGTAGAGATGTAGCTTTTTTGTAAATCTTTTATCATATTTATCTGATCTGTTGCCTGCTGCCTGCTGCCGAATTCTATCACCACATAGGACGTCATCGCCTGAAATACCATACGTACCACCTAAATACGTGTCGACCATTTAATGTGTGGTTTTTCAGACGTTTTTTCCACATACCACTAAGATGTGGAACGACATCCCTTTGGCGTTATTTGCGGATGGATACGACATAGGTACCTTCAAAAAAGGGTGTATTCACACCTCCAAGTCCGGCAACGCTCTTGCGATTCCTCGGATATTACATGAGTTCATAGGCGGCGGTGATCACTTGTTATCGATAACGCACACGCTCGTTTGCCCTTGTCTACCATAAAAAGAAATATAATATATAAACAAAATAATGTATTAATAATAAATTAAATTAAAATTTTAAGCCTTTGATTGTGTGGACCATCGGACGTTGCTATGCAAACTAAACCACTACGGTGTACGTAGCGCTGTGCTTGATCTTATTGCCTCTTACCTGAATCAAAGAGTCCAGACAATTTACGTAAATAATTCTAAATCGTCTGGTTCTCACCTAAAGATGGGTGTTCCACAAGGATCTATTCTAGGCCCCTTTTTGTTTTTACTTTATATTAATGACTTGCCCATTTTTGTTAAGGGTCTGTGTGACATTGTACTCTTTGCTGATGACACCTCGCTTATTTTTAAAGTTGAGCGTGATAGGATTAATTATGACGAAGTAAACAGTACTTTGTCACGAGTCCTGTATTGGTTTGAATTTAATAATTTAGTGTTAAATGCTAAGAAAACTAAATGTGTAGAGTTTACACTTCCTAATTTAAAAAGTAAAAATTTTAACTTACTCCATAACAATGAAGTGTTACAATTGATTGACTCAACAAAATTCTTAGGTATAACATTAGATAAAAAGCTCCAGTGGAACCCCCATCTCTCAACACTCGCAGCCAGACTCAGCTCCGCCGTCATTGCAATTAGAAAAGTAAGACAATTAACGGACATTAATACGGCTCGACTTGTTTATTTTAGTTATTTTCACAGTATTTTATCTTACGGTATTTTATTATGGGGCAGTGCTGTCGAAATTAATTCTATATTTATTTTACAAAAAAGAGCTGTGCGGGCTATTTAGGACTTAAAAGCTAGAGATTCCCTGAGAGATGTTTTTAAAGAAATAGGTATTCTTACAGTCGCTTCGCAATTCATATTTAAACACATATTATATTCGTCAAAATTTAAATAGTTATATAAAAAACAGTGACTATCAAGACACGCGATAAATACGAGAAATAAAAACAAACTCGTAACGCCAAAGTTTCGGCTTCAAAAAGTTAATAAATCCTTCATGGGTTTGAGTATACGCATATATAATAAAGTTCCACAAAATATCTTAGACCTTCCATTTCTTAGTTTTAAATCTAAAATCAAAAGCTTATTATTAAATAAAGCTTATTATAACGTTCAAGAGTTTTTAGCGGATCGAAATATGTGGAACTTAAGTTGTTGAATCATTTGCAGGATTTATATTATAATGTACATCACCTATTGTTATATTTCTTTTGAAAAGAGCAACTGTTGAGTTTCTGGCCGGCTCTTCTCAACAGAGCACAGCATTCCGAGCCGGTGGTAGCTTACTTACGGACTGACTACACTGACATTTTTTCATTGTAATAATTGACGAGTCAAAAGTGCGTGTAAATGCCTACTTGAATAAAGATATTTTGAATTTGAAGTTGAAAAAATACTATATACAAAATAGTTTTCAAATTATAAACTCATGCTAAATATCGCATCTAGAATTCTATCCAGACACGATGTCACAACAATCACTGGAATAAAACAAAAACACTTTATATAATTTTAGTCAGAAAAAAACTGTCTGTTAACCATTAATAAGTACAGAGCAAGAGACTTAAAAAGGTCTACTATAAAAGTATTACAAATTTTGAATTTCAGCGACTTATGTTACCCTATTTTTTTAATTTTTTTTTGTGTTGTGTTGTGTCTTACACTTGGACGAGAAGTTCGGTCATTTTTAGTTAATTTTATTTTCTTTTATTTGTACTTTTTTCTTTTGTAATTCAAATATCATATTAGAAAATATGCATAACAAATAAAAGTTCAAATCAAAGAAATGATATTTAACTAATACGTGTTGGTACATAGTTTTAGGTGGTAGAGCCTAGTTGTGGTTATCTGACTGCAGCTCGTATTGGGCTGGCTCGACCGGGGAAGGACCACCTTCTCACAGAAGACCGACGCGTAGTAACCACATTCATTTGGTCAGAATCCGGAAGCCCAAACCCCCTCCCCCCCACTGCCTCAAAGGCCACTCTGGGCAACTTTAGCCAGCCATCCCTACCGCCGTTGCACATGGGGAATGACTCTCTGGCCCACACGGCAAAAGAGAAAACCGATCTCTTGGGCACTCTTTTCGCCTCCAACTCGACTTTGGACGACCAGGGGAAGACACCGCCTATCATCCCGCGGTGTCAGAGCTCAATGCCGGAAATAGTTTTTCGACAAAAAACTATTAGGCAGTCTCTGTTTTCCTTGGACGTTCAAAAGTCGAGTGGGCCGGATGGCATTTCTCCATTGGTGCTACGAACGTGTGCCCCTGAGTTGACTCCAGTGCTAAAGCGTTTATTTCGGTACTCCTACCTTAAAAGCGTAGTCCCGGTCTCATGGAAGCGTGCCCTTGTCTATCCGATCCCTAAAAAAGGTGATAGCTCGGACCCAGCTAACTACAGACCTATCGCCATTACCTCTCTGCTCTCCAAAGTAATGGAGAGCAGTATCAATAAACAACTCCTAACCTACCTCGAGAATCACCAGTTGGTCAATGACCGGCAATATGGCTTTCGCCATGGTCGATCGGCTGGTGATCTTCTGTTATATCTTACGCACCCTTGGGCAGCTGTTATTGAAAGCAAGGGAGAGGGTCTGGCAGTTAGTCTGGATATGGCGAAAGCCTTCGATAGTGTATAGCACAAGGGGCTTCTTTCGAAGCTACCTTCCTACGGGCTTCCCGAGAGTTTATGCAAGTGGATCACCAGTTTCTCACTGGGCGGAGCATACAGGTCGTTCTCGACAGTTTTTGCTCGGACCCCAGGCCCGTGAACGCTGGTGTACCCCAAGGCGGCGTGTTATCCCCAACTCCGTTCCTTCTGCACATCAATGATATGTTTGATATCTCCAACATACATTGTTATGCGGATGACAGCACTGGGGATGCGGTATATTCCGGCCGTGCAGGTCTCACTCGGGAAAACGTCGACGAGTGCCGAAAGAAACTTGTGTCTTCTATAGAGACTTCCTTGGGGATGGTCTCTGAGTGGGGTGAACTGAACCACGTTCAATTCAATCCCGAGAAGACCCAAGTTTGCGCGTTTACCACTAAGAAAACCCCATTTGTCGTATCACCGCTCTTCGAGAGCACTTCCCTCATTGCCTCGCCAAGTATCAGAATACTGGGTCTCGACATTTCGAGCGGTTGTCAGTTTTGTGGTCATCTGGAGAGCAAGGCCAAGTTGGCCTCGAAGAAATTGGGAGTGATTAATAGAGCGAGGCAGTACTTCAAACCTGGCCAAAGACTTGCGCTCTATAAGGCGCAGGTCCGGCCATACATGGAGTATTGTTCTCATCTCTGGTCCGAATCACCATAATATCAGCTTCTACCATTTGACCGCGTACAACGGAGAGCCGTTCAAATTGTCGGGGACCCGGTGGTCTGCAAACGGCTGGACTCTTTGGCATTGCGTAGAGACGTGGCTTCTTTGTGCGTCTTCTACCGCATTTACAACGGGGAGTGTTCCGTAGAACTAATTGATCTGATGCCTGCCGCCGAATTTCATTACCGCACAGCGCGCCATCGCCTCTTATACCATCCTTACCACCTGGATGCGTGGCGATCCTCCACTGTGCGGTTCTCAACGATATTTTTTCCACGTTCCACTCGCTTGTGGAACGAACTCCCTTCGGCGGTATTTTCAGATCGGTACGACATGGGTACCTTCAAAAAATTCCTACCTACAAGGCCGGCAACACTCCTGTAAATCCTCGGATGTTGCAAGAGTTTATGAGCGGCGGTGATCACGTCCATCCGTAACCCGCCAGCTCGTTTGCCCTCCTTTTACATAAAAAAAGAATAAAAAGACTAGCTAAGAATATTTCATTCATAAAAATGTAATGATTTCGTAATCGAGAAATAAACTCTGTAATTTTGGTACACTGGCCTTTGCGTGTCTGCATATAAAATACAGTTTCATTTCTATCGAATTAGGCATGTCGTATAAATATTTGAATATGTTGTCGCTGGAAACTGACATGAATTATGTAGTTTAAAAAGACTTGAACGGGCACCACTATAATAAATCCTACAAATGATAGATTTTATTATGAACATTGTAACAGTTTTATTTGTTACATTTTATTATTATTTTTTTAATTCATAATGAACATCGAGTAAAGTTATCTCTATTGTAATAAGTACGGAGGATATAAAACGCAAACAGTAAAAATAATCAATTTAAACAATTTACCAAGAAAACATTATAATTTATAATGCCTTGAAATCGAAAGTCGGAGTGAACATAATCGAAGAGGCATAAAAACAATGTTTATTTATTTATTTATTTATTTTTCGTATATTGTACGTAATAAAAAATAGTTTGATTAAAGTAATAAAATGATAGTTTTTTTCTTGATATTATTATTATTAAATAAAATATAATATGAATTATTTATGTTAAAATTCAACTTAAATTGAAATGTTATCACTTTGACATAAATAATTGAAGTGATGAGGGAATAAATACACCATAGTTAATTAATGTTGATTTCTATAAATTAGTACAATTTACATATGACATTACATTAAAAGCATCAGTATAACTCGTAACCAAGTGCATCTGTAGTCATTTGATCACAGGTCAGGAAGGATAATACCACCCTCTTACGGATGAGTCACTTAAGATACTTACTCGTATATCTATTATAGGTAAGTTCCATACTGTAAGGGCGAGTCTGTGAAGTCTGACACGCTTCTTTAGGTAACGCCACGCACACGCTTCTTTAGATAACGCCTATCCATCATCACATCACAATATTACAAAAGAAAAGAAAATTTTAACTTATAATTAAATAAGTAGAAGGTACTGTAAGTATAGCATTTCTCTCGTAACGCTTGCAATTACTAGATATCTACTATTCAAAAGTTTAACTAAAAGTTGTGAAATAAAACTGCTTTTTGTTTCATCTAGTTCCGAAATTGGGTTCTGAACAAACTTTTTCTTAATTCCGATATAGATACGTATTTCAAAGCCATTTATTATTATTAAAACTCTAACAAAATTAATGTAGAAACAATATTTTATATCGAATTATTAATGTTAAATATAAGTAAATAGTAAAGGATAATTTAAGTTCTAATTTTTCCAATTATATATAATAGTATATATAATAGTATACTTATAAATATACGTAAGGATGAATTTAATATTTTTTTGCCACATCACATAACAGAAACGGTGTGCCAAATTTTAATAAGAACCTAATATCATATAATTTTCGTTATTTTAGTGTTCATAATCATTACAAATTAATTTTGTAAACATATTCTTTTACGACACCTGAACATGAAATTATTATTGTATTATATAGTGAATCTTAATTTCAAAATAAGAATTAAAAGAACTTTTATTTAATTTCATTTTAATTTTACTTTAACTTGAGTTGTATATGTTTTGCTGTTCGAATGTTTTGTATTTATTACGAAACTCGGCTTCTGTATTTTTTGTGAAACTCTTACATAATGACTGAGATAATTAGACACAACTACAGAAAATTTCATAAAAATTTGTATTCAAGTGATTCACTAATGTAAGTACTAAGCAAACAAAAATTAAAAATTTTAAATATATTCTAATGCAAGAATTAAGAAATCTAGAATTGAAAAAAACTTTTTTTAATCCTTTATTTTTATGTTATTAAATATATATTTATCATTTGCAAGTTATCATTACTGACTATTAGTTACAAAGTTTCCAAATCTCGAAAATAGTTACAAAAATTAAAGCCTAGTAATATATTAACCACAATAGACTAACAACATTTTATCAGAAATAAGCTCTTTATATTAAAGCCTTATATGTCGTAATTAGATAGCTGTCAGCTAAACCCAGCTGAATTGCAAAAGACGTTCCGACCAAAATTACGTTCGAATCACTATTGCGGACTTGTAATTGCAATGTACTAATAACACTTTAAATATATTAAGTATTTTTAGAGTAATTTTGTTACTTTAAAAACTATATGTTGTATGTTGCTAAAAATATATTTAATTCTGGTTTTAACAATTTTGTGCAATTTAAATTAACTTTTTCTTTACTTTTTACTTTCTAATAATAGTTTGAAAGTCGATTTTTTTACTTACATAATGAATATAATATAATTATAATACCACATTATAAAAATAAGATGAATATAATAATAGTTATTTTTAAAAAAATGGTTTATTATGATGTTTAATTAATCAAAGAATCAGCCTTTATTCAAACAAATTCTAACGAAAACAAATTGTTGTTTGAAGACAGTACTTTTTTGACATGACAATAACGGAAATGCAACAGGTTACGGTGGCGCCGAAACACAATTCTATTAACCTTCGAGACGCTCATAGGGAGCAGTAAATTTTTGAAAAAATGTGTGTGGTAATAGGAGTAAATAGGAAACTATGCGTGCACCCAACTCAGAATCCAGGGCAACTGCAGCCAGATAATCCAAGAAGGTCGACGGCGGGTAACGGTTAAAATTTAAACACGCAGGCTGGTTCTACAGATGTCCAATAATACTCGTGGTCACGATTTGACACTACCACTTAATAGCGGGAGACAATAACAATGTCTCTTTACGATCCTGTAGTGCAATACTCAAAGATCGTGCGATGAGCTGGAGTTGGAAACGGAGTTGTAGGGCTTCGTCCTCTGCCGATACAATCAGTGTTGTATCCAATACTTGACTGCTTGGGCGCGGTTTAAGGAAGAGTGAAGGAAATGGATTGCGATGTCACAAATAATTGATTCATCCACTATTATGAATAGAAAGCCACAAGGTGGCGTTATCAGGTTAAATAAATGGAGTTATCAAGAAAATATGTCGTTTAGAAATTATTTGGATCTTCAATCTGTGGGAGGTTCAACAGTGGGAAATTATTGTATGAAATAATAGCCACCACGTAAATGGACTAAAGTACATCGAATATGTGCCACTCATAGATGAAGTGCTTCTAGCTTTTGTCAAATGACTACAGCTAGGCACGATGCTAGAAGCCTATTATTAGGCTGGCTCGACCGGGAAAGGACTACCCTCTCACGGAAGATCGACATGTGGTAACAAAATTCAGTTGGCTATGTTCCGTCCGTGAGAGAGAGAATCCGGAAGCTCAAACTTCCTCACCCCACCAAATATGAAAGCGATGCCTCCCAAAAAAAAAGCCCAGCAGGCTACTGGCTTTGACGAAACCGGAGAATTCCTCTCCAATCTAAATTGGAGAAATTATTTTCGGATTTTGCTCGGACGGCTATTACGTTTTATGTTTATTGAGGGCAAATGATGAGTCAACGAACGACACCCGGCTCCACTCTAAACGTGTACTTTTGTAATATCCGGAGACTTCATTCCAACCTAAACGCCGTCCACTATCATCTAGAGACTAGATTAGATAATACTTAAATATATTTGGTTAAAAGTTGATATTATTGGGTTTAAGGCAGTGTTTCTCACTATAATGTCACATAACTGTCCCCACCATGCCCAAATCCCACTGCCCTACCCAGGGCATTAGGATACTTCCTTAAAAGATTGTTGTAATTTTTAGTTTCTCGGTGTTTGTCAATAACAACAACAAGGAATCTGTTAAAAAAAATTTGAACCACAATATACCTATAAAATAAAAATGTTGTATGTTCAACAATTGTTACTAAAGCACTTAAAAGAAAGTTCATATATAAGGATATTCAATGAAATAAAGTTATTTGTACTGCGGAGTATATATATATTCAAAACATAAAAACCCTAATCCGTGAATAATAACTCTAATTAATAGCTGGAGGATTTTCTATAAACATATGTCACCGAAGAATGGTTTCATGCATAATGCAAACGCCTGATTGTAGCGTAGGTCCTCTAAGTTCTTTGCACGGCTTACGTATTTGCTTGGCCTCATTTCTCCATGTATATTTTGAGGAATATTGCTTATTCTATTTGATAGTTACATTTCACAGCTTGATAATATCAAAAAACGATAATATACTCGTACCTTAATTATGCAATGTTAACAAGTATTTTCTAAAAAATTATAATTTTAAAAATATTATATCCACTGAACATTTTGCCTATACTAGAGTTAAATTGAACGTGATAACGTGAGTAGAAAATGTCAAAGAAATCGGTTAAAAGTTGATTGATCCTTTAATGAATAATACGACTCACAGTAAAAATATAATTACAATGGAATCGCACAATTGCAAGACATTAGTGAACAACGATAATAACGACTTATCTAATCATGAACCAATAGCTGACCAATATTGACTCTGCTCTATTTGATATTAATTTGAAGTATATCTATTGAAGTCTAATCGATTGGGTTTTGATATATTATCAATGTTTTAATTATATCATGAACTTTATACATTGGATTGATTGATGAAGTAATAATTTCTAATGAAGTAAGTTTTCTGAGCGGTTTTTTTGCTGTCCAAAGTTGACTCCAATCGAAGGCAGTTTTTAGTAGTTCACAACTATTTTTCTTAATCTGGTTATGCTAACTTTGTATCATTTATTTTGTGTATTAGTTGCTCTTCAGCAACACAGGAATCGTTGACTTGATTGAAATTATAAATGTAATCGATGTATGGATATCTGAATTATTGGAACCAAAAATGTATAAATACATTTCTATAAAGCTCTTGGTATCTTGGTTTTATTCTTTACATACTTAAATATATTTCACAAAAACTATTACTTATCAAAAGATTTTATTGAAATTATTAGTAATATAGGTATGCCTGTTGTCTTTAACTGTTGACTAACAATAATTAACTGGAGTTTTAATTGAATATGTAAAATTATGGATATTAAACATTTCTTTGTCAAATTTCACTATTTCATAAAATATGATGCAGTGATTTTCGACATAGAAGAAATAGCAAAAAATGAAATCAATTTTGCGGCTTGAATTCTTCAAATTGTTCAGATTTCCTTAAACCTTAAAAGGGTTATTTGGGAAAAAGTTAATAAATAGTTAACTAATTGACTTATTTAGTAATCCCCCAGTATTACATAGTTCAAATCAATACAATGTTTGAGTATGTAATGTTTCGACTGAAACCAAAAAGGATTGACTAAATGTCAATATAAAAATAGTATGTCATATTGTTTAATTGTAATCAACTGGTTTTTTTTCATTATTTTAGTAACATATATGTTATATTAAATCGTCCTAATTCAAATAAAAATATTTTGACAAGGTATGATTATAAAGTTTGTGTGTCCTTCAAACATTTAAGTATTTACTTTTTAAGTATTTCTTCTTTATAGAAAAGAACTATTATTATATTTATACTTAGTTAGGAATAGGCTTAATTACATTCTTCCTACCTAAATTTTACTAGTTCGTAAATAACTTTGAAGTTTAATCTTAAATATTTTTGGTATACAACATTTTTAATTAACTAAACAAATTGGTTGAGGTAGAACCCGATTTTTATAATTATTCATGTTATATATAATTATTATAAAGTTCATAAAAAAAACATGTGATTTAAAAAAAATTGATTGTGTATTGTAGTTTAATATGTTTTTATCGAATATTTATGTTATTTTTCCTTCTTATCTGTTTCTCGATATTTGGGTACTATTATAATCGCCACGATCGGTATATACATTTCCGATAATATAAAAAAATATATACTACTTACATCCGGACTGGCTAATCTTTTTAAAAATTATAAGAAATTTTTTAAATATCATTTATAGAAAATAACATTATTATTTGTAATTTATATTACATGAATATGACTTTTTTATAACGAAGCTTCTAAAATCTAGTCTTGGAAAATTCGATGTTAATACCTACAATTTGCAGAAATTACTTAATCTAAAAAATAATTTGTAAAACATTAAAGTTATTAACCATTAACCATTATTATATACAAATTTTAAAATACTTTTTTTTTTAAATATCACAGATACTACATAAAACGAATACTTTTAATTTTTGTGACAGTATTCCTTAAAAAACAACAGGATTTGAAACGTGAAAGACGTCTACACTGAAACATTAATAAATTTGTATATTGTTCCATTACAAAGTTTTTATTGTTAGTGACCACTATTTTTGAGGTATAAAGGGAAAAGATTTGACAAGTCATTAAAAGAAGATATCTAGCTTTGCTCAGTAGACGAATTTAATTACGTTTCTAATCCCGAAAGCGGTAGGATTCTGCTGTTTGCTCCATTACATTCGATTGCTTGTTCTAAATTGACGTCATTGAGATCTGTTGACAAGTCAATACGAGAGGACAAATAATTCAATATGAATCTATTTGTCGGTAAGCTGTAATAGATTGCTGAATAATGTACACAAGGAAATACCAATTATTTTTTTTAATACCATAATCCATTCTCTATTTAGATATTAGACAAAAAGGGTTGCGATCATTTATTAAACGTCACAAAAATGGGACTGCAGAATTTACACTATATTATTCCTATTTGTCAATGTTAGTACTAGGATATTCGCGTATTTCCTTTCGTCCCAAATTACATTATGGGTACCTTCATTAATTTTGTGTGATATTTTATATGAAAAGTTTCCTTCGTAAAACTCATTTTACTTATGCTTACTTAATTACTAATTACTCATTTATTAATTTTAATAGCAATTGGTTTAAAATCAACTTTTTATCACTATCTATTTTAAACATTATCTTTAATAAGAAATTAATTCAGTAAATATCGTTAAAAGTTTTTTCATTTGCATTTTATTTTTAAAGAATTGAAAAATTTTACATTATCCTTCATGGCCCGAAGTTTATACGCCCATACCCTAGTGGAAAAGCAACGCGTATACTACTTTATGAAATGTATGTTTATTGCTATATAGTCGATTTCACGGCTCTATTAATGACCGCAGCCTCACCACTGTGGTTGTGGTTGCTTGCGGCTGACTTTTGTATTGGCGAGCTAATAGCACTGTTACTTACAATCCGCGTTGGATGTGGTTACATGTTGACGTTATCAATTTTTTTATCGTCTATAAACCACTAT